>JADLZL010003099.1:0-600000 GCA_015844335.1 Chrysopogon serrulatus | reverse complement strand
AGTAACCCAAATCAAAATGCGCTAGTAGAATCTAGGTTCCATTAAATCAAAACCAACTCCCCCCCTATGAAGCTTGAGTTCGTTGCTGCCCAAATCGAGTTTCTCACCAGGGATTTGAAGCTTGAGGTCGCACTGGCCAGCTATGACGTCCCGGTGGGAACACGCCCACGGCCTTGGGCTCGGGATGGTTCAGCTGGTGCTGGACAACCTCGTCCATGGCTATGCTGGTGGCTTCCCAGCGGCATGGCGCTGGAGGATGCGGAGGTCAGGAAGAAGATGCTGGAGATGGCGAAGTTATCCACCAAGGTACGCAGTGGGGCGCGGCGGCGCTGGCGAGCTCCCCAGCCGCGCGCATGGCAGTCGGAGGGGTGAGGTGGCGCTGGCGAGCGCCTCGACGGCAGATGACCTTCGAGCGGAGCCCGAGCGGAGACAGGAAGGAGAGGGGAAAGTGGAGACGGACCTCAGACTAGACGGCTCCATTTTCCCTAGACGGCTCCGCATGTGCGGTGCGGACGGAAATAACGACGACCCAGTGAGAACGAATCAACAGTCGCCACACATACGGAGACACAGAAAGGGACACGGAAAGGAGACAGGGAAGCCGCAGCCACCACCGACGCCACGCGGGGTGCCTGCTTGGCCACGCGGGGCGCCAGCTTGGCCGCGCCGCCTGCCCCCTAGAAGCGCCGCCAGCCATACGTCGAGGCCGCCGTGCGGGGCACCTACGAGGCCGCGTCGCCTACCCCCGTCGCACCAACGGCCGCCGCCGAGGCGCGCGGGGCGCCTGCAAGGCCGCGAGGGGCGCCTGCGAGGTCCCGCGCCGCCATCCTCCGAGTCTGCGCCGCACGCCTCCGAGGCCGAACCGCCCGTTTCCATGGCCAGCAACTCGATCCAGTGTTACGGGGAGTGAGTCCTCCCACGAGCGCGACTCGGGAAGAACAGCAGCGAGCCCGCGACTCCGTCAGGACTCAGGACACGAGTTCTTTTTCCTTCCCTGAAAGGGCATTTTGGTCTTCTCCCATTGCCTTACTTGGACAACTAACGGTGAGGGCTCTGACGGAAATGTCAAATAGGAAACCAAAACTTGAGTTGAGGACATAGGAAAGAATTTTAGTTATAGTGTCAAATAGGATAGAAACATTATTTTCGGTGTTAAATAGGAACCTGCACCATTGAAACTTGCGAAGACAGCAAACTAGGGAGTGCGGACAGCACACCACAGCAGGCACGGAGACCTCAGCACAGACGGCCTTATCCGCCCGTTGCCCGACCTGTTCCTATAGCGCGCTCCCTCGTCGGCTCTCCCTTGCGCCTCCTCCAGAAGCTTCATTGCCGATCCTAAGGGGTGTTTGGCACTGCTCCACAAATTCTGCTCCATGAACTCCACCATGGAGCAGTTCCATAAAAACCTGGAGTTTGTGGAATACCTCTTTAGGTGCTCTTACAACTCCACCCTTTTTTCTAGAGTTGCGTGCATGGAGCTGAAGCCGTTTGGTAGAAAAATATGGAGCAGAGCTGAAAAACGTGGAGCGGAGCAGTCCCAAACAACCCTTAAGTCTTCCACCTCGCAGACGCGGCCCCTGCCTCTCCCCTTCACGTCTGCGCAGTCCCTGCTCGCGCCCCTCCCTAAGCGCGCTCTGCCAAGCCGGCACCTGGCCATGCTGCAGACCAACGCCACCGCGTCGTGGCCGGGCCGGCTAGCTGGCGCGGGCCTGGCGAACTGGCTGCTGGCCGTGATCGAGCCGCCGCCTGGTCGACCACTGCAGCAGATCCACACCGCGCATGCCGGTCTGGGATGGGTCTAGACGCGAACCTGATCTGCGTCATCTTCGCCCAATTTTTCTAGAAAAAAAGACAGGCATTCGCGGGGCGCTGGGGGCTCGATCTCTGGCCGCGGAGGACATGCGGGGACGCGCGGAGGCCGCGCAGGGGAGGTGGCTCAGGTGGGTGCCTTGAAGCCAGGGACGATAGAAATAACGGTGGCCATCAGATCGAGTTGAAACTTGAAACCTGTGAAGAAGGATTAGAAGCCCTAGATTTCAATGATGTTAAAATATTTGGTGTGCAATTTTGTTAGTGCACGAGGTGTGGGCACCTCAGTGGGGGACATAAATATGGAGTATACCAAGCTTTATTTGCATTGGTCATTTATAGAATAGATAGATAGTTAGATAGATAGACGAGCGATTGTGTAGTGATTTATTTCCACATCAATTCTTGGGCGGAGCCAAGGGGGCCCTGGCCTCCCTAAAAACAATGAAAAATTTTTACTATAGGAAAAATATTGTGATTTTCATTATGAATACTCAATATAAATGTAAAATACTATAAAGTTATATACTTATTATATATATTCATCGTATTTACGATATATCATCTATTGTTTGGCCCCCTTATTTAAAAATTCTGGCTCTGCGGCGCAAGCCCTCTTCGTCTCCGCGGCAGTCGGTCCATCTCCGCGTTGGCTGCGTCGCGTCTGCGTCAGGCCGCCTGCCTTGGTGCCGGGCTCCGAGGTGCCGAGCAAGTGGACGTGGTGTACAGTGGGAAGACGAGCCCGCCTCCCTTGCGTTGTGAGAAGACGTGGCAGTAGTGTTTTTTGAGCCACCGAGAAGTCTCGCGCAGACTAGATATGGCCATTGTTATTTTTTTTAAAAAGAAAAGTTTCGAAAATAGTTCCAGAAGAATGGATGCAGTTCATCACAAGATTTTGTTTTCCTTTTTGTATATTCAACACTTTTCACGCCAGTGGCCATCTATATATCTTTTTTTCGAATACGCAAAAGATTTACGTATCATTGCATTAAGAAGAATAGTGTTTTTAGAACAAAAAACGCACATCTGGCGCGCTAGGTGGTCTACCAGTAACAACTGGACCAGCCTACCAGACTGCTCCCCGATTCGATATTACATAAAAAGGAAACAACCAAAGTGCGAGCACCACCGCACTCTACGGGTCGTCGATGAAGAGTTCCCACGTGCGGCCGTCGTATGCTGGGAACATCACGTCAAGGGCCTCCACCTAGCTCGACGACAAGGTCCCAGAATGCAACGAGTCGAGTATTCCCTTGGGCGCTGGTGAGACCGGGTTGGGGCGGCGATGCCGAACCGCTGCTCGAGGAGTACCGCGCCCCCCCATCGGGAGGCCGGTATGTGAGCCAACGGTTGGGCGGCTATCCGTCTGCTCCTGCGCCTAGCAGGCAGGGCCCTCCTGGTTCTCGCCCTCTATCGTGGTGGCGAGGCAATCAAGGGCGGCTCCCGCTCGACCTGCACCTCAACAATGAACTGCGCAAGGCGCCGAGCAGCCAAATGCGACTTGGCGTCTTGTTGCCCAATTCAATGTCGGGTTGATCAACTAGAGCAGGTGTGAGCTCCGCCAGCTCCTGTGCCGATGGCTGAGGATTGGTTATCAGAGTGTGCCCCGAGTACCTTGGGGGTGCGTTCCCATCGCCGATCATGATGTCGGGCTGAAGCTCCAGCCAACGGCTGAGGTGATGGGGCTTCCACCACCGGAGGCGGCTCCACGGACCCCGGGCGGGCGGCCTCAACGGAGCAGCCCACGACGAACGCAGCAGCAGCTAGGACCTCCTCCAACATCGGGTCAAACGAGACGACAAGTGCGGGTGGACCCTCACCCGGACACATCGCCTCAACAAGCACGTTGTGCTCAGGGAAGCACCGCACGGGGGCCGCCACATTGGCGCATGGCGACGTATGGTCGGCCCTGGCCGAGTGACGAATGCCATCGATGGATGCACCCGGTGCCACCGCGGTGACATCCCCAGTCCGTCGGCACCGACGTCGACGGTGTCTCCGCTACCTACGCTTTTCACCACCGCGTGTAGCTGTACCAGGCACGTCAGCAGCCGCACCCGGTGCCACCCTAGCCGTGTCTGGCGCACACGACCGATTGCCGAGAGAATCTCGGACTGAGCGACGATCAGGGGCCCCGATTGCGTCGAGGAAAGGCATCTTCCACCGCTGCTTGTAGACCCGTGCGAGGTGCCGGAACCCCTTGAAGAGAGGCAGCGAGGAGGTAGCAGGCAAGTTGCCACCTTGTGTCGGTGGAGAGACAGTTGAAACATGCACTTCCCGTGAAGATCCGCTGGATAGCGAGCGGGGGGGCGTTGGCTAGCCGGTGCGGTGCGGTTGGGATGTGTTCCAACAGTTCCACCACTCGACGCCGGGTGCAGCGGGACCTCACGCCCGGCCGTTAGCGTCCCGGAGCGGAGATGCGTCACCGAGTGGAACACCACTCGCGATGCCCGAGGCGCTGCCGAGCGGGATGCGGCCCTCCATAGGCCGAGGAGGCAGGTCGTGCACTAACTCGGGCGCGGCCGCCGCCGGTGAGCCGTCTTGGTTGCGCCGCCGCGGTGCACTCGCACCTGCACCCGGTCGAGGGCTACTTGCCTCGCCAGGCCGCGCCCGCACGAAAGAATCGGCGGCCGGGCTTGGCGCGACCCGCCCGCAATGGCGACGCATTTAACTTGCGACCCCAGGCGGACTGCGTTGAGGCAGGAGGTTGGGGTCCTCTCGGCATCAGAGTCTTCGTCCACCCAACGACGAGCTTTGGGGCGCCCCATCGAGCCGTCCCCAGGGCGAAAGGGGCGAGTGAAGGGGGATAGAGAGGACGACGGGCTCGGTGCGAAGGGGCGAATGAGGAGGCTGTTGAAACCCGACGCCGGAGCAGCCCTTAGCGGCGAACTGGGCGTGGAGCCCGTCCTCGAAGACGTCCTCGATGAGGACCATGGACCCATCCTGCATTGGCCGCGATTCGGGCTCGGGCGGCGTTTGTGCTTGGCGGCGTCGTGCACCTTCGCAGGCAATGGTGAGCCCGGGCGATGGCGCACCAAAGATCCCGAGCGGCAGTTCACCGACGACGGCGCGAGGGAGCCACCTCAAGGGGCGGGCGGGGGCCCCGGC
Organism: Chrysopogon serrulatus; assembly: GCA_015844335.1. NCBI lineage: Eukaryota > Viridiplantae > Streptophyta > Magnoliopsida > Poales > Poaceae > Chrysopogon > Chrysopogon serrulatus. The sequence continues at coordinate 595,080 of JADLZL010003099.1, read as the reverse complement.
AGCCAAGAACATACCGGAGCACACGCTTGACTGCAGCAAGGTGTTCTTGGCGTGGTGCCTCCATAAACCGGCTGAGATAGCCTACAGCGTATGCCAAATCCGGCCTGGAGTTGCACAAGTACCTGAGACTCCCGATGACGCTGCGGTACTCCGTGGCATCCACACCTGGCGATGTTCCTTCTTTGAGCACCTTCAGCTTGGGCTCCATTGGCATGGCGCTAGCGTTGCAGCCCGCCATGCTGGCCCTTTCGAGGATCTTGGAGGCGTACGCCGTCTGGCGGAGCGTGATGCCCTCCACTCCCTGCGACACCTCCAGGCCGAGGTAGTAAGAGAGGAGTCCGAGATCGCTCATGCGGAATGTGCTCATCATCTGGGCTTTGAACTTGTTGACAGCCCCTGCATCGCCTCCAGTGATGATTAGATCATCCACATAGACGCCCACGATCAGGCGTCCAGCACCTTTGCCGCGGATGTACATGCCGTGCTCGTCCACACAGCGGGTGAAGCCGAGGCCGAGCAGTGAGGCATCCAGCTTTTGGTTCCAGGCCCGTGGAGCTTGACGAAGTCCGTATAGGGCCTTGTGAAGACGAAGCACCTTGTGCTTGTTCTTGCTGTCGATGAAGCCGGGAGGTTGCTGGACGTAAACCTCCTCCTGGAGCTCGCCATTCAGGAACGCCGATTTGACGTCCATATGATGAACGCCCCAGCCGAAATGTGCAGCAATGGCGAGGAGCAGACGCACTGACTCCAGTCGTGCGACGGGGGCGAACACCTCTTCAAAGTCAATGCCGGGGCGCTGCACGTACCCCTTTGCCACCAGACGCGCCTTGTACTTGACGATGGCGCCGTTCTTGTCGCGTTTCACCTTGTAAACCCACTTGAGGCCGATGGCATGCTGGCCTCGTGGGAGTTCAGCCAGCGACCAGGTGTCGTTGTCGCGGATGGACTTGAGCTCTTCCTCCATCGCAGCGTTCCAGTTTGGATCGCCGTCGGCATCCTTGAAGGACTTGGGTTCCTCCACACTGACGTTGTGCAGTTCGGCTTCCTCGATGTCGCGGTGAGCAAGACCGGGCACGGTGTTCATGCCGAGGACGTTCTCCAGCGTCCTGTACCGGTGCTCTAGGTCCTCGTCGTCGTCGGCATCGAGGTTCGGATCAGCACTCAGTGGCGTCGCGAACTCCACCTGAGCCACCTTGGAGGCATTCGGTGTTGCGGCTGAGGGTGCCGCTCTTGACGTCGAGCACAGGCCGCGGCGTGCACGGCGGGAGCGTGCACGGTTGGCGTCGGGCTCCCACGTGATGCAGACTCAGCCTCGGCGTCGACGTGGATGCTGGTGCATGCCGACGCAGCTCGTACTCCTCCTCGATGGTGAACGGCACCGCGCTGTCTTCCGACGCGGCGTTTCCCCAGTCCCAACGCGCGTTCTCATCGAACACGGCGTCGCGCGCGACCCGGACACGCTCCGTGGCGGGGTCGTAGAAGCGGTACGCCTTCGCTCCTTCCTCGTAGCCGATGAAGACTACCTTCTCCCCACGGTCTTCGAGCTTGCTCGGGTGCGGTCGGAGACGCTTGATGTAGGCGACGCACCCGAACACCCGTAGGAAGTGTACAGGCGGCCTCTTACCGTACCACGCCTGGTACGGTGTCAAGCCGTCGAGGGCGGCTGTTGGCAACCGATTGAGGAGGTACACCGCGACGTGCACGGCCTCCCCCCAGAAGAAGCCTGGCATGCTCCGAGCACGCAGGATGCTTCGCGCCGTGTTGACGACCATCTGGTTCCAGCGTTCCACAACGCCGTTCTGTTGTGGTGAATACGGCGCGGAGTGATGTCGCTGGATGCCTTCACCTACACAGTACTCGCCAAATTGCACAGAGGTGAATTCACCCCCATTGTCAGTTCGGAGAACCTTCAACTTCTTCCCAGTCTCTCGCTCCACCTTCGCCTGGAAGGTCATGATAGCCGCCGGTGCGTCCGCCTTTGAGCACAGCAGGGTGAGCCACTTGTACCGGCTCATGTCGTCGACGAGCAGGAGGAAGTAGGCGTTCCCGGCTGGCGTGGTTGGCGAGATCGGACCACAGAGGTCGCCATGGACCAGCTCGAGCTCCTCCTTCGCCCGGTACTTAGCGGCCTGCGGGAACGGCGTTCGCTTCTGCTTGGCGAGAACGCAGTCCTCGCAGACTTGCTCGATGTGGTCGATCGTCGGCAGGCCCTTCACCATCTCTCTGCGGCTCGGATCCGCAGCGACTTTGAAGTTCAGTGTCCGAACCTCTCGTGCCACCTCCAGGCGGCGTCGCCGACGTCTTGTGCGGTGAGGCACACCGGGCGGCGATGGTCATGTCGAGGTAGTACAGGCGGCTTGAGACCGGTGTACCTTGGCGAGCAGGCGTCGGTTGAAGGTCGAAGAGGCGCGAGAATGCCCGCCTCGATGTCCACCTTTGAAGCCGTCCTCGTCCATCTGTCCGAGGCTGACTATGTTGGTGGTGAGCCGTGGGATGTAGTACACGCCCTCCAGCCGGCGGTGTTCGCCAGACTTGCAGGCGAAGAGGACGGTCCCCTTCCCTTCGATGTCGACCAGCGACCCATCGCCGAATCTGACGGTGCCGGTGACGCCCTTGTCCAGCTCGGCGAAGACGGCGCGCGACCCTGTCATATGGTTCGTCGCGCCGGTGTCGAGGACCCATCGGCGGGGCCCACGTCCTCCTTTTTTCTTCATCACCGAGACGGAGGAGGACTTTACGCTCGGCGAGGTGCACTCGCGGTACGGATCGGTCGGCGTGTGGCGGCGGCGGCGGCGGCGGGAGTGGGGAATGGATGCGGGTGAGTTTACCTCGACTCAACGGAGATGTACATGAGGGCCCGATCCTCTTCTTCCTCGGCACAGGCAACATGGGCCGCGGCCTTTTTTCTTCTTGCCACGGCAATCTTTGGCCCAATGGCCTTGTCTTCCCGCCGATTGTCACAGCGATCACCACACGGCGGTCGGCCACCGCCAGCGTTCCCGGATTCACGTTAAGGCGTCACGCCCATCGCGGCGGCGGATCCTGTGCCGCCCAGCGCCACGCGCCCTCGCCAGCGCAACAGGAACTCTTTGGAGCCCGAGCCGCGCGGGCTCTCTGCTCGCGATGGGCTTTCTGCGGGCTTCCGGTCTTCTTCGCGGGAAGCGGGGAGCCGCCCCATTCCATCCGTGATCTCCTTCGGCTTGCACGCGTTCCTCGAACACGCCAAGCAGCCGCCCGATGGCCTCCTCGATCGAGACCTTGTTCGGATCAAAGGAACATCTCGAGGGAGACAGCTGCTGCGGCGGCCCGATGCAGGACGACGACCTGTAGGAGCTTCTTCACCACCTCGGCGTCCGTGATGTCGTCGCCCCGTCGGCGGAGGTTGGTGGCGGCGTCGTGATGCGAATGCCGAAATCGGAGACGGACTCGCCCTCCTTGAAGGCGAAGCGCGAATTCTCGAAGGGGCTAAGCGCGTTAGCGTCGCAGCGGGTCATCGCTGATCCGAAGCACCTTGATCAAGCGTCCCACGCTTCCTTCACGGTCCGCTTGCGGCCAAAGCATCCCCACATGTCGGAGGGAACCGAAGCGCAGGAGACCCGCCGTGGCCTGGCGGTCTTGCCGATACTCATCTTCTTCAGGTTCATCATCAATCCCGAGCTCGACGGGCGTCCCGCACTCGAAGAGTCTAGAAGTTGACCTCCATCACGAGCGCCCACTCCGGGTAATTCGTCCACGTGAGCATCGGCCATGCGACATTCGCGGACGGGCGCTCGATGACGCGCTTCGGCACGCGTGAGCCGGAGCGGTGGCGGCTGCTTTCGGGCCACGGCATCGCTGGGCGGCGTCGTGAGGGCTTGACCTTCTTCTCGCTGTCACCTTCATCGGTCGGCTTCTTCTTGAAGGCGACTGGGAAGCCATGGCGATGGCGGAGAACCGGCTCTGATGCCAATTGTCACAACTCCGACGAGGATAAACAATGAGAAGCAAACACACAATGTTTGGGTGCTGCAAGCGGCAGCGTTTTCTGTTGTTGCCATTTCTTTATAAAGGAAATACATGCATCTTTACAAGGTCACAAGGACCGAATCAATCAGTCATGATCGCAATCGATGGTTGCCATCCCAACCTTCTGGATCATGCTGTCAACTATGGAAAGAAAAACAAATGACACTAATCAACTCTACTTACTATTATTAGCATGCTCAGGGCTCATCTAGCACCTCTCGCTGCTGGCACCACTACGCTGCCTACCACCCTGCCCACCGCCATCTGCACCCCTGCCCACCTCATCAATTTCCCATCCTCCCCATTCTCGCTGCCCACTTTTTCAGTGCCAGTGGAGATGTCCTCTCCACAGCCCACGGCTGACGACCATTTTCACCGCTTGGGCCATCTACTGGTCTGGGCATCCCGCACTTCAGCAAACACGACGTCACCTCCTGTGACGGATCAGAGGACTCCTTGAATTGGTTGACGCACTGCGAACAAATCTTTAGGGCGGGCAACACATGCTTGCTTCTGACCAGGTCTGGCTCGCTTCGTACAATCGGAGTGGTGTTGCTCAGACATGGTATTATGCCTTGGAACAGGACGTGGGCATGCTTTAGGGAGCGCTTCACAGCTCTGTGCCATTTGCGCTTCGGGCCACTCGTCCAGGGCGAACGCCTTTACGAGCTCGCCCGACTGCCATTCCACCACAAGGTGCAAGACTACCCGGAGCGTTTCAATGCGTTCGTCTGCCACAACCGGGACCTCCTTCCATGCTACAAGTCTGACTTGTTCATCAAGGGCCTTCCCGAACATATTTGTGTCGACGTTGAGCTCCGAGAGCCTCAGGATCTGCAGACGGCCATGCACTTCACGCGGGCTTATTACGAGCGCCGGGCTGCAGCCTTGCCAACAACTATGCAGCAGGCTACACGGCCTCCCAACGATAGCAGCCAGTGCTGCCTGCACCTCCACACACCCTAGCTATCGTGCGCTCGTTCCGATGTTGTCTACACTGTTCCCAGTGCAAGCCCTACCGGCTCCTCGGTGAACTTTTCAGCATTTGTCGCTGGCAGAGATAGTTGAGCACCGTTGTCAGGGCTTATGTTACAACTGCAATGAGTAGTATATATATATGTGTGCGACCACCAGTGCCAGTGCCACTTCTTTCCTCGAGGCAGCAGATTTCGATGATGACGTGCCTGAGGTCGAGGTTATCGAGGGTGCCATGGAAGACGACCCCGGCGCACCAGTCGTTTCCCTACATGCCATCACTAGGGATTCGGACCAAGGATACCCATGCACCTCCACTTCTATGTTAATGGTCGGTGCCTCTTGGCCCTCCTCGATAACAGCCCCACCCATAACTTCATCAACGCAAGGGTCGTGCGCTGCATCCACCTAGTGATGACAGGGGCAACATGCAGATCACGGTGGCTAACGGTGACCATGTCCCCTTCGATGACGTGGCTCGCAATGTGGCCATGCACATTGTCCAAGAGGATTACCACATCAGTTGCTTTAGCATCGATTTGGGCAGCTTTGACATTGTGTTGGGCGTCGACTACCTCCGTACCTAGGGGCCCATCTTGTGGCACCTTAAGGATTTGTGCATGGCATTCTGGCAGGGCGACTGCCACGTTGTCTAGAAGGGGGTCAGCTCTCCTTGCGATGACATCCAGCAGCCACCCTTGCGCGCCATGGACGATGCCCACAAGCAGTGGCTGCTGGACCATATTTTCTAGCAGCATGCCGCCATCTTCGACGAGCCCTAAGGGTTGCCGCTCGCCATGCCCCTACGACCATAGGATTCATCTACTACCCGGTACAGCGCTTGTGGCAGCCCATACCCCTATCTACAGCTACAGAAGAATGAGCTCGAGCGGTAGTGTGCCGCCATGCTAGAGCAGGGCATCATTCGTCCAAGCACCTCACCTTTTTGGCACTGGTACTACTCATCTGCAAGCCAGACAACTCTAGCGCTTTTGTATTGACTATTGATCGCTCAATTACAAGATCTTGAAAGACAAGTTCCCAATTTTGGTGGTGGGTGAGCTCCATGGTGTTCGTTTCTTCATCAAGCTAGATTTTCGGACTGGTTATCACCAGGTCCAGATGCACCTAGAGGACATTGGGAAGACGGTGTTTCGCACACACCATGGTCACTTTGAGTTTCTCGTTATGTCGTTTGGCCTCTCCAACGCGTTGGACAACGTTAACTTCCATGCACTATTGAATGACATCCTTTGCCCCTTTCTTCCATAGATTTGTGCTTGTCCTTTTTGATGACATCTTGATCTACAGTTCGTCGTGGTATGAGCACCTGCAAGATATCTACCTCATCTTCGACGGCCACTGTGCTCACGACCTCTTCCTCAAGATAACAAAGTGCACCTTCAGGGTGCCCTCGATTGCCTACCTTGGCCACATCATCTCCATTGATGGTGTCGTGATGGATAGCAACAAGGTGGACACCGTCGCATCTTAGCCGGAGCCCTGCCCCTAGGTGCATGCATGTGGTTTCCTAGGGCTCACTATCTACTATCATAAGTTCATCCAAGATTTTGGCACCATTGCCACGCTGCTCACTCGACTTCAACACAAGGAGGCATTCGCCTAGACGTTGGGGGTGGTTAAGACCTTCATAGCGCTCAAGCGCGCCCTTTCTTTGGAACTGGTATTGCAAATGGGGGACTTTGACTAGCAATTTGTCGTCGACTGCGATGCTTTCGGTGCAGGCTTCGATGCTGTTCTCTAGCAAGGAGAGGACCCCTAGCTTCCTCAAGTTGCCTATTCACCATCCACCATCACAAGTTGGTGGCCTATGAGCGCGAGCTCTTGGGCCTCGTCTAGGCCATGCGGCACTAGGGACCTTTTATCTAGGGCTATCATTTCCTTGTCTAAACTGACCACTACAACCTCTAATTTCTCTTGGGCCAGCGATTGTCCATGGTTCCCCAACACCAATGGATTGGCAAGGTGTTCGGTTTGCACTTTGTCATGGAGCATCGTCTTGAGCGCCTCAACTCGGCTCTTGGTGCTCTCTCCTGGCAGGGCTGACATAGACACCGACATTGAGGCCATTGCCACTACTGGCTTGCTTTCTATTTTAGGTCCCTTGTTTTGCCTCTTCGATGCGATCTGCATGGCCAGATCGATCGATGTGGAGGCTAGTTGCCTATGTCAGCAACTGCAGGTTACCACCCTTGGCACACCGCAATGCCTTGTTGATGGTTTTCTGCTCTATGGCAAGCGTATCTATGTTCTAGCATACTAGGACTTGCACTGATAGGTTCTCACACTGGCCCATGCTGCTTTTCATGAAGGGATCTAGAAGACCCTTCACCATTTGCGTAAGGAATTCTATATTCCAAGCGATTGTGAGCTCATCAAGGACTATGTTTGTGCCTACATCATGTGCCAAACAGGACATTGACTTTGTAGCCAGCCGATCTGCTATAGTTGCTAGAGGTTCCATCTTAGGTGTTCACCAACACCTCCATGAATTTCATCGAGGATCTTCCCAAGGTTGACGGGAAGTCTGTGATGCTCACCGTTGACCACTTCTCCAAGTATGCACACTTCATCACCCTAGACGGGTCCACGTGTGCCTCAGTATAACATTCCATCCCTAGACGGGCTACCAGTCAGAAGTCATCAACAAGGTGCTTCCCATGTACCTCTGATGCACTACTGGTGACCATCCACGAGGTTGACTGGCTCTCGTGGGCAGAATACTGCTACCACACCTTCCATTCGGTGCTTCACATTTTGCCCTTCTAGGTGGTGTACGGCTAGCCTCGGCCTCCCCTACATCCGCACAATCTAGGGGCGGCCCAGACTGAGGTAGTCGATGCTCTCCTCTGAGACTATGATGCTTTCCTTGAGGAGGTCCATGAGCACCTCCTTTAGGCGCAGTAGTATGCCAAGCGCTACAACGACACGCATCGCCATGGGATAGTGTTACGGTAGGCAATTGGGTGTGGCTTTGCCTTCTCCATCGTACCACCCAGTCGCTCACTACCTAGCTCAAGGGCAAACTTGGCCCCCAGTATATAGGACCCTTTCAGGTGCTAAAATAGATGGGCCAAGTGGCATATTGTCTATAGCTTCCAGAGGGCACACAACTCCATGACGTCTTCCATGTGGGGGCTGCTCAAGCCGCACAAAGTCGAAGATAATGGTTATTTAATTGTTTATGATAAAGTCATGTTGTTGTGATAAACATCAGCTCAAAATAATCATAGCCTACAACAATTAGATGTTTGTGCTAATATTTATAATATGCTTGACTGCTAGTCGTGTGATGAATATTTTGTGGCAGTTTCATATCGGTCTTTCTTTCGCTTATATATATGGCTTGCATTGGTAGTGACAAGCTCGTGCTTCATCATCCTGATCAACCCTTCACCTACAATGACCCTAGGAATTTTCTGGTGAGTGTCAGGAGCCTAACATGCGACTAGAGTCACAGCACCCACATCCATGACAGAGCGTTGTCCTCTCGCTCTGCGAGGTGTTGTTGGTCACTAAACAGAAAATGTGATAATACTAGTGTGTGACACAACATGATATGAGGGCACACATGCTCTCTATGCTATGAAGAAATGGAGGCGTGGGACCCATGTTGATCTCTCCTAGGTTGGCATGCAATGGACATCTAGGAGAGGACAGACTAGGGACAGACACAAAGGTAGCATTCGGTTTGATAGCCCTCTCCTAATCCTCGTAGGTACTATCTAGTAAAGTTTGAGCACTATTTGCCACAACCACGAAGGATGGAACATCGGACACCTTGAATGATTCCAATATTAGAATGTGGGACCTTAGAGCTTCTGTTGTAGCCAAAGAAGCCATGAGGCTGATATATTTGTACTTTCCTCCCACTCTGTAATATATAAGGTTAGGTAGGAGCCATTGAGAAAGGATATGAACCTTACATCAATCTCTCATAGTAAGAGCTCGCTTGAACACATTAAGACAAAGAACTCACTGACTAGACATAGGGCTTTAAAGCTTGAACCAGGATAAATGGCTCCATGTCTTGAGTGTTAACCATTGAAGACACATATATTGACCCACAATCGAATACTAACCATGAGCCATGGTTATGAACCCATGGCAATTGGTGCACTAGGTAGGGAAGCGTCATGTGTGTTTGTTAATCTTTTGTGGCTTCCTCTTTGGTTGCTTTGAGCTTTGGGAGTCTGAACTATGTCACTAAAGATCATGGCGAGCTCCACATCTAGGATAGAGATAGAGTAAGATTAGAGAGAATCACACTCCTAGTATCTCCACCTTTGAATGGCCACCTGTGGGCTAATTTGGAGATGGTCTCTCGCTAGATCCACCATGGATTTGGCTCGAACCCAACCGTGGGAATCGACACTAGATATTCTACATTCTAGCCAACATCCACTATTGAATCGTCACTAGTGAGGTGTTACCATCGTTGTCCTACTTTTGATGCACTTGACTTCAATGAGGTTGAGGGCTACTAATTGTAGCATGGTGCTTTCCATTGTTTCGGGACAAGCCAATGACGAGGATCTAAGGTGATGTCGCTTGACCTATGTCCTAATTGAAGCGCCACCATCTTCACAAAAATACAGAGTGCCTCAAGGTGTTGTAGGCTGACCTTGTGGCTGATTGCTAAGAGCCTGAATTGTGATGTGAGAACCTAGAGTGTCAGTAGGCAAACCACACCCATGGCCACACACGTGATGACTAGAGAAACATCAACAATGAACTGGTGGGTCCTGGAGCCCCTTGCTTCTTGCACGTGGTGCACAACATCACTATTATTGTGTGCTATTTGGAGGACATCCTTGACAAATGTATTCTAGTCATTTTCATTGGACATCAAGTGTAGACTTTCCTCTCCTAGTGACAAAATTTCATAAACTTGTGCCCCTCTCAGTGAGGACCGCCGCTAGAAGCTGAATGCTCTATGCCCATGCACCATCTGGGGTAGGAGACATAATAGCTCCACCAGCAACTCTAAGCAACCAAGGGCGCGAGTGTGAAGCCTCTATGGGAGTGACAATGCAAGGTGAACCCGGCCAATATTGATCACTTGTCCATGACAAGATCATGGAGTACCATGTGAGGTGTGCTAGAGAGGAAACACCATTGCACCACATGTGGCTCACGCACTCCAACGGTGTACAAGAGCCTATAGAAATGGCCACTTTGGCCTCGATCATTCATACCCTCAGTTCAAGAGGTTCGGTATTCCAAGATGTTCCAATCACCTACCACGTTGTCAAGTACAATAGTGAGACAGACCAAAGCATCTAGCTCAATGACTACCAACTTGAGATGAGGGCTAGAAGAGCAGATAACAATTTCATAGTATAGCTTGACAGGAGCAATAGGACGTCACCACATGCTAGAAGGGTGTTGACAATGACAACGATGCTAGTGCATCTTGACACTAGGACAAGAGGAGGAAGGACAATAAGAAGCACCATAGGGAGGAGATGGCCGTGGCGATCAAGCAAGTAGGGCGATGCCCCAGGAAAGAGAAGGACCAAAACTCTTACCACTTTGAGAATGCCCTTAGCAAGTTTTGCCCACTCAATAGCATCCTATCAAGCATTTCCTTTTGGACTGGGGGCGATGAGGAGCTATGTCAATCACACCCTCAACCTCAACAAAGTTGGGGACCAGATTCTACCCAAATGGTGGATGAAGGGAGTGTCGATGGTGCCCAATGACAACACCCAATGCATAGGTTGGCAATTCTTTGCCTAGCAAACTCACCTCCTAGCCCAAGCACTCCAAACCACCACCATCGCCTTGCTCTTCATATTCTGGGGGCTTGACATGATGGTGGAGTTCGAAAAGGCACCTATGGCCTACAACCACCTCCTAATGGTCATTGTCAAGTTCACCAAATGAATAGAGGAACACCCCATCACATCTCATGAAAGCGAAGAGAGGGTAAGAAGCAGCAACGTAAATATGAAGTGTCGAATGTTCTTTTGACATTTGATGTATTGGTAAACAAATTTGCTATCGCCATAGGGGTTCAAACCACAAACTCCTAGGTTCAATAAAAAATTGCAATCCCAAATGATCTGACATCTAGAGCCAAACAAAATGAGAGTGTTGATCAATGCAACATGTGAAACTGCAAGGTACCATAAATGAAAATTATTAAACTGTTGCAACAAAATATGCTATTACCAATGGCGATCTGTTCTCCACGCGGGAAAGGATCTTTCTGACAGCCTTCTAGAATAGATTCATTTCCTCTAGTACCCTTTGGACAGTGACAATCGAACGAACCAACTGTATTGGTGCAGTCTCTGAAGCAGTTGTACTTCTCTTTTTTTGAGGGCACTCGTCAATATCTACAATGAAATATTGAGTTAAACATAACAGGTACCTTCATAAGCATGTCATATGATAATGATTCTAAAGATAGTATAAAGGATTTATAGTATTTTTGTTGATCATGCAAAAGGTTTGCACATCTTTGTATTAAGTTAGAGAAAAAGTTCAATACAACACGATTCAATGGCGCCCTAGGGAGTCAAAAGGTTGTACATGAATGCTCAGACCTTCTCTAGTGTGCTGAAAACTATGCTATTACATTGGACAGAGATCAATCCAAAATGTGGTGCCCGCTAAGTTTTCTAAGGCCAGGCTATCAAAAAGGATCATAGTATTAACCATATAGCATAGCAGAAAGTTTTCGAGGTAACCCGAAGGATCGTGTAGTAGCTAGATACTGGCATATATGTACCCTACTAGTTTAGATACATCTCCTCGGCTCTTGTTTAGATACATCTCCTCGGCTCTTATTTTGATAGTGGATCGACATCAATCCACATGTGTTGGGAAGTATTAGAGTACAATTAGAACTAAATTCCACTCCATTGTAACACATATGATTGGGGTGAATCCGACAACATCCAAACAAAGCCTCATGGGGATTCGAAAGTATTCAAGAGGAAAATAACCGGAGAATGGTGGATCCAGAAGAGCTTAGAATGTGGCAAGCATAGAGGTAACTGATATAACCTATAAGTAGGGAGTAATTAGTATTATAAACTGTATGCATCTAAACATCTAATGTAGTGCCTGCCTTTTGTCTATTGTTTTTCTGTACTTGTAAATATCGAAGTAACCTATAACCAAATATTATAAGGGCTGAACGAGATATACTCAACATAGGACACAAAGAATGCATGGTTTAGTAAAATAGAGATCTACCGAGGAGATTGAAAAAAAAAATAGAGAAGGGAAGTAAATACATTATAGTCATTTTATTCTTTATGATGCGATCCTGTTTTGGCAAAAAAAAAACATTCCAAAATAGCTTTATGTTTCAATGAAAGAAGTTTCTTGTAAAGTCGAAACAAAAAAAAATCGATTTATCACTTGAATAGTGAAGTTGTGCTGTGCTAACAGGACCTTAATAATATATCTATCCATATAATGATGTAGCATGCATAAAGGAAACTAATAAAACCTGTACTACTAAGCATCGAACTAATCTCATATGTCACAGAACCGCCGGAATTATTGAGCCCACGTGCACCTGTCGTTGTCCTAAAGGCCTCTGACGGCTGTGCACGGGAACCCGATAACTCCGGTGTTCTGCCGGGTGACTTCGGGAACCTCGAATCACCCTCAATCCAGGATCAACAGGAGAGTAACCACAACATTATAACATTTATTACAACATAATTATAGCAGAGTGCGGAAAATTTGTAATAACAGTGTACAAAACATGATCAAGGTTTGATCAAATAACTTAACTTGCTTATGGAAGCGGAAAAGGATTGAAGAACATCTGTGGGAATGGCAACCAGATCATGTCGAGCCCACTGGCATGACCTAGCTCTACAACTTAAGTTAGTACCTGCAACAGGGGTTTAACAAACCCTAAGTACATGAGGGTACTCAGCAAGACTTACCCGTCAAAAGAAAAAGACACCAAGGGCATGCTGGCTTAGGGGTTTTCTGGGCCAGAAACCAGAGACTTTTGCGGAAAAGCAATTTTATAACTGATCCTTATCTTTAAGTTTTAATTCAAGATTAACCATTAGAGAGCCTTTAAAAGCACCTAATCTATGCCAAACACTTATTATTAGCATCCAATATATTTCATATCATTTCTGGGAACCATCATATTCCATCCATTAAACTACGATGATGGTGCGAGGATCAAGTCTCCTGTTACCGTGGAGCAAACGACGATTCGAACCGATTAACTACCCAGCTGGGGATTCCCAAACCACACGATATATGTAGGTTCGAGCCTTGCATATATCAACCTTTTCTTCAGGATCCGCCAAATGAGTCTGGGTCTGCGCTACCCGAGATTACAGTACACCACCGCCGTATGCCATCCCCTCCTGGACTCACATGCCATCCCCTTGGGACTCATGTGCCATCCCTACCTTTGGACTCATAGGGTGGGTACACGCTACTCCCGCCATCTCTCCACTCCCAGTGCGCAGGGGTCCATTCCCAAACTAGAATAGCCAGAGTATACAGGCTTACCGGAGTATGCGGCTGGTACTACAAAAGTTCTCGATCCAAGGGCCAATCAACAGAACGGTCCTTAATCGACACAGACGGAGCACTACATTAAGACTCCATTCTTAATGCAAGCTAAACCGTCCGGTCTCGATTTAACATATCCATCAGCATTAAGGTTCTCACGATCCATGAGCCAAACCGTGGAGAACATAAGATAAACCTATATCTCACGAACGATAAAACTATCGCTCGACTTCTACCGGACTAAGCATGGCTAAGCATCAAAGGAAACGTCATACACGTAATAATAGGATAAGATCTGGATATAGTTGTGGATCAAGGTAATTATGCAGCAACGGTATCAAACAAAGCCGATAACTTAATGCACATCACACTAGATGTAAAGTATTATTATAAAACTTTTACAAAACGAGAGAGTGGGTTATGCTCTGGGGCTTGCCTGTGTTATAGGGAAGGTTAGTATCGCAGACGGATCACCAATATCAAGTGGCGCCAATACCACTGATGGAAACACCTTCTTCGATACTTTATCAACATGGCCTTCTCACTCACGTGAACTACGCGTAACGAAATGATGCATGCTTTAAGATGGATGCATGACATGATGCATGATGAGGGCATACAATTGCACACTTGAACGTAAACAAACATAATTAGCTAGTGAAGCACTATTAGTTTAAGTTGGGTAATATTTAATTAAATTCAAGATATTTTAGTCATGACAAGCTTTACCATTGAAGGTATTACTAAACTCCTTAAGCACACAAAGGTTACATAGATCAAGCAATCAATTCAAAATATAAAAACAAAACAGGACAGCAGCAAGCCTCAACTTCTTTTAATTATAACTGGAGATCTAGACATCCAGTAAAGGAGTTCTTAGAATTTTTGGAAAGATTATAAAGTTGTCTACAACTTTGTTATTATCATCTCATATTGATTTAATCATTAACCAAGTCAAATAACCCAGGGAATCAACTCTGTCCAGAATTAGGACAGAATCTATCCCTAAATTAATCATGCTCATACCTATGGCTATAGACCACCAAAATTAGTGATCCAAGACATTTTAAAAAAACTTATGAAAAACACTACAACTTTATAATTATGACCCTTCACAAGCTAACTAAGCCAAACAATCCATTCTTTCAGATCTATTTAGGAAACAACATAATTTTAACAGGGAGTTTATAAAATCTATAACTCTTAAACTATCAGGCCTAAAATTATGAAATTCTAGGACAAGCAAGATATGGAAGTTAACTACAACTTTTATATTCAGCTCATCCATAGAAAACTTGGTTTACTACATAGAAATAATCACTTACAAGAGCTGCTGTGCTTGGCCAGAGTAGCGGTGTGATGAAAGGGAAGTAGTGGCCAGCTTGGTGAAGGAGCAAGGGAGGAGCAGCACTGGCAGGGAATGGAGTTGGGATGATGGCTGCCTACTACTTGCTTGCTTTGTCCCTACTCCTACTTTACAATGGAGAGCAAGGGACGTATATATAGGGAGGGGGAGTCAGAGAGGGAAGGTTTGATCTCTCCACTTCAATTAACCAAAGCATGACACATGGGGGGGATAGGTGGCATGGAGAAAATACAAGAAGGGCCAAGAACCATGACACATGGGGGATAGGTGGCATGAGAAATTTGATTCCTCTTCTTCCATTAATCATACCATGACATATGGAAAGAGAGGTGGCATAGAGAAAAATACAAGAAGGGTCAAGAACTATGACACATGGTGATTTCTCAACTTCAATTAATTATACCATGACACATGGAAAGAGAGGTGGCATGGAGAAAATGAAAGAAGCGTCAAGAACCATGACTCATGGAGGAATAGGTGGTATAGGGAAATGCAAGAAGGGAAGAGAGGTGGCAAGCTCATGAATGGAGGACAGTGGAAAAGACAAATTGAAATTCTCTACGATGACAAAGGACACATGGTGAGATGGAAAGTAGCCACTTAAAAATTTCCAAAAATAAAAGTTGTCCAACTTGAAGAGTTCTTCAACTTTGTTTTAATGTTCATCCTCTGATTTGGATTGGTTGAAAAGTTTTGAAATTGGGAGAATTAGAATTTGAAAATTAAGTTTGGTTAGCCAACTTTGGAATTTAATTAGTGGTCAACTAATTAACAAAGAAATCAACCAATACAACAGTTTTATAGTACAAACATCATCCCAATCCATGGCATAAAGTTGGATCAATTTTACTCATGACAATCCATTTATTTTTAAATCTTAAGAATTTAATTCTTAACATTATTTCATGAAATATCTTAAGCATGACATATGCAATATCACATGCCAAAATAAACAAGAAATACATTTATGCCTTAATGCTTTATGTTTATGCATGATGATGACATGATCAGTTTGTGAATTAAATCATAACACCAGGGGTGTTACATCATATATATTTATGTTTTTCGTATTTGTAAGGATCGAAGTGAATGAATAACTGTATATAACCAGAGAGATGACAAGGATTGTGAGACAGTACAACAGAGAGGCTCGGAACTGGATTCACCTTGGCAGCCGTCAGTAAGGTAAGGGTTGCCGTCGAAGCCTTGTTTGCACTTACAGATGTAGCCTCGTCCGCTGGTTGCGTTATAGCAGAAGCTGTTGCTGCTAATGCAGGCGTATCCAGGCTTTGTGGGTGCGGTCTCGCAGTTGTCGTCATCGTCCCCGATGGACCAGTCAAGGACCAGCGGCGCCATTCCACCACGGGAGGTGTTGAATGCCGACAAGTCCTCCGGCGAGGAGATGTTGGTGGATCTGTTGGTCGACAACGAGAAGTTGGACGAGTCCATGAGCACCGCGAAGCTGCAGCGACCATATAAGTCCGCGCCGCCAATGATCCCAGCGATGTTCGTGAAGCCCACGTCGAACGACACCTTTGGGATGGGAGACTGGCTGCATCCCATCCCAGAGCAAGGGTTTAGGGACATTTTGCCGTCAAAGCACGTGGACATGCACCCGGTCTGGTACCTAGAATTGATGTCCTCTCTGCTGTATTCGATGTACGCCATCGCCCGACACCCTACGACCGTGAACATGTTGGCAGTGCTGGAGAAACTGTAATTATTGTCGAAGTACCATTGCGACACGGTGTACACCATCTCCTGAGACGCAGCATCGTAGCAGCCAGAAGAGATCCTGTTGAGCACCTTGACTTCACCTCGCTCCAGAGAGATGTCGACGACCGCCGACCTCTCTTGTAATATCATCATACGATCGTCGTCGCCGATGTCGTGAGTCATGAACGGCTTAAGGACACCGTTACCGGTGTCGACACATGAGATATGGAATCCCGGCAGCCAGCACCTTTGATCAAGTCCCATGCCGAACGGGAAAGGGATGTCTACACCGCTGCATGATGTGTTGCAGCCCTCACGACCAATTCTACTCTTCCTGGCAGCTTCGGCAGCGAGCCATGGCATTGGTACCACGACCGCCGCCACACTGAGACACACTAGCCCTGCTACTAATGCTGATGAGTGGGATGCCATGACTGACACTAACGAACTAGTCTTCTTGAGCTGTTGATGGACTGGGACTGGGAGCTCTGCTCTCTCCGTAAGCTACTTGTCTGAACATTTATTTGCCAGGATAGGATCGATCGTGCTTCTGTCCATGAGGCCATGATGATCCGATTAAAAAGTAGAACAGAGACCTGTCACCTACCGCCGGTGACTCAACCTGCGGAGGAACTGATGCTTCTGTGGAATAATGGACCCACTTTGTGCGTGCCACGGTTGTTTGCTTGTTAGTGTATTAGTGTCAGAATCTTGCACTTTGTTTGAAACAGACCTCAGTGCGGACTAATCCTTGCCCTTGTCGGGAGCATCAATCATAAGACCCACTGCTTCCCCCATCAAACAAGCTACACCGTACATTGGAAAACAATTTGCATTGATTCCTCGTGAAGCACATGACATTCATCTTTTTAAGATGGATGGAGTATCTCCTCATATAGTCATATATTAGTGAAAATGTATAGAATATGGAACTATCACTACCTCAGATCCATGGATCTAAAGTTTTAAACCCAACATCATATCTCTGCTGAAATCATCAAATTCGGTAGAGGGCAACTAGCAAACGATGGGGTTATCCTAACCCTGGACCCGCTGATATGACCCAAGACTAATGAGAAGGTATCACTGACGAACTTAGCCTTGATTTGGCTATGATAGCGTGGGAGTCATGCTGAGTCAAGCCGATAGTGATAGCACGAAGGTCACTATGGGGTCAGCGGATTCACTCATTACATTTGAATAGAAATTATTGTCTAATACTTTACATTTGATATTCCGCCATCACATATCTCACATGATTCGATACCAAACTCATAATCATTAGAAAATCGTACATAATAGATGGAGATGAAGTCATTACACAATCCAAACTCCATAGACATGATTACACATGATAGTCTCGTCACAGCAAAACCGCATTGTCTCGTAGCGAAGGTTTGGATGCCAAGCGAAGCACCTTCACTCCAAACATGAACCCCTTGTCATGCCCTGGGTGTCAACAGTGCTAAAGCAGGCAAGCGATGCCTAGCTAAAGTTGAGGAGCAATGCCTTGCTACAATTGATGCGCAGCATTCCTCCTCAGGTGTCATACGACTGCCCCGCCATAGGTTCTAGCCGAAAGATTAAATATCCCCATGGTGTTTAGATCTCTCTAGCAAGATCCTACCAGCTTCTTTGGAGGAGGTCGTGCACCGAGGGACTTTGCTTGGCTGAGCCCTTCCATGAGGCGACCAGATCAAGGAGCTTTAGCCCTTGTCCGCTAAGCCATGTTCATTCGACTGGAGCCCCCCAAGCGACGGGGAGTCAAGTGGAATATTTGTCACTCGAAATACTCCAAATATATCTAGCAGGGGCGCACGGGCGCTAGGTGTAGCTTCGAGCACCTGTTTGATTTGTAGAATTAGTCCATCAATCCGTGCTCTCACACAGGCTATGATTTTAGGAGATATAAGCATTAGGTATTGTTAAGGCTCCTTTTATTTATTTTCTAACACCATTAATAGTGTAAAATAGATAATTTGTAACCTCTGTCCGATTGTGATAAACTTATCGATCATGATTAATATTTTGTTTATCCATATCAATATTTTTTTCCCTTTACATGACAACTTTGCTTAAACTTCGGTGATCTTGTTGCAGCCTATATCTCATGATCATGAATCTAAAAAATCTTATTAGCCCGTATAGTTTTCTATCCCCAATATAAGTTGAAACTCTTGTTGTAATACACGCAGCAGGGAGGATGGATTGGGCTAGTGGATTGGAGGAGGACGAGGAGAGGGAGGGGGCGGCGGCTGGCGGCGCCCTAGGGCTTAGCCCTAGGGTTGGGGCGGTGTGGCGGTGGCTCCGGGCGGTGGCGGCATAGGGGCAGGGGGCACGTGGGGAGGAGAGGAGAGAGGAGGCGCGGGAATTTGGAACAAAGGGACTTGCCCAATTACTTCTTGATCCAATCTGTTACACAATCCCCTATTATTTATAGTCTTGAGTGGACCCTAACGGAAAGTACTTATCAAACATGGATTTTTTCAGTTTCTCTAATCAAAATTCCATAAATAATAATTAATAAAAGGTAATTCGAGGATTAAAGAGCAGGCGGTGAGGTGGGGCCCATGGTCCCACCATCGCGCGGCCGAGGGGGGCGGTGGCGCTTTGCTTTCGCGCCCCGGCGGCGGCGGTGCACTGCCGCCCTAGGGGCGGACCATGGGGGCCCCGCCCGCAGCTCACCGTCCTCTTTTGGCCTAGTGTCGGCCCATCATGCTCGTCAATTGTCACCGTCTTCATCTGACGTGTGATAGAACTGCCCCCTTCTCCGACCGGCGCGTCCTCGTGCCAAAATGCGACCTAGTCTGCCACTCCTTCCATGGTCGTCGCATCAGCTGGGAGCTCCTAAATGTATCCGATCAGGCGTCCAGTACAGAAGTCAACTACAATAATGTTGGCCCTGGTGCACAGGACCTCAAACTCAGAGTAGTAATGGAGGTTGTCGATGTAGCCATGGTACCCATAGAGCGCGTTCTCGCAGCCAAAGTGTATCCCCTTCTCCAGCTTAGCTCTGGTCAATGCCTCCCTAGGAATAAATGCAGTGCACTCGAAGTTATGTAGCATATCTGGAGGCCTACAGAAACACGTACATGATTGTTGGGATGGCTGCCAATCTTTAATGGCAGTTGTCTCCAGATTGTGTGAACTGCACATTTGGCCGGAGATGAGGTCAGATCCACCATGTCACCGAAGAGGAAGGCCTCCACATCAAACAACCGTGGGATAAGCGATGTCCCTGTCCTCTTTGTAGCATGTCGATGTCGACGCTGCCGATGTTGGCCAACACATGGCTTGACTCGTCGAGGAAGGTGACCCTGGCATCATAGATGTTCTCATGTTGTGGTCAGGGTTGGACTTCCAGCATGTATGATGGTAGCGGCTCTATTGCGCCACCATCCACCGGAGGTCTGTGGGTGCCGACCGCCATGTGATGCATATCGGATGTACCCCCTTGGCGAAGCTCCTGGAGTAGCTCAGAAAGTAGTGGTGAAGATGTCGGCACGTAGAAGCGTCCATTGAAGAGGATGAGCCCCTGGTCAAGGGACCAAACTCGTCCTGTCCTTTTCTCCATGACAGCGTTAGCCAAGGCTCAAAGCTCCATGTCCTCCAATACTGCCTGATGGTGCCTGATAAAGATGATGTCATTGTTGGTGTTGATGACATCAAGAACCGTTGGTCAACTCGCTCTATGCGCCCTGTTCATCAATGGTGGTGCCATCTGAGGAACAGCATGTCACTGGCGAGTGGCAGCAATGGTACCACCCATGTCACCCTAGCCTGGAGTAGCTATCGACATGGTACTGCTCGGAAGAGATGCGGCGATCCGTCCCAAAAGTGAAGCAGCTCCATGGTGGTGAAGTCTCAAGAGACACGTCCAAGGCTAGCCAGCCATGGCATGCCTAGAATGACATCGATGTTGTGCCCGATGTCGAGGAAGAGGGCGTCGATGTGGAAGACGTCGTTGTCGATAGCAAAAGGTATATGGAATGAAGCGCTATAGCAAGGCACGTCATCTCCACTACCAACGAGGATAGTGGTGTTGACACCGAACTCAGGCACACCATTAGGACGTGCCACATTGACATTGATCAAATTGTGGCTTGAACCCGAGTCCACTAGGATGTGAACTCCAGCGCCACTCATCATACCATGGAGAAAGAATGGGGTGCCTCCCGGCACACCCGCATCCGGCTTGCCGATGACTATCATGCACTTGGTGTCGTTGTTATCACCGATGCTGACCACAGCTGTCACCGCAGGTGCCTCCACCAGAGTTGCTGCCGGAGCCAGCGATGCCTTGCTCTTCTCCAGCAAGGCGAGGAAGCGCTGCTCGTACAGACGGCCGATGGACCGTGCTGATCCAGCTGGAACCTCGTCTCTCCTACTGGATAGGATGGCGTTCCTACGGGTGGGATCCGCGAGCGTCTTCTCTTTCACCACGCTGATGGAGACAGTGTTGATGCGGTTGGAGACGTTAGTGATCGTGGCATAGATGTCGTCGAACTTTGCCATGATCCTCTTGTTGAAGTTGCACAACATCTTCTGAAGATCAACAATGGCTGCCATAGATTCAATCTATGGATCCTCCTGGTCTTCTGATATAGTTTTAACACACGTAGCGGAGAGGGTGGATTGGGCTAGTTGATTGGAGGAGGAGGAGGAGGAGAGCGAGGGTGCGGCGGCTAGTGGCGCCCTAGGGGCTTCGCCCTAGGGTTAGGGCGGCACAAATGCAGCTCCAAGCGGCGGTGGGGGGGAGGCGGGGGGCGCGGGGGGGGGAGGAGGGAGAAAGGAAGCACGGGGAATTTAGAATAAAGGGACTTGCCCAATTACTTCTTGATCCAATCTGTTACAATCCCCTATTATTTATAGTCCCGAGTTGACTCTAATGGGAAAGTCCTAATCGAACACGGATCTTTTCAGTTTCTCTAATCAGAATTCCATAAATAATAATTAATAAAAGGTAATTTGGGGATTAAAGAGCAGGCGGTGGGGTGGGGCCCGTGGCCCCCACCATTGTGCGGCCAGGAGGGGGGCAGCGGCGCCGCCCGCCCCGCTCCCCCGCGGCGGCGGCGTCTACCGCCCTAGGGCGGACCGTGGGGTCCCTGCCCGCCACTCACTGTCTTCTTTTGGCCTGGTGTCAGCCCATCACGCTGGCCAATTGTCACCGTTTATATCTGACGTGTGACACTTGTGCTTATTAATTATTCTCTTTTACCTTTTAAATAAGGATTTTTTTAGAAAGAAGGACACCTTGCTTTTGTATTCAAAAAGCACAAACACTTAACAGCATTCACATATCGGCATGCGCCAGAGAAGGTCTGAGCACTCAGTGGCTCTGACCTTGACAAGGACTCTGTTCCTTCTTCCATCTTCCACTAGTGTTGAGATGGCAAGCCTGCTTTGATCTCTAGTCTTCTTGTAAAATCCACCACTTGTGGTCCAGTGTCTTGTTTGAACAACACCATCTATCGCCTCAGCATCCTGACAACCCACAACAACACTCTTTGAATCCTGCTATACACAACTCCCTGAAAATAAATTTCATTCCTTGGCTTTCATATGGACCAAAGAACAGCAGAAGATACAATGCTAATCAATTTGTGGCATTTATTTGCAACGCAGAACCGAGCAATGGATTCAAAGTTGTCTCCTAACTTTTGTCCCAGCAACTCAGAGATAACAGACCAAACATTAGTTGCCATACAGCTCTCAAAAAACAAATGGAGGAACCAAAGGGTGCTAGAACAGTTGGTCTAGTCACTCTGGCGGCACCTCTCAGGTCCCGAGTTCGAATCTTAGTTGGAGCGAATTTCAGGCTGGGCTATTAACTGTGGGGGTTTCTCCTACAGTCCTTTCATAAAAAAACAAATGGAGGATAGTATGCCTTCTCACAACAGAAGATGCATGAGGGATCATCAACATCTTATTGGTCATAAGCCAAATAAAAAACTGCACCTAGGGGGTAATAATGTGCCAGATAGAACCTGCAAACCTAGGGATAATCCTCTGTGATTAATCACAGCATATAACTATATAAGGACTGTACTAAATACATAGCTAAGGAAGAAAAACTCCAGAGAAGCTGATCATCCTATTCGGAAAGAGAGAATTGTCTCCATCAAGCTGCGTAGCTCCCACCACATCTGCATCACTAGTGCCGCCTTAAAATTAATTAACAAAGTGGACGTGTAGTTGGTGTGCACGTACATATAACCAAAAACTATTCACCCGGCTGGTTTAGTAGCATTTGCTAACTGCATCAGCTTTGGTAGTCTGCTCCTATGGTATTTGTTTTGTCTTCTCAATTTGTCTCACCAATCATAATGTACTGGTTCTGTTTCTATTTAGAGATCAAATTTCAGTTTATTTTCCTTTTAGGAGTCACGGCTCTTATGAGTAAATGTTGCTTTGTTGATGGTACTGGAGTGGATCATGGTCGTAAAGGATCTGAATCTAAATGTGTTCTTCGTACTAGTAATGTAAGTTCATAGATATTTAAAGTTAATCTGTTTTTAGAATTATTGATTTTATTTCTTTGATTCAGGCCTTCCTTTCAACCGCTAATGCTAATTTGATGTTGGAATTTGTTGAATTTTTGAAATCCAAAGTATGTTGTTCTATTGAGGTTTTTTTTGTGATGTGTCAACATATGATTTGTTGAAAATATGGAAGATTGCAAACGGCAAAATCTTCCATGCCTGTAGCTGTAAAGGTTCCCTGGTCGATGTTGTCTCTGTACTCTGTATCATGCTATCTGTATGCGCTTTTTTCAGTATGTGGAAGATTGGAGTAGTACAAATCTTCTAGAAACTGGTTTTATGTGCCGCACATGTGTTGCCTTTTCTGTCTTTTACACATTTTTTGTTTGTGACGTGTCAACCTGTGATTTGTTGAAAATGTGGAAGATTGCAAACAATAAAATCTTCTATGAGACAAGAGACCGTCCAAAAAAAACAGCAACTCTGCCATGATGCAAGAAATATTTATGTCATTTACTGATCACACGGTCCAAAAATGATGGTGGCATGATGCAAGCGATGCTCATGTCAGCATGCTTTGCCTAATTGTACTTGAGCCTTTAGCTTGCATTGCCAACACACACGAGCCTATTAAGGCCTGCTCCACGGAAAACTGCAAAATATCGGCCCACCCTCCACTAGACTTTTGTACATCTATCTAGCCGTCCCTGACAACTCCACCCATCGTTGGCCTCTTCCCGCCACCCACTGCCCCATCTCTAGTGTCGTCTCTAGGCCTTGGGTTGGACTTGAACCCTTCGAGAGCCAATTGGACTTGAACCCTTGGAGAGCCAATGGAGCCCATGCCTAAATGAGCCATGCCTAAAATTGACATTTATTGTGCTGCGTTAGCAAAGTAGACGGCCTACTAGCTCAGTTCTAAATTATAGTTCGTTTGACTTTTTATCTCAAATTTAACCACTCGTCTTATTCAAAAAATTTGTACAAATATTATCAAATTTAAGTTATATTCTCAAAAAACTTCTATTAATCAAGTAGACCATAATAAAAAAATATGATATTTTATATAAATTTTTTAATAAAATAAGTAATTAAATTTAAGGTAAGAAAAACCAAACGTGATCTACAATTTAGAACAGAGGGAGTGTAGCACACAGCACACGTTTGACGTCTTGTCTAGGCAAACCCAAAATAATTAATGGATCGTCGCCGGACTCGTGCCATCATCACATTTGGCTGTCGTCGTCGTCTGGGGATTGAATGTGAAGTGTGACTAAGTGAGGTGGAAACAATAGTACTCTTCTAGCTTTGACTAGGAAGGCAGCAATGCCCGCAGCGACAAAACATCTCACGCGGATTTCAGGGGATCCTTATACCAACTCCTACGGCCGGCAGAATCACAGGTCTATTTTGATTAACAACGGCTCGCCGCGCCGGCAACAACCCTTGTCGCTTGCAACCGTCGCATTCGAAAACAGATGTAGCATCTCGACAGGAAATATGGACAAACATTTCGTGACCTATATACGTCACAGCCTACTCTATATTTATATATATATATATATATATATATATATATATATATATATATATATATATATATATAGTAGCCAGCAGATCGGCAGAGCCAGCATGCAGTGAAAGGTGTGTGTTTGTGTGCGTTTCAGCGTGTGTGAGAGAGAAGCAGCTAAGGTTCAGCGCAGCAGCAGTTCTATCAATGGCTCGTGGCGTGGGCGCTCCGTTGTTCCTGCTCCTGTCCTCGCCACAGCCATTGCGCTTGTTGCTAGTACTGGTGCTGCTCTCTTCGTCGTCGTGCAGCACCCTGTTGCGCTCGGCTCGCGGCGAGGACGACGACCTCCTCACCAAGGGCTTCACCGCCGTACGTGGAGCTAACCGAGGCGCAGCTCAAGGTGCAGAAGCCCTACGACGTGCCGCTGGCCGAGCGCTACGCGTTCATCGACGGCGTGCGGCGGTTCTGGGTCTACGCCACCGACAAGCCCATCTCCACCGCCCACCCCGGCGGTCCCCGCACAGAGACCAAGATCGAGGTTCTTCTCCGATCAACAGCCCTGAGTGGGTGACAATGAGTCAGTGACATACACACTACTAACAGTTTCGTTCTCCTCGGTTCTTCTCCGATCACGGCCATCGTCGCCGGTCGTGCCCGCGCAGCTGATCTACAGCTCCGGCGTGTGGCAGTTCGAGGGGTACGGGTACATCCCGTTTGGCACGTCGGGCGCGTCGGTGATGCAGGTCTTCGGCGCGGCGGAGCACGCGACGACGCTGATGCTGCACGTCTACGACGGCAACCTCACCTACTACCACGACGCCGACAGGGTGGTCGACGCTGGCGTCTACGACCGGTGGTTCAGGCTCAACGTGGTGCACGACGTCGCGGCCTCCAACGTCACGGTGTTCGTGGACGGGCAGCACCGGCTGACGGCGCCCGGCCGCGGCGGGGACGAGCACTACTTCAAGTTCGGCGTGTACGGGCAGACCAGGAACGGCATGTCGGACCGCATGGAGTCGTGGTGGAGAGACGTCAAGGTCTTCACCAAGTGTAGTTGAGTTACGTTGCTTGAGTTGCTAGGTGTATATATAGTATTAGTTTCCGACATGGCCACTATCTGTATCTGCGTCGTCTTTCGTACTGTAGACATCGTTTAAAATAACAAGTCAGTGAAAATGTTGTGATGATACATATAGAGCTCTATATAGGTGATAGTGATCAAAACGATAGACATATCGAATCTCCCACTCAGCAATGTGCGTTGCCTGGCCGGATGACCAGTATAGTGCGTGTTCTATTACTTCAAAATTGTTTAACTTTGACAACCTCTTCGCATGGACATTGTTACATGGTAAAATTCTAATAGCGGATAACCTACAAAAGAAAGGGTGGCCAAACGACTCGATATGTAAATTATGCAACATCGAACAAGAAAGCCCACGACACCTATGCAAAGATTGCCCATACACCAAAAGAGTTTGGGCGATTATAAGTGGCTGGTGGAATCTGACTCTGCAGATACAAGTAGATTTGCAAGGATCTGTGTACAAGTGTTAGCGAAACTGGAGAAGCAAATTTGAAAAGTCTAGAAGAAAGGATTTTGATAGAATTTTAATTTATTTTTGGTGGAATATTTGGAAGAAGAGGAACTAAAGAATTTTTCAACACAAGCAGCTGCAACCGATGGAAGTAGCCTACCTAATCAAGGAAGACATCCAACAGAATGCAATAGCTTTTGCAAATGTTTCAGTATGTTAGTCGAAGATAGTGTCCCGATAGCTATTGTTTTAAAAAGGTATTTGCGTAGTTTTTCAACTTCTTTTCTGTATTCTGTTATTAGCATAGCAGCTGTAAATAAGTGCGTATGTTATTATTTTTTATTTCTCCTACTAATATATTTTCAACAAAGCTTTTACCGACCGTTCAAAAAACAAACTTTTATAGTAAAAATATCGACATATCTATCTTAAATCAAAATACATATATTGAAATGCACATGAAAATATGATACTATCAATAAAGGTAAGGTGAATCGACAAATGTTGACCTTTGGGTAGCAGATAGCGGGAAGTTATAAACCTGGTAGCAGAGGGAGCAAGACCCGGCTCGGATGGAAGCGGTATCCTAGAAAGTCCATCACATGGCTCAGGTGTGATGTAGTCAAGTTAGCATGCAACACAGTATCAAAAAAAAAAAAAGTTAGCATGCAACAGGAAACTCTACCATATTTAGCCGCGTGAATGCGTGATGGACTTCACGGGGCACATGGCTACACCCAATTTTTTTTCTCACAGCACTTTTTTTTTTTTGAGAGAAGCACGAAAGCAAGAAGCTCAGCACGAGCCCATTGAAATTCTCCCCCATTCATTAAAAGAAAAAAAAACCATTAAGATTTATAGGTCCGATTTGCAAGCGTATCCATAGGGAAACAGACCTGGCCTTCTATAACTAGTTGTGCCTGACCTTGTAACGTGGACTCCTTTCCATAATGATTCAAATGAAATAGGCCTGGCCTAAAATTTATTCTATTACTAAATGAGCGGTGTATGGGCCGTGGACCGCCAGCGGTCGGGCCTGTCCATACGACCATACCTCGTAGCATGGGCCTTAAATGGGATGTTTGCCGACTTTCAGCTACTGCCTGCTGCTCCTCCTCCTTTCATATGGCAAGGGTGTCAAAATCAAGCTTGAAAAAGGTTTCAGCACTGATTCGACAACTGTGCATGAAAAATCATCTATGCCTAGGAGTTATTAGTTATTATTAGACAAAAAGGAAAACTAGAAATCTGTTAAATTTGATTTGAAGAATTTTTAGGAGTATATAATATATAGAAGAAAATTAGCATCCAAAGATATGCATCACAAAGTAAAATATTTTTGACAGGAGGGAGTACTGTTTAATAATTTATGTATGAATAGGGGACTTTTAGTCCTGGTTGTTCTCACCAAACGGGACTAAAGATGTTATTGTCCTGGACATTGTTGTGGCCGAGACTATTGTTAATTTTGGCAAAGTGACTAAAGGCCTATTCTGTAGTAGTGAGCATAGATGTCAGCAAGACTCTCTAACCATCCTTATATACTCCAGGAGAAGGTTTATAGAGATATAAACCTAATCCTGATCGTCTCCCAAATATCCTAGTAAGTTACAATAGAATCTAACTTACTGGTTTAGCTAGATGCATAAATATACCCTGCATATAACCAACGAGGGGGGATTGCCCTTCTAATTGTGTCATGTACTGATCACCCGGTCCACGTGGTAGCATGATGCAAGCCATGCTCGTATCGGCATTCTTTAATGCCGTAACTATGTTGAACGATGACATGGAGGAATGAGAAGGAGAGGGAAGGAAGCGACCAGATGTAAGCTTACAGCTGACTTATATAGACTTAAAAACTAAAAAACTCTGTAAGAGAGACAAGTAGACTGAGAGGTAAGCTGCAAAGGTTCATATAGTTATTCCTCTAATGTACTTGGACTACAAACACTACTACAAAAAATTATTTTACAAGGCGGTGGTATTTTATTAACCAAGGCGTTTATAAAATCTAACCTACTTTGTTGATGTGTGGGATTAACCAAGACGATTTTTTTAATAACCAAGGCAATCATAATCAACCATCTTGCAAAATTGATTTACGAACGTGGTTAAAAAAATAACCGCCTTATAAAATATATTAATAGAGGTGGGCCTTTCTCGGTTAATAATAGCCAAGCCCATTAGCGAGAAAATTCCAAACTAGCCCGATAAATGTATGGTGACATAGTGTTTCAGTCTCTCCCTCTCTCTATCTTGTCTCTCCCTCCCTAGTCCCCCTCGGCACCCCCTCTCCCTCATGCGGCCCTCCTCTCCCTCTCACACTTAGTCACACCCATATCTCCCTCTCTCTCTCTCTTTCTCTCTCAGTCAAACACCTCTCTCTCGTGAAACCCTAGCTCCATTGCCCGCCCTCTCTGTACCACTCCCTCTCTCTCCCTCAGAGGCCATGGCGTGGCCCATTCCTAGTGGTGCACGAGGTAGGCATGGTGGAGGAGGGCGCAGGGCGAACATGGTCCCTCTACAGTGGAGGGGCGTAACATGAACACAGCCCCTCTTGGTTGTGCATCTCCTCTCTCCACGGTTGGGCCTTCGGCGCCCGATCTGGCAGGGAGGGGCCGCTGGTGCTAGAGCTAGATTCATACCCCACTAGCCAATTTTTCTTATTCCACCACCCTCCACAGCATCGTTTCCTCCTGGTCCACGTAGTTCATACCCACTAAGAAATAAATTCTTCTAAAAGTCAACTCCCACGCTCTAATAGACAACTATAGTTGGATCTGGCTTCGACTATCACTTCAACTCCCCCGGCCCCTCAACATGCACTAAATTATTATATTAGTATATTGTCCGCGCTAAACACTACCGCAATATTTTGTAATATGCATCAAATCAAAACAATCAAAAGGCAATAAAACTTACTGTCACGCTATTGACCAAGTCATTGCCATAATGGGAGGTCTTCAAAACCAAAATATTTTTGTAAACAAACTAAAATATGGTTGAATTCATGCCACGTAATTTTTCCTCGTCCTCATCCTCGTGAAATCCAATTATACATCAGTTTAACTTAACTCACACACGAAACTTGACATGGTGCTTAGGAGTCAGGATGTGCAGGTGCTTGAGCTAAAAAACAACGCATGCCAGCCGCCTGCATCATTGAGACTTGCTTAGACGACCACTGGCGCGCCCCTCCCCATCTGCCTCTCTCCTTCACGTCTGTGCAGTCCCTGCTCGCGCCCCTCCCCTACGCGCGCTCTGCCGAGCCGGCACCATGCCGTGCTGCAGGCCAACGCCACCGCGTCTCGTGGCCGGCCGGCTGGCTGGCGCGGGCCTGCCGAACTAGCTGCTGGCCGTGACCGAGCCGCCGCCTGGTCGACCACTGCAGCAGATCCACACCACGCTTGCATACTGCTCTGGGATGGGTCTGGACGCGAACCTGATCCGCGTCATCTTCACCCAATCTTCTACCTCCGCCCAATCTGCAGTAGAAAAAAAGACAGAGGCATTCGTGAGATGCTGGGGGCTCGATCTCTGGGTCTGGCCGTGGAGAACGTGCAGGGACTTCTTTGCCGAGAGTTTAATTTTGCCGTGTGTTGCTCTCGGCAAATGGGTCCTTTGCCGAGTGCCCAATAAAATGCTCTCGTCAATGCCTTGAGCACTCGGCGTAGAGCAGGATTCCAGTAGTGCGTGGAGATCGTGCAGGGACGGAGGGCGCGCAGGGAGGTGGGTGCCTTGAAGCCAGGGACGATAGAAATAATCCCTTTCCTATCTCCTCCAACGTGCTTACCGACGCGGACAGCATCTGGTCTGGCTACTCAACCTCGGCTGCTCTGTGGCTACTCAACCTCCACGCCGTCCCTCTCTGCCTCCGCATCAGCACCAGCCTGGTCCACCGTGGTGCAAGCCCTCTTCATCTCCGCGGCAGTCGGTCCACCTCTGCCTTGGCTGCCTCGCCTCTGCGTCAGGCCGCCTGCCTGCCTTGGTGCCGAGCAGGTGGGTGTACAGCGGGAACTGGGAATACGAGCCCGCCTCCCTTGCGTTGTGAGAAGCCGTGGCAGTACGTAGTGTTTTTTTGAGCCACGGAGAAGCCTCGCGCAGACTGGATATGGCCATCGTTATTTTTTTAAAAAATAAAAGTTTCGAAAATAGCTCTAGAAGAATGGATGCAGTTCATCGGAAGATTTTGTTTTTCTTTTTTATATTATACTAGTGGATATGCACGTGCGACACACGCACATGTCTATAAAAAAATTTCATTAAAAGAAGGAATAACCAAATATTTTTGTTACAACTTACATCCAGTTCTTTGTTTCAATGACTGATTCCCCATCCAAATACTTCTTAAATAAAGGGTCTAACATGTTATTATTTATAATTATTAGCATCAACAATATCTACAAGAATTTTTTAATTTAATCTTACTAAGAGAGAATAAACCTGAATTGCCAGATGAGGAAAAGAGTTACACCAAACACTCACCATCTTGACAGTGATAGTCAATTTGTCCTAGTGGCCTCCAAATGAAATTGGCTTGTTCGAGTAGAATATCTCTGATGAACTTGCATTGTACACTTGAGAAAATACAGATCATCTGCAAAAAAAAAAAAAAAAGATCCGTAGTATAATTATTTCTTAATCAACTATGCCAATTTATCAGTTGTAATTTTGGTGTCAATGCAATCTGAAATAGTTCAACCTACACAGTATTGATTCCTAATCCTTCACTTATGTGCTGCTGCTAGCAAATTCGAATTCGGTGCTTGTAGGAGAGTCAGATGGCTAAATTAACAGTGAAGTAAATTATAAAGACAAAGTGACCTTTGAGATTTATCAAACCAACAGAAGGGTACTTAGATTGAGAAGATGGCATTAGAGTTATGATACGAAGGAAATTTAATCCTTAAGCCTTCGTGTTTTTTAGTTCAAGGGTTAGAACTACCACAATGACATATCCAAGTCCTAACCCCTACCACTAATCAATAAATTCAAAAAGTTTGCCAGGAACATGGGTATGCAGGCTGCTGCTGACATCTAACTCTTCTAGAAAAAAAAGAAGCAAGCTCAATGGCACTATGTTTAGCTAACTTTCCAGCTAGTTCTCTCCTGTCCAGAGATTCTAAGCTCCACTAATAAAAAAGAATCCTAGCTACTGGGTGCTTCCTTGTTTGAGTTCTCCTTGCTGCATACCTAATAAGTGATAAATTATGAGCAAGTAGGTATACGCAGAACGTCTGTCATCATTATACTAATTATAAATATATATTTATGATATATCTATTTTGTTTTTCACTTAAACATCATTTCCCTAGAAAAAGAAATAAAAGAAAAAAATTGTATTAATACAACCTCGTAGTTCTAGAGAATGCAATGTGCAAAAATAGAAACCATGCAACAGGTACTCATTGGGAGTGCAAAAGGGTGATGAAGCGCATAGCTCGTACCCTAAAATCCTAAAACTATGAAAGCAAATAAGCAATCTAGTTCGATAAATGCTTGATATGTAATGTAACCGAATGCTGAAAGATGAGGAAAATATAAAGTATTTAATTGTTACAATGAGAGCGTACTTGGAATAACTGAAATCGCTTTTTGGCAGTGATACAGCTGCTTAAACTTGAGAAATTGCTGGACGAGGAACAATGGAAAGTGAAAACATGCAAAGACTAAACTTTCAAAAACTGGAAGTCAAAATTTAGTGGCCAGGAAACAATGGTAGTTGAAAACTTCAAAGACTAAATTTTCAGAAAATAGCAAGACTGGACATCACATGAACTTTCAAAATCGACTGTAAAACTGAACTTGGTTGCTGCTTCACCATCTGTCCATTTGACTTGATGAAACAAAAACCTGAAATATAAAAACACGATTTGTTCATTTGGCTCGACACACAAAAACAGGTAAGATTATTGAACATCACGAACTTTGTTTCCTAGAATTTCAGACAACCAAACTCAGACTATTGAATGAGTGCTGATCACTTGAAAATAGTGATTTTTTACTTTTGTCCGCCGTGCAGTGCGCCAGCGTGCCAAACGTAGACGATGTCCTCGCAAAGAGCTTGGTTGATCACATCCCGCGTCGTGCTGGCAGTCGGCTGCTGGTGCTCAGCGACGAGATGTAAAAGAGGTCCATCATGCCCGTGTGCTGCAAGCTAGTTGCTTCGTGGCATCCGGCTTCGCATAGGACGTTGTCGCCGACTCGCATAGCAGCCGTCCGTCCTGGCCAAGCAGAGACCGACCGACGGCGTCCCGCTGTGGGGAGCACGTAGACACAAGATTGCCTCGTTCCCGGCCTGCCTCTGGCCGTAGGTCGCCGTCGACTTGAACACAGCACACTTTCGTCCTGGCCGAGTCGCACCGTCGACGCCATGCCTGAGTGCTGGTGAGCGATGCCGAACAGGACGTTGCGCTTCCCACCCATGGGCACCATTTGCGTGGCTACCTGGACATCGACGCAGTTGTCGTTCTCCACGCGCCAGGAGCTGCCGCACTTCTCGACGACCTTTCAGGCTAGGATGCCGCCGAAGATATACATCTTCATGGTACGTGAGTTTGGATTGGGCATGTTCAGGTGTCCACGGTCAGGGATTCCATACCATAAGTTTGGATGTGGTGGTTACGTGAGTTTGGATTGTACAAATTCAGGTGTCCATACATGGTTAGGGATTCTGTAAGAGGGCGTCTATAGATGTAAGATCTCAGAGATGGACGACACGTATAACATATTGCTAAGATCGAATGGTAATTAAAAGGGAGAGTAAGATCTTGAACGATGGAAGACTCATACAGCACAGTATCTAGATCTAACGGTGATTATAGAGGGAGAGCCCCCTCAAAAAAACTCGCTATTGATAGTGTGATGATGATGATGATGATGATACAAACTCTTCACGCCAGTGGTCATCTATATATCCATCGGTAGATTTTT
This sequence comes from Chrysopogon serrulatus, assembly GCA_015844335.1. NCBI lineage: Eukaryota > Viridiplantae > Streptophyta > Magnoliopsida > Poales > Poaceae > Chrysopogon > Chrysopogon serrulatus. Next base: position 562,023 of record JADLZL010003099.1, on the reverse strand, counting down.
CTTTTTTCCTTTTTCTTTGTTCAAACTCCAGGCTAGTTATGGTATATTGGATTAGCGTGGGACCTATTTTCCCATTTTCATGATCTTTCGGTGCTATGAAACTAATTTTCCTTTTTTCGTTTCCTACTAAAAAACCCTGTATTACGAACTCATAAATTACACATGTTTCCATAAGGATAAATTTGTCACCTTCATTCACAAAGTAAATTGTTGATTACACGTATCATTATGAACATCTCCTTCACATCTTTCTCCATTAAACAACTATGTTCCTTAAACTGTAACTTCAAATAGTCATAGCCTTAAAATCCAGCAGCCCGCGGGGGAATTCATCTGGTTATTACAATTTTTTGCCCATTTCCACGATTGTCATTAGATGGACGGAGGATGGTGCACCAAGCATTCTATGAAACCTCTGTAATAATAAACAAAGAGAAGATACAGATATATAACCGGACGCGACTGTGCCAGATAATGATACAATTAACACAGGCTTTACCAAATCATCGGGCGAGTTCTGTGCTGAGTGCGGGAAGATTAGAAAATCCCGTGGTCGTTTCGCCTTCAGCGGCAGTGTAGCCATACCTGCCATCGTCCTGGACTTCGAGAGCCGCTCGTGCCTCAGGGTTTTCAGGCATTTCATCGGAGAATCGCCGGAGCTCCACGGCAACCTGTCCCATGGCCGGCCTTTCATTCCCGGGAACAGCGATGCATCGGCTTACAAGCTTCGCAACCGCATGGATCACTCCCATGCTCTCTTCCTCGACAATGTCAGCATCTAGAAGGTCACCAAGGGTGCCATTTCCCATGCTGTTCTGAAACATTGTGGTCAGATTCTTCCATTCTTTTGCCTGTGGGTTCCTACCTGTCAAGAGCTCAATCAGGACGACGCCAAAGCTGTAGACGTCGGTCTTGTCAGTGATCTGGAAGTCATGCAGAAACTCAGGGTCAAGGTATGCTAGCGTGCCCTTGGGCACCACCTGCACGTTGTCGTTAATGGTGGAACACCCAAAGTCAGACACCTTGGCAATGTATCCTTTCCCGAGCAGAATATTCTGCGGCTTGACGTCGCCGTGGAGTGTCGGGTGTGGCGGTGAGTGCAGGTGCGCCAGGGCCTCCGCCGCGGCGATCCTCAGCCGGGTCGGCAGTGTCACCCGGCGCCTTGTTGTCCCGTAGAGCAGATCGCTCAAGGTGCTGTTGGGGACGAACTCGTAGACGAGCATGGGCGCCTCGAAATGGAGGCAGCATCCGAGGAGCCTGACGACATTTGGGTGGCTGACACGGCAGAGCGCCACTAGCTCCTGCACGAACTCATCCGTACTGGTCTTGTCGATCTGCTTGCATCGCTTCACCGTGATAGTGGCCGTGCCGATGGTGGCCTTGTAGGCGGTGCCATGTGCTCCTTCACCAACAATGTTGGCCTTGTGGAAGCCATCTGTGGCCTTGTCTAGGTCTGCTCTGTCGTAAAGCTTGAAGGCGATGTTGCCATCTGTTTCGAGAATTCGTGACAGCATCCGGCCTCCGTGCTGCTCAAAGTACATTTGTCTTTTCTTGTTCTGTTCGTTGAGGAAAACTTGGGTTGAAAGAAAAGCAATGAGGGCAACCAAAAGCCCGGCCGAAACTCCTGGAGAGATATGGTAAACATAAATTAATAATGTATATTCCGGCCAATATCAGTTGTCCGTGGAGAATATGTAGTGCGGTCAACAATCTACGACTAATTTTATATAATTGCGGTAAGGCTCTAATTAGCACGTCCGGAAGCCAATCGGTGCCGGACATGCGCCAACGCGCCCTGCGTACAGACGTCCGTCCGCGTGTCTCCCAGTCAGTGGACCGGCCCACCGACCTTCTAGTGCTTTGAATCGAGCGGACTATCCCTGACTTGAACCGTCGGACGGAAGCCGAGCGTGGGGCTTGCATCTCACTCCACCACACCACTTCCCCATCTCACTCCGCCTCCATCTCTATCCAGTTAGCCTGCTGCTCCTCTTGTTCATTGGTGCGCCTGCTCCTGTGGCTGCACACCACTGCTTCTGCCATCGCGCTGCAGCTCCGGCCTACCGCGCTGCTGCTCCTCACTCTCTCGCATAGCAAGGGTGCTGCTCCAGCCTGCGCACGCTATTGCTCTTCCCTCCCTCACTCCCTCCCTCTCTCTCATAGCAAGGGTCCTGATGCAGCAGTGCAGCAGCTTCGGTGCACAGGCCATGACGCGGAGGCTGGAGCAGCCCTCGACACGACGGCGCAACAGTGCTGATGGCCCTGGTCACGGGTGGACCAGTGTGATAGACTCGGCACAAGAGCTCCCTAGCGGATCTGGCTCCCTTCCCCTAGTCGTGCGGCCATTGCCTCCCTACCCCGTCACCGCCTCCGCAGCCATGCGACTTGGTTCCTGACCAAGCAGGAGATGAGGACGATGGCAGTGAGGCTCCGATGAGGTAGGTGGCTCATGGGGTGTAAACCTCAGGCTTGCTCCTCCTCTAGGTCTGGATCTGAGGTCTCCTCTCCTCTAGATCTGGATCTGAGGCCTCCCCTTCTCTAAATATGGATTTGAGGCCTCCTCCCTCTTCCTCTTGATGTGACTCCTCCTTCTCCCCTCCTCCCTCTGGATCTAATGGATGTGGAGGTATCTAGGTTTTCATCAATCTCACCATATTACAATGGGGTTATTTGGATGTTTCAGCATGTATCAATTGATGTTGCAGTGGTATTACTTTTTGATATGTTGCAGTAGTTTACCTTTGTTGTTGCAGCAGTTTTTTATTGATATTGCAATAATATATTACCAGTGTTTCAGCTATCTGTTCTTCTGTTGTTACAATAATATATTTATGGTATTTCAACTTCATCAGCCCAATGTTACAGTGTTATTATTTTTTATTGTTGCAATATATATGTTTATGGTGTTTCAACTACTCAACTTATTGTTTCAGTACGTATCAATTTGATGTTGCAGCGGTACTGCTTTTTCAAGATGTTGCAGTAGTTTCTTTTTGTTGTTGCATTAGGGTTTTGGTGTTGTTGCAATGATATATTATTGGTGTTTCAGCTATTTGTTCATTGTTGTTACAATAATGAATTCATGGTGTTCCAACTTCATCGTCCCAATGCTACAGTGCTTCCTCCCTCTTTCTGTCGCGCTACCATGCCTCTCCACACACACCCACTAGTCATGTGACCTGGTTTTTGACCAAACCGGAGATGAGGACGCCGACAATGGGCTCTGACGAGGTAGGTGGCTCATGGATCTAAGTCTCAGACTTGCTCCACCTCTAGATGTTGATTTGAGGCTGTTGGCGGCCACTAATGTATTAAATCAACCGTCAACAAGCCATGAAAAGGATGCAATTGTGATCACCAAAGTAGACATAGAATTTACACTGACTGAATTCTACGAGTTTTGGTGTTTCACTATTTATGCAGGCGTAAACCGGAAAGACGCAAACACAAGAGCTTATTGGAACAAGAAAACGGAAAACGGACACCACGGCTACACAGGAAGGTTCCAGAAGGGACGAGAAGGCACCACGCTGAGCTGGGGGCCTGGAGGCCACTAGGTGGGACCAGCCGGTCCCACCCCAGACTGGCCGGTCTGGCCCTGGCCCCGGTCGGGTTTCGGTTCGTCCGGTTCGCTCCACCGCCTTTGACGATCGATCCTAGCCGCCCACCAATGTCGGTTTGATCCGATGGCTGACGATCATCGTCCAGGGCTATAAAAGGAGAGGCACCCCCCTGGGAGAGAGCCCCATTCATTCATTCTCATTCAGAAGTCTGATCATTAGCCAGAAACTCTAATCAGAGCTCCTTAGTTAGGGCCTAGATAGCTAGATTAGAACTAGAGGGAGGCAAGCGCAGGCTTGGATTCCGGAGCCATCAAGAGCTTGGATTTGGTATAGTTCTTACCTCCTCTCACCTTTGTTCTCTTTAATTATAGTTATATGATTACTACAATTGAATTGATGAATACTTATTTACTTATATTTATAGTTATCTTGTTCTTTGTCTATTATGGTTATATGCTTAGTATAGCTAGATTAACATTATACTTATCCATAGGTTCGTATAGCACTCATCTAATTGATCGTTGGGTCAGTGATAAACATTATGTAAGCATGGTGCTTATATGTTGCTTATCTGTGAATGCACCCTATAAGCCGGGCTTGGTAGATCACGGGTGTGACATTTCTGTTGAGTTCTATGTATTCTAAACCCTGTTTATAGGCACAGTAGGGTTTATATATGAAGGAAGGGCGTGCTATGTTCTCAAACTTCCCTAGTATGTCTACTATAAATAAATATAATGCTAACCTTAGCCATGACTACTAGCTGTATTGCACTAACCATAGTATGCATTGACATGTAGCTAGGAATAACCCAGGAATATCTCTTGATGTTCTACTAGGAGTCTCTATCTGTTTACGCTGATGATTATATACTTACCTTATCAATTATCTTGTGACTTACCCCTGTATTGAATAGAGAGGACATGGTTATGCCTATTCATTACACTCTAGATCAATACCCTACCTTTGCACAGTCATGTAGACCTTCATTTGGGAAAATATAAATAACAACCCGTAATACTCCAGGTAAAATGCTACAATGGTATCTGATCTGTGCGTTTGCGGATATATTTGTATATTCTAAATGGTGGCATGATTTAATACCACACCCCTTGGTGTTATGCTGGAGATGACAACTTGGCATTCTAGTGGCGGTGCACTGCATAAGCATTTTTGACGCCGTTATTAGAGATAACATTAAGAGGTGTCAACAGAGGCCTCCTCCTTTTCCTCTAAATCTGGAACTGAGGCCTCCTCCCTCTTCGTCATGATCCTCCTCTTGATCTGACTCCTCCTCCTCCTATGCGATGCGCAGATTTTTGTGGGATGGATGTTGGTTCGGTGCGACGTGGGATGTTGTGTGCGTGCTAGGCGTTACGAGGCTTGCGTGACGATTAAATGGGCATCCGGACGTTCCATCTGTTCCAGACGTCCGGGCGCTGGGATGACCGATATAATTGCTGTTGCTGGCAATGGTCACAACTGCACTTTTAATGATAATTTTAGCATGAAGGATATTAATTTTAGCATGACAGAGCATTTTTACGTAAAACAATATGTTTCGTGTACGACAAATTTTGCAGAAAATAAAGGATATTAATTATTTATAATAGAGCCATGTTTGTGTGATAATACGTCAGCGCTCAAAATCATCACAGCCTACTACAGTGATACATTTGTGTTCATATTTATGATATCGTTGTCTATCAGTCATGTGATGAATATTTTGTGGTTATTCATATATTGGTCGATCTCACTCTTATAGGTGGCTTAATAGTGGCGAGCTCATGCTCCATCATTCCGATCGACCCTTTGCCCACGACCATGACAGAGTGTTGTCCTCTTACTCTGCGAGGTGTTGTTAGCAACTACAGGTAACGGATTACACCTAGCTGTCCTTATTAACAGAGCTAAAACTGACGGTCAGATAAGAGGTGTAGTCCCTCACCTGATAGATGATGGTCTGTCCATATTACAATATGCGGATGACACCATTATCTTTATTGATCACGATCCAGAACAAGCACAGAATCTGAAGCTGTTGCTTTGTGCTTTTGAACAGCTATCTGGGTTGAAGATTAATATCCACAAGAGCGAAGTCTTTTGCTATGGGGCAGCTAAAGAGATGGAATCTTTTTACACTAGTCTCTTTGGCTGTAATACAGGGGAATATCCCTTCAGATATCTTAGGATCCCAATGCACCATAAACAACTCCTGAATTCTGAGTGGAGGAATGTAGAAGATAGTTTCAAACAAAAACTCTCTTGTTGGAAAGCGAAATACTTGTTCTATGGGGAAAGATTAGTTCTGCTTAATTCTGTCTTAAGCAGCCTACCTATGTTTATGATGTCCTTCTTTGAGATCCCAAGGGGTCATGAAGAACCTGGATCATTATAGATCAAGATTCTTTTGGCAAGGCTCCTCATCTAAACATAAATATCGTCTAACCAAATGGGACATTCTCTGCCGTCCTAAGGACCAAGGAGGACTAGGTATCCTAAATTTGCAGTTACAAAATAAATGCCTGCTAGCTAAATGGTTGGTTAATCTGTTAAACACAGAAAGTGTATGGCAATCCCTTTTAAGGAATGAATATCTAAGTTCCAAAAGCCTAACCCAGGTGGCAGCCAAGCCCTATGACTCTCATTTTTAGAGGTGTCTTATGCATATCAAGGATGAGGTGCTGGCTAATGGTTCATTTGACATTAAAGATGGAACCACCACTAGGTTTTGGGACGACACATAGGTAGGAGATAAGCCTCTCAAAGCTAGATATCCGTCTTTATATAATATAGTGAGAGATCCTCATGTAACAGTCTCAAAAGTTATGACTGCTAGTCCACTAAACATATCTTTCAGGAGGGCTTTGGTGGATAATAAGCTTACGGAATGGCTTGGCTTAGTAGCAATGATCTCTCATGTAGAATTGGTGGATGGTTCCGATCACTTCAGATGGAGTCTAACCAAATCCGGTCTATTCTCTGTCCGCTCCATGTATCTCAATCTTATAGATACGCATACACCTTTTCGGCATAGAAAGATCTGGAAGATAAAAGTTCCTCTAAAAATTAAAATCTTTCTTTGGTTCCTGCAAAGGGGTGTCATCTTTACCAAAGACAACCTTGCTAGGAGGAAGAGGAGTCAAAAGTGTATCTGCGGTAATACGAATGAGACTATTCAACATTTATTCCTAGACTGTCCCCTTACCAAAATAATATGGAGGATTATCTTTTTTGCTACTGGTTTGACCCAACCAAGATCAATCAGTCACATGTTCGGTAATTGGCTAACTAATCAAAATAAAGAGATTAGAAACTTGATTTGGGTGGGGGTGGCTGCTATATTTTGGGCAATCTGGAGATACCGCAACGATGTTGTTTTTAATAAACTGAAATATAACTCTATTATGCAGGTAATTTTCAGGGGAGCGTACTGGTTATGCTTTTGGGCCCAGCTGCAGCGTGATGAGATAGCCAAGGACGCGCTCTCGACGATGAGCAAGAAATTAGAAATAATTGCTTTAGAGATATCCAATAGAGGATGGAAACACTTATATTGCTTGCACTAGCGTCCTGGTCGATCTATAAGACTATGGCTTTCTCTTTTATTTATTTCATTCAAAACTTTGTAATAATGGGCTGTGTACATCCTTGGATGTAGAGGCCGGATATTCATATCCATTATCTAAAAAAAGGGGGGACACACGGGCTCTCTATGCCGAGGAAGAAACAAATGCATGGATCCGTGTTAGTCTCCCCTAAGTTGGCTCTGGTTCTGACGGCCCTGATTCTGATACTTGCAGGCACTATCAGGTAAAGTTTCAGAGCCATTTGCCACAACCTTGAAGGACACCGGACGCCCTGAATGATTCCAAGATTAGAAATGTGGGAGACTAGATCGCTTCCTTCATAGCCAATGAAGCTACGAGACTGATCTCTTAGTACTTCCCTCCTGCTTTCAAATATATAAGGTTGGGTATGAACCATTGAGGTAGGGGATGAACCCTAGATCAGACTCTCATAGTAAGAACTTGCTTGAACACTTGAACACAAAAGAACTCGCTTGCTAGACATAGGGTTCTGAAGCCTGAACTAGGATAAACCCGTCCATGTCTTGAGTGCTAACCACAGAAGCACTATATATTGACCCACAATCGAATACTAATCACGAGCCGTGGATACGAACCTATGATAGTTGGCACACCATGCAGGGAAGCGCCATGTCTGCTTGTAGAATCTTTGGTGGCTCGTGCTGCCACCACCGATAGAGCTAAAGTCACCTATGAGGGTGGCTTGCGCTTCTCCGAGTATGCCAATGCGCGGCATACTTGGAGCCTCTTTAGACCTGACCAAACCCAATAGCGCAACTCATCTCCTTTTCTTGTCTGCCCAACCCAGCCTTTCCCTATCATGTCTCTGTATTCCCAATTGGGCATCTTGGATGGGTGACGTATTGGGATAAAATGTATCCTTTATTCTTTTGGTATGTTTTGAATTATTTATCGATGTTTCAATATAAAATTATTCCAAATTATTATATCTATCTTATATGGGAGTATATAGTAGACTTAATGCAGACTAACTCTTTTTGTTCAGCTCGTCCGTATATTTTTCCTGTATCGTCGATGGCCATCTGTGGGTCTCCGAACCACTTGCCATAGCAAAGGCACCGCCAAAGTGCCTCCGAACTGGTACGGTCACCGTTCGTCACGCTGTCTCAGTCGACGACCTCCTCGGAGTCCCGCCGTAGCAAGTCCTCTCCAACCATATATAGATGTGGCCACCGAGATCTTGTTGAGATAGCCCGTCCGCAGCTACATAAATAACATTTGTAGGGGCAGCTCACGAGAGTTTGTAGGAGCGGTTTCTATAACCGCCTGGATCACCCTGTCTCTACAAATGGCTCCTACAAATACCCTTATAAAGGAATTTTTACATTTTACGTAATCAAACCAAAAAATCACAAAAGCCAAAAAACAAAAACAAATCATATGGGGGAGGACCCCACCAGCAACTGATAAATCGCGGCATTTTTTTCATGAGAGTTTGTACCCATCTTTCCAAATGGCCCTACAAATAATTTTTCAGATTTTATAAAACCAAACCCAAAAATTCCACAAAAAAGGACAAAAAAAAAAAAAAATTGCCTACGAGAGGGCCCCCACCAGCAACTGATAAATCATGGGATTTTTTTCACATAAAATCACGTGCTAACATGGCTGGCAGGATTCAAATCGCGATCTCCTCTCGCGCATACTCTCCTCTACCACTGCAGCATACGTCATTTGTCTCTATAACTTCGTTTTGGGCCTCTTCATATTGCACTAAACCGAGTTTAAATTGAGTGTTTGAGGCCATAAACAAATTCAAATGTATAACTTCTCGAGATCCATATCTTTTATGTTGGTCATTTCTCCATCCGAGGTTATTTGAAAAGTTAAATTTTAAATTTAAGAAGGTCAAAAATTATTTTCTTTGACAAGATGATTTTAAATAAAAAATTTATCAACTACAAATTTTCATAACTTTTTGAGATCTACAACTTTCATTTAGGGTATTTCTCCATCCGAGATCATTTAAAAAAGGTCATTTGAAAATTTTAAATTTCAAACTTAAAATATTCGAACATAGTTTTCCATGAGAAAATAGATTCAAATGAAAAAGTTATCAACTACAAAGTTGCATAACATTTTGAGATCTACAACTTTTGTTTTGGTCATCTTTTTCATGCGGCTTTGTTTTGTCCACTTAAAATTTGAATTTCAAAATTTTACTACTTCAAACAATATTTTGAAAATGTGAATGATTTCAGCTGAAAAGGTCTTGAATAACAAAGTTGTGCAACTCGTTAGGATCTATAAATTTTATTTTAGTCACTTTTATCCAATAAAGTGATAGCAGCGTTGTTCATAAATCTTGCGTATCTCTCACATAGTTTCCTAAAGTATAAGAGAAATATGTAAGATGGTGAATAACGTTTCAGCTTTGAAATATGTCTGTGGCTTTTCTAGCTGAGATCATTTCCCACTTCAAATATTATTTCAAGTTGCTATTTTTCAAATATTCAATTTACAAACATATGAAAAGATAAACATGTAACAATATATTAAATTGATAGAGAATGATTTTAGAAAATTCTAGGAAAAATATTATTAGTTTTAGTATGAGAGAGAAAGACTAGTTACAAGTTTTAGCCAAATACTAAAAAGAGAAAATCTGATCTCTTCATGAACATAATAAATTTCAAAGCTGAAATTCAAACTGAATTTTAGAATAGAAAATAATTTTAAATGAAAAGTTTATAAACAATAAAGTTGCATAACTTTTTTTGAGATCTATAACTTTTATTTTGGTTATTTTTTCATCCGATGTCATTTTAAAAAATTTGAATTTTAGTGTTTGATTTTTTAATATTTGGTATCTGTTTTTAGGGACACATCAATATAGAGCCGCCTCTATAAATTGATTTGTAAAGCGGCTAGATATTGAGCCACCCCTATAAATAGACAATATTTGTAGGGGCACCTTATAACACTAGCTACCTCTATAAATCAATTTGTAGAAACGACTTGTTTCAGAACTAGAAACTCACCCAGTAGATAGGCCTATATATGGCGGCGTGCTTGCTTCAGCAGCGGTCAGATAAAGGGGAGAGGTTAGGGAGCAGTGTGTTTGGCATGCATGGTCGTCTCGTGGGAGCAAAGAGGGACAAGAAGCAGCAACGTAAATACGAAGTGTCGAATTGAAGTATTGGTAAACCTACCATAAACGAAAATTATTAAACTGTTACAAAAGAAAATATGCTCTTACCGACGGTGATCCAAGCTCCACGTGGGAAAGGATCTTTGTGACAGTCTTGTGGAATAGATGCATTTCCTTTGAAACCCGATGGACAGGTACAATGGAACGAACCATTTGTATTCTTGCAATCTCCATAGCATGGGTACTTCTCTTTTTGACGGCACTCGTCAATATCTACAATGAATTATTGAGTTAATTTAACAGGTATCTTCAAAAGCATATCGTATATATATATGATAATAATTTTGAAGATACTACGAGCATATATCGTGTGTGTGTATATATATATATGTATGTATGTATGAATGTATGTATGTATGTATGTATGTACGTATGTATGTATGTATGTATGTATGTATGCATGCATGCATATGATAATGATTCGAAGATACTACGAAGGATTGATCGTGTAAAATATTTGCACATCATTGTATTAAACTAGAGAAAAAGTTTAATACAACACGTCTCAACACCGCCTAGGAGGTTAAGGTTGTACATGAACGCTCAGAACTTCTCTAGTATACTGCAAACTGTGCTATTATATTGGACAGGGATCAATCCAAAATGCGACGCCAGCTAAGGGTCCAAAGTCTGAGATGCCGAAAAGGATCATAGTATTAACCATATAGCACAGCAAAAAGTTTCTAAGGTAACCCAAAGGACCATAGTAGAGACTGGTACATATGTACCCTTCTAATTTGGATACATTCGTTGCTTAGGCTTTTGTTTGATAGTTAGATCAACATCAATTCATATGTATTAGGATAAATTAGAGTGGAACTTGAACTAAATTCCACTTCACTCCAACACATATGGTTTGAGGTGAATCCAACAACATCCAAATAAAGTCTAATAGGGATTTGAAAGGATCGAGGGAGAAATGAACCGGACAATGGTGGATCCAAAAGAGCTTAAAATGTGGCAGGCACCGAGGAAACTGATATAACTGTAAGTAGGGAGTAATATGTATTATAAATTGTTAAACTTGCATCTAAACATTTAATTAATGTAGTGCCTGCCTTTTGTCTGTTCTTTTTCTGTGCTTGTAAATATCCAAGTAAACTGTAACCAAAGATCATAAGGGCTGCGCAAGATATAGTCAATACAGGACAGGAAGGATGCATGGGATGGAAAGTAGAGAGAGCCACTGAGGAGATTCAAAGAAAATAGAGAAGTAAAGTAAAGGCAGTATAGTCATTTTATTCTTTTGGTTTATGATATGAACCTGTTCTGGCAAACAAATTTCCAAAATAGCTTTAACTTCAACGAAAAAATTGCTTTTAGAAATTGGAATACACAAAAACTTACGACTTCACTGTTAATTAAGCTAAGCTGTGCCAACAGAACCATAATATAATATACCTATCTATAATGATTTGGCATGCATAAAGGAAGCTAAAAAATCCTGTAACTACTAAACATTGAACTAATCTCATATATAATTAATTTAAATATATTCTAGAGTTATGTTTTTCATATTTATTGTTTTGTTCCCGCTTCAAATTCTAGATTTTTTCACTCTCTTTCCATCACATCAATTTTTAGCTGCATGCATGAAATATTAAATGTAAGTAAAAACAACTAATTGCACAGTATAATTATAAATTACGAGACAAATCTTTTGAATCTAGTTTTTTTTTACGCAAAAGACTGTGAGGAAGATCCCCACAGCAAGAGATTTTAATTAATTAAAGAGAGTTTAGGAAATCTTTTGAGCGTAATTAATCTATAATTGAACAATAGTTATCAAATAAAACAAAACTGCAAAAGTATTTTGAATTGAAAAAATTTACAATCTAAACAAGGGCTTCAAATAACAAGGGAATTATGAGATATAGTACAACAGAGGGGCTAGGAAGTGGATTTACCTTTGCAGCCGTCAGGAAGGTAAGGGTTGCCGTCGAAGCCATCGTCGCACTTATTACAGATGTAGCCTCGTCCGCTCCTTGCATTGAAGCACAAGCTATTGGTGCTAACGCAGGCGTATGATTCAGGCTTTCTGCCTGCCGTCTTGCAGTTGTCGCCCCCGATGGACCAGTCAAGGACCACCGGCGCCTTTACACGAGATGAATGCCGACAACACCTCCGGCGAGGAGATTGTGTCGGAGCTGGAGTTCTTCGGCAACGTGAAGTGGCACAACGAGTCCATGAGCACCGTGAAGCTGCAGCGGCCAAAGTCCACGATATCGTAGTTGGTCCTGTTCGTGATATCCTGGAAGAACCCCGCCCCGTAATAGTTGAGACTCCTGGGGCTTCGTTTGGCTGTCCGTGTAATTCAACCACGTGTGGTCAGAACCCCGCGGTGGATCGGGTGATCCCCGTCCAGCCACCAAATCCCTCTCCCACCGATCCCCTCCCGCAATGCATGATTTGATTTGACGTGTATTTTATTACCTCCTGTCCCTCCGATGGTTACACATACTACTGTATAACTGAAACTAGCTCTTCTGCAGCTGTGCTCTTTTCCCTCTCCTTTGTCAGAAAAGAGTCTCTCCCACAAGAACGAAAATAAGAGAACAATAGAGACAAACAGAATGAAGGATCATAAACACCAGGTTCGATTGAGGCAGTTTAATTCGTAGTATGCAAGTATGATTCAGGGAAGAAAATGATACATAGGAAAAAGAAATTCAGGATGCAAAAACAGCAAACACCAGACATACACTTCCAAGTATTTCAGAGTAATAGATAACTTTGATAGCTAAGCCTGCTACAAAGTTGTAATTTAATGTCTACTAGGTGTTCCATCTATGAATAATTTCTTTGACATGAAACATCCAAGCAAAATACAGCCAAGTATTTGACAGTAATGGATAAATTTGAAGACAACTCCAACGCCAACATATCTCCCTACTTCCACTGGAACTTTTTCCCTGCATTACCTGAAACAAAAGTACAAGGCAAAAGATTAATTGGCTCCATATCTGCTGTGGCAAACCGACTGCTAGCAATACAGAGAAACTGCACTGAAACCTAAAAACTCTGAACTTTCTGAAGAAACAGACAGATTGCATTTTCTACTAATCTTAGGAACTACTGCTACCTATCTGATAAATTATTGCAATAAGGGACTAATGCAAGAATACATTGAGATAATAATGAAAAGTTGGCTGTGCTAAAACTTGTGTGCTCTCAATTCGGAGCATGAAAGACAAACTTTTTATACCATAGCAAATAGTTAGATACTAGTGCAGACAAGTATAAAGGAAGAGGATGGGAAGAGGAGCAATACCCAATCATGTGATTGTGATCTTCTTCCTTAACCACTTGAGACGAGTAGAAGCTTTTGCAGTCATGAAAATTGATCGATTTTGTGCATCCTTGAAAACCTCATAGGCCTCAACTTTCTCATCATCTAAGAGCTCTTCCATGCTATCCACAACAGAAACGCACGTTTGGATTGAGAACTCTTCATTTGGATTACTTCTTGCCTGTTCCTGTTGGGCCAACTCAGCATCAGCTTGCTTTTCTTTTATTTCTAAGAGCCTTCCCATAATCTCAACCACCTCCCTATCTTGTCGACGCCTTTGTGTTGCCTTTTGTGATTTGCTACTTGTAGAGGTATCCTTGTTTCTTGTACTTGTAGCTCTTTTTCCCATTCTTGTTCTTGCAGCGGTAGGACTTGCAACTGGTTGTTCCAAAATCGTCAAGTCTTCATCATCGGTTTCAACATTGTGTATATAATTCTCAGATTTTTCGTCCAGAAAATGTTGCGTGACAGCAGCTTTAGAAGGTTGTGTGATAGGAACTTGAGAAGGCTCTATGACAGGAATTTGAGAAGGCTGTGTGATATAAACTTGGGAAGGTTGTATGATAGGAACTTGAGAAGGCTGTGTGATAGGAATTTGAGAAAGTTGTGTGATATGAAATTGGGAAGGTTGTGTGGCAGGAACTTGACAAGGTTGTGTGACAGGAGCTTGGGAAGGGGAGATGGAGGTGAAGTTTAGAGTTCCCTCAGCAGTATGCCCTACACCAGATAGTGGAATCAACTAATGTTTAGGAGAACTGAACATAACATGCTTGGCTGGTAGGAAAATAAAGATTCAGCAAAGGTAACATACCGTCATATAGCTCTCCTAGAGCCTCAAACAATGGGAAAGATTTGTTCCGGAATTTCTTGGCCTTAGGATAAGACTATTGAATGAATACAAAATGAAAGGAATTAGCAAATGAGACTAAGGCAAGCACTATATTTAAGAATTCTACAAGAAACAGCAGCAAGAGATAAGAAAGCTCACAGTAATGATATTCTCCCAAACAGCTTCTTCTCCTATAATCCTGCACAATTTATCATCCCATGATGCACCGCTTTGCTTTCTTGCCTCTTTTAGAACTCTATATTCCCTCTTCAACTCTTTCTCTTTGTCTTGAATTTGAACCTTTGTAAATCTGACATATGGGAACTTCTCCTGGAATAATTTGATGACTCGATTCCACGCTTCTAGGGACCACCCATTCTGACCCCTATAATAGTCGTTGTTATGATCATGCAGTAGATCAACCAATGCCTTTTCAAGTCCTGGATTCCAACTGGCTCTTGAACGATCAAGTATAGCTGCAATAGAGAAAGCACTTGTAAGCTACAAATAATTACATTTTTTAGTCTACCAACGTGCTGATCTTGAGAAGGCCATATGTGCATTTAAGAGCATAAGAAAAAGGGAAAACAAAATATACCTTTTGGTGATGCCTTTTTCTTTTTCCCTCTTGAAATCTTTGGTGATGGCTTTCTTTGGGCAGCAGCTGCTTGGATCAAAGTCAACCTCGGAGACCCTCTTCCAAACATTGTTGCTGCAAATACAAAAATTTGGTATAAAATATAAAGGTCCAGTGATTAAAAGATCATGATTCAAATAGAAGGATCTGATAGGGATTAAAATATAGAAAACACCAGAGGTACCATTTAAGACTCACATTTATTAGGACGAGTTATGGCTGTAGTCATTCCACATATTCAGTGCTATCATATCTCTAACTGTGTTTCCATCATGTACTTCACTGCTAAAGGACATCACATCATTACTATAGTGGTCGTCACCATCAGGGAGATCAACATAATGTTCTGGGGATATGTTGCTTGTTTGGTGATTCAACCAACCCTCGTCCCCATTAAGCATCCGTATAAGATTGTGGAACACAACTGCTGCAGCTGGTATCTTCACTTGGTTTTCAATAGGGTGATGTGTTCCAACTTTTAAGATAGGGAAGCACTTCTTAAGAACACCAATTGCTCTCTCTATGTGATTCCGTAATATGGCATGCCTATGATTGAATAATTCTTTAAAATTTCTTGGTCGTTGCTGTCCATGCCCAAATTCCTTCAAATGGTATCGAACACCACGGTACGGCGCAAGGAAGGATGGCGTATTAGCATATCCACCATCGACGAGATAATATTTTCCATGGGGCACATGGAATCCTCTAAGCATGGCTGACCTAAGAACTCTTGCATCCGTTGCAGATCCCTCCCAACCAGATGATATAAAAGAAAAATTCAGATCAAAATCACACACCACCATCACATTTTGACTTAAGGTACATTTTCTATTTCTATATGGGGCCTGTGTAACACCCCCGATGTTACGTTAGCCTAAACCTGACATGTCATCATCATCATTGCATGAGCATTCATGATTAGAGAACCTTGATGCAAACAATTAAAATGAGTTTATGATTCTAGGGTTTTGTTGCGCTCTTTTATATCGTATGTGTATGTGTATGCCATTCAAGTTTCACTTACATGTTTGTTTTGGTTTATAAAAGTTATCAACTAAAAGCAATCTTGGTGTGTACAAGTGCCTGGCTAACCCTAGCTCACACCCTAACTCAGTTTTACAAGTCAAATGATGCAAAAGCAAGAACCAAAATTGAATTCGGAATCCGAATCCCAAACCCTAACCCCAGTGGTTGTGTTGGAATTCGAATTTCATTTTCAATTTCTGGGAGCTAACCATAATTGATTTCCTAAATAAAAGTTGCTAACCAATAGCACCATTTTAAAGTATGAAGTTTGTCCTTTGAAAGTATGCTATTGGTTGAGTTTGAAAAAAAGTTCCACAACACCATTAATTAATTGCCCAAATTTTGAATTTGAAAAAGGGTCAATTTTTAAAACCCCGATTTGGATTTAAAAAGGGATATTCAAAATTTTTGGAATTTGGGTATACTTCAAAAAGCAAAGTTGTAGATCTTAGGATTTTGAACAACTTTCATTTTGGGGAAATTTTAAGTTTCAATTTGAAATCCTTTTAAAAACCCTAAAGTTTAAATTTCCTATTTAAACTCTTTTCAATTGTGCTCAAAATATTCAAAATTTGGGAAAACTCTAAAAATACAGTTTGTGCATCTCTTTGAGCTCTACAACTTTGGTTTATAAAGTTTTTCAAGTTTTTGAACAAAATTTTAAATAATTTCAAAAGTTCTTTCAAGCGAAAAGTGTCCCCTTTTGAGTTTTAAACTCCAATTCAAAAATTATTCAGTTTCATGAAAAACTTTCTATATGAAAGTGGTAGATATTGTTAAATAGAACAACTTTTATTTTTGGAGATTTTCATCTTTTATTCAAAATTTAAAAGTAATTTTGAAATCCCAAATACTAGAATTTGAGCTCAATTTTAAATTTGAATTGCAATTCAAAAAAATATTTGGATTCTGAGGAAACGTCTTAAATGAAAGTTGTAAAGCATGAATTTTTGAGCAAACTGTATTTTGGAAGATTTCTGAGTCCAGTTCAAAATTTTTGAGTAATTTGAAAAAGAAGAAGGAAAATATCTACGCTACGATTAAAAGCGATTGGGGGGGGACACCTTGCACTCGGCCCATGCCGGACGGCCGCCGTCGCCGTGGCCGTTCTCCGGCGTCTTCCCGGTTTTCCCGCGCAACCGCACAACTGGCCGAGTTCGTGAAGTCGCCATCCGCTTGCCGACCACCTTCCCGCCCTATAAAACCTGCCCACCGGCCGTCGTTATCGCCTCTTTTCCCTCACTGCTCATTGCCGGCAGTGTTGAATCCCCGACCAAATTAGTCGTCGTTATGCTATCACCACGCAATTGCCTTTGTCAGTAAGTTCGCAACGTAGTTGCGCATCCCCTGGACCAGTTCCTAGTACTTGAAATCACCAAAATCGCCGGCGCGGCTCCTTCTTCTTCTTTTCCGGCTGCCTGCGCCGCCGTGGGTCGTGCGCACCTGGCTGGCTCCTCTCAGTGAGTCTTAGCTCACGCTATCACTTGCAACCGATTCTCCATAACCTTGTGATACTCATCGGCCTGTTGTTTTGGTCGCTACTGCTCTCGGTTCGTCAGAACATGGTTTCCCCGCCGTGCTACGCCGGCGATCTCGTCCTCGTCCGGCCCTCCTGCTCTGCCCCGCCTCCACTCCAACCGACCAGCGCAAAGAGTCGCGGTGAGCTTCCTCCACCTTCTCCTTGTTTCATTACGTCAAACCGTGACTCGCAACGGCGAGAACGGCGTTGCGCCACCGTGCTCCGGCGTGCCCGAGCCGCCGTGATCGTGACCGTGCGCGCTCCGGTGATGGGCAAGGGCCGTGTTATACCTTGTTGGGTTCGGGGAAGAAGGGGGAGTCGACTGGGGTAGCTCTTGTCTCCGGCGGAGTCATCGTCGGCAGGGGCATCCGCCGGTCGCCGCCGCCGTCTGTCGGACAGAGAGAAAGGAGAGGGAGGGGAGAAGGCGCCGGCAGTTTGGGACCCCCAGTGTCAGCGAGAGAAGAGAGAGGGAGAGGCAGGCCGGCCGGCGTGTCTTGGCCCGAGCTAGGCCGTGCGGGGCGTCTCGGGCCGCACAAAGCAGCCCAACAGAAGGGAAAAAGTTTTTCCTTTTTCAAATTTATTTCCAAAGGCTGATTTTCATCTTTTTATTGTATTTTGTTTTGGGCAGATAAAAATGTGCAAAAATATGCTATATGCTCTTTGAGTGAAGCTCTACACCATAAAAATACTAACTTTGCTTTTTTTTCAATAAAGATTAATTGTGCTATAATTAGCTCTTTTTTAATTGTTAAATGCAACTTCCATGATTTTTGATAATTAAAATATAAGTCCAAAAATCATGAAATTTGTTTTGTGTGTTAATTAGTTGATGATGATCTTAATTATAAAGTTTGATTGTGTTTCAACTAATTTTTTTTGTATTATGCTTAATTAATACCTTAATTATTTAATGTTTAGTTAGTTAATTTTTTTGATTAATTAGTATTTAATTAATCTCTAATTAGCAAGTTAATTAGCGGCTTTCAACGACCGTAAAAATGGTTAATGAATTGGTAATCATCTCTAATTACTATTAGGGTTGTCTGATTTTGGGATTGAGTGATGACCCTAGGTCATTAACCTTAATGACCTTCGGCATTTCATGTTGATTGCGTATTGCTAGTCCATCGTCGTCAACGTTAGTTATACCTCCTTGGTACAAGGTTACCGTGAAGGAAAGTTGTACTCAAGATAGGTTACCAATCGTTGCATCATTATCGCATGCTCTTTTAGTACTGCACTGTAATCATGCATCTCAATCGTGTAGTCAATCCGACTCCCGTCGCGAAGGAAGGTTATCAGTGCGAGGAAGGTGGTTCCGATCTCACCAGTGTCATCACTGCACCTAACTTCGTCGAGCCCCAAGGCAAGCCCCGGATGCATCTAAACCCGTCCTTGTATTTCGAAAATCTTTTATGATTTCATGTGATGACAATGCATTAGGTGTAGGAGTTGTGTGATATCCTACTTTGATGCATTTACCGTACCTTGATATATTTATCCTGAATACCTGTTTTGATTTATAAAATGCTTAGCATCCGCTTCACTCTGCTGATAGCATAGGCTTTATAAATAAAATGTTTTCAAAGATGTGATAACAAAATCCCCATTGAGGGCAATTACGAAAACTTGATGTTACTTGTTGGTATCCCTTCACTTTGATCGGGTTAAGGGTACGCAACAAGAACATGATGATGAGTAAACTGAGACGTCGGTGGAGTGACTTGCATCAGGAGGGGCTACTGCCCTGGTGTAGTGTCGTCCACTTGTGTCGGTTAAGGACCGTCCGTTGCTCTGGCGCTAGGATCATGAGGTTATTGGATAGTACTAGTCGCATGCTAATGGCGGTAAGCTCCCTTGTATGATCCATACGAGAACGGACATCGGGACGGGAAGTAGCGTGTACCCACACTACGAGTGCACCCGTCGACGGTTGTGACTGACGGCGTAGGGAGATGGTGTACTGTACTCTCGTGGCTAGGACCCGTTCTGGTTTGGAGAAATGCAAGCGTGAGTTGATGTATGTGAGATGTTCGGTCCTGCATACATCGTGCGGCTAGGAAGCCCCAGCTGGGTATATAAAGCGATTCGAATCGTCGTGTGCTCCACGATATGAGAGCCGTGATCCAAGCACCGGCATCGTAGTAATAATGGAACTTGATGATGGAAAGTTTGAATCTGATACATGGTTGACAAGTGCTTGATGTAGTAAAGTAAGGATTGGCTTAGTCTTTTTCTGCAAAAGTATCATTTGATCTTGCTAAAGCCTTACCTTGATTCCCAATAGCCAGCATTCCTGAGTCTTCTCCCCAATTTTTGGTCGGGTAAGTCTTGCGGAGTACTTTTTGTACTCAGGGTTTGTTCAACCCATTGCGGTGTGAACAGCGTGAGCAAGTGTGCTTTCTGACCCTTCTTTGCATGACGGTTGTCGAAGAAGAGTCTGACAAGGAATAAGTTGTGTGGCCCGTGGGCAGGGCACTTTCGTTGTGTGATTGTAATAAGGTTAAGTAATGATACTTCCACTGTTTTATAATAATATTACTCTGGTTTGTATAAGTTTGACAAAAAGTTTGTAAATTAAGTTATTGTAAGTCTTCCGCTACTCTGGTATTTTGTATGAAAACTGTTGTAATACTGTGATGTCTCTGTGAGTATCGATCCTGGAGGAAACGTGGTTTATCGGGGATCCACCCGACGGAACATTCTAGGTTATGTGGTGTGCACAATTATGGCTGACAGAGGTCTTAGGGACGATGTCAGGTGCTTGTGGGCCATATAATTTAGAAGGTTCTGCCACAGCCTGCCTGTCTTGAGAAATGGTGATGGGAACATGTGTTCCGTCAATAGCCCCCAAGCAATTTTGGAAGTAAGGAAAGAACCGTGGATCTGTGCTAATCTTCCAATGAGTTTCAACACCAGTAGGTTGCTTGACAAATCTATAGGTCAAAGATGGGATTATTTTGAAAACCGCCTTAATATGCCGGTGAATTGTTTCTCCACTATGATGGAATTCATGTTGTAGATCTTCATAGCTCGCATTGTGAGACATCATGTAAAGAAAAAGCCCAAGTTTCTCCTCTACAGTAATACTTTTCGTATCACGTAGAAGATGTTCTGTTCGAAGATATGTCGCTATTGCTCTAAATATGTTAGGTTCCATGCGGAAAGGAACAAGGCAATTCTTTTCATGTCCCCCTAGAATATTTCTGATCATTTCTTCACCGTACTGACTTGAAGTATGTCTTGCTCTTTTCTCCTTCCCTCCATTACTAGTTAAAAGATATAGGGCAGGCAACCAGAACATCATAATCTCATCATCCTCCTCTTCCTTCCTCTTCCTAATAGCGAATTCATTATCTTCTAACTAGAAGGAATATGAATTTATTAAGACAACTGCAACTAGCCAAAAAGAAGGAACACAGTTTTAGTAAACAACTCGCTAATGTGTGGACATATATATGTGCTATCTGCAATAAGTGCAAGTTCAGACTTCATATTATAACAAAGCTTGCCATCTAGTGATTTGTCCAAACATTACACGAATATACAAAGTTTAGTAAAAGTAAACTACAATATATATACAACATAGCAAGCAAAATATCTCATGAGGTACACCTAGAAATGCTCTTAGAGTACAACTTACAAGTTAACTAATACAAGTTGAGTGCGGTACAATACTGACACTATCTTTTCGCTATCCAATTAACTAGAACAGGAGAAATTAGGCCTTTCTATGAACAATATCCAGTGGAGATTCACAAAAGCTACTTTGCTGACAGCGCATCGCAATTCGCAACCTACTAATATGACACTGATGTAAGCATATTATATTTGTTGACCTGATCATGCTCTAAGCAGAAAACCTAGTTCTCATTTCTGTGAAAAAGGAAAATTGCAGGAAATAAAGTCCAGGTTCTGAACTCTGATTTTTCTGAACATATCACTTATGTCTGAACATTTCACTAGCGAAGGTGACATTCAGTATGAATGGAACAACCTTCTGTAGACACCCATGCCAATCTAACCAATGTGAGCTCATCCTACGGTCTAATAATGAATTTTGTGGAGTCCAGTCCAGGCCTTAGAATATCACGGGAGACATACAAGGTGCCGCAACCTGAGTTGTCTACTAAACTAGCTGAAGTCTCACTCTACTGGATCTGACTACCGCAAAAAGATGCAACTCTCCAAAAAAAAGAGGAAATATGCAACTGTACATAGCAGTCAAGATACAACTGGACGAGATCTAAATCAACCGTATCTGTCGAGAGAAGAAAGGTGAAATCGAAACCCTAGACTAAAAAGAACCAAAGCATTAGAACCGTGGAGATGGAAGGAAGACGAGGGGGGAAGGAGAGGCTCACGGAGCAGGGTATGCTGGTGTGCAGTGGATGGCTGAGCGAGGACGAGATGTCCCGGACGGGGCAGGGGCGGCGACGAGGGGCGGGTGCGGCGAGGAGGAGGCAGTCGGAGTGGCGACGGCGAGGAGGCGGCTGGAGCGGCGACGGAGTGGCACCAGTGCGGCGGCGGCAGGTGCGGCGGCGGCCTGCGCAGCTTCGCTTCGCTTCGGCCGCAACGCGAGAGCGAGCGAGGGCGAGCGATACCACGACTTCGGGTGGAGATTTTCTTTACCCCGGTGTATTGGCGTATGTTGATTGGTCACCCACATCGATACTCCAGCAGCCAAATACGCATTTGGGCCGAACGGGGGAGCTCACCCCGACGTGGAAATTGTTCCGCGACCCACGTGGTTTATGGGCCGATCCACGTCGATACCCAAGCAGCCAAACGAGGCCTGGGTGGGGTGAAGGGCATCTGGCAGCACCCCATCCCGCCGGAGCAAGGGTTTAGGGACATCTTGCCGTCAGAGCACGTGGACACGCACCCGTCAGGTAGGTAGGGTTATCCTCTCTGAAGTCGCCGATGTACGCCAGCGTCTTGCACCCTACGACCGTGAACTTGTTGGCCGTGCTGGAGAAACTGTATGTCGTGTTGTTGCCCAAATCCAAGTACCAAATGTCGTCGTCGTCGTTGTGCCCGGTCTCGAGCACTGGCATCATCTTCCGAGACGCAGCATCGTAGCAGGAAGAATAGATAGGCTGGAGCACCCTGGCTTCAGCTTCCTTCAGTGAGAGATGCTGAGGACCTCCATTATAGCTTCTTCTCCTTCGCTGACGGTGACAATGAACGGCTTAAAGACGCCGTTGCCGGTGTGGTTACACGAGATTTGGAATCCCGGCACCCAGCACCTTCAGATTAAGTCCCATGCCGAACGGGAAAGGAATGTCTACACCTCCGCATGATGTGTTGCAGCCCTCACGACCAATACTACTCTCCCCGGTGGCTTCGGCGGCGAGCGATGGCATTGGCACCACGACGACCACCGCACTGAGAGACACTAGTCCTGCTACTAATGCTGATGAGTGGAATGGCATGACTGACACTGACGAATTAGTCTTCTTGAGCTGTTGATGGACTGGGAGCTCCGCTCTTCCGTAAGCTACTTGTCTGAACATTTTATTTGCCAGGATGTGATCGATCGTGCATCTGTCGCAGAGGCTAAGATGATCCGATTAAAAAGTGGAACGGGGACCGTGTCACCTACCGCCGGTGACTCAACTTCAGCTTCAGGGCAACCAATTCAGTCACCAACTGTGGAGGAACGAACTGCTGCTTCTGTGGAATATAATTAACCCACTTTGCAAAATTGCACGCGGTTGTTTGCCTGTCAGTGTCATCTGTTGGGTTAGTCCACATCGGTAATCGATGGTGGGAGAGCACAGCATATAAGGCGTGGCAGTCCTCACTTAACAGGCTAGTCTTTTGGGTTGAGTTAGGCCCAGACCTTGATATGTGGGCTCTAGTAGGCCTGGACCTATGGAGGCGCCAGCTCACGCTCGCGCGTACAGCGAGCTGGGCCGGACCGGAAGCCGAGCCCAGTCTTGGTTCCAACAATTGGTATCGGAGCCGGTCTAGGAAAGCCGTAACAAATCTCAGCACGGTCACACACTGGCGGGGGAGCCCGTCTGGACAACGTCTTGGCCACATAGTGTGTGAGTTAAAAAGAGTTGGATCTGATGTGTGACTACGGGGGAGATTGTTGGGTTAGTCCCACATCGGTAATCGATGGTGGGAGAGCACAGCATATAAGGCGTGGCAGTCCTCACCTAACAGGCTAGTCTTTTGGGTTGAGTTAAGCCCAGACCTTGATATGTGGGCTCTAGTGGGCCTAGACCTGTGGAGGTGCCAGCTCGCGCTCGCGCGTACAGCGAGCTGGGCCGGACCGGAAGCCGAGCCCATTCTCGGTTCCAACATCATCATCATTCACTTGGTGTGAAACAGACCCCAGTTCACGCATCAATCATAAGACAGTATTGGCCGGACCGGAAGCCGAGCCCAGTCTTGGTTCCAACAATTGGTATCGGAGCCGGTCCAGGAAAGCCGTAACAAATCTCAGCACGGTCACACACTGGCGGGGGAGCCCGTCTGGACAACGTCTTGGCCACATAGTGTGTGAGTTAAAAAGAGTTGGATCCGATGTGTGACTACGGAGGAGATTGTTGGGTTAGACCCACATCGGTAATCGATGGTGGGAGAGCACAGCATATAAGGCGTGGCAGTCCTCATCTAACAGGCTAGTCTTTTGGGTTGAGTTAAGCCCAGATCTTGATATGTGGGCTCTAGTGGGCCTGGACCTGTGAAGGTGCTAGCTCGCGCTCGCGCGTACAGCGAGCTGGACCGGACCGGAAGCCGAGCCCAATCTCGGTTCCAACATCATCGTCATTCACTTGGTGTGAAACAGACCCCAATGCACGCATCAATCATAAGACAGTATTGTGGCGTTGTCCCTAACTCCCCATCAAGCACCTGCATCTTTTTGTTTTCAATCTACTACGTATATTGGGAAAACAGTCAGCATTGTCTCCTCGCAGAGTGATAATGAGATTATTTTTTGTTGGGACAATGGAGTATGGCTCCATGATATAGAGTATGTTTAGATCCATCAATAGCAAAAGTTAGCCGCTAGCCGGCCTAGATAAAAAACCAACTAAAGTTTAACTAGCTGAGTTAGCTGGAGGATCCAAACATCCCAGCTAAAAAATCAACTAAAGTTTGCATTGTTTGATCATGGCATCCGTTTCAGGCGTCACTTAGTTAGGAGTGGATTTCTAGAATCATTCTAGATAGAATTGGTTCAATAATCCTTTTTGAAATCCAAAACAACCGTTTATCTCTTTTCTTAAGTCTCAGAATGAATGTCCGCTCACCTCGAGCTGTCTAATGTACCGCCCCCTCCACCTCTCCACCGATGCTCATGACGGCGTTTGCTGGGGCCCCGCATGCAAATGACGCCACACGCCAGACCGCACCCCGCAACAGTGGTCAAGTTTTGTTTGTTTCACATCGCGCTCTTGATAGAGCCCACTTGATGTACCCGGACACCATTTATGCATACGTGGCGTTTGGTTTGTGGGAAATAGAAGGTGGGATTGAGAAATAAGGTAGTATGAAAATTATATCCAACTAATCCATCAACCCGTGCTTTTCGCGCGGGTTAGAATCTTATGAAATGTAAGAATTATTTCTATTTCATATTTCTAACCGATAAAAAAAACACATGTTTTATGAACATCATTTTGGTTCAAACATTAGTCATAAAACATGGCTGATCATTTTCTAGACATAAATTTAGGTTCACTTTACATAGGTGGCTTGATTAAACTTTATGTTGTTTCGCAAAAAAGATAGGTAATATGTCGAATGGATGTTACATAATAGCATATGTTGGTAAGTTGAAAGTAAACATAGGGTTTACATTCTATTATCCTTCATAATAGTCCGGGCGATTAACTTATAAAAAATATTAATACATTATTATAAATCACCTTTAATAATAGCCGATATCTATATTCAGTTCCAAATTTTGAGAGTTGTTATCATTTTCCATTAATGAAAACAACAGAAGATGGATTCCTTGTTCCAAGGCTTTTATTTAATAGCTAGATGTTCCTAATTAATGTGAGAAATATTTCTAGTATTTATATGTTTTTTTTTCTAGCATGTCTGATGAGAACTAACATGAGGGCTAACCTCTAATTAGTAATAGTAAGTACAGATGGATATGAATATGGATGGATGGATGATAAAGGCTAGTTATTTTAGAGAAAATTTCAACAGTTATTTCAAACTATTTTCATAAAATTCACATGTAGATTTAAGGTGGGTTATCTACCATAATAGTAGGTAAATAATTAGCTGTAAAATTAGGTTCACTTTAGGTAGGTGGCTAGTTTAAATTTAAATACATGGGTTAAACTTTCTATTGTTTTACACAATAGCAAAGATGTGTAATATATCATATAGATAATACATAACGACATATGTTGATAATTTAAGCGTACACTTAGAGGTTACGTTGTATTCTCTTTCTTAATGGTAGAGGTGCCTAACATATAAAAAATATTAGTAGGCTATTTTAAAATATCCTTTGTAGTAGCTGAGGTCTATATTCTACTTATAAATATAGAGGGTTATTTTAAAGTTGTTGTTCATAATAGCAAAGATAGTTAACTTAGAGAAAAAGTTTAGGGGGTTATTTTGAATTATATTTCTTAATTACAAACATTTGTAGCTTATATGAAAATTTAGGAGTTACTTTGAATCATCTTGCCATCTTGAAACAAATGGATTCCTTGTTATGAGTCTTCCATGTTTTTTATCAACGTGATAATTTATTAGTTTCTTTTTTTTTTTCTAGTACTTCTAGTGAGAACTAACATGGAGGTATCGTCCAATTAGTAATAGTAAGTACAAATGGATATGCATAGATGGATGATCAAAGCTAGTTAATGGAGAGAATATTCTAGGGGCAGGGGTATTTGAATTCTCTTATATAAAATTTAAATGGAAATTTAAGGTAGATTATCTATCGTAATAGTAGGTGATAATTTGATGTAAATTTAGGTTCACTTTAGATAGATGGATAACTTAAATATAGTCATATGTTAAACTTTACATTGTTTTATACAATAGCAATGGTGGGTAATATAATGCATGGATCTTACATAACAATATGTTGGTAATTTAAATGTAAACTTAAGGGTTCATTGTATTATCTTTCTTAATAGTAGAGGTGACTAATTAAAAATATTAATAGGTTATTTTAATTATAGTGGTCGAGGTTTATATTTTAGTTATGAATTTAGAAGGTTATTTTTAGCTTAAAGGAATTTAGGGTTTTATTTTGAATTATCTTTATAATAACAAATATTTGTAATTTAGATGCAAATTTAGGAGTTACTTTTAATCATCTTTCCACCGATGGATTTCTTGTTCTGAGTCTTTCATTTAACGATTAGGTAAATCTGATTAACATGAGAATTTTTGGTATTTAATAAGTATGGATGGATATAGATTCTTTTTTTGAAATATTACTATAAATAATATTGCATTAATGGATTATTAAACTTGTACGGATTTTTTATTAAAAAATATTAACCAATAGTGAACGTTATGGACAACCAACCTCATTATTTGGCTCTTCTATTGGATTTTTATTAAAAATTATAACCAATAGTCAACGTCATGGACAACCAATCTGATTTTATTTATGACTAACTAACGTGAATAGTAGTTGATACGCAGGTTCCATCAGTGTTCTCCTGGGTTTGGAAGTGCAAGGTGACCCCGAGAGTCAAGTTCTTTGCTTGGCTAATCCTCTTAGACAGGCTCAACACAAGAACCGTGCTTTCCAGGAGAAGGTTCAATGTGCAACCTAATAACTTGTGTGTTATGTGTGATGATAATTGTGAAGAAACTATTGATCACCTTTTCTTCGACTGCTCCTTCGCTAAGAGGTGCTGGGAAAAGGTTGACATTGCATGGGTGCAGCACGCTGATAGAATCAGCAGAATTGAAAGAAGTAAACAGAGAAACAGCAAGCCGTTCTTCATGGAAATTTTCCTTCTGGCAGCCTGGGAATTATGGAAGATGAGGAACAGACTCATCTTTGATGGTGTGCAAGCTAGCTTCGACAGATGGATCCGCAATTTCAAGGGAGAAGCAAACCTTCAATCTTGCCGCATTAGAGAGTCTGATAGAGCCGCTGTGCTCCTTTGGCTAGATGCCTTGTAATTTTTTCCATTTTTATTCCTTTTTCTTCTCGATCTTGTGGTCTAGCAGTCCCCCTCTCCTCCTCCTTTCTCTTGTTGTAAGTTTGTCTATCTCTTTGTACTTTGGCTACCTTTTCTTTTTATAAAAGTTTTCTAACCGTGGGGATCTCCCCCACGGTATTTCACGTCAAAAAAAAACGTGAATAGTAGTTTGATAACTATGTTGATTTGTTTATTAACCAACTGCCTCTGTACAGCCGCTTTTCCAGCTGATTAGATTTAGGCTATTTATTTATCTATAATAGTGACATATAAAAAATTAGGGAGTTATTCTAAATTTGCTTTTCGTAATGGATGAGATGGGTAATTTAGATGTAAATTTAGGGGTTACTTTTTGTACTTTTATAATGGCAGAGTTGGGTACGTCTAATGGCTATTATCTAAGTTAATTATTAGAGTTTACCAAATCAATGGCTAGATGTTTCTGATTATTTTGAAAATTTGTAGGATTTATCTTTTTTTCTAGCGCATCTGGTGAGAGTTAACGTAGTGCCTCTATTGGAGCCTTTAATTAGTAATAGTAAGATACGATTAGCTCACAAATCTATTTCTGATCGAACCATGTTAGACTATGGGGTGTGTTAATATAATCAAAATACCAGATTACAATAATCCTATAATCCGTCTAAGACACTTTAGTGGAGATTATGTGTATTTTTCCCTTTAACCAAAAATAATCTAGGGATCCAAACTCTCTGACTATTGTTATGTATAACCCATCATCCACGTATATTATAATAGTCATGATGTATAATCTAGATGATAATAATCCAATTGTGAACCGATCAGCTCCTAAACTTAATCCCTCGTATCCTAATTTAAGATGGACATCCTAACAAAAAAATCTCACTTAAATATTTTTGTCCTTTAATAATTCTAATGTCACCCTAAATTCAAGGGATATCCACTAAATATTGTATGTTGGTTAGATGAAACGTTGGAGGGTGGGTTTTGGTACATACACCTTAATTTTAATTTTAAGAAGATGGATAGGGAAACTCTTGGAGATGATGCTCTAACTGCCCTCTTGGTTCTAGGACTGACTTTGGACTATATTGGTTCAGCAGTGAATCAGTAAAACACGTTCTTCCAAGGTTGCTTAAATTCTAAGTGGTTTTGTTAACCTACGAATAACTTGTACATAGGTGCGGCCTTTTCCCTTTTCCCAAAAAAAGTAAATAAGTAGGAAACTGAATACTTCATCTGTATTGTTTATGCAGAGATGCATGGCTGCATTACCTTGATGAGTGGAAACACTACTGAAAACAGGAGATTTGCCGAGTTTCCACGGCACTCGGCAAACATATAAAAACACTCGGCAAACAATTTCCCTATGAGCTAATGAGTGGAACTGTTGTACAATCATTTCAAAATCTAGCATAATATATACATCTCAGGCCCAAGCTATCTTCCATTCCTCCAATACATTATACATCAGGTTGACATCGAATATTGCCTCGAAAAAAGAAAAATAAGCATATAAGATGGTAAAAATATAACATATTCCATAGAAAAATGGCCATTGTAATCTGGATATGAGTTTTGTCGTTCTAACCTAGCTAGGAATTTGGGATTGGTGCATCTTCTTGCCCATAGGGATGCAACCTGAATTTTCCTGCCGGTTTTTAGTATTTCCCCGTCAGTTTCGCACCAACAGTAAATTAAGATTTTCCAGTAGTGTTGGATTTCGTCTGGTACAACACATAGGGATGCAGCCTTCAGATTAAGCACTTTAGATGAAGGCGATCAACTTGGAGAGACAATGCATGCAAAATGATTCATCTAGGCCGTCAGCAGGATGCATGCCACCATGAAGATCTGTACGCAGATGTATGTTAGGAGTTGCAGCCTTCGCAGACCTTCACCACGTCCCAAGAGATTTTGTATCGGAGATTTATTGAGAGGGCACGTATAGCCCTGTATGGCCTCGCTCCCAGCTCAAGTAGATGTCAGATCTCTTTGCGCCTGTCCATTGCAATACAATGGCTTCATCGCCGGCACCAATCGGTTTCTTGACGCACTTGACAGGAACATGAAGGTTACCCTACCTCCATCGGCAACACTCGCGCTGCTCGTAGGGAGGAATTGGAGCACGCCGCCAGGGAGACTCCGAGAAGTAGAAAAAAGCGACGTGACAGATTAGATTAGATAGGTACGTACGGTGAGTTCTCAGAAAACACACGTAAAACATGGGAGGAATTCTTTTGAGAAAATAAGCAGTTATTTTATTCGTTTCTCGTAATGGCAGTGGTGGGTAATTTTTTAGGAAACCTTGATCCAACGGTTATTATTGAAAGCTACTATTGAATCTTGTTATATGGATGGCCAAATGTTTCTGATTTTTGTGAGAACTTATAGAATTTATCTTTTTCATATAAACTTCTGGTGAGAATTAGCGTGGAGGCTCCTTTACAGCCTCTAATTAGTAATAGTAAGATAATTTATCTCTAGATATATAGTAGACTTTGTTACCTTGAAAAGTCTGAGTAACTTACAATTTAAAATGCATGGATCATGTATCTAGAGTATATCCCAAAAAAACGTTGTTGTATAACTGATTGTGTACCTAGTTTATATTTAATCTGCGTGCTAATATAAGCGCACATGTATAAGGCATATACTCCATCAATTGTACAAAGAAGCTCTGATTGACGGGAAGTCATCATCCATAACTGTCGCAGGCAATTGTGATGCAGATTATTACACTTTTTTGGCCCCGTTTCCATCATTGTCAGTAGATGGACGGAGGACGGTGCACCAAGCATTCATGAACCGCTTGGTTTAATAAACTTAGAAAAGACACAGATAATATAAGAGCACGCGACTGTGCCAAATAGCACACCAAATAACGTAGGTTTTAGCAAACTCTCCGTCCGTTCCAAATCATCGGGCTAGTTCTTTGCTCAGTGTCGGAAGATTAGAAAATCCCGTAGTAGTCGTCGTTTCACCCACAGTAGCCGTGTACCGATACCTGCTGCCTTCCTCAACCTCGAGAGCCGCCCAAGCCTCAGGGCTTTCCGGCATTTCATCAGAAAATTGACGAAGCTCCACAGCGACCTGTCCCATGGCCGGCCTTCCATTCCCGGGAACAGCAATGCATCGGGTCACAAGCTTCGCAACCGCATAGATCAGTCCCATGCTCGCTTCCTCGACAATGTCAGCGTCTAGAAGGTCACCAAGGGTGCCATTTCCCAAGCTGTTCTGAAACATCACGGTCAGGTTCTTCCATTCTTTGGCCTGTGGGTTCTTACCGGTCAAGAGATCAATCAGGACGACGCCAAAGCTGTAGACGTCGGTCTTCTCAGTTAGCTGGGGGTCCTGCAGAAACTGAGGGTCAAGGTAGGCCAACGTGCCTTTGGGCACCACCTGCACGTTGTCGTTGATGGTGGAGCACCTAAAGTCGGACACCTTGGCGACGTATCCTTTGCCGAGCAGAATGTCCTGCGGCTTGACGTCGCCGTGGAGCGTCGGGTGCGGCGGCGAGTGCAGGTGTGCCAGGGCCTCCGCCTTCTCCGCGGCGATCCTCAGCCGGGTCGGCAGTGTCACCCGACGCCTTGGCGTCCCATGGAGCAGATCGCTCAAGGTGCCGTTGGGCACGAACTCGTACACGAGCATGGGCGCCTCGAAATGGAGGCAGCAGCCGAGGAGCCTGATGATGTTTGGGTGGCTGATGCGGCAGAGCACCACAAGCTCCTACACGAACTCTTCTGTCCTGGTCTTGTCGATCTGCCTGCATCGCTTCACGGCGACAGTGGCAGTGCCGATGGTGGCCTTGTAGACGGTGCCACGTGCTCCTTCACCAACGATGTTGGCCTTGTGGAAACCATGTGTGGCCTTCACTAGGTCTTCTCTATCGTATAGCTTGAAGGTGATGCCGTCTGTTTCAAGAATTCACGACAGTATCTGGCCTCCGTGCTCGTCAAAGTACCGCTGTCCTTTCTTGTTCGCCTTGTTGAAGAAAACATGTTTGCACTGTAATTTGGCACAGGCAACTAATGGTCACTACTCACTGGTCTCTTCAAAAATTAATGTTTAGTCATAATTGCCTTCTTAGGCTATACTTTCTTGACTAAGGAACTTCTATTCTATTTATTGCTTTCTTTGCTCTTGCTGGTCTCGATACAAAGAAAGAAGATAGGCTTCCCAACCTAGAGAGCCAACTCAACTAGATTAGCTAATGACGATAATAGTTTTGCAGGAGTTGTGCTTCATTCACCCGAGGCTCTAACTTAACTAAATATGATAAATTAGGGGTTTACGGTTCGTAGACTTAATTACTCCTTGCATGGCCACCCAGATCACTACTTCATCTTACCTTGCTTATGAAATTCCTTAGGGTGGCAGGAACCAATGAGACTGACTTTCCTTCTACAGGTCGTCCTTTCTTATTGGGGATATTCATTTTTACCTGCGCTGGGTGATTAGGTACTAGAGAAGTAATAGATTCTTGCTCGCCAATTTCTTTATTGGTTTGCCATGGTCGGTCCCTTGATCGTGTGGTGTCCATTTCTATCTGTGTATAATAATGATCAGTCATTAGTATTTGTTAAAAGAAGACAAGTGATGACAACACATATCTTCAATATATGTTCAGTGCATCAACTAGTAGCCACAAATTGATGCTCGCCAACCACTATAGGGCTTATTTGTCTGCACTCCAATTCAACCCAATCCTCATGGATTGGGAGGGATTTCTACCTTAAACCCTCCCAAACCATATGCATAGAGGTAAGTTGGAGTGCAGCCAAACAGGCTTTTAATGTTTACCTACGTACAGGACCAAGTGTTGTGCAATGCAACGTCATGTGCAGTGGCCATTTTGGTTTGTAGATAGAATGATACTAGATGGCATGATTATTTGTTTAAATTACAGTGATAGTAAGTGCATTCAATGTTCGGTGGAGCAACTAGTCCTTGCCATGCTTGCCAATCTCTTCAATGTTTACCTCCACTTGGTTACTTGGTTCTGGAAGAGAAGCAGCAGGTTTCTGCTCGTGAATCACTTCACTGGTTTGCTCCTGTCGATCAGTGCGGATTTGGCAAGTAGCCATTTCAATTTGCTGTAGTATAATGAACAATCAGACGATAGGATTACTCAGAAGACGAAAAAGCAATAATAAATGTTTGCAATGTAAAAGCAAGCATAATAAGTTCTATTAGGCAGACTATATGGTTAGATTGTATGGTTATCCACGTCAGATAAATCCTAGCCGGAGAAGTGTGAAAGGAAGAGAGAGAATGAAGCCGGCTGTTGGTTTATCGCCCGGCTGAATGCGAGCATCGAGGTGAAAACGTCCGCTTTTAGCCTTGTGTCGGCGCAAGAGCTGGCATTTTTTTTTTTACAAGACAAGCGCTGGCGTATATAGCAAAGCCAAGAGCAGTAGACTGCCAAACAAATAAAGGCTGCAAAGAAAATTCGTATTGTACTTGCAAAAGATTTGAACACACGTATCCTACCTTGGGCAGCCAGCGCTTGTTTTGTCAAGAGCAGTATATCTTTAGTATCATGAATAATTCTGTTCGATAAAATAGCCACAAAGATGTGGAGCACATTAAATCATATGTAATGTGGGCATTAAATACTTGCAATATGGCTAATTGAATAGCCAACCTATAATACGAATCTACATAGATCTTTAATCCCGGCGAAAATCACTGTTCATCCACAGTTCATCCACAGTACCGCCCGGTACTGTAGCGCCCATTCGTTACTGTTCATCCATAGCCCGTTACTGCTCACCGTTCAGCCATTTCTCTTTTTTTTTTTTTTTTTTTTTTTTTTTACCCCCCCTCTTCCCTCCTTCCCCACGCTTCTGCTCGCCCGTGCGAAGCACCGGATCCCCATCTAGTTGGTTTTATTACTAGTTTTATATGACCTGGCGTGGGCTTACAACCAGCAGCTAAATTATTAGCCTTGGTCTAATTTGACGCAGACAACTAATGGTGCCTAGTATCTTCAAAAATTAATGTTTACCTCTGATGGATGACTTGGTGTAGGAGTAGTAGTAATTGATTCCTGCTCGCCAATCTCTTTACTGGTTTGAAGCGGCCGGTCACTTGATCGTGTGGTATCTATTTCCATCTGTGGAATAATGATCAGTCAATGACGACATGATTACTATTTGTTAAAAGAAGACGACAAGTGACGATAACGATGTAATAATCAATATATGTTCAGTGCATGAACTAGTAGCAACAAATTCATGCTTGCCAACAACTCTAGGGCTTCTGTCTCCACTAAAACTCAACCAATGCACATGGATTGGAGGGTTTTTTTTCACTATGTAGAAAACGATTTGTAGGAACACATCCCTTTCTTTGTAGGGCGGCTTTATATTAAGTAACCCTTACAAATGGTTCGAAAATAAAGGCGCCCCTATAAATCAATTTGTAGGGGTGGCTAGTGTTATGATCCGCCCCTATAAATGGCATTTATTTGTAGGGGCAGCTCTATATCCAGTCGTCCCTACAAATTGATTTGTAGGGGCGGCTCACTATCAAGGCGTCCCTACAAATAGATCCCAAATATTAAAAATCAAGAACTAAAATTTTAATTTTTCAAAACAACCTCGGATAATGAAATGACTAAAATAAAAGTTATAGATCTCAAAAATTTATAGAACTTTGTATTGGACAATTTTTTCATATGGAAAATCATGTTTGAGCATCCCAAGTTTGAGATTTAAATTTTTGAAATGACCTTTTTTTAAATGACATCGGATGTAGAAACAACCAACATAAAAGTTGCAGGTCTCGAAAAGTTATGAAACTTTGTAGTTGACACCATTTTGATTTGAATTTATCTTGTCAAAGAAAATTAGGTTGACTTTTCAAATTTGAAATTTGACTTTTTCAAATGACCTCAAATGGAAAATTGATTAACACGAAAGTTGTAGGTCTCAAAAAGTTATGAAACTTTGGAGTTGATAACTTTTTGATTTGAATTCGTTTAGAGTCTCAAATGTTCAATTTAAACTCAGTTTGTTATCATATGATTAGACCCCAAACTAGACTTAGACATAAGTGACAAAGGGGTGGAGTAAAATATCCGTTAGACGCAAGGTTAGAGGTTCGAATCCCAAGGGATGCAAAGTGTGAAAAAAAATGTGGTGACCTAAGATGGGCCTGTAGGTGTCTTTCCCAGGTGAAAAAAAAATTTCCCCTTTTTTTTGCCTTTTTTTTGATGTTTTTCTTGATTTTATGAAATCTAAAAATTTATTTGTAGGGGCTCCTAGAAATACTTTATGTAGTAGTGTTTTCTACCTTAATCCCTCCAAATCTATATACATTATATGATGGATTGGAGTGCAGCCAAATATACACTGAATGTTTACCTACCTACTAGTCCAGCTGTTGTGCCTACTAGTCCAGTCGTTGTGCGATACAAAGTCACGTGCAGTGGCCATTTTGGTTTGTAGATAATTTGATACTAGATGGAATGATTATATTTGTTTAAAATAGAGAAAGTGATAAGAAGTGTCGTGGAGCAACTAATGCTTGCCAATCACTTCAATGTTTACTGCCACTTGGTGACTTGGTTC
Source organism: Chrysopogon serrulatus (assembly GCA_015844335.1). Lineage (NCBI taxonomy): Eukaryota > Viridiplantae > Streptophyta > Magnoliopsida > Poales > Poaceae > Chrysopogon > Chrysopogon serrulatus. The sequence goes on along the minus strand of JADLZL010003099.1, from coordinate 526,685 downwards.
TGGAAGAGCAGAAACAGATTTCTGCTAGTATGATCAATCAAACGATAAGCTTATTATTCGTTAAAAGAAGAAAAGTGATAATAAGTGTTTGCATTGTAATTTCATGCAGGTAACTAATAGTCACTAGTCCCTTTTACCTCCGCCGGGTAACTAATGATCAATCAATATAATAGATGAAATGATTATTTTTCGTTTAACAAAGAAAGTTTCTTCAATGTCTGGCCCAAAAACTAGCTAGTGCGGGCTAATCAATCGAATCTATAGCTGATTTTTACATTTCTAGCCTTTTAAATATAATAGAAATAACCTACCTTAAAAATTATTTTTGGTCTAACCTGCTTGGTCGCACCATTTGGCACGACAAAACAATAATGTTGTATGTGTAACTCGACCAGGCAAAAACCCTGGCACCATTACTAGACCTTGGCTATGAACTAAGGAGTCAAGGCCCTCCTACCTTGGGCACCAATGCCCTTCACAACCTGGAATCGGCTTCCAGCCGTTCTTCATCCTTTGTTGCGCAACTACCAGTCCACCTAGAGCCACGACCACACCATTTTTTCCAGCCTCACCTTCGTCCTGCGCCACCTCCATATCCACTCCCATGGCAGAACCCACCAACCCCGAGCTGGCCAAACTCATCTAGACTCTCACAGCCTCCTTCAGCGGCTTGCAAGGGTAGGTGGGCATTTGGAGCGCCCAGCCGCAACTACTAGCTCGAGATCACGGGGCTCTGGCCACAGCGCAACTACTTGCTTGAGATTGTGGGGCTCTGGCCACAGCGACAATCATGGCAATCGATTGCCACGATTCCAGAAGCTGGACGTCCCCAAGAATGATAGCAAGTCCGACTTGCTCGCGTTCATCAATTGCTACGGGCCTGCTTCCACCAACAACGGATCATAGTGGAAAAACAGGTTTGGATGGCCTCCTACAACCTAGAGGCCACCGCACAGATGTGGTTCATTCAGGTGCAGCAAGATGAGGGCACCCCATCCTGGTGCCACTTCTCTGAGATGTTGAACCTCCGGTTCAGACCGCCCATTTGCTCCAATCCGCTTAGAGAGTTGATGACCTGCAAGCGAACTAGCTCTATGGCGGAGTATCAAGACCGGTTTGAGGCTCTCCTCCCATGCGCAGGCACTCCAACAGAGGCGCAGTGTGTCCAGGCCTTCACGGTGAGCCTACAGCCTCCTCTCAGCCTCGACGTCGAGGTTCACAACCCACGGTTCCCTCATTATCACCGTAGTCCCACTTGCAAGATAGAGCTACGCGAACATTGCGCTGTTGCTGTAGCGTTGCCCTCTGCAACACTACGTGACAAGCGTCAAGGCTTCCTCGCAGGGCCTCCCACCACATCTCACTCTACGGGCTCCAACAACAGGTGCGATTGCCACAGCCATCACTGTCATGGTAGAAGGTCGCCCCGTCAAGTGCCTATCGATGTCCGAGATGGAAGAACAACGTCAGCTAGGCCTTTGCTTCAATTGCAACGAAAAGTTCTGAAGTGGCCATAACCAATTGTGCCAGTGCCAGTTCTATTGGACCTGGCAGCAGCGAAGACCATGATGCCACCCCCCTTGACCCTGACACTACAACACCACAGATAACGCTCCATGTGATCACCAACGTCCACACCAGCAACACCATGCAGGTGTGCCTCTGGCTGGGCGACGTCCATGTCCACGCCCTCATTGACTCAGGCTCGACGCACAACATAATCTCATGCCGAGGATGTTGCCAGCCACACTAGACTCTCCATGGTCTGCTGCAGCTCTGCATACATCACGATGGCTAATGGCGAGCGCATGCCATGCATAGGCATGTATAGGTGGGCGCCATTCTCCATCGCCTACAATCAATTCTCCGTTGACTTCTCCGCACTTCCCATGCTAGGGCACGACGTGGTGCTAGGTACCCAATGGCACGCCACCCTCGGCCCAATCCTATGGGACTTTGTGGCCTTCACCATGTCATTTTGGCACAAGGACCACCTGGTCTGCTGGCTCTTGAAGAAGTTGTTGACACCCCTCCAGCTGCACCACCGGCGCTATTGTCTATGTGCCATGATGTTGTGTAGCTCAAACTAGAATGTACTGGCCACACACGCCTCATCCGGGGTGTTCGCCACATTCTCATTCCCCAGAAGGGGGCACCTGCGGCCTCAACCACTATCCCATCATGCTAGCTCAAGGATGAGCTACTCCTTAAGGGAGGGAGGGATGTCATGCGGGACCTACTACTAGGAGAGCAATAATAGAGGTGCATGCAGCTGCTGCCTAGCATAGCAGCAGAGGTGCATGCAGTTGTGATCAATATCAATTAATAGATGGTTTAGAATTAATAGTTATATATGGCTGCAGCAGTAGAGGTGCGTGCAACTGTCAGGAGCATGCACAAGAAGCAGGAGCCCGAGGAGATCTAGACAGCTATGATCAATTACATTTAAGTGATGGGATCAATTGCATTTAGGTGATGGTTGGGGCTTAGGAGTAATGACAAGGTTAGAAACAAGGAGCCTCCCTCCTATTTATACCATGTACCGGCTTATGATGGGGCAAGCAAGAACAAAGTTATCTCAAATCCCCTTTTGTTGCTCTCAATCTCATCCCCTTCTTATGTGGTTGACCAGGGAAAAACCCTAGTACCATTAACATGCCTTGGTTATATATGAACTAAGGAGTCAAGACCCTTCTGCCTTGGGTACCAACGCCCTTGAGATGCTGCAGTGGTGAAGACTCCATCGGAGGAGCTGGTTAGTGGGGGTTGGATCCCCCGCCCCACTGGTGGAGCCATGGGGCAGCAGGGGCCCTAGCCCCCCCTAAAAACAATGAATTTTTTATACCATGATAAAAATAATCATTTTATATATCTTAAAATTCAAATATACATTATAAAAATTTCTCTTTTCAACTATTTTTCATGATAATATTATGATTTTTATTATGAACATTAAATATACATATAAAATATTTTTTGATGCAATATACATGTAAAATATTATGAAATTATATAATTGTTATATATATTTATTGTATTTATGATGTGTTATGTATTGCTTAGCCTCCCTTATTCAAAAGTCCTAGCTCTGCCACTGCCCATATGACACCAGACCTCCAAGGAAAGCACCAAAAGGGTGGTGCTGTTCAAAGAAAAAAAACAAAAGGAGGAAAAGTTCATATGTAAAGTTCTGGATGCATGCAAAAAAGGCACATTCTTTAAGATCTGGCCGAATTAATTACCAGGATTTCTAGTTTTATGATTATTTAATTATATGAATCATTAAGAATTTAAACAATATAAAGCCATGCTCTCAAAATCTAAGGGTCGTGATTCGAGCTATCGGGAGTAATCGAAGTACCGTAGCTGCTAGGGTACTTCGGTTACTTCTACGCGTGAAGCATCATGCCTAGCAAGACCGAAATAAAGTAACGTGACACACGCTGGTTTGACCACTTCTACGCGTGAAGCATCATGCCGGGCTGATAAGGGGAGGTGGGCCTCTCTGAGTGCCGGTATTTTTTACTGTTTTCCAACTGTTTCAAATATTAAATATTTTCTCTTTTTTAAAAACTTAACAGATCAGATTTATTTGAAACCTTACCAGAGTACAACTCTCCATTTTATCAAGGCTCTCAATTATATGTTGCATATCTGGTCTCTTCGTATAGTCATAGTCCACGCATTTAATGCCAATCTCAGCACACACACTTGCATATTCCGTCCATGTGCTTCCCAGCGTTTGGAACCTAGTTCTCCAACTTTTAAGTATCTTGAAGAAAAAATGTTAGAAATTATGAGATAGCTGTTATCAAACAAATTGAAAACTATTTTTACTATGTAAACAACAGCCTATTAAACTAACACTTGAAAACATCTCGTGCATGCACATTACGGCATATACCAACTATAGATGCTAGTGGCATTTCGACATTTTATTAAATAAGGATAAATGCAAATTGCAGCCGTGTGGCTATTTTACTTTCTGTACCAAAATATATGTTCCAATGTATTTTATCCTAGCCTATCCTATGGAAGCCTCCAGATGTCATTAATTGCTATAAAACTTGAACCAAGGCGTACCACATCATCAACATTTTTCACAGCCGCTAGATTGACTCTGTTTCCTGCGATCTAGTCGTTGGATTTCCACTCTCACATAACCTGCTCCCTCATGCTTATAGATGAAAACGGATACATAACCTGCTCCCTCATGCTTATAGATGAAAACTGATCGAATATGGATAGATATCACTAATATCATATTTGTTTTCATATTTCTGTCCGGATAGTATACGTCAACCATGTCGGATAAGATATGATTTGATATCGACATCATAAATATGCGACTTGAGTATTCAGATGCGGATATGGTACCAGATATTAAATATCCGAACTCAGATATGGACGGATCTAAATCCTTCTAAATAAATTCGGTCTCGAATACGACCAGAAAATATCCGTACCGTTTTTATCTACATGCTTCGTACCGTTTTTATCTGCATGCTTCGTAGAGCAAAGCGGTTTTTTTTGTGCCTACATGTTAGATACGTACTATCCAAGCCGTCCACCTTCCATCTCGAGATGCACAACTGACAACGACAGCTCTGTTTTATACTGTTTTCTGTTTCTGTACATGGTGTATTTTTGTACTATACGTTAGCTATACAGTACCCTTCTATACTGTCCCTTTCTCTCTCTTCTTCTCTGCCTTCTTTGCCTGTTCGCCAGGTGCTCAGTTCTCTCAAACCTTAGTTGACGAATTTTGCCCCAATCGCGCACTCTCTTGCTCTCTACCCGCCGCCACGGCCCTCATTTGCTCGTACTCCGCCGCCGCCGCCACCGCCCTCATCTGCTCGTACTCCACCTCCGCTGCTCCCAAAGCACTCCATCTCTATCCCTCCTCTCTCTCCTAGCAATTTTTTTCTTGACCTCTTTCTCAATCTCTTTATACTCTCCGCCGCCAGTTCAGATTCATGTCTTCGTTCAGACTAGGTGAGTTCCGCTTGTGCTGCTTCTAATAAAATATGTATTCTATTTTTTTAAAACAATACATCACCCTTTTATTCTACAATTTCTCATCGCTACTGTTTTTGTTTACTGCAGTATAAAGTTCAGATTCAGATCCTTATTCAAGACAAGGTTAGTACGATAGGTCATGTTTCTAATTAGATTTAATTTTATTTTGCAATATCTCTATTTAATACTGGAACAAATGCATCTGTTTTTTTTTTTCAAACCACTCACTGATGTGGTCAGTCATATATTTAGATGAACATAGTTTCTTTTTTTCATACCTTCAGGGTTGAATGGCTATGATTGTGTCTTCCTGTAATACTCCCTCTGTTGCTGAAAGAAATAATTTCTAGAATTGTCCTAAGTCAAACTTTTTAAACTTTGACCGATTTTATAGAAAAGAGCCTTAAGATTTATGTTATCAAATTAGTATCAATAGATTTACCATGAAATATAGTTTCATAATATGCTAAATTTATGTCATAGATGTTGTTGCTCTTTTCTATAAAATTGATCAAAGTTAAAAAGTTTGACCGACACGGTTTCTAAGAATCACTCCTTTCAGCGACAGAGGGAGTATTTCCTTTTATGATGAATTTTTTATTTTAGTAGTATTAATGTATATATATACACCTCATTTAAAAGAATGGCTTGTGCTACCATGATTGAATTTGCGAATGCCTTTGTCTTATGATTTTAGTATTGTTTTATTTTCCAACAAGTATACTGCTTATAGGTATGGTTTCCAAAGATTTAATTAGGTAGCCATATATGGCAGTTATGTATTGAAGAAATCCAAATTTGAGTATAAAAATTTATTTTCAAGTTTTACTCTTTAATTCTTTTGGTTAGAGTTGCTATGGGCTGCATACCCCCTCACTCTCAGGCGCTAGATTGTATTTGAAACTATAATCATGTATGGATTTCCATCATGGAATTTGCCAATGCTTTTGTCACTACTACGTAAATGATTTTACGAGACGGTGCGTTTTATTAAAGGAAAATTTGCCGCTAGACACCGCAAGTGACCGCTCTTTTTGCTGGACACCGAAGAAGTTAAAATTTGCTTAAGTACGTCTTGATTCTTGTTGAATTTGCTGGTGGACACCATGCTCAACCAAATATTTTTATAAAATAGATATAAAATCATATAGGTACCTTAAAATTATACCATAAAATCCATTAGACTCTACATGATGAGAACTACATAGTAAAATACTATTATACACTAAAAATGACTATTTTGCCTCTCTTCATAAATAAAAAAATTTAGACCATAGTTAACTTTGTTTATTTTTGAAGAGAGGCAAAATAGTCATTTTTAGTGCAAAATAATATTTTACTGTGTACCTCTCATCATGTAGAGTCTAATGGATTTTATGGTATAATTTTACGACACTTATATGATTTTATATCTATTTTATATAAATATTTGGTTGACGTGGTATAAAATAGATATAAAATCATATAAGTGTCACAAAATGATACCATAAAATCTGTTAGACTCTACTCTACATGACGTAAAATATTGTTTTGGATTGAAAATAACTATTTTGCCTCTCTTCGTAAATAAACAAAAGTTAACCATGGTTAAATTTTTTTATTTATGAAGATAGACAAAATAGTTATTTTTAGTGCAAAAAAATAATATTTTACTGTGTAGTTCTCATCATGTAGAGTTTAACGGATTTTATGGTATAATTTTGTGACACTTATATGATTTTATATCTATGCCGTGGTGTCGACTAGCAAATGAAATAAGAATAGGTGTCCTCCAGTAAATTTCAGCTTCTTCAGTGTTCAAGAAGAAAAAGTGGTCACTTGCGTGTCTAGTGACAAATTTTCTGTGACGAGCATTTTTTCTTTACCATGACATTTAAAATTAACCGCCATAGTAAATGGATTTACCGTGGCGGTTAAAAAGAAACTGTCATGGTAAATCATTTACCGTGGCGGTCAATTTATAAGCGCCATGGTAAAATAGCTCAAGGCCCCATTAGCTACTGACCTATATATTGCACAGCTAGGGTTTCATCATCTCACAAGTCATAGCCTCCCCACCAATCCTCACTCTCTCAGGCATCTCTCTCTCATACTTCTCTCTCGGCTCCCTCTCCCCACCCTCTCTGAAGGGCCAGCGGCGGTGCCCTTCCCCATCTCCGAGCTGGCCAGGCGGCGCTCCTCCCCCTCTCCGCGTTGGCGATGGCGCTCCTCCCTCTCTCCGAGCCGGTCGGGCGGCGTCCCTCCCCCTCTACGAGCCGGCGGCAGCTGGGGGAGCACGTGGGTCTGCCCCACACGCGACGCCTAGTGCCCGGCGACGGGGGCGTGCTCCCTCTGCCTCAAGACACAGCAATGGCCAGTTGCTGCTCCCTCTCCCATGGCGTGGATCCGGCTTCAGTGGCCGGGATCCAGCTTCAGTGCGGCCGAGGAGGCCTTATCAGAGGGCAGGGCGTGCAGATCCGGCGGTGGTGCTCCCTCTCCAACGCGTGATGGCACCCTCCCCCTCGCTCCACATCTCTGCGGTAGCGCGGCACGGGCAGAAGTGCTGGCCGCGGCGGTGGCACAGCGCTAGGTAAGGCGCGTGGAGCGATGGCGGATCTAGACCACCGAGCACGGATCCGCCCTTCCCCCACCATCGGTGAGCCGGAGCACCTCCAACGACGGCGGCGACAACACGTAAGTGCAGCTAGCGGTGGCGGCATGCAGGCGGATGGGCTCGGTGGGCCGTGTTTGGGCTCATCGGGCTTGTTCCCATTTTTTTATTTTTTATTTGATTAACCGTGGCAGGTAAACCAACCACCACGATAAACGGTGACCTATGCATGGTGGCCACCGTTAATCTTAGGCAATTATTTTAAGACTAAGGGGACTAGAGAACTGGCTCCCCAAAAACATAGACATAAAAAACATAGGCAATTATCCTTTTTTTCTTATATATTGAGTTGTGTAGATTTACAGATTAAATTGTTCTACATTTTCTAGTATCAATCTACTTGTACACATTTAATGCTAAGTACATTTACAGACCGATTCTTTTTTGCTTATTCCGATATGCAAACCTGACCTTTTGGTTATTGGCATTGGTTATGGCATTTGTCACCTGATGGTTTGGTACTGGAAGGATTTTTTTGTGTGAGCCAATTTTACCAAGCTCCGCAACAAAGAGTCTACTAATTTGCTAAAATGGAGCCTAATGGACAGTCTACTGGTTATTCTCCATAGATGTCTACTGATGTGGAACGAAGGGAGTATTAGGCAGCTCATTAAATTCTATTGTATTTCTGCATATTCAAAACTGAAGCTCAAGGCTATCTCCTACAATGGGGGCCTGGTTTTGAGATGCAAATGGTATTTTCCGCAAAAATCCATTGTTTGAAAAGAGAGAGTTCATTTTGTTTCGAAAAAACTGTATGGTCCTTTCTTGTGCTTCCAGTTCTAGCATAATATGATGACAATATTGGCACTACTCAGAATGTCGCAATATTAACAATATTAATGGTATTGTTCTAGTAATCCTATACTCCTATAATTCTAAGACCCACTAAGGGGCCTCCTCCAATCAAAATTAGGATTTTCAAAAAGTGATGTATGATGATGTCATCAAAGGAGTTATCTCCACTTAATCTTAATTATCTTCCACTAGCTATTTTTTGAAATAGAAAAAAGTCATAGCACCTAAACCAAGTATCGTAATTAAAATCCAATTGCACCATGGTGTTCCTCGCAATAAACTCTTCAAAACAAGACCCCATATGGATATATTTCGATAACTTTTTTACGATTCATTAATGCCGAGTAATATTTGATCTGCGGATGAGACGTCTTTACGTACTATCATTATTTGTCTTTATCGATTGATACTCATGATCATGGATGATGTATTGCGTTGTTTCATTTAATTTGATTCTACTTTTCTACCTCTTTTTTCATGTGTTGTCAAGTAGTCATGTGTAATTTTATAAAATTTAGATCTTGCATTTTAATACTTATATGATCTTTTGCACAATAGCAATTAGCGAAGAAAATGCATATTGTAATTTATAAGTTGTCCAGTTGTCTAATAGCAAGCTAGCAGCTTATCTTTTTAAATTATACTTAAAGTCGGTTCTAAATATTTCGTGCGCCATAATATAGTATGAGAGCTATTACTTCACTAATTTCCGCAGCAACGCGCGGGGAATTCCTCTAGTTCTTATATATCTAGGTCTACATACTACTGAGAACTGTTATTTACCTTTCACCTTACTATTGAAGCATAATATGCCCCCTAAAAATATGTTGTATTAATGTTAGTGATAAACTTAGCGTATGAGAATCTGAAGCTTCTTGGCATATAGATTGTTTTTTTTCTTTGCATGCTTCCTCTTGAGATTTCCTTTGCAGGTTTCTTTTCAGTAATAATATGCATTGTTATTTATAGGAGAATTGAAGAAAACAAGAAATCCAATTTTCTTATTAAGGAACATCATTTGGTCATTCAATTTTGTAGAGAGTTGACATTACTAGTAGTGTAACAAGCAGAGAATTCTGCGAACCAAAGTTGCAGTATTCTAATGACTAAAATAGTTGACACCTTCTTTTTATTATTTTGCAGGACTATGTCCACTTTAGTGATTCATGGATAACAATATTGAACATGCAGTAATCAAGAGGTCCATTAAAACTCTTCTATGTCGATTAATAAAACTATTTTATTTTCTAGCATTCCTTCTATTGCAGGAAGAAGCATGTTGATCTGAACGTTGAGATCCCAGAATTTTAACCTTATTATTGTAATTATTGAGTCAACAACCATGTGCAATGGCTCTGATTACATTACATGCCCTGGTATTTCTGAGCTTTATTAGTCAAGAACATGTAGCTATTGACTCACGTTAGCTGTGAAACAATATGTGGCTTACTGATTGCATTAGTAGAATCTAGGAACTGATGGATATTGGTGCCCTGGCTTGAGCATTTGGTGTGAAGAACACAACGTAATTACTGCCACAAGAATTTGATTTTATCCTAAGTTGGCATGAATATGTAGTGCCGACTGTCTTTGTGATCTAATATTTTTGCCGAAAAGGAATAGTTAAGATAAGGGGCAGCTAACTAACTGCATATCAAGCCTCCGGAAAGATAGTATCTTGTTGGAGTATTCTAATCTAATCTAAGCATATTTACTTGGCCAGGGGGCAATCAGCCAACAAAGCAAAGGCAATTCACTTCCGTCGATGCTAATGAAGGTTGGCACTAGGCAACGAGGCAAAAGCCATCCCTTTCATCACCATATTCCGTTTGGTGTTGTCACGACTGAGCTTCAGCCACATGAGGCCACCCGTCGTATTACCTAGCTGATGACGAGCGAACAAATCGTGACGACCATCAAAGTGTGGGCGACGTGTAGTTATTTTGTAATAGAGGAAATATAGAGCCGAAGGCCAAATCTGGTGGGGGGCTACCAAAACTCGGCGGCGGGCGGCCTGATCCGGCGCGTGATCCAACGGCAGGCGACCGGACGGTCCAGGGAGCAGCTGGGACGGCGACAAAGCATGGATGGGCTCTGTGGTGGTTTTTTTCTTTTTTCTAATTTTTATTTGATTTACTGAGGTGGGTATTTGACCCACCTCGGTAAATAATGATTAACTGTGACGTTAGTCTGAGGCGGGCGTGATGCCCACCACGGTTAACCTATTTTGCCCGCCATGATTAAAGTTTCCGTAGTTGTGTGTCTGCAGACTTCAAAACTTTTTAGTGAACTACTCCCTCTGTTTGAAATAAAAGGAATATTTTTTCTGTATTTAGAATGTATGTAAACATATCGCTCTAGCCATATGCAATCGTTTTAAACAACAATCATTTATCTCAGATAAATTGTTCTTACATTTTCAATCTGAAGATGAAGATACCCCTTCTCTCCTGTCAATACCTCTATAATTACAATGCCAAGACTATTATGTCTGCCTTCAATGTGATTACATTATTGCTGATGGATTCAGGTGCCATATATCCCCTACAAAGGAAACATTTGTAGTGTAAGCAATCTAGTTAAGGGAAAGATGTATGCAATTTATGGCAAGCCCTAAAATATTCTTGATTAAAGATGCTTAGTGAGCTTACAATGTTCCAACCAAATTTTTCGTTATAGCCCGGGTTTGGTTACCATCAAAACATCTTGACTGACCAAAATCAGCAATTTTTGGCACCATGTCATCGTCCAGTAGTATGTTTGCAGGTTTCAAATCTCCATGAACAATATTCTGCTGGTGAAGATAATGTAAACCCACGCATGTCCCCCATTCAATTTCACAGGATTTATCTGCAAAGTGGAGGCCAGAATTATTTATTTTTATTCTTATGGAAAGGAAGAGGGAGTGATTGGAAATGTGAAATCCATACTATTCATCCGTTCTACAAAATGAAAAGGTGTTGTGATTTTTTCTTAAAAAATACTATAAAAGTACCTCATACTGATATTTATCAAGAAAGCAGTAACTTGTATGAAGGGGCAACTTGACACAGATTTAAAAGATTCTACAAGCACAGAATATATAGGCACATACCAAGTGAAACAGCATTTGCTATTTTGTTTTTTTTTTGAATTTTTTCCATATAAATGAAATGGGAAACATACCATTCATATGCTTATCAAGACCTCCATTTGGCAGAAACTCAAAGCATAGTAACCTTTGCCGTATGTCTGCGATGACCATATCCCTCTGGTACAGCTCCACTTTCCCTTGTGTGTCAGCACAATATCCCAGGAATCGCACTATGTTTTTGTGCTTTACCCTTGTCAAACTAATGAGCTCATTTCTGAAGGCCTTCTCGTCTATGTCGAGTTCTGGCAATAGCCTTTTTACAGCGACGATCCCATTGCGAAGTATTCCCTGCAGTCATAATGTTCCCCTGTTTTAGAAAAGAGAATATATTAAATATTCCAGCCTTTGCATCAACCGATACATATAGATGTTTTCTAATACAGACACCAATACTACAAACCAACACGACTAGTTTAGCTGTCTCATCAAAGCAGCAGTTCCACACAGAGCCTCCGGTTGCCAGATCTGAGCTTTTAGATCATCTGTGATGGAAGATTAGGGGTAACTGAAATTACTGATACCTTGTAAACAACAACAAACCCACCCCTGCCAATTTCCTGAGCATTAGAGAAATTATTCGTGATGGATTTCATAAGTGACAGTGGCAGAGCTACTGGCATTGCAGCTGTACCAAGTACCATAGACTCCAAGAGGTCATGGGCACTAGCTTCAAAATCCATTTGTTGTCATTTACATCTGCACAAATCCAACAAGACAAATAACCAATTATGATGTCACTGAAATGTTTAGCAATAAGGGAACATAAGTTTACAAATCAACGACCAAAATGTGGAAAAGGGTCTACAGACCTGATCTAATCTCTAGACAGTGAGGCAAGCAGCTGCTTCAACCCAAAAAAAAAAAAAAAAAAGAAAAATATGTTGGGTTTCCACACATAGATCTGTTGTATATCAACCTCAGAAATTTACTTGCAGCATACGTCATCATAATTCATACGGATGTTTAGTTGAAGTTTTAAGACTCCAGCTATAACTGCTGCCATAGCTAGAGATCATTGCTGTACAAGACTGCCGCTAGGATACTTCACTTTTAGCGATAACGAATTAGAGACGCTAACAGCCGGATATATAGCGCGCGAAAGCCGCTAAATAAGGTGTGATTTAGGGCCACTAAATCGTCGTCGCACCTTATTGTTCAGAGCAGAACCAGCAGCTGGCGGGGACCTTTCCGCTGTGCGCTGTCCGCCGCCGCTTCTAGAACCCCTCCATCCCCAGGGCCGCACGAAGGAAGGCGGCGGCGGCAGCAGCAGCAAGCACTCCGCTTGGTGCTTGCTCCATGGAACGCTGAAGCAGCAGCAGCGTCAACTGTCGGTAGCTTGCTGCCTCTAAGACGAGGTCCCACGTCCGCAGGCCGCTGGCCGCCTCCCGCCGCGCTGCCTCCACTCGCTCCACCCGGGTCAGAAAATTGGTCACCACCAAAATGCACTGCTGTGGGATGCGACCAAGGAATGGCATCTGATCGTGGGCGCAACTTGGAGAGTTGGGGGAGGGCAGAGGTCTCCGCGTGCTGGTGGTGGTGGCATGGAGCGTGAGATGTGAGCGGCCGTGGACTGCGACTTGCAAGGGGAGGGGAGATGAGGGAGCAGCTGAGTGGATAAGATTGACTTGTTTCACGCGAGGGGATAAGATATCATTTATATGAAAAACAGTTGCGCAAATGGAAAAAAAAAAAGAAAAGCAGAGTATCGCCGTAGCCCGATCTAGCGGGCGATTAGCCGGAGATTTAAAACTTCACAAATAGGGTCAAATACTACATATGTTGCACAAACCATCTCACCTCGTAAGCTCCAGCTAAAACCAAATAGAAGCTAAACACGCCAGAGGCCCAGAACCCATGGGGATTCATGAGCAGAGGAAGCAGTACAAGAGATCAATAGAATCCAACAATTTATACATAATATGTGCAGGGAATTAACAAGAAATTTCCAAAATCAACCCAAAGCCAAAGCATGGATAAACGTCTAAAGTTTGAACCAGTACGAAGCAAATCCACAAGCCGCTACACCACAAATAACAGGATGAGGGGCACGGACCAGCGGCAATCGGAGAGACAATACATAAAACTCCAAGAAAAAAAAAAAAAAAACCCATGGAGCAAGGATCAGTTATAATAATAATAATAAAAAAAACGCAACACATACAACAACACGCCATCAGCCCATATCGCGCCATAGGGGAAGCACCGCGAACTGAGGCTGATTACGTGGTTGCTGCCATCGAGCCGTCCTTTGTCCTCACCTGCAGGCTGCAGCGCCATGGATCCAGATCAGTCGCTCATGGCTGGACGAGGCGGAGCCACACACACCGCACCACGCCTAGAAGGTATTGCGGGTAGCCGCGGCCGGGCGGAGAAGGGCAGCACCTGCCAGATCTGGAGGGGATGCAAGCTGCTGCCACTCCTATCTATCTGAGTCTCCGGTCTCCCTTCCTAAAAGAGGAATGCGAGAGCCGGAGAAGTGAGAGAGAAATTAAAGGGACACAGAGAAGGCGGACGCGGACTACAGGGTACACTGGCACAAGTACAACTCAGCTTCAAGCATCTGGACCATCCAGATTCGTGGCCAAGCAAACATTGGAAACAAGCCAATCTCATGGGCCTATAACCGGCCCATATCTGCTCAGTGTACCAACTCCCTCATGCCACCGCCGCTCGTTCCTCTTCACTATCGCCCGTCACCCCACTCCCCGGAGCAAGGGTTCAGGGACACCTTGCGGTTGAAGCACATGGACATGCACCCGGCCTGGTGCGTGGCAGAAACGTTGTCGTTCTTCCTGGTGTCGCCGATGTACGCCAGCGACCGGCACCCTACCACCGTGAACTTGTTTTCCGCGCGGGAGAAACTGAAATTATTGTTCTTCAAGGTCCAACCCCACTGCTTGCATTGGGCGCCATCTGCCGAGACGCATCGTCGTAGCAGTAAGAAGAGATGAATTTGAGCACCTTGAATTCGCCTTGCGCCAGAGAGATGCTGAGGACCTCCATTCTAGTATTGTTATACATGAACGGCTTAAAGACGCCGTTACCGGTGTCGTTACACCAGATTTGGAATCCCGGCAGCCAGCACCTTTGATCAAGTCCCATGCCGAACAGGAAAGGGATGTCTACACCACCGCATGATGTGTTGCAGCCCTCAACGACCAATACTACTCTCCCCGGCGGCTTCGGCGGCGAGCCATGGCTTTGGCACCAGGACCGCGCGCCGCCGCACTGAGACACACTAGTCCTGCTACTAATGCTGATGAGTGGGATGTCATGGCTGACACTAACTGGGATGGTGATCGACAGGAACTGGGAGCTCTGCTCTCTCCGTAAGCTTTGCAGTCTTCCCCGGACTCAACAGTACTTGTCGTCTGAACATCTTCTTTGCCTGCAGGATATAATCCTGCTTCTGTCCAGAGGTCATGAGGATCCGATTAAAAAAGTAGAGGATAATGCCTTGTTAAAACTGACAGATTTGATGTGTCCCGGTGTCTTTGATGTGTCCCGGGTGACACATCAGTGCCCCGCGATAGGTCGCTCCTAGTTGACTCTGAAGAAAAAAAAAATCTTTATAATAAAAAAAGAGGCCCACATTTACTGTCTTTAGAGCCGCTGGCCTCGACACGGGCGCTGCCCTGGACACGCCGCCGGGAACACTGTTGGCCGCCGGATCCTCCATCCGAGGGCTGGCCGCGCCGCCGCCGCATGCGTGCGCCTCGCGGGCGCCGCGCGTCTGCGCCAGCGTGCTGCGAGCCTGCGCCTGCTGACTGGAAGAGCCCGCCTTATGTGAGCCCCGCTTGGCAGAGGTGGTGGTTCGACCGGAGGTACTGTTCAGCACCGGAGGTGGAATGAGCTCCGCCGTACGCTCGCCTGCCGTGGGTCGTGCCTTCGTGCGTTGGTGCGGACGCGCTGACTGGAGGGCCCGCCTACTGTGTGTCCCGCTTGGCGGTGCCAGGGGTTGTGGCTAGAGGCGGTATGGCGGAGGCGGGGCGACTGTTCCGGCGACCTGTTGTCGAGTTGAGATTGGCGGGGCTGGCCACAGAGGCATTGTCGACTCCGGATTCACCGAAGGCCATGCCGGGGGTGGGGCCGCGCCGGTGCATGGAGTCCGCGGCGGCGATAGGTCCATCCGGCACTCAAATATATACCGAGCATTCCAGCTTCTCGACCTAACGCTGTGTGCTCCTTCTCCCACTCGCCGCCGCCCCCGCCCCGCCGAGGTCGCGTCGCCAAGCACCGCCACCTTACTCACCGGGGTCACGCCGCCGCCCCACCGAGTCGCGCACCTCCGGCGCTTCGCCGCCGCCGCCACTCACTGCAAGTGCCACGCACCGCCTTGGTTCCTCCGCATGGAGAACAGCTCCCCCGCCAAGCGCCAGCCCGGACCCATGGTTGTGCATTGTTGGAGCGTTATCTTCTCTTCTCTTCCCATCTCTTGCTTCTCTCACCGGATCTGTGTGTCTTGGAGGCCAGAGGCGGCGGCGGCGGCTTGGTGGAGGTCCAGGGACAGGCAATGTCTCCATACCCTGCCTCGTCGGCGGAGGCGGATGGCAGCTCTTCCCAACGCTTCCTGTTCCAGGGACAAATTGCAGCCAACATCCAGCCGATGGAGCATCTTCAGGTATGTCTCTGCATGGATTAGCTTTCTTGGTGGTTTCTTCATGCATTTTGTTTGATGCGATTGAGTTTTCTTTGTCCTAAATTAGATTTGGTTTTTAGAATTCTTCTATATGATGCTTGCTCTTCCCTGCCGTTTGGGGACAAGTGCTAGATCAGTAATTGGTTATTTTTTTTCCCGGAAAGGTGTCCACCGAATTTTTACCTCAAGTTGTTAAAGGAGGGACTTTCTTTTTTTATTAAGAAGATGTGTGGGCACAGGACCTCGCGCGTAGAGCCCAAGAATCATTGATAAGCCACAGCATATGCATGATTAACGACTGCAGTACTCTGTGCTTGAGCATTGGATGCTTTAGAAGCTGAGCAGAAGAAAGACAGGTACCATGGCAAGGGAACAATACACTGAAAGCTGCCAAAGTTACAGTGGCTTCTGTTTGGTTTCATACCCTTGATGTGTTTAATGAAATGTAGGATTCAATTTTAGAGACCTATGTCATGCTTTGATGACCACAGACAGATCAACGTATGAGCTGTATGGACTGAAGTTTACCTAGCATTTTTTAGGAGAAAATTTAAAATTGTATAGACTTAAAACGATATCTCTATTGTTGAATGTTCAGTGCCTTATTTCACCAAGGGATCTATTAGGCAACCCTATATGTCATTACCTAATTGCCTGCAATTTTTTGTATTACTCAGGGTTTTGACATACTGAGATATTTTACATTCAGTTGGACTGGCGTAAATATAGTCCCTCTTTCATAGCTGAACAAGGAAATTAGCATGAGCATATACATGATAAGAAACATACCTTTTTATACTTGCAACTCTAATTGTTGTTCTTTGGTGAGATGATTTGTAGCCCAAAAGACTCTGACTGATAATGTACACTGATAGATTTCATTTTCATATGACCATTTTAGCATGAAGCTTCGTCTTAAACAACTACACTCTGTGAAATTGTGCATGTTTCAGCCATTCTTTGCATTGGTAATTCCTGATAAGACACATGTCTTCTAATTGTCCGTGGGGGGGGGGTGCACTATGTATGACGCCGTTAACCATGTGTGCTTTTCACTTCAAGCATAAACACCTATCTTGTATCGCTTTTGCAGGACCAAAGAATATATCAGTGGACGTCCTCACCCGTGCTGCAAGCTTCAGCTGGACAAAGCAGTTGTTCATGAGGTAGATCCTCCACGCTTTCACCTAAATTTTAATTGATTCTATCCAAATTAAATACTACTTGCGTGGTCGCTTCCCTTCTCTATCTAATTGTGGAATTACCATGCCTCTGTTCGTTTACTGGGTGATGATGATGCTGAACGCCTGAACGGCGTACGTCCAAGAAAACAAGGCCAGGGAACGCCTACTAACCAGAGCCTCTGGTTGTTGCTTTCTCTTGTCTTTGGTTGTACTACTAACCAGATCCTCTGGTTGAGGCTTTCTCTTATCTTTGATTGTACTAATATTTGCCTTTTCTGTTGACAGGGTCTTTTTAGGGTCCAGGCATCAAGCAGTATATAGAATTGGGGCTAGGTAGAGCAGCTGAGCAGCCATTATCAAACAAGTAGTACTGTAAGGGATGGAAGTGCCCTTCGGTTAGGAAGGCTATAATAGGAGCATCGATTAGATGCAAGCAAACATATTTACTGCCTAGCATAACAACTATATTATCAAGGTATTTTTCATTTCCACTCTTTCTTTCCTCCCATTTGCTCAGTTTGCCTTCTTTTTGTTTGATTATTTTGCTTTTTCTTAGTCTTAGCACAATCTGTTGGCGGGTGGAAAATGGGTAATCCAAACTTCAAATTGGTAGCATATAAATATTCAACTGTGCAATTCTGGGGGTTAGTGCTAATCCAAAACAGGTATATATCGTCTCAGTTTAGTTCTATGTGTTAAATTAGAATTAGGCAACACACAGTTACATTATCTAGAAGTTTATCCCTAGCATGCTTGATAGGTTTTAGCTCCAGGCTATATTGTCTACACATAGTAATAGCTGTAACTCTTACTGTGTTTTTTCCCAGCCACAGCCCATCCATCATGTTATTTTGCTTCAGCCTTAAACTGAATCAACAAGGGGTTTAAAAATAGTGTATGCTCTATTGCTGCTGGTTGTATTTTCTTAAATTAGTGAACAAAGCAGATTAAAATACCATGATATTGCGGTGGTTCTGTGTAATAAATTACTTCGCTAACAAGAATAATACATGGAAGGGATATGTTTCTAGCTACACCACAGAGCTTTCATTGCTGTGTTAAAACTAATTGATTGCTATATCACTTTTTCGTTTGGGTGCTAGAGAAAAATTTATGCCCTAGCTTTTGAAAAACAGGATGATATTGGAGGGTATCCCGATGGTGAAGTGAATCCTGAAATTAAACGTGTGCTTCTCATCATATATTCATGACATAATTCTATGTTCATTCTGATTTTACTTAATTAGCTCAAGGTGCCATATCTAGAGTATACTAATTAAAAGATGCTATCTATAGATCTATGGAGTATACTAATTGAAAACGTGCTACTAAGTATGCATCATCAGTACATAAGTTCCAGCATTTCCTAACAAAATTTCCATATTTGTTGTTTGTGTATCTACACTTTTTTTGGCAAATTTAGTATCTGGATGCCAGTCAGTTGCCTTACCTCCTCCACCTTGTGCTACTGATTCTTTCCTATGCTACATGGGGACAGAGGTGCCCCCTCATGTGTTGGATGGAAAGCCGCCCTAGCTGAGTTGGGTAGTTCTTGTCTGATGACCTTTTTCTGGTTCCTTGTTCTTGCGCAGGGCATGTGGAGTCGATGAACAACGATGTGGGGTCTAAAAAGGCTGGAGTCTTCCATGCTGGTGCTCAGCCAACGCAGGCCATCTCCCTACTACCAGCTAAGCTGGTAAGGCACTCAGCACCATATCCCTTTCTATCTTATGCATTCTGCATATGTCTTGGAAATGTGAATGTCTAGGGGTCAACTATGGACAATGAAGCTATGATGAGAGAATATCACATTTTGTGAGTCCATAGTATTTTGTAAATGAAAAAAACAAACCTTAGACTAAATAACCAATTTATATATGTACATCCTAGCAGAATAATCTATTTTCACCAGGTTTAGCTTATCTTCTTAGGTACGCAATCCTGAAAATAATAGGCCAAGGTTCAGGACTAAGCTAATTGGTATTTGGTTTGCGTCTCAATGTATATTGTCTGTAAAAGAAGGTTTAAAAAGCTAATTATGAGCAGCCCTACTCACAAGTAGTGCCCAATACCAGGGTCCACGCCTTTGGGTAAAAAGCAATGCTTTAGGATGCAGCGCCATGTGCAGTCCATCACCATGCTAACATTACTTGCATGCACGGGTAGGCCTAGGACGTAGGCATCTGTTTCTTGACAGTTGTCAGTAGTTAGCCTTCTAGATTTTGAGCTGACTTTATTACAGTATTTTTGTTGTCCTTTTGATTTCCCATTCCTGTCTGCTTAGGAAGGGATGTGCTGGATATTATTTACTGTTTACTAAGCATCTTATGGTACATAGTATTTATTTATGCATTTCTTAGGCATGTAAACCAAATATACCAACTTAGTTGCAGGTTTTCATGATAAGATGAAGTTGACATTGATATCTTTTCCATTCTGAATTTTGTGTTGCTTGGTGTTTGAAATTATCTAAAATTCGAAGTCACATTTTTTTTGTTGTCTTAAAAGAAGTGAATGGGCAATAGATCTATGAAAGAGAGATCAGAATGTATGGGACGACAATATTTGCCACTAAATCTTGTGTTGCTCATTCTTTTCAGGTATATAGATGGAAGGACCATATGTTACATAGGGTGTCTTGATGCATGTTGAGCCTCCGCTTTAAGTCTCATGTTCAATAACATGTGCAATTTCCTTTTTAGATAGTTCAACTGTAAAATTAGTATGTTCATTCCTTCATGGTTTGGTGATGATTTGGACATGTCCTTTTATTGTTATGCAAGGTTGAAGTTTTAAGAGCATATAGTATCAGTACTACCATTTATTATTCTTTTACTATTATGCAAGGTTGAAGATAGGTCACGTCCTTCAGGTTTCAAATTCAGTACCATGTAAAGAAGTACCATGTGATATTCATCAATTCATACGTGCGCTACTGTGATGAAACTTGCTTTACAACATGCAAGTGCAGAAGTTTATGTGGTGCTTTTGTGTTAATGTGACCTATCTATGTACTGTATATTGTAGTTTAGCATGTGACAGTTCTATCGTTCACTAGCATGGTCGACACTGTTTGTTTGGGCCTACTTCTGCCACTGGGTATCGTACGAGGTGAAAACTCCTTGTTTAGATGGTGAGAGGAGAGAGATTGAAAAGTTCTGTAGCACTTCGTTTTTATTTGGTAAATATTGTCCAATCGTGGCCCAACTAGGCTCAAAAGATTCGTCTCGTGATTTACAACCAAACTATGCAATTAGTTATTTTTTTAATTTATATTTAATGCTCTTTACATGCGGCAAATCATTTGTGAGAGGAGAGAGATTGAAAAGTCCTATAGTATTTCGTTTATATGTGGTAAATATTGTCCAATCGTGGCCCAACTAGGCTCAAAAGATTCGTCTCGTGATTTACAACCAAACTGTGCAATTAGTTATTTTTTTATTTATATTTAATGCTCTTTATATACGGGTACAAATTGATGTGATGGAGAGAGAGTGGAAAAACTTACAAGTTGCAAGTGCATCTAAACAAGGCCTCAATGTAGGCTTAACTATGTTTCGTTGTTGCTAAGACAAATGTTTGCTCTGTGTTTTTGGTGCCAACCCCGCGCGCTGGGGCGTGCGTTTATCACTAGTCCTTATTAATTGTAGGCCAGCGATTCATATTGCCGGTGGTGAATCTAGAAAAAATTATGGCCAGAGTCGACAGATTCTTATGATACAAACTTTTAGTAATCTAACGCTATGATATACGGAAAAATATAGGCAAAATTATATATAATGGTGACATAATACAGAAATCGAGGATTCCAATATAGAAATGAAAGTAGCAATAGTGTAATAAGACAAAAATAAATTGTGTATAATAGTGATTACCTCTTATAATTTCACTTGACAGGTTATACATATAATGATGACATAATGCATAAATCAAGGATTCCAATACAGAAATGAAAGTAGCAATACTGTAATAAGACAAAATTAAATTGTGTATAATAATGATTACCTCTTATGATTTTACTTGACGGGTATGATCATCCATATTCTGAAAACGAACTATAACATCGTCACTTAGGATTGTATCAAGAAATTCTTGTTCCATGAAGCAGACAACATAGTCATTCATAAATCCATCCCCAATACGATTCTGTAGATATCTTTATAATTTTCACTACTGAAAACACCTTTCCATTTATGCTGTGGCGATTGGAACTAGCACAAGTTTAAGGAGTGGATATCAAAAAATATACCAAAGGAAAACCAATATGTTTTTTGTCTCTACGATCAGTCTACCAAGTTCAGAAATAGTATCCAATTGAGCAAATAATCATGCATCAGCTTGCACATTATCAATGTAAATAGGAAGCTCGATTCTAAGATTGTCTAGCTCATTTGAATCAAAATCATTAGGGTATGCTTTTGCCAACTCCATCAAGCTCTCTAATTTGAAAGCATCAAATGAATTCTTGGGACTGAAAGTAGCAACATGGGTAAGCAATTTAGAACCTCATTAAAACAATTATTATATTATGCAAGTTGCAAATCAATAATTGGATTCAAGCAATCATATTTGTAGTGTTCATGGTTGGTAGTCCTTTGCCTTGGTTTGCGTCGGTCAGTGTACTCCTGTTCCATGTCCAACTTCAGAATGTCGTGTTCTTCACAAAGGGACATCACATCCCCTAACAAAGAATTCTAACTGTCATCCCTTATTTGCTGAATTTTTTGTTTTGTTAACTTCACCTCTGTCATGACCTTTAAGATGTTTTTATCTTTCCTTTGTAGTCATAGTAACAGTGAATGTGCATGTCCTAAAATAAGCAACATTAATTTCAAGTTGAACACAAAATCAAAATCCTTCATATAGTCCAAGATGCCATGGGCTTGGTGCCGGTGTCTCTTTGCATCATTTGGACCTTCCTTTTTCAACATACTGGAGCACTTGATTGACATCAAGTAATAAACTACTTATCCTCAAAAGGGTTTTATATGAGAGGACCAACAAGTGTCACCAGCTCTTTGAAGTGATTGTTCTTGATTTAATCATGTACCACTTGTGAGTTTTCCACTGCATATAGTGTTGTACTAACTCTTTCTTGTTGACTTTCTTTAATCATAACCTTCCTTTTGCAAGAGGCTCCAACAACATTAATCAATCGAGATACCATGCCAAAGAAATCACTAATATCATCATTCTTTTTAGCTACTGCGACATTGACTAACTACAAGTGATGAGCAAAACAATGGATATAATATACAGAGCTATTTTCCCTTGTGATTAGACTCTTAATCCATTAAACTCACCTCTCATGTTGCTTGCTCCATCATAACCTTGCCCACTAACATGTGTTATGCTCAATACATAATTAGCAAATAGACTTTATATATTAGATTTAGGACATGGAGCTAAGGTCTCACTCACATGGATGACACGAATAAGTCTCTCTTTTTTTTTCGAGATCATGCAACCGCATGTATTTCATTAAGCAGAAGTATAGCCATTACACGGAAAGCCGAAGCTTACTAACCCAACACACACCCAACCAACTCGCACGAGGCTGTAATTACAAACAAACAAATGATGCGACAAGATAGCTCCCATGAACGCTGTCCCAGGGACGACTCTTCCTCCAAGCCAAGCATACTGAGGTTGAGCGCAACCGGGTCAAATTCAGCACCCAGAAGCGTCTGAAGGTTGGCGTGGGTGGCGTCCGAGAGCGGCTGGCGGAACGCATTCCTGCACAGCTGCACCGTGTCAGCCCCCACGGATGGGGATGGAGGGGCGACTCCAAGCTTCTTCAACAGCACCGCCTGTGTCTGCTTAGTTGAGTCCACCTCCTGCGGTGCAGTCGCGATCCGCACGCTTCTCAAAACCACCACCATCTTTTCCTTGCCCGAAACATCAGCTAACTTATCTACCAATAAGCAAAATACATCGCCACCAATTTCTTCAACAATAGATTTTACTATAATCTGAATACAAAAAAAACATAGTTAACTCACTTATATAAATATTGTTATTGCAAATTAAAATCATACAAAAAATTATTACCTCAGCAAAACAGTTTGCAATATCCTTCTGTATGTCTGGAGCCACCATTTGAGCATTCCTTAGAATAACTTTATTTGCTTTCTCATTTTGCTTTGCTAAAAGCTGTACCAATTCTCAAAAATTTCCTTTATTATTTTTGGACTTTTCTGACTCATCATGACCACGAAAAGCTAAACCGTGATATGGGTGATGCAACAAAAATGGGACAGCATCAATAGAAGTATTCCATCTAGCAAGGTACTCTTTTTTTTAGTGAAATCGCTCTGCTTGTTGATGGCGCACCTTCTTGCCTGTCAATGCAGCTGGCGCAACACTCTTCCCTTTATACTCATGTTCAAGATGAGCAACTCGACGCCTTATAGTACGCGACAAATGGATCTTATAAATGTTTTTAGCCTCGTAAGAAGTGTCAGAGCTTGTCTATAAGGCCAGTCTCAATGGAGTTTCATGGGAAGTGTCATGCACATTCATTAGAGTGTCACATCAGCGAATTTGTACTTTTTGCATGAAACAAGCAGGAGAGAGAAAGAATTTGTTTCATCCCCATGACACGAGTTGGGCGTTGTTTCCAAAATGGTGAAACCGAATTGAAACATGCACTGAGGCTCTCCGGCCATTTCATCCGTCGCTGCATCCATGGACGAGGCCGCGCCGCGAGCAGAGTTCCGCCGGGGAGGGTCGCGGGCGCGAGCTCCGCCTCCGCGCGCACCCACCCCCGGCCGTGAGCACGAGCTCTGCCGCCGCGTGGGCTTCCCGGCCACGCGTGGAGAGCTGCCGCGCTGGCACGGCCGCGAGCTCCGCCGCCCGCGCGGGGCTCCCTGGCCAGGGGCGCGAGCTCCGCCGCCGCACGTGGAGAGCCGCCGCGGGCGAGCGCCGGCGTGCGGCGCGGCCGCCGCGGGCGGACGCCGCTGCCGCGCGGGCAGGAGCGCCGGCGTGCGGGTGCGGCTGGCGCGGGCATGGCCGCCGCGGACGGGCGCCGCTGCCGCGCGTGAGGACCGCCGGTGTGCGGGTGGGCCGCCACAGGCAGGGCTGCCGCAGACGGGCGCCGCGCTGCGCGCGTGAGGGTCGCCGGCGTGCGGGCGCGCGGTCGCCGTGGGCAGGGCCGCCACGGACGGGCGCCGCGGCCGCGCGTGCAGGACCATCGGCGTGTGGGCACGGCCGCCGCGAGCAGGGGCCGCGCGGGCGAGCGCCGCTGCTGCCGCGCGTGCGGGCGCGGCCACCGCGGGCAGTGCCGTCGCGGGCGTGTGCCGCTGCCGCGCAGGCGCGGCCCCCGCGAGCGAGCGTCAAGCCGCGCGTGCAGGGCTGCTGCGTCATCATCTTGCCGCCGACGTCGCAGGCAAGGCCGAGGACTCCTCCGTCGCTGCTTGCATTGAGGCAAGGCAGAGCCTGGCTGTGCACTTGATGGGATAAGGTGGGACCCACTTTACTAAAAATAGACTATGAAATTATGTCATGAAACTTTGCATTGAGGTAGAGTCCAGTTTCATATCAAAGTTTCACGTATTGGAAACTGTATAGTGAAACTTAACATTGAGACTGGCCTAAAAACCTCCTCGTTTCATTTTCAATCTTCAACAGGCCCACGTCCTTATTAGTTGTAGGCATGCGATGGACCGGGAGAGAGCTAGTCGTGCCGCTAGTACTGACTGGGGGATGGCGGGATGCCATGGACCTGGAGAGAGCTTGTGATAGATGTGCTGAGCACATGCATGACGTGCGCGCACGTGCTAGCATGTTACGATCTCGAGACAAGTAATTTTTGTTGTATTTGCACTAGTCTTCTTCAGGTTCCATGTGAACGACTAGGAGCTTCCCCCCCCTCTCTATTGGCCTTGTGAGGTAGTGATGGATAGAACAAAATTTTATGCATATGCATGTATGATGTCCCAAAATTTAAATATATACTCTCTCTCTCTCTGACTACGGGAGAGACGAGCTTTTCCGAGTGCCAAGCCCTTTTTTTCGAGCCAAAACTCGGGCACTCGGAAAAGGTGCTCTTTTTTCGAGTGTCGACACACGGCAAAGCCAACACTCAGACAACTGGCTCTTTTCGAAGTGTCCAGCTCTCGGAAAAGAACGACACCCGGAAAAGAGGCTCTTTTCCGAGTGTCACACTCGAAAAAGAAAACGCTCCGTAAAACATTTATTAAGTGCCGTTTACTCACATCCCCACCGTTAACCTTTTCTGAGAGCCGGCTGTTAGCACTTGGAAAAGAAAAATTCTTTCCGAAAGTGCTGCCTATCAACACTCGGAAAAGAAAAACTTTTTTGAGAGTTGCTGTTGAACACTCGAAAAAGAATATCTTTCCAAGTGCTAATGGAGGCACTCGGAAAACTTGTTTTTTTTAATTATTATTTTTGCCTCAACATTTTTTATGTGGGCATTTTACATGACCTTAAAGCATATGTTCCAATTTGAAACTTGTTTATTACTTTTTTGCTATATGTTTTAATTTATTTTCTTTCCTTGCATTTTTTGGAAAAAATAATTTGCACTGTGGGTACATGAAATAATCGAGTTTAGCGATTCAAAAAATGATATTCATGATTTAGTCTATTTTGAGGCCACATCCAGGGGACTTGCCCGAAAATTTGAACGTCTTGTTCACAAAACATGAGCGCCGACGTGTGGACTAAGTGTCTTAAAATTATATAAAATGCGAACGGAGTCCGAAAATCACGAAACTTCATGAGGTGTCATGTTATCGCATGTATAGGCTATGATAAAAATTTGAGACCATTTCGATGAAGTTATGTCGTTGGATGCTCAAAACCTAGACATCTCCACATATGATGAGTGTGATCACATGTGATGATGTCCGGGTTTTGAACATCCAACGTCACAACTTTATCAAAATGGTATGAATTTTTTATCATAGCCACTATATGCGATAACATCTCACCTTGTCAAGTTTCATGATTTTCGGACTTTGTTCGCATTTTTTTATATACTTTTAAAACACTTAGACCGCACGCCGGTGCTCATGTTTCACAAGACGAGACATTCGAATTTCCTAGGCGAAGTTCCTGGATACTACCTCAAAATATACTCTAAATCATGAATATCATTTTTTGAATCACTAAACTCCATTATTTTATGCACCTCCAATTCAAATTAATTTTTTTTAGTAGAAAAATGCAAGGAAACAAAATAAATTCAAGGAATATAGTAAATCAACTCAAAAAATTTTATAATTTTAGGTATGCCTTATACTTAATGTATGCCTTATACTTAATGAAGGACGGTTTCATAAAAAATTTAGGGCAAAAAATCAAAAAATAAAATATAAAATTTATTGAGTGTTGCGATTTGCACTAGGAAAGAATATTCTTTACCTTGTGTCTACACACAGGCTCTCGGAAAAGAAAATGAAAAAAAAAAAGACGAAATTCTTTACCTAGTGCCGGGTAGGGCACTCGGTAAAGACCCAACCCTAATTTTACATGGGCCCACGGCCGGCCCATCTCCTTTACCACACCCTCAGTCCCTCTCTCTCTCTCGCCCTCCCAGCCCCGTCATCCCCACCCCGCCGCTGCTGCTGCTCCGCCGCCGATCCGCCGCTGCTGCGCCTCCTCCCCCTGCGCCGCCGTGTCGCTCCTCTTCCCTGCTGTTGCGCAGCGCCGGCCAGCCGCGCCCTCCCCTTCCCAGGCGTCGGCGGCCGGGGCCGGCTAGGGGCGGGCCCTCCCCTTCCCCTTCTTCACCTCCGAGCTGCCGCTCTTCTCACCGACCCCCACCCTCATCTCAGCCATCCGAGGACGCCGACGGCGGCTCTCAACCGCATTCGTCGCCCTCACTCCCACCTCAGTCGTCGCCCTCAACGAACCCTCGGCGCAGACAAGGCACACCGCGCAGGGACACTGAGGACGGCAGGTGGCACGGGGAGGCCAATGTCCTACCTAGGTCTTCGTCGGGCCCTTAGCCGGTGACGAGAATGCACTAGGTTCACCCGCCCCTTCTCTTCTGTTCGTGCTGTTTAAAACTGAGCAACTAATCCCTAACTTGCTATTTGGCTACTTGCATCTGGGGATCTGTTGTTGCATCTAGGGATCTGTTGAGGGCCGGTCCCAGCTCCAAGGCTCGTGCCGGTGTGGCATATTAATGGATAGGGGTAATTGGTACATATTTTTTTTTTTTTTTTTTGTCCATCTGTATTACTAGCATCAGTTTCCTCTTTGCACTTGCGTTGTGCCACTACGTTCATCTACAATTGCCGAGTAAAACAAGTTAAGTTAGACCAGCAGTACGTGTGTGCCACTGTTCTGTTTGTTAATTTATTTATCTGCTAGTGCTCTTGTGTTCTTTCAGTATTGAAGTTAATTAATAATTTAATATATATGGCATCATAATTTGTCTTGAACTGATTGGTTTGTTTATCAATAAAGTTATAACAAAATAAGATCTCTGCTGCATGACTCCAATGTGAAAACTGATACCTGTAAACCTAGAATTGAACTTAACTCAATAAGACTGCAATACAGATAAGAGTAAAAACTGCATAATCAGTTCAGTGATCACTTACTAGTCAACCATGGCACAACTCTTGCATACATTTTTAATTCTTCTATGCTTTGCTGAGATTTTTATACAGATTTTATTTTCCATTTTAATGAGTCTGGAATTCATCTATATGTCAACCATGGACAAACTCTTGCATATATATTTTGGTCTTCAATTTTATTGGACAAAACCCCCTACCATGTTGTAAATATGATTGAGTTGACACTGATTGCAAAGAGATGCTTATGCTGATTGTTTCAAGCTTCATTGTGTAGTGATAATGTTGCATTTGCGGTCATTCTTTCCTTACCTAAAACTGAGATCTGAAGGCAGCTCTAGTGCTAGTCGAATAATAAAGCTAGAACCTGATTGGTTCATACCAATATTCAGAGTCTGCTAACTATTTTCAGTTCTGATGGTATTTGCTTTTCAAGTTTACTACTGTTTTGTGGCACAATGTGTTTGACCAACTTGTCCAGCTCTATTTTTCCTTGCATTGCTAGATTCAAATGCTACTCATTGTAGTGCTTATTTTTTAATTGTCCTTGTGCCTATATATCTTATGTATAGTTTGCTTCTATGCAGTTGTGCAATGGTTGTGCATGTCTTTAGCAACCAGCATATGAGCCCAGTAGAATGCAGTGGAGCAGCAAGAGGCAGCAGGCAGCACAGCTGGGATAGCAAGTGCCTGCAAGTTTGTTCCTAGCAGTAGCAGATAGTCACAAACGCGTTGCTAAAACATGTTCAGACTACTGTTTCAGAATATTCGTCTGCTGCATTTTTGTTCATAGTTTTTTGATTGGCTACAGCAGTTTCTCTCAAGGTGCTAGTTGTTGCAACCTGTGCTTGGCTGAATATTTTTCTTGATTTATTCTCTGCACAAATTCTGCTCTTTTTAGTTCTGGCCTGCCTCAGTTCTTAATTCTTTTGCTTGGCTTGGTTTTCAGATTGGGCAGTTGTAGCAGGCTGTTGTATTCCTCTCTAGTGACCATTAGCAGCTGCTACAATCCAAGTGGTAAGTTCTCTAAAGTCTGATTAACAGCTCAGCAATGGCAACTGAAGACTACACGTTCTTATTAACTAGTACAGTAGCAGTTCGTGTTTTTGCTGGTTGTTTTTAATCATTGCAATTCAACTATAGTATTCTGGTATTTTCTTCTCAGTTTAGGACTATTGCAGTAACACAGTTCATTCGATTTTTACATAGATACTGTATCATTTTTTAATTCCCAATTATATGATTTTCAGAAATAGAGGCTGCTACCAAACTAGAGTATGTTTACAACACAAATGGCAGATTTTAAGAGTGTTGTAGCTACGGTGCTTGGGACCTTTTATTGGTTGGCTGATTTATTTGGAGCGCAGGATTCCTTTTGCACTCCAGGTAAGTATTCAAGTTTCATCCGTCGATCTTTCACTTTATGTTGATTACCTCCGCAATATTGAAACATTGTGGGTGAAATGTTGCAAGTAGAGGTCCAGGCACTGCAGGCCCAACAGGAGGCCGAGCGTGCCAAGCGGGAGGCCGAGCGGCAGAGGATACAAGCTTTGGAAGCCCAGTGGGACCATGATCTCAGATGGCAGAGATGATCAAGTTCATGCGGCAATTTGGGCAAGAACAAGGTTGGACCGTCCAGCATCAGTTGGTGGCGGCATCCAACCACTAGGGAGACTCACTGGGGTCACACGCTGGGCCATCCAGACTTGGACCGTCGCCGTGAGCTTTGAATTGTGAACTTTGTGATGTAATAAACTTGTGAACTATGCACTTTGGAAATTGTATTTCAGACTTTACACTTTGTTATTCAGAATTTGGACATTGAACTTGTGATATATTTGTGTTAGTGGTTGATTGTGATATATTTGTGTGAAATATAGAGTTGTGATATTTATTTGTGATATATTCGTGTGGTTTAGATGAAAATGTAAAAAAAAAAAAAAATTGAAAGACTAAATTTCTTTTCTGAGTGCAATGACCATGGCACTCGATAAAGATTGCAATGTGGAAAATCAGGTTTTCTAGCTTTTCTGAGTGCCATGACCAGAGCACTCGGAAAACAAACTTTCTTTACCTAGTGTTAAGCTAGAGGCACTCGGAAAAAGAATATTGCTCTCTTTTTAAGAAAAATTCTTTTCCGAGTGTGGCACTCGGAAAAGCAACTTTCTTTACCGAGTGTCGAGTTAGAGGCACTCGGTAAAAGAGTATTGCTCTCTTTTTTTAAAAATTCTTTTCCAAGTGTGGCACTCGAGAAAAGACAATGACGGCGCTCTGTTTTTTGGCATGATGGCGTCAAATATTTACCGAGAGCCGAGGTTACTTTCGGAAAATCTTTTTTCCAAGTGCGCGACATCCAGCACTCGGAAAAGAGACTCTACCGTGAATTGATTTACCGAGTGTTCTTTTCCGAGTGCCACACTCGGAAAAGCCTTTTCCGAGTGCATTTGGGCCTTTTCCGAGTGCCTTAGACACTCGGAAAACCCGGCGCCTCCGGTAGTGATAGGAAAAAAAGTCATTTTGGATAAGGTTTGAGTCAAACATCAGGAACATAAATCATAACTAACTTTTAAGATATTAAGCTTGAAAATATGAAAACCATATGAATAGATTTGTCTTGAAAAATACTTTCATAAAAGTACAAATATATCACTTTGTGGTGAGTATTTTTACAAAAATATAAAGTCAAAGTTATACTTTGGAGACTATATATCGTTGTCCTAAATTACTTCTATTTCTAATATGGAGGGAGTAGATGCCCATTCAGGTCGCTCGTCCAACACAACATGGGCTCATAGCTAATATGGTATTGCCTCTTGAATTGCTTGAACATTTCCTTTTCTAGGAGCTCAATCTTCTTTCAGTTAAGCTCTTCGAATGAAAGGAAAATATGAATATATGATTATTGTGTGTCTATAAATATTAATACAATGATAATAAAGAAATTATGTATATTGTTTACTTACTTCAAGTAAGAAGTGGAGTGCTCGCAAGTGTCGTATCCACAAAAATTGTTCCCCAGATTTTCCCTCAAACAGAGTGACAGCTCTCCCATGATGAAAACATGTTGCTCATCGCGAAACATCACACCGGCAGCAAGTGACAACACTCCAAAAGCTCCAATTTCCAAGAGACTATAAGGCACAGCGTCGAGGTGCAGCGACAGTCTTGACATACATCATCTATGGCGCACATTAAGAGGAGGAAGCCTTATGGGAGGTGGACCAGCAAATGGAGAATGAGGAGGTCCAAGAGAGGGGACCATGATCTTGCTAACTTGACATAAGTTGAAATGATGCAATCAGGGGACCTTGAAGAACGTTAGATCGATGGAACCAACAGGAAAACCCATTCAGCAAGCAACTTCTGCACACATATAGGGAAGCTAGCAAAGAACTCTGAGGGATACGCTTGGCCAAGTCTGACTCAAACCTCCACGGTGACATTTATAGGTAGGATGCGACTTTGTTGTTGTTGTCATCACCGGCTCCAAAGAACTGGGACTAAGTTTTCACCTAGAGGTTATCATAGAGTAGCAGGGTTGGAGAAGACTAGTACGATGCCTCCAAGGAGATTAGTAGTGCCCGAGGGTACGGAGTCACCGTCGATAGCACCGAAAAGGTAATGCATGGCTTTCGCGCTAAGAATTCCCCAGACCTTGAGCTCTAGGACAATAATAACTCAGCAAAACGACGAGAAGCCAAGGTAGAGGGCTCACACCCATTTTGACAAGAGCTGCACGCAAGAACAAAGGTGCGGATCACACCTACTGCTTGAGCCCTTGCTAGTCCGCACAAATGCCGTTGCAGCGCAACACCATCCCTCATCCACCATATCACGAATCCTTACGCCTGCTTGCAGAGCCCAGAGGACTGCCCCACCACTAGCCGGAGAGCAGGCGGGTGGAGGGGCTTTCGGCGGAGGTGAGTCACCCCCAGCTGCCTAGGCGACACAAATTGATAAGAGGAGAGCAATTATATATACAAGCAAGGGCAGTCCAAAGTGGCATGAAACACCACGAAAGACTTACCCACCCACGCAACGCGACAGAGCAAGCACTACCATGAGCCATCGTTGCCGGGCATGGTTGCAAGCAACCAGCAGCTTCAACTTCCATGGAAGCTCACAGACGACCCAACTGATATAAGATATGAGACCGAGGATCACGAAGTAGGAGGCCAAAGCAGGTCATCGTTGCCAAGCTCAAACGCATCGCGAAGAGCAGCTCCAACTTCTAGCTTTAACCTCACATCCTGCCCGCAGCAATATTGTCGTGCATCCAAAGCAAACCCAACCGTTGAAGTAGAGGTTGACCAGGCCCTGAGAAGCAGAGGGCATCCGCCATAGGGCACATCATGACCGAGTCGGAGTTCCACAGCGACACCTTCAGGAAGGTTACGATGTAGGATGCGCCGTCGTCGCCCGTCCAGAAACGAACGAGGTTTTCACCCGTGGAAGATTGCTAGGACACGACGCCCCCAACAGGGAAAACGACACCCACAGGCGTCGCCGTCGCCAGGCTTACGCCCGATTTGTCCCTAGCACCAACGTCGGCATAGATGCCAGAACCCAGCTGTCGCCACCGTTGCCATCGCCAGTTAACCTGCAAAAGCCTCGCCGGAGGGGCAATGATGTACCAGCCACTCGCAACAGCCGTAGCTGCGTCGGCCATCCCTGCCTACCAGACAACATACCATAAACTAGCCTCACCCTGTCGCGTGCATCCCCCTGCCGCACGACGAAGCTGTCGCCAACTGCCGCCGTCGGCCGAACACCTGCCATCGACACTCCCGACCTCCGCTGGACATCGTCAAACACGTGCTACACCACGGGCGTTGCCCCCTGCCTGGAGGCGCCGGATCTGGCTAACAACACCAGATCAGGTTCCCCGCCGACACCGACACCACCACCAAAGCACCATGGATGGATGGTATGAGGACACGGAGGAAGAACCCCTGCAGCCGCTCGGCGCCTGCACGGGCACTGGCCAGCGTCGCAGCAGCTGTAGCAGGCTGCCTCGCCGAGCCACACGCGGCTCGTGGTAGTGCATGCCGCGCTGACCCGCTGCTGCGCATGCCACCACCACCGTCGAGCGCGAGGAAGAGGAGAGGCCCGCCCGGCGTCCCAGGCCGGCGCAGCCCGACCACGCGTGTCCTGGGCACCGTACGACATCCCGAGCTGTAGCAGCTGCTGCAGACGCCCAACGCCCGAGCTACGCATGGATCCGACCCCTACCCCACCGGATCCAGAAGCCGAGGCAAGCAGGCCGCCCCAGAGAGTCGCCGGCGCAGGCGCCGCCGCGCTCCACACCGTGCCCCTGGACTCCATGGCGCAAGCTCGCCCTCGATCCGCGCCTAGCTCCGTGAACAAGGGCCCCGCTGCCGCCTTCACGGCAAGCCGCACGACCATGCCGGTGGCCTGCTCTGGCGGCGGCGCGACGGGAGGCTGGGAGGACAAGGAGCGGCGGCGAGGGCTCAGGTCACCTCCCGTGTCGCTCGCGTGGGAGCGACGCGGGGGGTCACAGGGTCTGCTGAATTGTTGCTGAGCAGGCAACACAAATTCGAGGATTCGTATATATATACATAATGTATGTCTAGATATATAGCAGAGACTTAGTTAGCTTGAAAAATTTAAATGACTTCCAATTTAAAATGCATGGATCATGTATGCAGGGTATTTCATCCAAAAAAACGAGTGGTTATACAACTGATTTTGTACCAGGTTGTATATTTAATCCGCGTGCTATGCGCACGTGTATAGGGCATATATTTATCAATTGTACAAAGAAGCTCCGACTGACGGGAAGAAGTCGTCATTCATTACTGAAGCAGGCAAATGTGCTGCAGATTATTACATTTTTGGTGCCCGTTTCCATCATTGTCATTAGATGGGCGGAGGACAGTGCACCATGCATTCCATGGACTGCTTGGTTTAATAAACATAACATAGAAAAGACATAGATAATATAAGAGCACGCAACAATGCCAAATAAAACAGTGATTAACACAGGCTCTGGCAAATTCTCCGTTCCAAATCATCGGGCGAGTTCTGAGCTCAGTGCCGGAAGATTAGAAAATCTCATAGTCGTTCTGCCCTCAGTACCGGTAGTGTAGCCATACCTGCCATCCTTAACCTCGAGAGCCGCTCGTGCCTCAGGGCTTTCCGGCATTTCACCTGAGAATCGCCGAAGCTCCACGGCGACCTGTCCCATGGCCGGCCTTTCATTCCCCGGAACAGAAATGCATCGGCCCACCAGCTGTGCCACTGCATAGATCAGTCCCATGCTCCCTTCCTCGACGATGTCAGCATCTAGAAGATCACCAAGGGTGCCATTTTCCATGCTGCTCTGAAACATCGCGGTCAAGTTCTTCCATTCTCTGGCCTGTGGGTTTTTACCGGTCAAGAGTTCAATCAGGACGACCCCGAAGCTGTAGACGTCGGTCTTGTCGGTGATCTGGAAGTCCTGCAGAAATTCAGGGTCAAGGTAGGCCAGCGTGCCCTTGGGCACCACCTGCACGTTGTCGTTGATGGTTGAGCACCCAAAGTCGGACACCTTGGTGATGTATCCTTCGCCGAGCAAAATGTTCTGTGGCTTGACGTCGCCGTGGAGCGTCGGGCGTGGCGGCAAGTGCAGGTGCGCCAGGGCCTCCGCTGTCTCCGCGGCAATCCTCAGGCGGGTCGGCAGCGTCACCGGCCGCCTTGGCCTCCCATAGAGCAGGTCGCCGAGGGTGCCATTGGGCACGAACTCGTACACGAGCATGGGTGCCTCAAAGTGGAGACAGCAGCCGAGGAGCCTGACGACGTTTGGGTGGTTGACACGGCAGACCACCACCAGCTCGCGGACGAACTCCTTCGTCCTAGTCTTGTCGATCTGCTTGCATCGCTTCACGGCGACAGTGGCAGTGCCAATGGTGGCCTTGTAAACGGTGCCGTGTGCTCCTTCCCCGATGATGTTGGCCTTTTGGAAGCCATGTGTGGCCTTCAGTAGGTCCCCTCTGCGGTATAACTGAAAGGCGATGTTGCCTTCTGTTTCAAGAATTTGCGACAACATCTGGCCTCCATGCTGCTCAAAGTACCTTTGTCTTTTCTTGTTCTCCTTATTTAGGAAAACTTTTGTTGAAAGAATAGCAATCAGGGCAATCAAAAGTCCGGCCACAATTCCTGGAGAGATGTGGTAATCAGAAATTAATAATGTATCCCAAGATCAATTGTCCATGGAGAAAATGTAGTGCAGTCAACAATCTACCACTAATAATATATAATTGCTAAACATGGTCAGTCAAAACAGCCCTGCACCGTAACCAATGGATTGATCACATCCTCCCAATCACCAATCCGGATGAAATTAGAGAATATGTGTTCCACTGGGAGCAAGTGCAGCTGGTGCAACTACAGGAAGAAAGGGAAGATGAAACAGGATGGGGAATACACAACCCAAAGTGCTTATAAAATCCAATTCCAAGGGACGTTCAGTAGATTGAAGCTGATGCCGATCTGGAAAGCGAAGGTGAACTAAAGCGTAGGTTCTTTGCATGGACCCTGCTGCACAAAAAAAAAAAAATCCTTACAGCAAATAACCTCATCAAACATCGCTGGCCAAATGACCCATTTGTAAATTATGTGGGAATCAACCCGAAACCCCGACGCACCTTTGTAAGACTGCATTTTCGCCAAGCAAGTCTGGGATTTTATGAAACAATGGATGAATCTAACTTCTCTGAATACAGTTGGATCAAATGGCTCCTTGCATCAATTTTGGCAAAGGTGTAGGGCAAAAATTAACAGGGATCAGAGAAGAGCTTTTGATGGTCTCATGATATACTACTGGTGGAGTATTTGGAAGGAAAGGAATAGAAGAATTTTTCAGAATACAAGCCTTGATCCTATTGAGGTGGCATTTCTATGCAAGGAAGAGGTGCAAACTTTCCAGTTGGCAGGAAGAACACAAGATCAGTTGTAATTCTGTTCGTTTTTCTTTCAGTCGTTTTTGTTTTATCCAGTAGTTTTTTTTCTTCCTTTTTGAGTCGAGTGGTAGGAGCAGTGGAGTTTTGTTTGCAACACTATAAACCCTTTTTTTTCCTCTTTACATCGTCTAATAAAAATCCGGCAAAGCTTTTGCCGCCTTTCGAAAAATAGACGGCTTTTAATGATAATTTTAGCATGACAGAGCATTTTTTATGTCAAAAAAAAAAAATATGTTTCGTGTATGGCAAATTTTGCAGAAACTAAAGGACGTTTAATTATTTACAATAGTCATGTTTTTCTGATAAACGTCAGCACAAAATCGACATGGCCTACTGCAGTGATACATTTTTGTTCATATTTATGATATGCTTGATTGTCAGTTGTGTGATGAATATTTTGTGGCTATTCATATTGGTCGGTCTTACTCATATAGGTGGCTTGATAGTGACGAGCTCATGCTTCATCATTCCGATCGACCCTTTGCCCATGACCATGACAGAGCGTTCTCCTCTCACTCTGCGAGGTTTTGTTAGCCACTACAGGAAACGGATTACACCTAGTGTGTCACACAACATGATAGGAGGGACACACGGGCTCTCTATGCCAAGGAAGAAATGAAGGCATGGACCCATGTCAGTCTCCTAAGTTTGCTCTGGTTCTGATGGCCCTGCTCCTGATCCTTGCAGGCACTATCAGGTAAAGTTTCAGTGCCATTTGCCACAACCCAGAAGGACACCGGACACCCTGAATGATTCCAAGATTAGGAATGTGGGATACTAGAGCTTCCTTTGTAGCCAAAGAAGCTATGAGACCAATCTCTTAGTACTTCCCTCCCGCTATCCAATATATAAGGTTGGGTAGGAGCCATTGAGGCAGGGACGAACGCTAGATCAGTCTCTTATAGTAAGAACTCGCTCGAACTCTTGAACACAAAAGAACTTGCTTGCTAGACATAGGACTTCGAAGCCTGAACCAGGATAAACCCCTCCATGTCTTGACTGTTAACCACAGAAGTCACTTATATTGACCCAAAATCGAATACTAATCATGAGCTGTGGTTACAAAACATGATAGTTAGCGCACCAGCATGTAGGGAAGCGTCTTGTGTGTTCGTAGATCTTGTACGGCTCGTGCTGCCAAGAGTCACCTATATGAGGGTGGCTTGCGCTTCTCCAAGTATGCTAATGCCAACATACTTAGAGCCCCTCTAAGCCTGACAACCATATCTAGATGTGGCCACCTCTCTGGCACCCACACAGGGCGTGCGTTCGCATGGTCGTCTTGTGGGAGTGAAGAGAGGGTAGGAAGCAGTAACATAAATATGAAGTGTTGAATTAAAGTATTGGTAAACCTAACCCCATAAGTGTGTGCAAACTGCAAACCCCTCCAGTTCGATAAAAAAAAATTGCTATCCCAAGTGCTCTGACAGCAAGAGCCAAACATACTGAGGCTATTGATCAGTGCAACGTGTGAAACTGCAAGGTACCATAAATGAAACTATTAGTATTAAACTGTTGCAATAAAAATATGCTCTTACCAATGGTGATCGGCGCTCGACGACAGCCACCCGCCCTAAATGGATCTCCTTTCTTACCCCATGGACAGGTACAATGGAACGAACCATTTGTATTCTTGCAATTTCCAAAGCAACGGTGCTGTTTTTCATCGCACTCGTCAATGTCTACAATGAAATATTGAGTTAAATTTAACAGATATCTTCAAAAGTTTGTTGTATACATGATAATGATTGCGAATATACTACAAAGGATTTATAGTATTTTCTCAATCGCGCAAAAGGTTTGCATATCCTTGTATTAAGCTAGAGAAAAGTTCAATACAACATGTCTTAAAAAAGGTGTCCTAGAGGGTAAAAAATTGTACATGAACGCTCAAATCTCCCCTAGTGCACTGAAAGCATGCTATCACATTGAACAGAGATCAATCCAAAATGTGGTGCCAACTAAGTCCTTAGGCCAGGCTAGCGAAAAAAAGATCATAGTATTAACCATATAGCACAATAGAAAGTTTCTGGGGTAACCCAAAGGATCATAGTAGAGACCAGTGTATATGTACCCTACTAGTTTGGATATTAGTTACTCAGGTCTTGTTTGGATAGTCGGATCAGCATCAATCCATGTGTATTAGGGGCGGATTAGAGTGGAACTTGAAGTAAATTTCACCCCACTTCACATATGGGTTGAGTTGAATCCGACAACATCTAAATAAGGCCTCAGGGGAATGGTGGATCCAAAAAGAGCTTAAATGTGGCAAGCATAGAGGAAATTGATATAACCTGTAATTAGGGAGTAATAAGTATTATAAATTATTAAACTGCATGCATGTACACATCTAATGTACTGCCTGCCTTTTGTATTTGTTGTTTTTGTGTACTTCTAAATATAGAAGTAAACTATCACCAAATATCATAAAGGGTGCACGAGATATAGTCAACACATGACAAAAAAGGATGCATGGGTTTGTTAAGTAGAGAGAGCCACGGAAGAGATTGAAAAAATAGAGAAGTAAAGTAAAGGGCATTATAGTCATTTATTATTTTGGTCTATGATGTTAAACTGTTATGGCAAACAAATTTTCAAAATAGCTTTAATTAGCTTCAATGAATAAAAGGTTGGTTTTAGAAGTTGGAACATATATTACGACTTCACTAGTGAATATGAGCTGTCCCAACAGAACCTTAATATAATATATCTATCTAGAATGTTTTGGCATGCATAAAGGAAGCTAATAAAACCTGTAGCTACTAAACATTGAACTAATCACATAAATAAATAAATTAAATATTTTCATGAGCTATGTTTTTCGTATTTCTAAGGATTGAAGTGAATGAATAACTATATATAACCAAATAACAAGGACTATAAGATATAGTAAACAGAGAGCCTAGGAAGTGGGTTCACCTTTGCAGCCGTTAGGAAGGTAAGGGTTGCCGTAGAAGCCATCGTCGCACTTACAGGTGTAGCCTCGTCCGCTCGCTGCGTTATGGCACGAGCTGTTGGTGCTAAGGCAGGCCAATGATGCATGCTTTCTTCTTGCCGTGTTACAGTCGTCGTCCCCGATGGACCAGTCAAGGACCACCGGCGCCTTTCCACCACGGGGAGATGCTGTTGAGACCACCGGTGCCTTTCTACCACCGGCGCCTTTACACTCGATGAATTTCGACAACTCCTCCGGCGAGGAGGTGCGGTTGGAGCTGGAGTTGTTCGGCAACGTGAAGTAGCACGACGAATCCATGAGCACCGCGAAGTTGCAGGGACCAAAGAAGGCCGCTTCGTCCTGGGTGGTCCTGTTCGTGATATCATCGTAGAACGCCACCCAGGAAGAGCTGAGTCTCTTGGGGGGCTTGAAGTCCATCTGGCAGCATCCCATCCCGCCGGAGCAAGGGTTTATGGACATCATGCCGTCAAAGCACGTGGACACGCACCCGGTCAGGTAGCCATCTGTAGGACCGCCCTCCCAGGTGCCAATGATGTATGCCAGCGTCTGGCACCCTATGACCGTGAACTTGTTGGCCTTGCTGGAGAAACTGTACGGCGTGCTGTTGCCCAAATCCAAGGACCAATTGTCGTTGTCGTCGTCGTGCCCGCTCTCGGGCACTGGCACCATCTTCCGAGACGCAGCATGGTAGCAGGAAGAATAGATAGGCTGGAGCACCCTGGCTTCAGCTTCCTTCAGAGAGATGCTGAGGACCTCCGTTATAGCTTCTTTCGGTGCAGTAGCATTAACCATGAACGGCTTATGGAAGCCGTTGCCGGTTTGCTTACACGAGATTTCGAATCCCGACATCCAGCAGCGAGGAGGTCCCATGCCGAACGGGAAAGGGATGTCCACGCCGCCGCAAGATTGGTTGCAGCCCGGAAGAGCAATAATACTTCTCTCCCCGGCGGCGACGCCGGCGGCGAGCCATGGCATTGGCACCAGGACCACCGCCGCACTGAGACACACTAGTCCTGCTACTAATGCTGATGAGGGGGATGTCATGACTGACACTAACTTACTAGGAGTGGTCTTCTTGGCCTGGTGATGGACACTGGAACTGGCACCTCTGCTCTCTCCTTAAGCTTTGCAGTCTTTGCCGGACTCACAACAGTACCTGTTGTCTCAACATTTATTTGCCAGGGTATGATCGTGCTTCCGTCCAGAGGTCATGATGATCCGATTAAAAAAGTAGAGGAGCAATGCCTTGTTAAAAACTGACAGATTCCATATGTCCCTGTTGTCGCCTCGCGATAGGCGCTAGCTGAAAGATTAGATATTTTTCGCTGGCTTCCTTGGAAGCTGCGCACCGACCGAGGGACCTTTGTTCGGCAGAGCCCTTGCAAAGTTTTTTTTTTTCTCGAATACGCAAAAGGCTTGCGTATCTTTGTATTTAAGAAGAAGGTTTTTACGACGGCCTTTCGAAGGCGCCAAAGTTGGCGGGGAGTTACAATTATGAAAGGGCGCACTGCCCGGGCCAACCCCATCGTAACGGACTACTCGCGAATGAGACAACCTAAGTTTTTTAGCCCGGCCTCGATCCATAGATCGGCGGTATGCTTGATTACGGATAGTACGTGTGAGACTGGCGAGGTCGCGTCACGGAAAAGGCGTGCATTGCGTTCCTTCCACAGTTCCCAAGCTACTAGCGCGAAAAGCGTGTCGGTGAGCCCTTGCAAAGTTGCAGGAGGTGGTGCACGCCTGTTGATGTGCAGCACGCATGCATAGAATTCCTTTTTCCCGGTGCCGCCAAAGATCTCGACTGCATTCCCACGTTCCTTCAAATTCAATAACCCGAGCCTCCGAGTAATCGGGAGTCACGTGGTATCTTCGTCGCTCGACATAAAGTGAGCTCCGACGTCCTCAGCGCATGTAGTATCCCGGCAATTTCCCTATCCGAACGGCTCCATCCGCGAACACAGCGTGGGAAACCGATGAACACAGCGTGGGAAATCGACACTTGTAAGTCAACCTGACTATTTGTTTGGTTTTGCTTTAAAACTGTATTTGTTTGAGGTAAAATAGGTTTGAGAAACCTGTTAGACTTGTTTGATTTGGACTCTATTAAAATAGACTGATCTGATTTGGCTATCAATAATAGAGTTTGCAATGTTTTTTCTGTCTATTTATTTTTTGCTTTTTCTTACAACTAAATGTAATCAATAGCATGCGGTGCTGGTGAATTGGTGGGTTAAAAATATATTTTATTGGATTGAGTGCACAAGTGGTTTGGTTTGGTATGGGTGACTGAAGTCACGGTCAAATCTAGTTTAGGTTTGGCTTCGACACATGTATGCTACGATGCGCGGATACTCCGGGGTCCGTATCGCGTATCCGATACTTATCGGATACGGATACGGCTCAGATACGCCCTGGATACGTATCCGTGCAGTATCCTGAAAACTGGATACGTATCAAGTCAGATACGAGTATCAGACACTTCTGGGCCGAATTGGATACGGCCCATCAGAGAAAAACGAGCATTCAAGGCAGTCGAGCGATGACTACTGTCGAGCTGCCTACCCGCAAGTCCGCAACCGCTGCACGCATTCGAGACTTCCGCCGTGTCCGATCGACTCCGTGTGAAGGCGAGCCGGTGGCCGGCGACTGGCGAGTGACACGGCCGGCGGCCGGCTGCAGAAGCGAGCGCCGACCAGCCGACGGCATCAACTCGATCAGCCAGCGACGGCGACGCCCCGTCCACACTTCTAGAGCTGCACATGTACTGCATATCTGCGTCCCTCGGCGGCGCGGCGGCTCAGCGGCTCCTATTTGAATCAGACGCCGGCGGAGGCACTAATAAATCCCTCCATTTCATATTCTAATTGGAGTCTCCACTAAGTTCGTCGTTCCTATTAAAATCTCTAGCAATTTCCTTCGGATATCAGGAGATGGAATCAAGATGTGCACGTGAAATCTAAGTTCCGGCTGAATAACCGTGAGACTAGTTATATTACGAACTTATAAATTATGTGCTATGCCAGATATGATTTGCTATGGCCTTATTAATTTGTGCACACTTGCTCACTAAGATGATCTTATTTGGTAATGGTTGTTTTATTAAGTTGTTATAAACACTACTTATTTATTGTTATAATATATCATTGTTATTATTATTATTTATAAATATATTCTCGCCGTATCCCGTGTCAGTGTTTTTCAGAGAATAAGCGTATCCGTGTATCGGATACGTATTGTATCCGATACTCATATCCGTATCCGGGCAACTTAGCATGTATGTCTTGTATTGGTACGGATTTGGTGTGAATCTCGGTCCACTGTTAGCTTGACTTGGAAAACCGCGATGCCCACGCATCGACGGAATTGATGTCCACTACCTCTATTTTTTATATTTCTTTCCTTTCTTTTTCTTCTCTCTTCCTTTCTTTTCTCTTTTTTTTTGTTGTGCTTTATTTTTTAATTATAGGATTTTTCTGTTTTACATGATTTTTTATTATTTAATTTTAAATTTTTAATGTTTCTATTATTTTTTTGTTTTCCTTTCTATTTATTTTTTTTTCCTTTCTTTATTTTTATGTTTTTTTT
This sequence comes from Chrysopogon serrulatus, assembly GCA_015844335.1. Classification (NCBI taxonomy): domain Eukaryota; kingdom Viridiplantae; phylum Streptophyta; class Magnoliopsida; order Poales; family Poaceae; genus Chrysopogon; species Chrysopogon serrulatus. The sequence continues at coordinate 484,213 of JADLZL010003099.1, read as the reverse complement.
GCTTATTTTCATTTCATGTAACTTTTCATTATTATTTTTATTTTCAATACTTTATTTATTATATTTTTTGTTTGTTTGGTTGGTGACCTGGACAACTTGCCTACAAAAGGTGTTGGTCGAGAGTTGCCCTGAAAATTGCTGATATTTACCTAGCCAGGTAGTGTAAAGAAGATGTGTTTGGTTGGTGTCTGGGTCTAACAAAACTAATGTGAAGATAAAGTGTTCTTTTTTGTGTAATAAAACTTTAATGATGTATTTCGTTTAAATAATGTATGCGGATGAATAAACGATTCGAATAAATAATTTAAAACAGTAACCTACACCAAAAAACAAACAGTGATATCAGTGAACAGAACGGCATCAATTTGTCTCGTTGGTGGGAAATACTTTTGGCAGTAGTAGTAACGGTTTCTAAGGAATATTAAAAAGATAGCACAGCAGTGCCATGAAGGAATGAAGGATAATTCTTCAGATAACTAATAGTAGAAGAAGACCATCACATCGCACTTGATTACATGCCAGGCAAAGCAAGCAGCACCAGGCATACGATTTTACTCGCCTGGGCCTTGAAGCGTTGCCTGATGCAGGCAATGTCCTAGGGTTCCATCCCAATGAGCTCCACAGGCAGCTTCCAGGAAGCTTGCCGGCCAGGCAAAAAATAAGACCCACGGCATCAACCAAACGTGCCCTAATAAGACCCACGGCATGCGATGGACTGGCAGAGCTCTCTCTCTCTCTCTCTCTCTCTCTCTCTCTCTCTCTCTCATGAGCTTGTGATGTGCACATGACGACGGACGACCAATACTATTCTTTGCTTGCCGGACTCACAACAGTACTTGCCAGGATATATCGTGCTTCTGTCCAAAGGCCATGAGGATAAGATTAAAAAAATAAAGAAGCAACGCCTTGTTAAAACTAACAGATTCGATATGTCCCGGGTGTCGCCCCGCGATAGGCACTAGCTGAAAGATTAGATTTGTATAAAAAAAAATCTATCCCGCAAAGGTCCTCACTGGCTTCATGAGAAGCTGTGCGCACCAACCGAGAGGTTGTGCATGCCTGCTGATGTCATGACTGAGACTAGCAAGTCTGGCTGAGGGCATCCTCAACGAGAAGATAGAAATCACCAGCGACATCAACTAGAGAAACAATAAAAAAAAGAGCATCATGAGTATGGATGTGTCAGTTCTCTGAGAGAGAGCTGCTTTGGATACTGCGCGAGCCTAGCGAGTACTCTGTCGCTAGCGTGCTGTGTTCCCCCCCCCCCTCACATCCAATCAGATTTCTCCTAGCCTATCGATTAACGCCCGTTGGAGACGCCCTGAGCGGCTTGTGATAGACTGGAGAGCGTGCGCGCTCTCTCTCTCTCTCTGATAAAAGACATTTATTAGCAGTGCGTGGCTGCAATTAATCAAGGTGACATGTGAACCGCATTACAGAGTTCAGAGCCACCTGGGAGGGGCAGTTTTTTACATGAGCAACGGTTCGTGCATGTGAACCGCATTTGAGCAGTACTAAAAGACGTATGATTATATTAGGCCTGGGTGGCTAGGACGTGTTCCGTGGTGTTGAGATTCCTTGGGACCTTGAACATCTTGGGGTCGCAGTTCATGGTGTTGCTGATGAAACTTTGGGTGGAAAATTTGATGTCCCATCTTGGCGGAGTGTCATGGTCATTGCTGTTGAGGAACTTACCAGTTGTTGATTGTCCGTTGGGAAGGACATGTTGCGAATGTCCAATACAGAGACGACCTGTGCTGCAAGCGCTAGGGCCGCAGCCTCTGCCATTAGCACAGATGTTGAGGCGTTGAGCACTGCCTTGATGTATAGATGGTCGCAGTTGGTTGGAATTGTGTGTGTCGATAATGAACATAAGAACATTCCAAGGTCTGCTCGTCTTCGTACCTGCAGAGGTGAATCTGGTGGTTTAGATGCATCCGTACTGTAGCATCTGCATGCTTCCTGGCAGGAGTGCCGGGATTCTTAACCTGTAAAGAGGTGGTAGTGTTGGCAGCAGCCGCAGCACCCCAAGTGCAGGCTGGTGTGTGTCATCCTCATCACAGTAGTCGTGGTGCTCAGTACTATTACCTGCAAACGACCGGTGAGGCAAGGATTGCTGTTGCTAGGTCCTCCGGCAAGTTGGTGGAGCTTGTGTGTATGTTTGCTGCTACTGCATAATGTACTTGCCAAGTGGTCCAGCAAATGTTGTTGAAGCGAAGAGCGTTCCTTGCCTTCCATATGTACCACAGTGTGGTTAAAATGTATTGAACTTGTTCATCATTTGTGAAGGAATTTATAAGGTGCGGAAGGATTTCCTGTAACCTATCCTGTTCATATGGTAACAAAGAAGTGCACACAGGGTTTTTTTTCAGTGCTTCTGTTTTTCCGTGATTGGCGGCTCAGATTAGAGGAATCTGCATCACAATTGCCTGTTATTCCGTTAATTAAGAGGAAAATGTGGAAAGAGTTCATTTTTCTAGATTTTTTGATGCATTTAGTAATTCATAAAATTCAAAATATTGACGGCTCAGATTGATTTAAGATATTACCTCCTAGCAGGTAAAATATGTACATTAGCATTGCCCCCTAGTTTATATTTAATTTGTGTGCTAAGCGCACATGTATAAGGCATCAAACCATATACTCATCAATTGTACAAAGAAGCTCTGATTGACGGGAAGTCATCATCCATAGCTGCCGCAGGCAATTGTGATGCAGATTATTACACTTTTTTGGCCCCGTTTCCATCATTGTCATTAGATGGACGGAGGACGGTGCACCAAGCATTCATGAACCGCTTGGTTTAATAAACTTAGAAAAGATAGAGATAATATAGGAGCACGCGACTGTGCGTGCCAACTAGCACACCAATTAACGTAGGCTTTAGCAAACTCCCCGTCCGTTCCAAATCATCGGGCTAGTTCTGTGCTCTGTGCCGGAAGATTAGATAATCCCGTTGTAGTAGTCGTTTCGCCCACAGTAGCGGTGTACCTATACCTGGTGCCTTCCTCAACCTCGAGAGCCGCTCGAGCCTCAGGGCTTTCTGGCATTTCATCAGAAAACTGACGAAGCTCCACAGCGACCTGTCCCATGGCCGGCCTTCCATTCCCGGGAACAGCAATGCATCGGCTCACAAGCTTCGCAACCGCATAGATGAGCCCCATGCTCCCTTCCTCGACAATGTCAGCGTCTAGAAGGTCACCAAGGGTGCCATTTCCCAAGCTGTTCTGAAACATCGTGGTCAGGTTCTTCCATTCTTTAGCCTGTGGGTTCTTACTAGTCAAGAGCTCAATCAGGACGATCCCGAAGCTGTAGACGTCGGTCTTGTCAGTGATCTGGAAGTCTTGCAGGAACTCAGGGTCAAGGTATGCCAGCGTGCCCTTGGGCACCAAACCTGCACGTTGTCGTTGATGGTGGAGCACCCAAAGTCGGACACCTTGGCGACGTATCCTTTGCCGAGCAGAATGTTCTGTGGCTTGACGTCGCCGTGGAGCCTCGGGTGCGGCGGCGAGTGCAGGTGCGCCAGGGCCTCCGCCATCTCCGCAGCAATCCTCAGGCGGGTCGGCAGCGTCACCGGCCGCCTTGGCCTCCCGTAGAGCAGGTCACTGAGGGTGCCATTGGGCACGAACTCGTACACGAGCATGGGTGCCTCGAAGTGGAGGCAGCAGCCGAGGAGCCTGACAACGTTTGGGTGGTTGACGGCAGACCACCACCAGCTCGCGGACGAACTCCTCCGTCCTGGTCTTGTCGATCTGCTTGCATCGCTTCACGGCGACAGTGGCAGTGCCGTTGGTGGCCTTGTAGACGGTGCCATGTGCTCCTTCCCCGATGATGTTGGCCTTGTGGAAGCCATGTGTGGCCTTCACTAGGTCCCCTCTGTCATATAACTGGAAGGCGATGTTGCCATCTGTTTCAAGAATTTGCGACAGCATCCGGCCTCCGTGCTGCTCAAAGTACCATTGTCTTTTCTTGTTCTCCTTATTGAGGAAAACTTTTGTTGAAAGAATAGCAATCAGGGCAACCAATAGTCCGGCCACAATTCCTGGAGAGATGTGATAATCAGAAATTAATAATGTATTCCAAGATCAGTTGTCCGTGGAGAAAATATAGTGCGCTCAACAGTCTATCACTAATAATATATAATTGCTAGCAAGGGTCACTAGAAGAGACAGGCTTTCTATGATAATTTTAGCATGACAGAGCATTTTTATGTCAAAAAATATGTTTCCTGTATGACAAAGTTTGCAGAAAATGAAGGATGCTTAATTATTTATGATATAGTCCTGTTTTTTTTTGATAAAAGTCAGCTCGAAATCATCACAGCCTACTACAGTGATACATTTGTGTTCATATTTATGATATGCTTGATTGTCAGTCGTGTGATGAATATTTTGTGGCTATTCATATTAGTCAGTCTTACTCATATAGGTGGCTCTTGATAGTGACGAGCTCATGTTCCATCATTCCGATGACCCTTTGCCCACAACCGTGACAGAGCATTCTCCTCTCACTCGGCGAGGTGTTGTTAGCCACTACAGGAAACGAATTAGACCTAGTGTGTCACACAACATGATAGGAGGGACACACGGGCTCTCTATGCCAAGGAAGAAATGAAGGCATGGACCCGTGTCAGTCTCTCCTAAGTTGGCTCTGGTTCTGACGGCCCTGCTCCTGATCCTTGCAGGTATTATCAGGTAATGTTTCAGCACCATTTGCCACAACCCAGAAGGAACCGAACACCCTGAATGATTTCAAGATTAGGAATGTGGGACACTAGAGCTTCCTTCGTAGCCAAAGAAGCTATGACACCGATCTCTTAGTACTTCCCTCCTGCTCTCCAATATATATGGTTGGGTAGGAGCCATTGAGGTAGAAGACGAACCCTAGATCAGTATCTCATAGTAAGAACTCGCTTGGACACTTGAACACAAAAGAACTCACTTGCTAGACTAAGCCTGAACCAAGATAAACCCTTCCATGTCTTGAGTGTTAGCCACAGAAGTCCCATATATTGACCTAGAATCGAATACTAATCACGAGCCGTGGTTACGAACCCATGATGGCTGGCGCGCCATGTACGGAAGCGTCATGTGTGTTCATAGATCTTTTGCGGCTCGTGCTGCCACCGTTGATAGATCTAGAGGAGTCACCTATGTGGGTGGCTTGCACTTCTCCAAGTATGTCAATGCACGACAAATTTAGAGCCCCTCTGAACCCAACCATCAAGTTTTCACAGCAGGCCTTAGACAGGTCCAAGCCCAACCTAATGGCCCAACCCACAGTGAGCAACAAATTTCTTTGCATGTTCCCCAAGTACTTGGCCTGTGCCCTCGTTGAATTCCGACATAATATACCGACCCTCCAACGGCTTCTTAGGGCCTCGCACTTTTCTACCACTCCCGGTAGTTGTCGCAGATCCAGAGGGCTACACAAACAAGTATAAATATATTAATACACAAGTCGATCATTCTTTTTAATTTCATGTATATACATATATACAAGATTGTAGATAGACCTCATCAGGATTGTCTCCCACAAGTTCTTCATAATCAGCGAAGTACTGACTCCCATCATCTATTTGTTCATTGTCATCACCTTCCACTTGGGGATTCTGATTGCCGGCGCTGTTGATTAGGTCCATCATTGCCTCATCCATGTTATCAATCGGATCGGCCATTTCTGCAAAAGTTGTTAGAATTCAATTGGTCATGTAGCGCCACAAGAAATAAAGTTAAATAAAAGTACCATTAATAAAGTTACTTCACATAAAGTTACATAATAAAGTCACACAACATGAAATAGTTAATAAAGTTAAATAAAAGTACCATTAATAAAGTTACTTCACATAAAGATACATAATAAAGTCACGTAACATGAAATAGTTAATAAAGTTAAATAATAGTACCATTAATAAAGTTACTTCACATAAAGGTACATCATAAAGTCATATGAAATGAGAAAGTTACTTCACATAAAGTTAAATAAAAGTATCATTATATTACAACTTACACTTGTAATCCGTTGTCAAGTTACTAAACATAATTAAAAAGTACCATTACTAAAATTCCATGACACAAAGTTACATAACAAAGTCACATGACATTACTATTATTAATGAAGTTACTTGTCATTCTATTACAATATTTAAATGTTACAATACCTTACATATTACATGAGGAGGTTAATAAAGTTAATTTAAAGTACCATTAATAAAGTTACTTGACGCTAAGTCGCTAAGTATGAATTTGGTAGTCGTGTCTTATTCGTCGGGTCGTCGCTAACTCCCCTCGTGGACTAAAGGTCGTCATGTCTTATTCGTCCGGTCATCGCTAGGTCGCCGCTAAATTAAGCTAAGTCGTAAGCTAGGTCGTCGTGTCTTGTTCGGCCGGTAGTCGCTAGGTCGCCGCTAAGTCGCCGTGTCTTGTTAGATCGGTCGTCGCTAGGTCGTCGCTAAGTCGCCGCTAGGTCGATTACGTGTCTTGTTCGTCCTGGGCCGCCGCTAAGTCGTAAACTAGGTCGTTATTACGACGTCGTTAGGGTTTCAAATAAACCAAATAGTTTTGATTTGCCCACGTTTAACATTCATCGCGTGCGTGGTTGCATTCCGCCAAGTCCTGCATGGAGAGTCGCTGGCACGGGCTCGATGGCCGGCCACCACAACACACATACACACATTTTCGCGGCTCGATGGCCGGCGACCACAACACACACATACACGCATTCCGCGGCTCGATGGCCGACACAACACATGCATACACAGCGTAAGGCCACCCCTGGGGACGGCGTTCAACCGGCGGCGAGGACCTCGATGCTGAGGAGGCGGCGGGGCCGCTTGGGACCGGAGGAGAGGCGGCGCCGGGCGGCCGCTCGCTCGCGGCCCGGAGAACGATGAGCGGTGGTGGCGCTCGTCGGCGGCTCGGGATGGGAGGCGGCCGGGGAGGCGGCCAACGTAGCTCCTCAGAGTTTGGGCGGGAAGCGGCCGGGCGCTCCTCTCTCGACGATGCGCGGCTGCCGGGGAAAGAAGGACGGTGGCGGCGGCGCTCCTGGGCGGCTCGGGGCGAGGGAGGGATGGTCGACGGCGGCGCCCGGACGGCCGCGCGAGGCGGCCGGAGAAGAAGGGACGAAAGGCGCGCGGGCGCCTCGGCGGCTCGGGACGAGGGAAGGACGCAGCGGGCGGCGACGCCCGACGGACGGCGGCGCGGGGCCGCCGGAGAAGAAGAACGCAGCGGCGGCGCGCCGTGGGAGACGGCGGTGGCGGGGTTAGGGCTCGAGGACAATGGGGGGGCGGCGGCGACGCCGATCCGTGGCTAGAGGAAGAAGAAGGGCGCACTGTTGTTTAAGTACTGCCGGGGCCTTTAGTCCCGGCTGGTAGCTCCCACCGACTAAAGATCCTTTAGTCCCGGTTGGTGGCCAGGGCAGACAAAGGTAATACCTTTAGTCCCTGTTGGTGTTTAGAGCCGGGACTAAAAGGTGACCTTTAGTCCCGGTTTATGTTGCGCCCGGGACTAAAGGTGTTTTTCGCCAACAGCATTGGTATTATAGTTTCTTATTTACTTTTGCTTTCAATAATTAGATTAATTCTATTAATTGCATAGTAAATAAAAGATTATGTAGTAATTTTTTAAAAATAACAGTTGTACTTCTTTTTGTCTAATTACTTTCATAATAAATTTTGGAATATAAAATCTTTCCTCCCTTTACAATACCCAACTTAAATATAAAAATAATTAGTATTTTGTTAATGCAAAAATATATTGGTTAATTTAAATATCTTAAAGTAGGTGTTTTTGACAGGGAAATTTGTTTGTGTATTATTTAAACGTAAATTTTATTTATTTATCATCATTAATCTCTAAAATTGGGCTACACATGATATTCACCATGATATTCACCATTAATTGCATAGTAAATAAAATATTAGGTATTAATTTGTTAAAAAATAATATTTCCATTTCTTTTGTCATGGCGCTTTCATAACAAATTTGGGAACATAAAATCTTTCCATCCCTTATAATATATAGCAAACTTAAATATGAAATATTTCCATTCCACAAAAACTAATATAAACATGGGTATTATTTTTTTAAAAAGTTTCCGTTATATTTCTTTATGTCTAATTGCTTTTATAATAAATTTGGTAACATAAAATCTTTCCATCCCTTATAATAATTAGATTAATTTTATTAATTGCATAATAAATAAAGCAATAGGTATTATTTTGTTAAAAAACAACAGTTTCATTTCTCGGAATAGCAATGCCATAGTCACCATTACATTTAATGTTACAATTCTCACATACACATACTTTGATACACTCTATTTATTATTAGGCGCACACGAGTGATCTTCTTTTTTTGCGTATGTTCCTTGGTCATGATCTTGGCGTAACCACGGAGTGTCTTCAGCATTTATCATGATGCTCGGATCTTTGGTCACATTGAAAGGCGTGATTCGGTCATCCCTTTCATAATCTTCTGAAATATCTGACTTGTCCTCAATTCCCATAATGTTTCTTTTCCCTGAGAGAACTATATGGCGTTTTGGCTCATTTGTTGAGTTGTTGTCATTTTTTCCTCTCTTTTGTTTTGACGACATGTCTTTCACATAGAAAACCTGATTCACATCAGCAGCAAGGACGAATGGTTCACCTTTGTAGCCAACATTGTTGAGGTCCACTGTTGTCATTCCATAGTCTTTGTCAACTGTTACTCCGCCCCCGGTATTCTTGACCCATTGGCACTTTGAAACAAAGGGACTTTGAAATTAGGTGCGTAGTCTAGTTCCTAAATCTCCTCTATGCGGCCATAATATGTTTGTCCGTCTCCATTCGGTCGGTGGCGTCTCACGCGAACCCCAATGTTTTTGGTTCGTGCTTTTTTTTATCTTGGCCTAGGGTGTAAAATGTATTTCCATTTATCTCGTACCCTTTGTATGTGAGGATGTGCCATGATGGTTGCCTAGCCAACAAATATAGTTGCTCATCAATCGGTCATTGCCACGATATTCTTTTTTTTTCGTAACCAATCACCGAAAGTGTCCATGTCTTGGCGCATAAGCCAAGCTTCATTCTTCTCTGGGACTGGGATCGTAGAAAGTCCTTATGTTTCTTGACATACAGCTCCACCACGGATGAGTTTTGAAGAACTGTGTAGTGTGCTTTATTGAAACAATCGTCACCCGTACCGATGTAGGTTTTCTTTCCAATCGTTCCCTTTCCGCTCAGTCTCTCCTCGTGTCGTGATTCAGGAACACCAATTGGGTCAAGTTCAGGAATGAATTCAACACAGAACTCAATGACCTCCTCTGTTCCATAGCCCTCTGCGATGCTTCCTTCTGGCCGAGCACGCGGTGGTGGACATATTTCATCGGGACTCCCATAAACCTCTCGAAAGGAAACATATTATGGAGGAACACAGGACCAAGAATATTGATCTCCTTGACCAGATGAACTAGGAGGTGTGTCATGATATCAAAGAAGGATGGAGGGAACACTAACTCAAAGCTGACAAGACATTGAACCACATCATTCTGTAGAGCAGCAAGTTCCAGTGGATTGATTGCCTTCTGAGAAATTGCATTGAGGAATGCACATAGCTTAACGGTGGCTAGACGCGTACATGTGGAGGTAGAATTTCTCTTAATGCAACTGGAAGCAATTGCGTCATAAGCACATTGCGATCATGCGACTTTAAGTGCAAAAAATTTCTTCTCGGGCACATTTATTATACCTTTTATATTAGAGGAGAATCCGGATGGAACCTTGATCTTTGCTTAAGCATTCAAACATGATTTCTTTCTCTTCATTGCTAAGAGTGTAGCTAGCGGGTCTTAAATATTGGCGACCATCATCATCCGTCTTCTCGGATGCGGGTTCTCTCGCTCTTCCATGCGCTGCAAGTCTTGTCGTGCTTCAAGTGAATCCTTAGGCTTCCCATACACACCCATGAATCCTAGAAGGTTGACACAAAGATTCTTTGTCAAGTGCATGATGTCGATCGCATTACGGACCTCTAGGACTTGCCAATACGGTAGCTCCCAAAATATTGACTTCTTCTTCCACATGGGTGCATGACCCGCTGCATCTTTTTGAACTGGTTGGCTGCCCTGTCCCTTACCAAAAATTACTTTCACATCCTTAACCATCTCAAATACATCTTCTCCAGTTCTGTTGCGAGGCTTGAGTCGGTGGTCTGCCTTACCTTTAAAATGCTTGCCTTTCTTTCTAACTGGGTGATTCACAGAAAGAAATCGACGATACCGAAGGTACACGACATTTCTGTATTTTTTCAAATATATACTATCAAGGTCATCAAAACAGTGTGTGCATGCATTATATCCCTTGTTTGACTGCCCTGAAAGATTACTTAGAGCAGGCCAATCATTGATTGTCACAAACAACAGTGCTCGCAGGTCAAAGTGTTCCTATTTGTACTCATCCCACATACGAACACCTGTTTCGCTCCATAAAAGTAGAAGTTCTTCAATTAATGGCCTTAGATACACATCAATGTCATTGCCCGGTTGCTTCGGCCCTTGGATGAGCACAGGCATCATAATGAACTTTCGCTTCATGCATAACCACGGAGGAAAGTTGTAGATACATAGAGTAACAGGCCAAGTGCTATGACTAGTGCTCTGGTCACCAAAAGGATTCATACCATCCGTACTTAGAGCGAACCTCAAGTTTCTTGCATCTTTTGTAAACTCTGGAAACTCCCTATCTATTGCTCTCCACTAAGACCCATCAGCAGGGTGTCTCAACATGTTGTCTACCTTATGGTCTTCTTTGTGCCACCGCAACAACTTTGCATGGTCCTTGTTTCTGAAAAGACGTTTCAGACGAGGTATTATAGGAGCATACCACATAACCTTTGCAGAAATTTTCTTTCTAGGACGTTCTTCCCCCTCAACATCGCCAGGGTCATCTCGCCTGATCTTATACCGTGATGCTTTACATACGGGGCATTCCTCTAAATTCTCGTAGTCCTTGCCACGGTATAGGATGCGGTCGTTAGGACATGCATGCATCTTCGGATTTCTAATCCCAAAGGACCAGACGACTTGTTTTGCTTCGTGCGTAGTGGTGGGCAACTCATTAGGGTTCGGAAGCATCTTTTTTGGATCTTCGATGCTTGTCCAAATACCTTATCGAGATACACCATTCTGTGCCTTCCATTTCGACAACTCCAGTGTTGTACCCAATTTTTTTTGCCCATCTTGGGTGGATGGGTATAGTAGTTTCTTGTGATCTTCTAGCATGCGGTCAAACTTTGCTTTCTCTTTTCACTTTCACATTCTTTACATTGCATCACGAATGGCATCGGCAAGAGCATCACCTTCACCAGGGGAGCACCTTCCTCTTCTTCACTTCTCCCATTGCTATATCATCGAAGCCACCGAATTGAGCAATAAGGTCGTCGGGCTCCGGTTGTTCTTGTTCTTCTTCACATTCGTCCATCATTATCCCGGTTTCTCCATGTTTGGTCCAACAAATATAGTTTGGCATGAAACCCGACTTCAACAAATGTGAGTGAATATTTCTAGAGCTAAAATATTCCTTCAAATTCGACACAAGGCACATGGGCAACGTATGAATCCATCCCGCTTGTTTTCCTCGGCCGCTCTCAAGAAATAATGCACACCATCAATGAATTCTTTGGAGCGGCGATCGGCATTGTACATCCAACCACGTGTCATGTTCTGCATTACAAAATAAAGTATGATAAGTTTCTAATTTTTACTACAGAAATAAAAGTAAGAACTTAATTTAAATTTCTTTATTTCTAATTTTTTTCAACAAGCAAAATATAAAAAAAACCAAAGTTCTCTATTTATCTAAATAATCAAGGAATATGGTAGGCATACTAGTAATAATTCTCTATTTCTATTTTTTCTAAACAAGCAAAACTAAAAAACACCAAAGGTATTTATTTTTCTAATTAATCAAGAAATGTGGCATGCATACTAGTTTAAATTAACTAATAAAACCAATCACAAATTGCAAAATAATGTATTATAACCTTAAATTCTCTATTTCTATTTTTCTAAACAAGCAAAACTAAAAAACACCAAAGTTATTTATTTTTCTAACTAATCAAAAATATGACATGCATGCTTGTTTAAATTAACTAATAAAACCAATCATAAATTGCAAAAATAAAGAATTCTAATTAACCAACTAACACATAACCTAAAATTCTCTATTCTTATTTTTCCTAAATAAATTTTATATTCATACTTAGTTATAATTAAATAATCCTTCAAATGTATTATTTATAAACAAAATTATAAACTAAAGTATTATCAAATGTTATTTTTAAAAAACTAATTATAATGAGAAACCATAAATTTAGTATTTTTCTAACTAAACCAAATAATATGGTAGACATAATAGTAATAAATAGTGTATACTAATTTTTAGAGTATTAATTGTAGTTATCTAAATTGAAATATTTAAACGATGAAGTGATTGGTGTTTAAAATAGTGTAGTAATCAAAAAATAAAAAACAACATGTACAACACCACAAAATAAGATAAACCGCAGCTAAAACTTGAGAAGATGAAGTTGGTAACCTCTAAACAAGTAAATGACGGCGTAGAAGTGATGAAATGAATCAATAGCCGGAGATTGGAGCACAAATCAATCAAGAACACATGAAGAACATGAAGAACAAAGAAGAAAGTGAGCTCGGGCAGCTCGGCCAGGGGAGGAAGAAGGATTCAAATACAGGGGGGAGGATTTAATCCCGGTCCTTAACACCAGCCGGGACTAAAGGTCCATCTTTAGTCCCGGCCAATGTCACGCTGAGGACAAAACCTTTAGTCCCGGCTGGTGTCACGAGGCCCCGGACTAAAAGACGGACCTTTAGTCCCGGTTGGTAACACCAGCCGGGACTAAAAATCGGCCCGACACCATAGCCGTTGGGGCCGCGTACTTTTAGTCCCGGTTGGTGTTACCAACCGGGACTAAAGGTGCTTTTAGTCCCGGGCGCCATTTTTTCGGGAGATAATGCTCATTTTGCCCAAGTGACCAAAGACCTGTTCTGTAGTAGTGCATAAATAGAACAACCTATGAAGGCCAAGGGTAACAAGAAGATGAAACCCACAAAGAAGCAAGGGCTAGGTAGTAAGAATGTTAGAACAACAAATGTGCCACTTGACAGCCCCTCTATGGGTACTCGAAGCAAAAAAAAACTACCATCTAGCCCTGCAATGAGCACAAGAAGTAAATGAAGGATTATTCTTTGATTTTTAGATATGCTTGTTCTCATATTTGATGCCATGTGAGCTTGAACATGTTCTGTATGAAGGCTTATTTGTGAACTTGAACATCTTTTGTGCACCTTGTTCATATATGTTGTCGTCATGTGAACATGAAAATCTTTAGTATCTGTGAACTTATTATTGTGTATATGTGCTCTTCAATTATAATTCTGGAATTTATATGCATTTGCAATACTTGCGTGTTGCTTTCACGCCCAAATTTATATATAAGTTGCTCAAAAAATTATTATAGATTATTTTGGAAAATTATCGATACTAGGCAACCTGAAATACCTGTACAGTACATTCAGAGGTTGCTGATCTGGTTCATTTGGCGCTAGGGGCATAATAGTCATTTCACGTGTTACCTCAGCAAACTGACGGAAGGGCCAAGGAAGCAAGCAAATTTCGTTTCAGGGCCAAATAGCCAAATTCGCTTAAAAAGGCCAAGAAACTAAAAGGTAGTTTTTTTAGGGCCAAGAAAATAATTTGCTCTTTCCGATCAGGCATCAGATGGGTTCTTGTCCGTCTGTGCGTAGCCCTATCCCGACAATTCCTAATTCATGCTACTCACTGACCAATTTGAGTTGGCCAGGCACGGGATGACAAGATTGTGGCAGCGGCTGGCAAGGACCTTTTGGGATAAATTGTATCCTTTATTTTTATGATGTATTTTAGATTATTTATCGATATGTCAATATAAAATTAGTTTTTTAAAATAAAATACAAAATTATTTCAAACTATTATATTTGTCTTATATGGTAAACTTAATGCGAACTCTCTTTGTTTAACTCCTTTGTTATATTTTTTTCTATATCGGTCACTGGCCAATCATGGCTCAATCGTGGCTCTTGGAACTACTGCCATAGCATAGACGTCCACTAGGGTGCCTCCGAACTAACCGGGTAACCGTTTCCATCGTGTTGTCTCAATCGCTTGGAGTCCCGCCGTCACAAGCCCTCCATCCCTATCTAGATGTGGGAACCTAGATCTAGGTGAGATGGCCTCGTTGCCACCTCTCTGGTACCCCTACCGGCTTATATAGGTGTGTTTGGTTTCTTGTCCAACCCAAAACTAGATCCTCTAGAGTTAACTTTGAGCTGTTTGGTTTTCTAAAACGGTAATGATTCGACTCGGACGTTCGGCGTTTTCCGGACGTGGCGGTCGCTCACTCGACCGCCCGCCGCTTGCTCTGCCCACCACAAATTAAAACCCGCTCGATGCCTCGTTTTATCCGTCAGTCCACGCCTCTGGCTCTTCTCGCCCTCTTCTCCTCCGGTCCTCTGGCTCCTCCATTCTATCCCTCTGCTCGTGTGCTGCTGGCCCTCCCTCCTCCCGTGACCTCCATGTTGCAAGGGCAGCGGCTTCCGGCGGGCCGCCTCTCCCTCCCTTCCTCTGTCCCTCCCTCCGCTCGGTGACCCCATGGGCAGCGCCTCTGGGCCATGCTCGGAGGAAAGTGAGGGCATGCTCGGAGGTGAGGGATGGGCGCGCATGCCTCCTTGCTGCTGCCATGGGTACTCCATCTCCTTTTGATGAAGCACGGGTAGCAGCATCTGCTGGCTCCCATGGCCGGTAGGTGGGAAGGGATCTGGATCTGAGACACCCCTCCCCCCTCCCCTCTCTGGATCTCGATCTGGTCCCTTCTCTTCCTCTCCCCCTCCACCTCATGTTCCTCCTCCCTCTCGGATCTAAGCTTTTTGACGGTGGCTAGGGTTTGCTGCGATTCAGATCTACATGCAACATATGATGCGAAATACTTCTATGATGTTGCGGTATCTAGTTCTGCAATGTTTCAATAGTTTCCCCCTATTGTTGTTTGCAGCAGCATCCCCATATTTCTCGACATTTTATTAGTATCGCTCTTCTTGTTTCATTAGATTCTTCTCTTTGTTGTAGTAGCTCTTCTCTTTTTTTGTTGCAGTAGCTTCTTTCTCATTTGTTGCAATAGCTTCTTCTTATTGTTGCAGTAGCATCTTCTCCTTTCGTTGCAGCAGCTTCTTCTCCTTGTTGAAGTAGCTTTTTTGTTCTTTATTGTAGTAGCTTCTTCTCCTCTATTAAAGCTTCAGTTGATACATGTTGCACTAGGTGTTTGACCTTTGTTTCAGTAGCTGTTTGGTTGTTGTTGGTTAGTTTCATGCTTGCTTCAGTTTCTGCATGTCGCAGTTGGTGTTTGGTCTTGTTTTTAGTTGTCTAGCTATTGTTGTAGTAGTTTTTTGCATTTGGTGCAGTAGGTGTTCGTTATCTGTTGAAGCTTTTTAATTTTTTTAATGTTGCAGTAGGTATTTCTCCGTTGTTTCAGTGGTTGTTGAGTTATTGTTGCAGTAGTTTTTATATTTTGGTGCAATTGGTATTTTGAGTGTTTTTGCAGTAGTTGGTGTTTGAGTGTTTTCTTGCAGTTGGTGTTGGTGTTTCCAGTGTTTGTGCAGCGTGTCTATGGGAGGGGGATGGGATGGGGGTGTTGACCTAGGGTGGTTTCTAGGATGAGCTTGTGGCGGGGGGGCAGAGGTGCTTGTGTCGGTGAGGATTAGGGGCGGGCGGGAAGGTGGGGAGGGAGAAGATCCATGCGCAGGGGTGCTATGCGCGAGGTGCGGGGGTGTGGGGCTGGGGAGTCAACTTTTTCCTTTTTCCGTGTGAGGGGCGGTGCTGCGGGGTAAGCGCCCGATAGAAGCAAATTGTTCGCGTGTTTGTCCGGACGCCCCTACTGTCTGGACGTCTGGGCGGAAGTCTTACCCTTTCTAAAATTAGGCTGGGCCAGGCTAGATCAAGCCAGCTGAACGCCAGAGCCTGGCCCGATTCGAACACTAGAATCGCGTCCTCGTAGAGCCAGGCTTGGCCCAGCTCTACTAAGCGCGACACCTGATTCCGATCACCTCCCGCGTCCTGCAGCACCGCCGTGTCTTCATCGCGTCTATCACGTCGCCGGTCTCCACTGCCCTAGGATCCGTCTCCATCTCACCAGCTCCCGACCCTAGATCCATGCTCCACCTTCACCCCGCTGGCCATCGCGCCTAGATCCGTGTTCCGCCTCCACCCGGCCCCATCCTAGGATCGGTCATCCACCTCGTGTAGAGATGAGTTGGTGGCGACAGGCAAGAAGAGACGAGCCGGTAGTAAGGACGAGCTTTGCGGCAGCACGCAAGAGATGGCCTAGCATGGGCCAGATGCCTGTGAGATTTCAATGCGGCAGTGGCTGGGGAAGAGCTAGCAGGCTGCAGTGAGGAAGAGCTGCCCTCGTCCTATAGATACTATCAACACACTCGCCTCCTACCGGAAGGGACGACGTCAACCATGGCTCAGACAACCGCCATAAACAGGGGACATCCTTGTGTGCCTGCGAGACTGATTAGTCAGTTCTAAGCTATATATTGCAGAAATCCATGGTGATTCCAGTTGATGGAGATCTGCGATTTCAATTGCTGCTTTCTAGTTTGTTCTTTCATTCGATCCACCACAGATGAGACTAATAAGATGTACCAAATCGAGTAATTTTGAAGCTGCAATGTAATCGGATTATTATTTGAGTAGATTCTGGTCAATTTGCAGTTAGGTGGAAACGATAAAAAAAATGTCAATTTTTTGTTCTGATTTAATCAATAAGAATTTCATTCTCTGAGCTTCATTGGAAAGGTGAGAGGTTTGAGTTAAAACTCACCCACACAAGAATAAGGTGATCTTATCTCAGCTAGCCTCTGGCACAGGACTAGCCTGGCTTATATTGCTCAAGCTAGGCTAGGTGAAGAAATACAACCAAACACACTCTATATGGCGGCAGGCTAGCTTCAGCGGTGGGCAGATAAAGGGGAGAGGCGAGGGAGCAGTGCCTTGGCATGGTCGTCTCGTGCAGTGGGAGCGAAGAGAGGGTAAGAAGCAGTAACGTATAATATGAAGTGTCGGATTAAGTACTGGTAAACCTATCCCTATAGGTGTGCAAAATACAAACACCTCCAGTTCGAAAAAAAAAAAAAAACTTGCTATCCTCCAGTTCAGTCCGACAACGAGAGCCAAACAAACTGAGACTCTTGATCAATGCAATGCAACGTGTGAAACTGCAAGGTACCATAAATGAAAAATATTAAACTGTTGCAATACAAATATGCTCTTACCAGCGGCGATCCGCGCTCGAGCCGGGAAAAGATCTTTCAGACAGCCTCCTTGACTCAGTGGATTTCCTTGGGTACCCGATGGACAGGTACAATGGAACGAACCATTTAAATTCGTGCAATGTCCAAAGCATTGGTACTTCTCTTTTTCTTGGCACTCGTCAATATCTACAAATGAAATATTCAGTTAAACTTCTGGTATCTTCAAAAGCATGTCATATATATATGATAATTATTCCGAAGATACTACAAAGGATTTATAGTATTTTTCTCAATCATGCAAAGGGTTTGCACATCTTTGAAATAAGCTAAAGAAAATGTTCAACACAACATGCCTCAACAGTGCCCTAGGGGGTTAAGGTTGTACATGAACACACTCTACATTGGACAGAGATCAATCGAAAATGCAGCGCCAGCTAAGAGTCCAAAGTCTAGGATGCTGAAAAGCATCATAATATTAACCATATAGAACAGCAGAATGTTTCTAAGGTAACCTAAGGACCATATATAATAGAGACTGGCTTATATGTACCCTACTAATTTGGATACATTCGTTCCTTAGGCCTTTGTTTGATAGTCAGTTCGACATGAATCCATGTGTATTAGGATGAATTAGAGTGAAACTTGAAATAAATTCCACCTCACTTCAAAACATATGGATTGGGGTGAATCCAATAAACATCCAAACAAGGCCTAGGGATTTGAAAGGATTGAGGGAAGAAATGAGCCGGGGAATTGTGAATCCAAAAGAGCTTAAAATGTGGCAAGCATAGAGGAAACTGATTTAACCTGTAAGTAGAGAGTAATATGTATTATAAATTGTTAAACTTGCATCTAAACGTTTAATTAATGTAGTGCCTGCCTTTGGTTTGTTCTTTCTCTGTCCTTGTAAATATCCATGAAAACTGTAACCAAATATCATAAGGGCTGCACGAGATATATATAGTCAATATAGAACAGGATGGATGCATGGGATGGAAAGTAGAGAGAGCCACTGAGGAGATTGGAAAAAAATACAGAAGTAGACGGCAGTATAGTCATTTTATTCTTTTGGTTTATGACGTGAACCTGTTTTGGCAAACAAATTTCTAAAATAAGTTTGGGAACGTATGCTATGTAAACTAGACTCATGTGCAAACTATGCAAACTCTAATCAAGACCACATAAATCTAATCCGATGGCTAATAATTTTAGCACTTAAACCCCTCCACTCATCCTATCTGGCTATTACAAAACACCCTATGAGTGGGAGGGTTTAATTGCTAAAATTGCCAACCATTGGATTAGATTCATATGGTCTTAATTAGAGTTTTCATAGTTTGCATGATTTTAGAAATTGGAACACACAAAAAAAAACTTATGACTTCACTAGTTAAGCTGAGCTATGCCAACCAAACCTTAATATAATATATCTATTTATAATGATTTGGTATGCATAAAGGAAGCAAAAAAATCCTGTAACTACTAAACATTGAACTAATCTCATATATAATTAAATTAAATATGTTCCTGAGCTACGTTTTTCGTATTTGTGCAAGGATCGAAGT
Organism: Chrysopogon serrulatus; assembly: GCA_015844335.1. Taxonomy (NCBI): domain Eukaryota; kingdom Viridiplantae; phylum Streptophyta; class Magnoliopsida; order Poales; family Poaceae; genus Chrysopogon; species Chrysopogon serrulatus. The sequence goes on along the minus strand of JADLZL010003099.1, from coordinate 465,301 downwards.
GAATGAATAACTATATATGACCAAATAACGAGGGGATTATATAGTACAACAGAGGGGCTAGGAAGTGGATTCACCTTGGCAGCCGTTAGGAAGGTAAGGGTTGCCGTCGAAACCGTGGTTGCACTTACATGTGTAGCCTAGTCCGCTCGCTGCGTTATGGCACGAGCTGTTGGGGCTAACGCAGGCGTATGATGCAGGCTTTCTGCGTGCCGTCTTGCAGTCGTCGTGGCCGATGGACCAGTCAAGGACCACCGGCGCCTTTCCACTACGGAGAGATGCTGTTGAGACCACCGGTGCCTTTCTACCACCGGCGCCTTTACACTTGATGAATTTCGACAACTCCTCCGGTGAGGAGGTGTGGTTGGAGCTGTAGTTGTTCGGCAACATGAAGTTGCACAACGAGTCCATGAGCACCGCGAAGCTGCAGGGACCAAAGAAGGCCACGTCGTCCTTGCTCCTGTTCGTGATGTCATCGTAGAAGCTCACCGAGTAATGGCTGAGACTCTTGGGGGGATTGAAGTCCATCTGGCAGCATACCATCCCGCCAGAGCAAGGCTTTATAGACATCATGCCGTCAAAGCACGTGGACACGCACCCGGTCAGGTAGCCAGCAGAACCGCCCTTCCAGCTGCCAGCGATGTACGCCAGCGCCTGGCACCCTACGACCGTGAACTTGTTCGCCGTGCTGGAGAAACTGTACGGCGTGTTGTTGCCCAAATCCCAGTGCCAAAATTTGTCGATGTCGGGCCTGCTGAACTTGGGCACGGGCACCATCTTCCGAGACGCAGCATCGTAGCAGTAAGAATAGATAGGCTGGAGCACCCTGGCTTCAGGTTTCTCCAGAGAGATGCTGACGACCTCCGTTATAGCTTCTTCTCCTCCAGTACTTTCGTTGACGGTGGCCATGAACGGCTTAAAGACGCCATTGCCGGTGTCGTTACACCAGATTTGGAATCCCGGCAGCCAGCACTTATGATCAAGTCCCATGCCGAACGGGAAAGGGATGTCTACACCGCCGCATGATGTGTTGCAGCGCGCATCACCAATACTAATAACCTCGCCGGCGGCGAGCCATGGCACTGGCACCACGACCGCAGCCGCACTGAGACACACTAGTCCTGCTACTAATGCTGATGAGTGGGATGCCATGACTGACACTAACGAACTAGTCTTCTTGAGCTGTTGTTGGTGGACTGGGAGCTCTGCTCTCTCCGTAAGCTACTCGTCTGAACATTTTATTTGCCAGGGATAGGATCGATCCTGCCTCTGTCCAGAGGTCATGATCCGATTAAAAAGTAAAATGGACCCCATCACTCTCAACCTGCAGAGGACCTGACGATAGTAACTAAACCTGCAGAGGAACTGATGCTTCTGTGGAATAATAATGGACCCACTTTGTGTGTGCCACAGGAATTTACCTGTAAGTGTAGCATCTTGCACTTTGTGCGAAACCGACCCGACTTCGGACTTGTCGAGCGCATCAATCATAAACCCTGGTTTTCCCATCAAACCCGAGGGTCTTTTTTTGCAAGCTTTGCATTGATTCCTCGCCAAGCGCATTATAATAATATTCTTTTTAAGACGGATGGAATATGTCCTCATATAATGCTGAAAACATATAGAATATGGAACTAAATCCAACATCATGTCACTGCTCAAATCAAATTCGGCAGAGGGCAACTAGCAATGATGGTTTTTTTTTGTTTTTTACCATGGTAATGACGGAGTTATCCTATCTCTGCTGGTTTCTAGACCCGCTCATATGACCTGACATTAATGAGAAGATATCGTTGCCAGACATAGCCTTGATTTGGCTATGATAGCATGGGAGTCATGCCGCCGGGTCAAGCCGACAGTAATAGCACGAAGGTCGCTACCGGGCCAGTGGATACGACTAGCAGTGACCTTCGTTTTCCTAATTTTTTATGTAGTTTATTATTGTATTTTAATAGATGGTATTATCTAATATTTTATATTTGATATTCTGCCATCACATATCTCATATGATTCCATAAGGAACACATAATAACCATTAGAAAACCATACATACTCCCTTTGTTCTAGTTTATAAGGTGTACTCCCTCCGTCCGAGAATTATTGTCATTTTGGGTGTGCGGCATGTCATAAGTTTAAATCGATTTATAGAAAAAAAACATGCAATATTTATATCTTCAAATAAATTTATTAAAAAAACTAGATTTAAAAATCCTTCCAATAATACTAATCAATGATACTAGTCTTAGAGGTGAAGCCAGCCAAATCTATTGGCAACAAACTCTACTATCCGGAAATGAAAATCTTGGTCCTTGGTGAAGGTAGGGGCAAAGGTCAGCGCACCGTTGAGTCAGCATTGAAGTCCAAGAAGAGGAAAGTGATGCCCTAGGCTATATCATAGGAGTCGATGCAGTTGATGTCAAAAAACCATATTAATCTATTCAAATGGACTTATGGATCTACATGCATGATATCTTACCTAGGATGGCAATTATCGATGGTGGGTCGACATACTCCCGCCATTCCAAAAAGAAAGTTATTTTCGCTTCCTGAGAATCAAATTTGACTAAAATTGTAAATATTTATTATACATAATTAGTATTATTAGAAAGATCTTTGAATCTAGTTTTTTAATAAATTTAGTTAGAGATACAAATACTGTATATATTTTGTACAAATTGAGTCAAACTTATGGCACGAAAATAAAAAATGACAGCCTTTTTGGCCAAAGGGAGTAGAGATTTATACTAGTACAGACAGCATTCCGTGTGTCCATTGTATGATGGTGTTTGTATTATGTGTACGTCGTGCGTAGATGAATGCTAGCATGGATGTCGGCAAGACTCTCTAACCATCCTTATATACTCCAGGAGAAGAAGGTTTATAGAGATATAAACCTAATCCTGATCGTCTTCCAAATATCCTAGTTAGTTACAATAGAATCTAACTTATTGGTTTACCTAGATGCTTAAATATATCCTGCATATAACCCAACCAAGGAACCCTAGGTAAATAGCACGCTTTGCCATTAAGCCCGGCGCACCCGTATTTGGAGGGGGGGTGCTTGCCCTTCTATTTGTGTCATGTACAAAACTTTTAACTCTGACCAAAACTTTAAATAAAAGACAAGAACTCATGCATCTAAAATAAAATGAATTGTGCCAAGTTAATTTGGGAATATTCCTTTCAAAGGGATGGTGGAGTGTTAGGGTTTTAGTTTTAGTAAGAGATAGAAGTGGTAGGAGGCAGTTGCATGTTGAATTTGAATGTAGCATGAATTCAACCATATTTTAGTTTCTTTAGAAAAATATTTTGGTTTTGAAGACTTCCCATTATGGAGATGACTTGGTCCATATAGCATGAAAAGAAGTTTTATTGTCTTTTGAATGTTTTGATTTGATGCATATTACAAAATATTGCGGTAGCGTTAGCACGTGTACTATACTAGTATGATAGTTTAGTGCATGCATGTTGAGGGACCAGAGGAGTTGAAGTGATAGCCGAAGCCAGATCCAACTATAGTTGCCTAATAGAGCATGGGAGTTGAGTTTTAGAAGAATTTATTTCTTGGTGGGTATGAACTACTCCCTTCGTCCCAAAATAACTGTCGCTTTCGCTTCCCGAGACACAATTGCCGGCAATTTTTATAAATAGTAAATATTATCAATTAGTATCATAATTAGTATCATCGGAAAGATCTTTAGATCTAGTTTTTTAACAAATTTATTTGGAGACATAAATATTGCACGTATTTTCTATAAATTAAGTCAAATATGTGGCACGAAAACCGAAGACGACAGTTAATTTAGGACGGAGTAGTATGTGGGCTAGGAGGAAACGAAGCTGCAGAGGGTGGTGGAATAAGAAAAATTGGCTAGTGGGGCATGAATCTAGCTCTAGCACCAGTGGCCCCTCCCTCCCAAATCAGGCGCCGAAGGCCCAGTCGTGGAGAGAGGAGATGCACGACCAAGAGGGGCCGTGTTCACCCTATGCCCCTCCACCGTTGAGGGACCATGTTCGCCCTGCGCCATCCTCCGCCATGGCTGTCTCGTGCACCACCAGGAATGGGCCACGCCATGGCCGTTGAGGGAGTGGAAGAGAGAGAGGGTGAGTGATCGAGCTAGGATTTCACGAGAGAGGTGTTCGGCTGAGAGAGAGAAAGAAATAGGGAGGGAGATGTGGGTGTGACTGAGTGTGAAAGGGGAGGGCTGGACGAGGGAGAGGGAGTGCTGAGGGGGACTAGAGAGGGAGAGATAAGATAGAGAGGGAGAGATTGAAACACTAGGTCACCATACGTATATCGGGCTAGCTAGTTTGGAATTTTCTCGCTAAGGGGCTTAGGTATTATTAACCGAGAAAGGCCCACCTCCATAATAGATTTTAGATCGTGAACTGATTTTGCAAGGCGGTTGATTGTGACTGCCCTCAGTTATTGAAAAATCGTCTTGGTTAATCTCACATATTAACAAAGTTGGTTAGATTTTACAAGCGCCTTGGTTAATAAAATACCACCTTCTTGTAAAATATTTTTTTATAGTTGTGTTTGTAGACCAAGTACATTAGAGGAATAATACAGCCTGCTACTGGCTATATAAACCTTTGCAGCTTACCTCTCAGTCCATTCATATAATAATTAGCTCTTCATAGCTATTACATAATCTACTTGTCTATATTATAGAGTTTCTTAGTTTTTAAGTCTAAACCGGCCTAAGCTTACATCTGGCCACTTCCTTCCCACTCCTTCTCTTTCCTCCATGTCATCGCTCAACATAGTTATAGCCAACTATTATACTTGCTTTTGGTAGACATTAAAGAATGCCGATACGAGCATGGCTTGCATCACCTCCTCCTTTGTCAGTAAAAGTAAAACAAAAAAAATTCCATTTGCCTCGTACCAGCCGGCAAACGTGTCTCCATCATAGGCCCAACTCCCTAGGCAATGCCCTAGGCAACCACGCTCCAACTAGTCGACTCACAAGCGCTCTCTCAGAAGCATTGAAGAAGAAACAAAAGAAAAGGAAATGAAAAATAAACTCACACAACACACCCCACATGAATCCAACACACGCACGCACACACATCTAGAGATGGCAACGGGGAATTCTCTATCAGGAATAGCTCCCATCTCCATCTCAGCAAGAAAGAAATTCCCTCGTACCCATCCTCATCCCTGTGAACCGTCTTTGGGCCCGTGTAGGAAATTTTTCCGCTCGGTTTTCTCATCCCCATTAAAAAACAAAACGGTAAGGATGTTACTCTGACGTCCAACTCTTTTGTTTGCTTTCAGAGGTGGCTCTTCCGCACTGGCTGATTCCACCGCCCCTTCTATTCACACCGCAATAAAAATCAACTCGTCTCCTCAACTCATTCTGCAACGCAGCATCGTGTTCTCCGCTCGCTCTCTCTCACTGCATCTCGAGCTGCTCACCTCGGTGCTCTTGCTCGCGAGAGGCCTCTCACCGGCGCCGCCCCTACCTGGGCTGCCCACAGGCGCGCCCCTCCCAAGCTGCTCACCGGCGCCGCCCTACCTGGGCCGCCCACAGGCGCGCCCTCCCAAGCTACTCGCCGACACACGCCCTTCTGAGCGGCTCGCTGGCACTCCCCCCACCTGAGTTGTTCCTTCTCTAAACTTGGCGTCCTCCCTATTGTCCTCCCCCTTCCCGGCGTCCCTTCCCCGATATTGGGCGTCTTCCCCCCATGGGAGAGCTCCTAGCGCCTTCAGATCTGGTGGCCATGGATTCCTTGCATCAAGCTCCCCCTCACCCACCCCCCGTGTCCTCCTCCCCCCACCCTTGGCGTCCTCCTCCCCCACCCCTTGATGTCCTCCACCCCACCCAGCGCCCCCCTACACCTGTCCCCGGCGTCCTCCTCCATAGGGAGCTCACAAAGCATTCTCGATCCTGGCGGCCATGGCGATTTCCATACCCGGCTCTCCCCCTCTGGTCCTATGTTGCAATTGTATCTTTCCATTGTTTCAAAAGTTTCAGAGGTATGTTGCAGTTGAATCAAACGGATGTTGCAAAAGTAGATCTTGGATTTTGTTGCACATGTTGCATATGTTGCAATTGTTTCAGCGGCATGTTGCAAGAATATGTTCTGAGTGTTTCAGATCTTTGTAGCGTGTTTTTCTGGATGCATGTTTCATTTGTGTTTCATGTGTGTTTTTTCAGTGTTTCAACTGTCACAGATATATGTTACAACTATTGTTTTCAGATGTTTTAAAATCAGATCGGGTGTTGCATCTCTCCCTCATCCCACCTGTTGTGTAGTCTCTCATTGTTGGGCATCAGTAAGGATGAGGAAGGCACTGGGAGGTGGAAGAAGTGAGATTCAGTTGTGTTTCATGTGTGTTTTTTAAGTGTTTCATAAATATGTTTCAAGTGTTTCAACTATCTTCAGACGTATGTTGCAACTATTATTTTTGATGTTTCAAAATCAGATTGGGTGTTGCATCTCTCCCTCCTTCTACCTTTCTGTTGCATCATCTCTCCCATCGCCGATAGGGCATCTATAGACGAGGAAGGCACATGAACTTTACGGGGCGCAATTGGTGGTGTGTTGCGGGAGGGGGGACGAACTAGCGGCGGGTGTAGGGGACGGGCTGCAGGGCGGAGCATGGGGTGACCTAGCGGGCCGCAGGTGGGGGTGAGCTAGCGGGGCGGAGCAGAGGGTGACCCAGCGGGCCACAGGCGGGGGCGTGCGGACGTGTGAGGGATGGGCTACGGGGGCAGAGTAGTGGGGTGACATAGCAGGTCGCAGCACGAAGGCAAGCGCGTGGCGTCCAGACGGGCTGTAGCGTCCGGACGTCCGGGCGGTAGGAAGACCGAAAACAAAAGCGTTAAGCTAGAAACAATATGTGAAATCCAATTATACATCAGTTAAGTTTTGCCAAAAAACGCTAGCTCCCATCTCAGAAAATCCAAGGAAACTACAAAGTATACAATAAACAATAGGCTAAACGCTAAAATAAAGTAATAGGTCACGAAACTAGAAATTTTCTTGGCTCCATCTTCTGTAACTCACACACGAAACTTGACATGGTTCTTAGGAGTCAGGACGTGCAGGTGCTTGAGCAAGAAAAAAAAAAAAAACAACGCATGCCAGCCGCCTGCATCATTGAGACTTGCGAAGACGACCACTGGTGCGCCCCTCCCCGTCTGCCTCTCCACGTCTGCGCAGTCCCTGCTCGCACCCCTCCCCTACGCGCGCTCTGCGGGAGCCAGCACCTTGCCGTGCTGCAGGGCAACGCCACCGCGTCTCGTGGCCAGCCGGGAGCCGGCTAGCTGGCGCGGGCCTGCCGAACTGGCTGCTGGCTGTGATGGAGCCGCCGCCTGGTCGACAACTGCAGCAGATCCACACCGCGCATGCATGCCGGTCTGGGATGGGTCTGGCCGCGAACCTGATCTGCATCATCTTCGCCCAATCTTCTACCTCCGCCCAATCTGCAGTAGAAAAAAAAGACAGAGGCATCTGCGCTGGGGGCTGGGTCTCTGGCCGTGGAGGACATGCAGGGACGGTGGGCGCGCGGAGGAAATAATCCCTTTCCTACCTCCTCCAACGTGCTTACCGACGCGGACAACATCCGCTCTGGCTACTCAACCTCGGCTGCTCTGTGGCTACTCAACCTCCGCGCCGTCCCTCTCTACCAAGATGCCAAGCAGGTGGTAGTAGTGTTTTTTTTTTTTGAGCCACGGAGAAGCCTCGCGCGGACTGGATAAGGCCATCGTTATTTCTGTATCTATACCTTTCCCTTTTTTTTGTCCGACCCTCTCCTAACTAACTCTTTTTTCAAGATGAATGAAATAAAACCACCACTTATCTATTACTTAGTTTGGAATTACAAAACTTTATTAGTATCGCACACGTTTATAAACTAGCATTCTATCTTTTCTAGGCTTTCTTATATAATACATAGACAAAAGCCACCTAATAAACCGAGTCCATCTCTCCTCAATTCTCTGTATGGTACAAATTCTATACTGCAGATAGTATTTTTTATGAGCCTTAGTATTTAATTGAAATTGAAACATGGTTGAAATAAGCCCAGGTATTATGGCCCATGATAGACTTTTTGAGTTAGGACTCCTACTCTAAATAAATTTTTTGATACCGAATAACCTTGCCTCTACCTGTCGTGTTTTTACAGTCTGCTCATGTGGGAAAACAAAAATACATGTCAAGCTACGGATCGTACCTAGATCTCCACATTACAAATTTTTTTTGGATACATGGCCTCAACGTGGAAATTTGTCTCAGTTTGAATTTGTTGCGTTTTGTTTTGGAAGCTGATGGCCAAAAGACGTTGTATAGTATCCGAAGTCGTATAGTATCCGAACGTGACGCCTTTCTTGCTCCAAAGTACTACACCAAAGCCATATACGGACAGCCGGCTGGTTAGTGCTTTATTTATTAGCGTGCCTGGAAAAAAAACATCAGGTCGCCGCGCGCATCGATCTCCAGAGCTCACCATCCGGGCTTGTCGTCAAAATATCCCCGCCGTAGTCCCACGCTGCGGAGGCACCGTCACATGGCGTTGGTCTCCTATGCCGCCGGCGCAACTCCCGTCAGCGCACAAGGTCACCTCGGCCACCCAACGACTGGCAGCCGGAGCTTGCCATCGACGGCTCTGCAGTCTTTGATCCATCGCCGCGGTAGCGCTGCCCCTCGCCGGTGTTTGAGCACCCCTCTCAAGGCAAGGAAATTTGCAAAAGATGCACACAAGGCCAACACAAGGAAAGCTAATATATTTTCTTCAAAGTCGTGGTGGCTGCTGTGAAGACAATGGCGACTGTTGATGGCATTCATGACGGTGCCCGAGAGACTAGCCCACATCACCTCCTCTCAAGGCCACGCCGCTAACGCCTTCTTTTGAGGCCGGGCAGCTGCCCTTGTGTGGCCGCATTCTTTGCAGAAGACGATGTCACCAGTCCACCCTAGCCGTTGTCCTTGGGTTACGGAATACCTCATAGGGAAATCCATGATCAGTCCAGATTCAGAATTAAAATCGGAAGGGAAGAGACTAGCCCAGATCAGAAAAATCCCTGGTAGACACGAATTCTTGCCTTTGAAAGTTGCAATTATAAGCTGAAATTGAAATTGAAATTGAAAGTTGCAACTGTAAGCTCTGCTAGACTACGATCCTCGATAGATGTCTCCATGTCAAACGACGCAAGCAAGGTTTGCTTCATGTTGCTATTATTCCCGTTCTCTTCATTATACTATTTCTTTCTTTTCTCCTTTACATTATAGTATGAAAAATATTCAAAGTCCTTGATTTTTTATGGTACTTATTGGGGGTTTTTTTTAAAAAAAAAAATTGGTACACCTGATAATGCGTAGAATATTGAGTAGTACCGTCGAATTAAACATACCTTACTTGGAACAATTTATATTAATTTAATTCTGATTGTGAGTTACGCTATGAAGTATTTATCTATATCAGCAAAAGCAAAGAAACTAATAATTTGTGTAGCTCTTTGGAACAATTGCAACTTCTCTGACAATACCAAAGCTGTTCTACTTTAATTGTCTCACGTTGGACTTCCTCTAGAGCCCACGGTTATTCTTTTCACAATATGTGCTCCCAGTTTATACAACACTTAAATTTCTTAGATCAGCTTGTACAGTCATGCAGAAAAAAATAGATCAGCTTGTATAATCACGCAGAAAATAAAAAAACTCACATTTTATAGTCCTTGCTTGCATACGTTTTCTCTTTTTAATTATCAATAAAGTGAAACAATATTTAAATTGGATCAATTACAAATGTCTTTCATCCGTAGCAACGCACGGGCATTTTTCCTAGTAATATTTAAAAGGTAAAATTTTGGCTTTTTTTTGGTTTGGCTCATTCCAATTCAGCTCTAACTGTTTGATCACTTGTTTGCACGGCCCACCGACTCATATCCTCCAAATTCAGCTCCCACGAGTCTTGGCCCACTCAAGGCCCAATACAGGCAGCCACCAGTCCCCACCGTAACCTATGAAAAAAAAAACAACAAAATTCTAGCTCCCACAGGAATCGAACCGGAGTCTTGGCCCACTCGCGGCCCAATACAGGCAGCCACCAGTCCCCACCGTAACCTATGAAAAAAACAACAAAATTCTAGCTCCCACAGGAATCGAACCCGGTTCTACAGGATTGGAAGAGCCACAGCAAACAACCACACCACCAGCTTTATGTGATACAAATAGTATTTTGGTACTTCTTAAAGATTACAAGTAGAGATGTATATGTAACTTCTAATGAAGCTTTGGCGTGGGGAGTTTATGTGTGACTTGAGTTTGGAAATTCTATGCAACCTGATATATTTGGATTGAGTTGCACATACATATACGTTACAAAGGAGAAAAGCATTAGAGTCCAAATTTAATTATGGTGCATCTTATATTTGCATGTGAGCAGCATTGGCTGGATAGAAAAGGAGCAACAACTGTAGATAAGTTAAGTTCTATTCTATTTCTCTTTAGGAAATACATCAGCCATCCAATATATCTATCTATTATATCTCTAAATAATAATTTGTCCCTAAAATTTTTATCGTTTATAGGCCCAGTCCCAGCCTCAGTGCACTCGACAGATCAAATACAATACGAAGACTCAATAAATTGAATACAAATTCGATTAAATTAGACACCAATTTAAGTATTTTCACTATCAAAATATGAATATAATTTTAACAAAAATTATTCTTATTTTAGAAACCACAATATCCCAAATAACAAAATCGTATATACTAAAATCCTAAACAGTATATTTACATCCAAATATTTATGTGGTTTGTAATAGGGTAACAAATCTTTTAGGAGGACTACTGATTTGATACAGATTTAATTAATTGGACATTATCATATTAAACTTATATTATGGATGGCATAGTCATTATAAATTAATTATAGATTTAAAATTTTATAGAAAGAGTAAAATACAGAATAAATATGTACTATTATCAATGTTTTCTATAAATATTTGATAGTTTATTTGCTTCCGTTGCAACGCATACGGGCATTTTTACTAGTTTTTATTTAAAAAGAAAAGTTTCAAAAATAGCTCCAGAAGAATGGATGCAGCTCATCGGACGATTTTGTTTTCCTTTTTGTATATTCAACGCTCTTCACGCCATATATATCCATCGGTAGATACATTGATTAGGGTGGGACCTATTTTCCGATTTCCCTGATCTTTCGGTGCTATGAAACTAATTTCCCCTTTTTTCCGTTTCCTACTAAAGATACCAATATTACGAACTCATAAATTACACATATGGCCATAAGGATAAATTTGTCACCTTCATTCACAAAGTAAATTGTTGATTACACATATCATTATGAACATCTCATTCGCATCTTTTCTCCATTAAGCTCCAAATATGTTCCTTAAACTGTAACTTCAAATAGTCATAGCCTTAAAATCCAGCAACAACGCGTCGTGGGGAATTCATCTGGTTATTATAGATTTTGTTGCCCATTTCCATCATTGTCATTAGATGGACGGAGGACGGTGCACCAAGCATTCCATGAAACTTCTGTAATAATAAACAAAGAGAAGACACAGATATATAACCGGACACGACTGTGCCAGATAATGATACAATTAACGCAGGCTTTAGCACACTCTCTGTTCCAAATCATCGGGCGAGTTCTGTGCTCAGTGCCTCAAGATTAGAAAATCCAGTGGTCGTTTCGCCCTCAGCCGCGGTGCAGCATTGCCTGCCATCATCCTCAACCTCGAGACCCACTCGTGCCTCAGCGCTTTCTGGCATTTCATCTGAAAATCGCCGAAGCTCAACAGCGACCTGTCCCATGGCCGTCCTTGCATTCCCGGGAACAACAATGCATTGGCTCACAAGCTTCGCAACCGCATAGATCAGTCCCATGCTCCCTTCTTCAACAATATCAGCGTCTAGAAGGTCACCAAGGGTGCCATTTCCCATGCTGTTCTGAAACATCGTGGTCAGGTTCTTCCATTCTTTTGCCTGTGGGTTCTTACCGGTCAAGAGCTCAATTAGGACGACCCCGAAGCTGTAGACGTCGGTCTTGTCAGTATTCTGGAAGTCCTGCAGGAACTCAGGGTCAAGGTAGGCCAGCGTGCCCTTGGGCACCACCTGCACATTGTCGTTGATGGTTGAGCACCCAAAGTCAGACACCTTGGCGACGTATCCTTTGCCGAGCAGAATGTTCTGTGGCTTGATGTCACCGTGGAGCGTCGGGTGCGGTGGCGAGTGCAGGTCCGCCAGGGCCTCCGCCGTCTCCGCGGCAATCCTCAGCCGGGTCGGCAGCGTCATCCGCCGCCTTGGCCTCCCGTAGAGCAGGTCGCTCAGGGTGCCATTGGGCACGAACTCGTACACGAGCATGGGTGCCTCGAAGTGGAGGCAGCAGCCGAGGAGCCTGACGATGTTTGGGTGGCTGACGCGGCAGAGCACCACCAGCTCCTGGACAAACTCATCCGTCCTGGTCTTGTCGATCTGCTTGCATCGCTTCACGGCGACAGTGGCGGTGCCGATGGTGGCCTTGTAGACAGTGCCATGTGCTCCTTCCCCAACGATGTTGGCCTTGTGGAAGCCATGTGTGGCCTTCTCTAGGTCTGCTCTGTCGTATAACTTGAAGGCGATGTTGCCATCTGTTTCAAGAATTCTGGACAGCATCCGGCCTCCGTGCTGCTCAAAGTACCTTTGTCTTTTCTTGTTCTGCTTGTGGAGGAAAACTTGGATTGATAGAAAAGCAATCAAGGCAACCACAAGTCCAATCGAAACTCCTGGAAAGATATGGTAATCAGAAATTAATAATGTATTCCAAGATCAGTTGTCCGTGGAGAATATGTAGTGCGGTCAACGATCTACCATTAATAATATATAACTACTACCAATGGTCACCAGAAGAGACAGGCTTTCTATGATAACTTTAGTATGACAGAGCATTTTTATATATGTAAAAAAAAGGTTTCATTTATGACCATTTTGCTGAAAATGAAGGATAATCAGCTCCAAATCGTCAAAGCCTACTACAATGATACGTTTGTGCTGATGTTTGTGATATGTTTGACTGTCAGTCGTGTGAGGTGTGATGAATATTTTGTGGCAGTTTCATATTGGTCAGTCTTCCTCTAATATGTCGCTTGATAGTGACAAGCTCATGCTGCATCATCCCGATCACCCTTTGCCTGTGAATGATGCTAGGAATCCCGATCACTACACGTATAAGTCTACTCCCTCCATCCCTTTCTATCGTGCCACAAGTTTGACTTGATTTATAGAAAATATGTATAATATTTATATCTCCAAATAATTTTGTTAAAAAACTAGATCCAAAGATCTTTCCGATGATATTAGTTATGATACTAATTGATGATATTTATTATTTATTAAAATTGCCGGCATTTGTGTCTCGGGAAGCGAAGCGACAAATAAAAAGGGACGGAGGGAGTATTATGTATGAAATACAATTCGTGCATGTACATTTTATTATTGACACAATTCCAATAGTATTGGAGAATCATTCCTTTGCAGGTACACAAGTGGATTATGGTCGAAATACGCAACCCGAAAGGCGTAATTGCTCCATTCTAACAAGGGTTGTGAAGGAAGGCCCACGTACATCACAAAATCTGGGTGAGTGACCAACATAGCAAAGATCTAGACTAGTCCAGGAGTCACCACGCGAAGATGGTGGCGAGGGGGCCAAGCCTAGGTCCGTCTGCACCCACCCCTACCACTGCCTCTCCGCATCGACTTTGGCATGATGATTCCTTGATCTTATGGGAGATAAAGGGGAAGAGCTCCTCCCAAAAGAACAATGACATTTGTGTAGTATCTTCCACCACTTTGCTATTTATCGTTAGTAGTATTTGTTGAAACGAGAAAAGACATCTTGGAGAACTTGACTCCTTGGAGAGAATCTTTGGTATGAATAAGATATATCATTTCTCCAAGTTCTTGTCTATGTTCTGTACTTATCAATATTGTTATGCTATGGAATTAAAGTATAATCATTACAAAAGAACTAGTCCTATATAGTTTATACGTCATGATCGATATCAACATATATGACCTCATGCTTAACTATTCATTATTCATGTATAAGCTTGATTAGAGGTAAGTTGAGATGGTTGTTTATTGTGCTTCACGGTGTATCCAAGTCTTTTACTTGTCGATCTGTAGGGTCGGAGTCCTAGGGGTAATTTCTTTATACACAAGCATGGTGTTTGGGTCGTATACGGGAATAGATATATGCATTTCATAGTCCACGATTGAGGGGTACACAGGTGGTGACGGCCTTGTCCATCTCTCGTAATCCCCCACGTCTGGTATGGTGTAGGAGCACGTAAATTGTCACTTGGTTGCTGGCAGACCAGTGCTCGGTGGCCTCCTGATGTATTTGGTTGCCTAGCTCTAGTTAGTATTTCCATTTGAAAATGGTCATTAACTATTCTTTGCATAATTATATTAGAAATGATAGCTCCAATGTTAGATTATTCTTTCTTTATTCTTTCATCTTTCTTTCTTAGATATACTCAAGTATGTGTGTCCACTATCATGAAATTCACTGTTTACCTCTGTATGGAGTACTGATCTATAATACTGTCATGTTATCTAGTTCATACTAATATTATGAATCTTACCAAAAGCCTTCCTTTAGAAAAATATAAATAACGATACCCTAAATACTTCCGTGTAAAATGCTACATTAAAAACTCCGTGCACTTATGGAACCCTTCTGTAAACAAATATCTAGGCATATTATCTAACTTTGTTATTAAGTATACATTCATGGTAGAAATGCTACATGCATTTCCCTATGCCATTACCTTGAGTGTATTAAGGACGGATTCTATCTATTCTTAATAATGATGCTAAGAAATATCAACAGACTATTGATCAAGGCACTGTGTGAAACTGCAAGGTACCAAAATTATTAAACTGTTGCAATAAAAATATGCTCTTACCAACAGCGATCCGTGCTCCATGCGAGAAAGGATCTTTCCGACAGCCTTCTGGAATAGATGCATTTCCTCTGGTACCTGATGGACAGGAACAATCGAACGAACCAATTGTATTCTTGCAATCTCCGAAGCAATTGTACTTCTCTTTTTCATGGCACTCGTCAATATCTACAATGAAATATATGTTTAACTGGTGTCTTCATAAGCATATTTGTAGTATTTTTCTCGATCATGCAAAAGGTTTTCGCGTCTTTGTATTAAGTTAGAGAAAAAATTCAATACAACAAGCCTCAATGGTGCTCTACGAGGTCAAAAGGTTGTCCATGAATGCTCTAACCTTCTCTAGTGTACTAACAGCTATGCTATACATTGGACAAGGATCAATCCAAAATGTGGTGCTGGCTAAGAGTCCTTAGATTGGGCTGCCAAAGAGGATCATAATATTAACCATATAGCATAGCAGAATGTTCCCAAGGTAACCCAAAGGATCGTAGTAGAGAATGGCATATATGCACCCTGCTTCTAGTTTAGATACATTCGACCCTCGGGTCTTGTTTGGATAGTCAGATCAACATCAATCCATGTGTTGGGGTGGATTAGATATAAACTTAAACTAAATTCTACTCTACTCCAACATATATGGATTAAGGTGAATTCGACAACATTCAAACAAAGCCTCATGGGGATTCGAAAGGATTGATGGTGAAATTAACTGGAGAATGGTGGATCCAAAAGCGCTTAAAATGTGGCAAGCATAGAGAAAACTGATATAAACTGTAAGTAGAGGGAGTAATAAGAATTATTATTAAACTGCATGCATCTAAACATCTAATGTAATGCCTGCCTTTTTTGTTGTCTTTCTGTACTTGTAAATATCGAAGTAAACTGTAACCAAATATCATAAGGGCTGCCCGCGAGATATAGTCAACACAGGAAAGGAAGGATGCTTGGGTTGGTAAAGTAGACAAAGCCACTGAGCAGATTGAAAAAATAGAGAAGTAAAGGCAGTATAGTCATCTTATTCTTTATGATGTGAACCTGTTTTTGGTAAGCAAATTTCCAAAATAGCTTTAGCTTCAACGAAAAAGTTTGTTTTAGAAATTGGAATACAAAAAAAAAAAAAAAAAAAAAAAAACTTACGACTTCACTAGTGAAACTATGCTGTGCCAACACCACCAACCAGAGCTTAATATATCTACTCTATAATGATGTGGTATGCATAAAGGAAACTAATAAAACCAGTAACTACTAAACTTTGAACTAATCTCATATATAATTATATATTTTTCTGAGTTATGTTTTCGTATTTGTAAGGATTGAAGTGAATGAATGTGTGTGTGTGTGTGTGTGTGTGTGTGTGTGTATATATATATATATATAACCAGATAATAGCTAGGATTGTGAGACAGGGCAACAGAGAGGCTAGGAAGTGGATTCACCCTGGCAGCCGTCAGTAAGGTAAGGGTTGCCGTGGAAACCTTGATTGCACTTACAGATGTAGCCTTGTCCGGTGGCTGCGTCAGAGCACGTGCTGTTGATGCTAAGGCACTTGTATCCAGGGTCTCTGACCGCCGAACTGCAGTTGTCGATCCCGACGGTCCAGTCAAGGACCACCGGCGCCATCCCACCACGGGAGCTGTTGAACTCCAACGGCGAGTTGTTGGTGAGCTCCCGCGAGGATTTATTGTTGAACTCCGGCGAGGGATTCTTGTAGCTGGTCGACGACGTGAAGTTGGACGAGTCCATGAGTACCGCGAAGCTGCAGGGACCCGTGCCGTCGTCGATCCCAGAGGTGTTCAAGCGCTCGTCGAACCACACCTGGTAAAACTTGAGACCCTTGGGGATGGCCGTCTGGCAGCATCCCATCCCGGAGCAAGGGTTTAGGGACATCTTGCCATCAAAGCACATGGCCACGCACCCAGTCTGGTACATGGCAGAAGCGTTGTTCCCCCAGGTGTTGCCGATGTACGCCAGCGCCCAGCACCCTACGACCGTGAACATGTTGGCCGTGTTGGAGAAAGTGAAGGGCGTTTTGCTCAAGTTCATATACCACTGGGTGTACTCCATTTTATCAGCTGTAGCGTTGTAGCAGCAAGAAGAGATGTGGTTGAGCACCTGGGCTTCGCCTTGCTCCAGAGAGATGCTGAGGACCTCCACGTTGGTGAAATTTGGCAAGAACGGCGCCCTACGGAACCCGTTCCCGACGTCTTCACACGTGATCCGGAAGTTCGGCGTCAGCATGCAGTGATCACATGTTCCATGCCGAACAGGAAAAGGATGTCCACGCCGCCGCACGATGTTTTGCAGCCCTCGCGACCAATACTACTCCCCCCGGCGGCTTCGGCGGTGAGCCATGGCATTGGCACCACGACCACCACCGCACCGAGACACACTAGTCCTGCTACTACTAATGTTGATGAATGGGATGGCATGACTGACACTTACGAACTAGTCTTCTTGAGCTGGTGATGATGGACTGGGAGCTCTGCTCTGTCCGGAAGCTACTTGTTGTCTGCACATTTTATTTGCCAGGGATAGGATCGATCGGGCTTCTGTCCCAGAGGCCATGATGATCCGATTAAAAAGTGGGACGGGGACAATTTCACCTACCGCCGGTGACTCAACTTCAGGCAACTGTAGAGGAACTGATGCTTCTGTGGAATAATGGACCCACTTTGTGCGTTCCACCGTTGTTTGCCTGTCAGTGTCAGCATCATCTTGCACTTTGTGCGAAACCGACCCCACCAGTCCGGACTAATCCTCGCCCTTGTCGGGCACATCAATAATAAGGCCTCCTCTTTCCCCATCAAAGATGTGGGCCTTTTTTTTCTCTTTTTGAAGCTACGTACATTGGAAAATAATTTGCATTGATTCCTCGCGAAGTGCGTCATAATGATATATTTTTAAGGCTTTATTTGGCTGCGCACAAATACACCCCAATTCATAACCCCAATTCATGTGGTTTAGGAGGAATTAAGGTGTATTTTAGTTCAAATTTCACTTCAATCTCCTTCAAACCATATGGATTGAGGTGTATTTGTATACAGCCAAACAAGCCCTAAGTAGGATGGAGTATCTCCTCGTACAATACTAAAAATGAATAGAATATGGAACTATCACTGCCACAGATCCATGGATCTAAACCTAATATCATATCACTGCTCGAATCAAATTTGTTAGAGGGCAACTAGCAATGATGGGGTTATCCTATCTCTATCGGTATAATTTCTGGACCCGCTCAAATGACCTGACAGTAATGGGAAGATGTCACTGCCGGACTTAGCCTTGATTTTGGCTATGATAGCGTGGAGTCATGTCGGCTCAAGCTGACTGAGATAGCACGAAGGTCACTATCAGGCCAATGGATTTATTCAACCGGTAGTGACCTTCATTTTCCTAATTTTTGCATAGTTTATTATCACATTTGAATAGATGTTATTATCTATACATTTGATATTCCGCCATCATATATCTCACACGATTCGATATCGAACTCATAATCATTAGAAAATCATACATAATAGATAGAGACGAAGTTATTACACAAACCAAACTCCGTATAGACACAATTACACATGATAGTCTCATTACATCAAAGACACATGATAGTCTCATTACAACAAAAACGTATTGTCTGACAGCGAAGGTTTGGAAGCCAAGTGAAGCCCCTGCACTAGCACGTGAACCCCTTGTCATGTCTTGTCATGCCCTGGGTGTCAACAATGCTAAACAGCGCTAAACCAAAGACTGCGTGGAAAGCGTGGTTAGCAATTTCAAAACAGTGCTAAAGCAAGCAAGCGATGCCTGGCTAAAGTACAAGAGCAATGCCTTGCTACAACTGATGTGCAACATTGCTCCTCCGGTTTGTGCTAGGCGCTAGCCGAAAGATTTAATATGTCCCCATAGTGCTTATAGATCTCTCCAGCAAGATCCTCACAGCTTCCTTGGAGGTCGCGTACCGAGGGACCTTTGCTCGGCAGAGTCCTTCCATGAGACGACTAGATCAAGGAGATCTGGCCCTCGTCTGCCGAGCCATGTTTATTCAACTGTAGCCCTCAAGCGATGGAGAGTCAAATGGAATATCTATCACTCGAGATAAAGTGAGCTCCGACGGCCTCCGCCTGTATCCAGCGGGGGCGCACAAGCACTCGGTGTAGCCCCGAGCCTCTGTTCAATTAGTAGAATTGCTCACGATGTTAACTTCGTCATAAAGATATTACTAAGTTTATGTAACATGACAGTTTTGGAATGACATCCTTGACTTCTTTGATATGCTTGACTTAAAGCTTAAGGCCACTCTTATGTTGACTTGATAGAGTGTATCATGAATGTGCATCAAAATGCTCTTAGTTGGACTATCAATTTATTAGTCTTGATCATCTATGCTTGATACGTTAGTTACTAGTTGGAGGCTAAAAACGTTGCTAAGGTCCATTTGTTATGTCCTATAGGGTGGATGGACGTCGAGTTGCTCATCTGGAACAAGATTCCAAGTGAAGAGCATTGCACCATCTACGTTGACGGACAAGAAGGCCAGTCGCTAAGTTGAAGAAGACTGCGTGCTATGCGTACGTGGTATATGCAATCACACACTGTCAATTGTCAAAGAAGTTCTGATTGATGGGAAGTCGTCATCCATAACTGACGCAGGGCAAATGTGATGCAGATTATTACATTTTTGGTGCCTCTTTCCATCATTGTCATTAGATGGACGGAGGACAGTACACCAAGCATTCCATGAACTGCTTGGTTTAATAAACTTAGAAAAGACACAGACAATATAAGAGCACACGACTGTGCCAAACAATTGACAGTTATTAACGCAGGCTTTAGCAAACTGTGCATTCCATCCAAATCATCGGGCGAGTTCAGTGCTCAGTGCCTGAAGATTAGAAAATCCCGTGGTCGTTTCGCCCTCAGCAGCGGTGCAGCAATGCCTGCCATCATCCTCAACCTCGAGAGCCACTCGTGCCTCTGGGCTTTCCGGCATTTCATCCGAAAATCGCCGGAGCTCCACAGCGATCTGTCCCATGGCCGGCCTTCCATTCCCGGGAACAGCAATGCATCGGCTCACAAGCTTTGCAACCGCATAGATGAGTCCCATGCTACCTTCCTCGACATTGTCAGCGTCTAGAAGGTCACCAAGGGTGCCACTTGCCATGCTGTTCTGAAACATTGTGGTCAGGTTCTTCCACTCTTTGGCCTGTGGGTTCTTACTAGTCAAGAGCTCAATCAGGACGACGCCGAGGCTGTAGACGTCGGTCTTGTCGGTGATCTGGAAGTCCTGCAGAAACTCAGGGTCAAGGTAGGCCAGTGTGCCCTTGGGCACCACCTGCACATTGTCGTTGATGGTTGAGCACCCAAAGTCAGACACCTTGGCGACGTATCCTTTGCCGAGCAGAATGTTCTGCGGCTTGATGTCGCCGTGGAGCGTCGGGTGCGGTGGCGAGTGCAGGTGCGCCAGGGCCTCCGCAGTCTCCGCGGCAATCCTCAGCCGGGTCGGTAGTGTCATCCGCCGCCTTGGCCTCCCGTAGAGCAGGTCGCTCAGGGTGCCATTGGGCATGAACTCGTACACGAGCATGGGTGCCTCGAAGTGGAGGCAGCAGCCAAGGAGCCTGACTATGTTTGGGTGGCTGACGCGGCAGAGCACCACCAGCTCCTGGACAAACTCATCCGTCCTGGTCTTGTCGATCTCCTTGCATCGCTTCACGGCGACAGTGGCGGTGCCGATGGTGGCCTTGTAGACAGTGCCATGTGCTCCTTCCCCAACGATGTTGGCCTTGTGGAAGCCATGTGTGGCCTTCTCTAGGTCTGCTCGGTCGTATAACTTGAAGGCGATGTTGCCATCTGTTTCAAGAATTCTGGACAGCATCCGGCCTCCGTGCTGCTCAAAGTACCTTTGTCTTTTCTTGTTCTGCTTGTGGAGGAAAACTTGGATTGATAGAAAAGCAATCAGGGCAACAACAAGTCCAATCGAAACTCCTGGAAAGATATGGTAATCAGAAATTAATAATGTATTTCAAGATCAGTTGTCCGTGGAGAATATGTAGTGCGGTCAACGATCTACCATTAATAATAAATAACTACTACCAATGGTCACCAGAATAGACAGGTTTTCTATGATAACTTTAGTATGACAGAGCATTTTTATGTAAAAAAGGATTCATTTATGAAAATTTTGCAGAAAATGAAGGATATCAAAGTCATGTTTTGTGATAAACGTCAGCTCCAAATCGTCAAAGCCTACTACAGTGATATGTTTGTGCTGATGTTTGTGATATGTTTGACTGTCAGTCGTGTGCAGGTGTGATGAATATTTTGTGGCAGTTTCATATTGGTCGGCTTCCTCTTATATGTCGCTTGATAGTGATAAGCCCATGCTTCATCATCCCGATCACCCTTTGCCTGCGAATGATGCTAGGAATCTTTGAGCGGGTGTCAGGAGCCTGACAAGTGAATAGAGTCACAACGCCCACGGCCATGAGCCCATGATAGGGCGTTGTTCTCTTGTTCCGCGAGGTGTTGTTGGCCACTACAGAAAACGTGTTACACCTAGCGTGCCACACAACATGATAGGAGGAACACATGGGATTTCTATGCCTAGGAAGAATGGAGGCATGGGACCCATTTCAGTCTGTCCTAGGTTGGCTCCTCTCTTTTTGGCATGCAATGGACGCCTACGAGTGTCGGGACGGATACAAAGGCAACATCATCCTGCTCCTAAGCCTCATATATAGTCACTATCTGGTAAAGTTTCAGCTCTATTTGCCACAACCATGAAGGAAGGAACGCCAGACACCTTGAATGATTCCAAGATTAGGAATGAGGGACCCTAGATTTTCCTTCGTAGCCAAACAAGCTATGAGGCCAATCCCTTTGTACTTCCCTCTAAGCCTCCAATATAAAAGGTTGGATAGGAGCCATCGAGGAAGGGGAGAAACCTTAGATCAGTCAGCATAGTAAGAACTCACTTGGACACTTTAACACAGGGCTTTGAAGCTTGAACCAGGATAAATCCCTCCATGCCTTGAGCGTTAACAACAGAAGTCACATATATTGACCCACAATTGAATACTAATCATGAGCTGTGGATGAACCCATGAAAGTTTGCACATCAGGGGAAGCATCATGTGTGTTCATAGACCTTTTGTAGCTCAGGTTGCCACCGTCGCTAGAGCTAGAGGCATCACCTATGAGAGTGGCGTGAGCTTCTCCGACGAGTCCTTCTCCCCTGACATTGCGTTCCTCTCTGGTTGCTTTCAGCTTTGGTAGACTGAACTATGTTATCAAAGATCATGGCGAGCTCCACATCCGGGATAGAGCGGGTTCAGAGGGAATCACACCCCTAGCATCTTTGCGTTCGAGTGGCCACCTGTGGGCTGACTTGGAGGTTGTCTCTCACCAAATCTGCCTCAAATTCAGCATGAACCCAATCATGGGGAATCAATGCTAGATATTCCACATTTTGGCCAACATCCACCACTAAATCGTAACTAAAGAGGAGTAGCAATCGTCATCCTGCTTCTGGTGCACTTACTCTGATGAGGCTTAGGGCTACTAGTAGTACATGTGCTTTTCCATTGCTCCGAGATGAGCCAGTGATGAGGATCTGAGGTCGTGTCGCTTGACCTAAGTCATAACTGAAGGGCCACAATCTTCACAAGAAGTCAAAGCACCTTAAGGTGATGCAAGCCGACCTTGTGGCAGATTGTCAGGATCTTGAGCAGTGGTGTTAGGACCTGGAGTGCCAGCAAGCGAACCACACCCATGGCCACAACCATGATGAATAGCACAATATCAACAATGAATTGGTGCCTCCTAGAGCCTGAGGCTTCTTGCCCGTGGTGCACAACATCACTGCTGCCATGTGCTATCTGGGGGACATCCTAGAAATGCTAAACTTAACGATCAACAAGAAGATCCAAGAGGCCAAATGCATTCTAGCCATTTGCATTGGACATCAAGCAAAGAGTTCCCTCTCCTAGTGACAAAATGTCATGAACTCATGAACTTTTGGTGAGGATCACCGCCAAGAGGCCGAATGCTCTAATGCTCATGCACCACATTGGGATAGGAGAAACAATAGCCGCACCAGCAACTCTGATCAACCAAGGGTGTGAGGTGCGAAGCCTCGATGGGAGTGACGAGGTGAACCTGACCCACATTAGTTGATTGCCATGACAAGATCATGGAGTACCATGACACTAGAGACACCTCGAGGTGAGGAGGCATGCTAGAGAGGAAACACCATCGCACCACATGGGCTCGCGCACACTAACAGTGTAGGGACTGTTAGATCAACCAATGGCCCAGCCAAAAACATAAGAGCCTAGAGCAAGACCACTTAGGCCTCGATCATTTGTACCCACAATTTGAGGTTTGGGTCACCTTGCCACATTGTCAAGTACAATGGTGAGATTGACCTGAGCATCTAGCTTGATGAGGGCCAGACAGGTGGATGACGATTTCATAGTATAGTGCCTCCCCTTGCTCCAGTCAAGCTCTACGATGGCTTGGCATGAGCTGCTCGATGCTGATTGCATCAACAACTAGGTGCACTTGCATGGGGTCATCTAACGCTTCTAAGGCACCTTAGTCCTCCTTGCATGAGAACTCATGGGACCTCCACAATTATAAGTAGAAGCCTGACAAAAATCTAAGACAATAAATCCAACACTTCTCTCGGAAGCACAATGAGCCTCCCAATGTCTCTAATGCTGACATGGACCATGCCTTCACCAATAGCACTACAAGGGAGGTGACTCATCCATGTGCTCTAGCTCCTTGAACCATGTAGGAGCTATTGGACATCACCATCAAGTATGCCACAGGGGATGAGCCAATTTTTGCTAACTTCGATGGTGAGAACGATGCCAGTGCCTCATCTTGACACTGGACAAGGGGAGGAAGAATAATAAGAAGCACCACAGCAAGGAGATGGTCGCGACAATCATGCGAGTAGGGTGACTCCCCATGAAAGAAAAGGACCAATGCTCTTAACACTTTGAGAAGGCCCTAAGCAGATTGTGCCCACTCAACGGTAGTCCTGTCAAGCACTCCTTTGGACTATGGGATAGTGAGGAGCTATGTCAATGGCACCCTCGACCTCATCAAAGTCAAGGACTAGAATCTACCCAAATGACGGATGAGGGGAGTGCTGACGATGGCCATCAACGGCGCACAAATGTATAGGCTGCCAATTCTTTGCCTGCAAACTCACCTCCTAGCACAAGGTTCCAGACCACCACCATCACCTGGCTCTTCGTGGTCTAGGGGCTTGACATGATGGTGGAGCTTTAAAAGGACCCTAGGGCTTGAACCCATCTTTTCATGGCTATTGACAAGTTTACCAAATGAATGAAGGCACACCCCATCACATCTTATGGGAGCGAAGAGAGGGCAAGAAGCAGCAACATAGATACGAAGTGTCGAATGTTCTTTTGACATCTAAGTATTGGTAAAAAAAAATTATATCCCAAAGGGATTCAAACTACAAACCTCTCTAGTTCGATAAAAAAGAATTGCTATCCCCAATGATCCGATAGTGCAAACAAACTAAGAGAGTGTTGGTGCTTATCACCAATCATATT
This sequence comes from Chrysopogon serrulatus, assembly GCA_015844335.1. Classification (NCBI taxonomy): domain Eukaryota; kingdom Viridiplantae; phylum Streptophyta; class Magnoliopsida; order Poales; family Poaceae; genus Chrysopogon; species Chrysopogon serrulatus. The sequence continues at coordinate 440,779 of JADLZL010003099.1, read as the reverse complement.
CACTTGCCAATATAAGTATGAAACACAATTTGTGCATATACATTTTATTATTGACACAATTCCAATTGTATTGGAGAATCATTCTTTTGTAGGTATACAAGTGGATTACGATCGAAATATATAGCCCGAAAGGCGTAATTGCTCCATTCTAACAAGGTTTGCGCAGGAAGGCCTAGGTACATCACAAAATCTGGGTGAGTGACCAACATAGCAAAGATCTAGACTAGTCCAGGAGTCACCACGCGAAAATGGTGGTGAGGGGGCCAAGCCTAGGTCAATCCGCACCCACCCCTACCACCGCCTCTCCGCATCGATTTTGTCATGGTGATTCCTTGATCTTAGGGAAGATAAAGGGGAAGAGCTCCTCACAAAAGAACAGTGACATTTGAGTAGTATCTTCTGCAAATTTTATATTTTATCCTTAGTAGTATTTGTTGAAGCGAGAAAAGCTATCTTGGAGAACTTGACTCCTTGGAGAGAATCTTTGGTATGAATAAGATATATCATTTCTCCAAGTTCTTGTCTATGTTCTATTCTTTCAATATTGTTATGCTATGGAATTAGAGTATAATCATTACATATGAACCAGTCTATATATAGTTTATATGTCATGATCAATATCGACATATATGGCCTTATGCTTAACTATTCATTATTCATGTATAAGCTTGATTAGAGGTAAGTTGAGATGGTTATTTATTGTGCTTCACAGTGTACCCAAGTCTTTTGCTTGTCCATCCATAGGGTCGGAGTCCTAGGGGGACTTGGGTAATTTCTTTATACACAAGCATGGTGTTTGGGTCGTATACGGGAACAGATATATGCATTTTATAGTCCACGATTGAGGGGTACAGCAAGTGGTGACGGCCCTGTCCATCTCTCGTAATCGCCCACATCTGGCTATGGTGTAGGAACACGTAAATTGTCACTTGGTTGCTGGCAGACCAGTTCTTGGTGGCCTCCTGATGTATTTGGCTGCCTAGCTCTAGTTAGTATTTGCATATGAATGTGGTCATTAACTACTCTTTGCATAACTATATTAGACATGACAGCTCCAATATTCATTCTTTCATCTTTCTTTCTTAGATATACTCAAGAGTGTGTGTCCACTATTATGAAATTCACTGTTTACCTATGTATGGAGTATTGATCTATAATACAGTCATGTTATCTAGTTCATATTAATATTATGAATCTTGCCAAAAGCCTTCCTTTGGAAAAATATAAATAACGATACTCCAAATACTTCCATGTAAAATGCTACAGTGGTAACTCCGAGCGCTTCATGGATGCTACATGCATTTTCCTATGCCATTACCTAGAGTGTATTAAGGACGGATTTTATCTATTCTTAATAATGATGCTAAGAAATATCAACAGACTGTTGATCAAAGCAATGTGTGAAACTGCAAGGTACTAAAATTATTAAACTGTTGCAATAAAAATATGCTCTTACCAACAGTGATCCGTGCTCCACGCGAGAAAGGATCTTTCCGACAGCCTTCTGGAATGGATGCATTTCCTCTGGTACCTGATGGACAGGGACAATTGAACGAACCAATTGTATTCTTGCAATCTCCGAAGCAATTGTACTTCTCTTTTTCATGGCACTCATCAATATCTACAATGAAATATATGTTTAACAGGTATCTTCATAAGCATATCGCATGATAGTGATTAATTCTAAAGATACTACAAAGGATCTGTAGTATTTTTCTCGATCATGCAAAAGGTTTTGCACGTCTTTGTATTAAGTTGGAGAAAAAAATTCAATACAACAAGCTTCAACGGCGCCCTACGAGGTCAAAAGGTTGTACATGAATGCTCTAACCTTCCCTAGTGTACTAAAAGCTATGCTATACATTGGACAGGGATCAATCCAAAATGTGGTGCTGGCTAAGAGTCCTTAGACTAGGCTGCCAAAAAGGATCATAATATTAACCATATAGCATAGCAGAAAGTTCCCAAGGTAACCCAAAGGATCGCAGTAGAGAATGGCATATATGTACCCTGCTGCTAGTTTAGATACATTCGACCCTCGGGTCTTGTTTGGATAGTCAGATCAACATCAATCCACGTGTTGGGGTGGATTAGATATAAACTTAAACTAAATTCTACTCTACTCCAACATATATGGATTAAGGTGAATTCGACAACATTCAAACAAAGCCTCATGGGGATTCGAAAGGATTGATGGTGAAATTAACTGGAGAATGGTGGATCCAAAAGAGCTTAAAATGTGGCAAGCATAGAGAAAACTGATATAAACTGTAAGTAGAGGGCGTAATAAGAATTATTATTAAACTGCATGCATCTAAACATCTAATGTAATGCCTGCCTTTTTTGTTGTCTTTATGTACCTGTAAATATCGAAGTAAACTGTAACCAAATATCATAAGGGCTGCCCGCGAGATATAGTCAACACAGGTAAGGAAGGATGCATGGGTTGGTAAAGTAGAGAGAGCCACTGAGCAGATTGAAAAAATAGAGAAGTAAAGTAAAGGTAGTACAGTTATCTTATTCTTTGTGATGTGAACCTGTTTTTGGTAAGCAAATTTTCCAAAATAATTTTAGCTTCAACGAAAAAGTTTCTTTTAGAAATTGGAATAAAAAAACAACTTACGACTTCACTAGTAAAACTGTGCTGTGCCAACACCACAAACCAGAGCTTAATATATCTGCTCTATAATGATGTGGTATGCATAAAGGAAACTAATAAAACCAGTAACTACTAAACTTTGAACTAATCTCATAATAATTAAGTTAAATTTTTCCTGAGTTTTGTTTTCGTATTTGTAAGGATCAAAGTGAATGAATAAATATATATATTTATAACCAGATAATAGCAAGGATTGTGAGATAGGGCAACAGAGAGGCTAGGAAGTGGATTCACCTTGGCAGCCGTCAGTAAGGTAAGGGTTGCCGTGGAAACCTTGATTGCACTTACAGATGTAGCCTCGTCCGGTGGCTGCATCGGAGCACGAACTGTTGAAGCTAAGGCACTTGTATCCAGGGTCTCTGACTGCCGAACTACAGTCGCCATGCCCGACACTCCAGTCAAGGACCACCGGCGCCTTCCCACCACGGGAGCTGTTGAACTCTGATGGCGAGTTGTTGATGAGCTCCCACGAGGAATTATTGTTGAACTCCGGCGAGGAATTGTTGTAGCTGGTCGACAATGTTAAGTTGGACGAGTCCATGAGTACCGCGAAGCTGCAGGGACCCGTGCCATCGTCAATCCCAGAGGTGTTCAAGCGCTCGTCGAACCACACCTCGTATGACGTGAGACCCTTGGGGATGGCCGTCTGGCAGCATCCCATCCCGGAGCAAGGGTTTAGGGACATCTTGCCTTGAAAGCACGTGGCCACGCACCCGGTCAGGTACTTGGCAGAAGCATTGTCGTTCCTCCTTGTGTCGCCGATGTAGGCCAGAGCCCGGCACCCTACGACCGTGAACTTGTTGGCAGTGCTGGAGAAACCGAACAGCGAGTTCAAGTGCCAGCGCCACACGCTGGGCACCATCTGCCGTGTTACAGCGTCGTAGCAGTAAGAATTGATGGGCTGGAACACCTTGACTTCAGCTTGCTCCAGAGAGATGTTGAGGACCTCCACTATAGCGTCTTTGGGTGCAGTAGGACTGAACCGTGTAACCATGAACGGCTTAAGGACGCCGTTGCCAGTGTCCTTGCACATGATTTCGAATCCTGGCAGCAGCCAGCAGCCATCACCTATGCCAAACGGGAAAGGGATGTCCACGCCGCCGCATGATGTTTGGCAGTTCGGACGACCAATACTACTATTCTCCCCGGCGGCGAGCCATGGCATTGGCACCACGACCGCCGCACAGAGACACACTAGTCCTGCTGCTAATATTGATGAGTGGGATGCCATGACACTGACACACTAACTAGTCTTCTTGAGCTGCTGATGGACTGGTTGCTCTGCTCTCTCCGTAAGCTACTTGTCTGAACATTTTATTTGCAAGTAGAGGGATAGGATCGATCGTGCTTCTGTCCTAGAGGCCACGATGATCCGATTACAAAGTGGGACGGGGACCTGTCACCTACCGCCGGTGACTCAACTTCAGTCTTCAGGGCAACTGCAGGGGGACTGATAGTGGATCCATTTGTGTGTGCTTGCTGAACGGCTGTTGGCCTGTCAGTGTCAGCATCTTGCACTTTTTGTGAAACAGACCTCAGTGCGGACTAATCCTTGCCCTTGTCGGGAGCATCAATCATAAGACCCACTGTTTCTCCCCCATCAAACACGTGAGCCTTTTTTTTTCAAGCTACGTCGTACATTGGAAAACAGTTTGCATTGATTCCTCGCGAAGCGCATTACAATGTCATTCATCTTTTTAAGACGGTATGTCCTCATATATTACTAAAAATGTATAGAATATTATGGAACTATCACTACTTCAGATCCATGGTTCTAAACCCAACATCATATCTCTGCTGAAATCATCAAATTCGGTAGACGGCATGCAACTAGCAAATGATGGCGTTATCCTATTACGGCCTGGACCTGCTGATATGACCCAAGAGTAATGAGAAGATATCACTGCCGAACTTAGCGTCATTTGGCTATGATAGCGTGGGAGTCATGCTGAGTCAAGCCGATAGTGATAGCACGAAGGTCACTACGGGATTAGTGGATTCAACCTGTAGTGACCTTCACTTTCCTAATTTTTTATCTACTTTATTATTACATTTTTTTGACCTGTACTTTATTATTACATTTGATGAATAGAAATTATTGTCTAATACTTTACATTAGATAATTATTTTCTAATACTTTACATTTAATATTTTCACCATCACATATCTCACATGATTCGATAAGGAACTCATAATCATTAGAAAATTTTACTATTACTAATTGTAAGCCCCAACAGAGGCTCCATGTTAATCCTTACCATACGCGCTAGAAAAAAAGATAAATACTAGAAATTCTCACATTAATCAGAAACATCTAGCCATTAAATCTATAGGCTCTCTCAATATCTAACCATTAGATTTACTAGCAAAACATGCCCGTGCATTATGTTGGTATAAATTAACTGCACTCTAAATAATAATTATAATCAGATTATCCACAAGCGCATTGTATATATATACCGATCAAGACTTCACCAAGATCAACCCAGTTTTAATATCGAACCCAAAGGAACAGTAGGTGATTTATGACCTAGCCTAATACTCTTAATCTAAGGGGTACAAACAGTCTAGAAAACTATTGAGAATAAGAAAATAGCTAATGTACTCTAATTCTAATTACCGATAAACTTTGTATAATATCGTCTTATCGGACAAGTAACCCGAATAGGAGAAGAAACAGAGTAATCTCCTATCAAGCACCTATAAGCCTACCAGTCCTATCAATGGAAAGTGGACTACAGAGGATTCAACGTAGCTATAAAGTCACCTACGCGAGCTACCACTATCCAGCTGATTAGGGGACATTCACAAGCAATTATAACCCAGACACCACGTCTACGCTACGAATCACTACTTTGACCTAGGAGCTACCCAAATCAAAGTACTCAATATAATATGAGTTGCAAACCAAAGAATGAATATAAACAAGTTGCTTACTTGAATCAGAATGGTAAATAAAAAAGTACCTTAGAACGCAGCTCCGGGCGAGGGAGCCGAATCCAGACGAATACAGCTCCTGAGGATGCTCCGACAGGCCGGGGCTCGTCCGAATCTCTACTCTTCTACTCTATCTCTCTAATCTGTATCTTGATTGCTAGCCTAGATCTAGTGGATCTCTATCTAAAGCTCTGACTCTTCATCTCTTGATCGATCTGGCCTCCTCCAGGGGGTGTGACCCTCTATTTATAGCCCGGTGGGATTGATACGCGCCGTTGGATCAAACTGACGTAGCAAGCGGCCAGGATGGCTCCTCGGAGGCGGTGGAGGAAGGTTCCAGAAGGGGAGGCCGAACCCTAACCCTAGGGGGCCGGGCGGCGCCATGGTGAGGCCGGGCGGCCCCGCCTGGTGGTGGTCAAGCTGGCTCTCGGCTGCTTCGGTGTCTTCTCGAGTATTTCTGAACCCTCTGGTGTTGTGCTTGCGTCGCGGTTAAGTTTCATGGTAAATTAGCACTTAAATCCCTCTTTTAGGCTTTTCTAGAAAATTTCCTAAAAAATAAACAAATCATCAAAACTCGTGGAAATTATCAGTGATAACCCTATTCTAGTAGATATTCATGTCTGGAAGAGAGGTAATTGCTAATAAATTTTGGGAGTTAACAGGTGTCAACAATTACCCCAACACTTAGGCTTTTGCTCGTCCTGAGTAAAAGGTTGGTTTTGACAAAAAGGATACACATTCAATGCATAACTTAGAAATTAAATTATATAGCACTAGTCTAGTTATCATGCATTGTGAAATTTTAAAGTGACTATCCTGAATCCTTAAGTAATTGTGGAGTAAGGGAGCTTAAGACTGATTACTCTTTCTTTAATTATGTCTTTTAGAGTGGAAATGTATTTTGCAAAAACATAGCTTCAATCTTCTCTTACTTGTAGTGGTACGAGTGGTAGTGACATAAGTTAGATATTTTATAGCAAGAGAGAGAGAGAGATATCATATTCCTGGATCAGAAAAAATTCTCACTACTTGACGTATTATGTTGGAGAAACCATGAGCCTTTCTTTTTGTTGAGCACATGCTCATATTTCTTTTCTTCTTAAATCGAGGTTCCGGACACTTGTCCCTTTTTATTTCCTCGTGATCTATCTTTTTGAGGTTTCGGACACTTATCCCTTTTTATTTCCTCGGAATCTTTATGATTAGTTCATGCCTCCTTCATAATACTTGCTCAAGACAAAGTGCAATTATAGTTTTATTTTTAAATTTTTATTTTATGATACTAGGAATATGATAAACCTCTCAACCAAAGCTATTAAAGCAGATTGACATGATTTATTATAGGGTTCCATTACAAAGAGAAATAAAACTATTTGTTTTTAAATTTTCAAAAAAAATCTCTAAAAATAAATTATCAGAAATTAAGTGATCATTACCTTTGCTACTTCCCACAATAACTTAGGTAATCTGGAGCACTATAAATTTCACAATAATCATGACTCTAGAAGAGTGTTATATAATTTATTTTTCTCAACCCATGGATTAAATGGGTTTATTATTTCTTAAAAGCATTTAATATGAAGAATTATAATTCGGATCGAAATTCAGAGTATAATATATGCAATTGAATTGTAATTAACTCGAACCCCGACCATCACCGAAACGACGAGGCGTGAGGAGGCAGGGCACCGACCGGCCCCACCTGGGCGCCGGCCGGCCCCACCTCTAGGGTCCTGTAGGTCCCGCCGCTTAAACGCAGTTGTTGGTTCAATGTCGCTCAATTACGCTATTTTTTTTCGATCGTATTTTTTGCTTCGGGATTGATTGTGCCTCCCCCACACTTGTTTTCCTGTATACTTTTCTCAAGCGACATGTGGAGACAAACACATACCAAAAATAGAGAGTAGAGTAGATAACAAACTTTAATATAAGATAAGGCACTTTATTTATGGCGGTGGTATAATAAAATTCAACAGACGCTTTAATGACTGAGCTAACGACTGCCCTAGCTCATTAGGCTTTGTCCTAAGAAAATGACTCGATTGACTTTATTAACTGATCGAACCTAGCGGAAGTGTGCCTTATTGGATAACTAGGCAACTAATGCTGCCCTTCATTATTGAGGCCCTAAATTATTTCTTTGAGGGCTGCAACCTCTTCTTCAAGCTTGTCTTTGTCGCGCTTGAGGCTACGGATTAACTTGAGATTGATCCCAACCTGCTTATCCATGTCTCCTATGAACTTGTCCCTTAGCTTATTAGATGTTTCCATCTCCTTGACAAGGTTGGAGAGACCTTCAAGCTTCTCGTTGAGAGTGTGTAGAGTAGGTGCTGGCTGCTTGGGAACTTTCTCCAGTGCTAATGCTGATGTCGCTCTCTTCCTCTTAGGCTTTGGCTTAGGTGCAATATGCTCAGTGTAGCAGACCTCATTAGGGTTTGCACGAATACCTTGGACGGAAGGATGAGCGGCGTTGGTGTACTTAGCGCATATCAGCTTGCCCTTCTTGTCGGTCTTGACCGACACGAGTCGCTCATTGCCTATAGGTGGAAGAAGCTGGGTACCCTTGGGGATAGAAATCTGCTTTCCTTTAGCACCTCCTTCAAGTAGCAGTCTTGCAGGTGGTGGAGGAAGAGCAGATGGATCTTGCACGTAGTAGACTTGCTCATGGCGCTGGGGGATCGTTGCAACTTGCTTCGGCGGCACGACGGTGAGAGGCTTCGGCTGCGCGAGGACGAGGGCCTTCGAATCATCGCTGGGGATGCTGTCAAAGTCTGCGCCGTAGGAGACGATCGCCTTGTTCGTCATGGCTAATAGATCTAGATTGGAGAGCTTCTTCGAAAGAGGTGGCTAGTTATGGAATACAATTGAGGAGGTCTAGGTACGTATTTATGTGGGTTTTCAGGAGACAGGATGAGGACAAAACCTAGGCTCTACTGGATCTGTATGAAAGAATATCCGATTGCGCGTGGATAATACGCGAATATACGTAGGAAGGGTGTAGAAGGATAGGGGACGAGAGTCGGGACGAGAGGTGGCTGGGGGGCGCCGACCGGCCCCACATGGGCACCGACCGACCCCACCTAGGGCCCACCTTGGGTGCCCTTCCATGGGGTGCTTCGGACTCCTCCTATGTTTCTGTTAAATATATTTTCAGATAAAATTTCGTACTAGAATAGAATAGAGATTAATAAGTTGGTAACTGGATGAATTCTATTTCATCCACTACTCCTGAATAAAATGGTTCTAAATAAAATTTAAGTCGGTGTCCATTTACCTTGAATAACGTACCTTCGCTTGATTATAGAGTTATTGCTCCGTGTGGTGATGAATTCACTAAGGTGAAGGGTCCTTCCCATTTGCTCTTCAATTTTTCAAGCCCGAATAATTTGAACCTGAAATTAAAAAGTAATACCTTATCTCCTGGTGCAAATTTCTTCTTCTTGATCCTCTTGTCATGCCATTTCTTCGTTCGTTCTTTGTAGATCTTCGAGTTGTGGTAAGCCTTTTCTCTCCATTCTTCTAATTCTGATAGTTGCATCTTCTTTTTCTCTCCAGTGGCTTATAAATCTATGTTTCATCTTTTGATAGCCCAGTAAGCTTTATGTTCTAATTCAACTGGTAAGTGGCAGGTCTTACTATATACCAATTGATATGGTGACATGTCCAAAGGTGTTTTATAACCTATCCGGTATGCCCATAGTGCATCGGATAACCGATCCTTCCATAAAGTTCCCATTTCATTTACTGTTTTCTGGAGAATATTTTTGATTTGTTTATTGGATGTTTCTACCTGGCCACTTGTCTGAGGATGATATGGAGTAGCGACATTATGTCGTATTCCATGAGCTTATAGGTATAAGTGAAACTTCTTATCAGTGAAGATGTTTCTACCTGGTCACTTATAACCATTTTTGGTGTTCCAAACTTTAGAAATATAACCTCTTTAAACATCTTCTTTGAGTATTTTGAATCGGCATTTTTATATGGCATAGCTTCTACCCACTTGGATACATAGTCAACTGCCACCAAAATGTACTCATAATTTCTTGATTTCAAAATGGTCCCATGTAATCAATTCCCCAGATATCAAAGAGCTCTATCTAAAGATTGTTGGTGAGTGGCATAGCATCTCTTGCATTGATATTTCCGTGCCTCTGACACGACCCATATCTTCGGATGAAATCTTTAGTGTCTTCATATATGGTTGGCCAAAAGAAACCACTCTGCCAGATTTTTGCATGAGTGCGGAATATCCCATAATGACCTCTATATGGTGATAAATGATATTTCTGAATGATCTATATGCCTTCCTCTAATGGTACACATCTCCTGAGTAATCCATCTGCGCATACCCGAAAGAGGTATGATGGATCCCATATGTTGAGACGACTTTTATAAATGAGTCTCTTCTTATTTTCTCCTGGTGTTACGTAACCTACAACCATAAAATTGATAATATTCACGTACTAAGGATCTGTCTTGGTCACTTTAAACAGCATGTCATCTCTCAGTGAGTCATTAATAGATAGTTCCCGAGGTTCTTTAAAATAAATCCTAGATAAATGATCAACAAATGGGTTTTCTATTCTTTTTCTATCTTTAATTTTCAAATCAAATTTTTGAAGCAATAGGATCCATCTTATTAATTATGGTTTAGCATCTTTCTTAGTGAGCAAATATTTAAGAGCAGCATGATTAGAATAAATAATTATTTTAGCTCCAACTAAGTAAGACCTAAATTTATCTATAGCAAAAACAATAGCCAAAAGTTCTTTTTCTGTGGTTGCATAATTTAATTGTGCTTCTATCATTGTTTTGCTAGCATAAGCGATTGCATGATGTGTTTTATCTTTAGTTTATCCTAAGATTGCTCCCACAGCATAATCACTAGCATCACACATAATTTTAAAAGGTAAAGACCAATTAGGGGTTGAATAATTGGTGCTGATGTAAGTGCTTTCTTAAGAATATTAAATTATTCTAAGCATTCTTCATCAAACTCAAAAGGTATATCCTTAGCTAATAATCTAGTCATTGGTGTAGCAATTTGTGAGAAATTTCTTATAAATCTACGATAAAAACCACAACGACTGAGAAAACTTTGGACTCCTTTTACATTAACAGGGGGAGATAGTTGTTCAATTACTTCAATTTTAGCTTTATCTACCTCTATACCTCTTTCTGACACTAAGTGTCCTAACACTATTCCTTCTCTAATCATAAAATAATATTTTCCTAATTAAGGACTAAGTGTTTTTCTTCACATCTTTGTAAAACCTTATCTAAATTCTCTAAATAATCATCAAAAGTTTTTCCATAAACTGAAAAATCATCCATAAAAACTTTCATGATTTCTTCTATCATATCGAGAAAATATAGACATCATGCATCTTTAAAAAGAAACGAGTGCATTATATAATCCAAAAGATATTTTTCTATAAGTATAAGTTCTATAAGAACATGTAAAGGTGGTTTTGCTTTGATCATCGGTTGGATAGGGATTTGGTGATATCCTGAATAACCATTAAGGAAACAAAAGAAAGAATAATTTGCTAAGCGTTCTAACATCTCATCAATGAAAGGTAGAGGAAAATAGTCTTTCTTTGTTGCTTTATTAAGTTTTCTATAATCTATGCATATTCACCATCCAGTGACAGTTCTCTTGGGTATTAATTTATTTTTATCATTGTAGACTACTGTCATTCCTCCCTTCTTAGGTACAACTTACACAGGACTTACCCACTCGCTATGCGGTACACGGTATATGATCCCTGTATGTAAAAGCTTTAGGACTTCTTTCTTTACTACATCTCGTATCATATTTTAGAGTTTACGCTGAGGCTCCCTTGAAGGTGTAATTTTTAGATTAGTTGGTATACGATGGGTGCAAAGAACAGGGGCTAATCCCTTTTAGGTCTTAGAGTGAATATCCAAAAGCAGCTCTATATTTTTCTAAAACAGTTATTACTTTATAAGTCTCTTCATTAGAAAGTTTATCACTTATAATCATGGGATATTCTTGATCATTATTTAGAAAAATATATTTAAGACCAGATGGTAACGGTTTAAGTTCAATAGGGGTTTAGGTAGCTCTAGTAATTCATCAAGAGGTTCGGGCTCAACAAGGTCCTCCTCCTCTTCATCGATGAAGAACTAGGTATTATCTTCTAATTCAGGTTGAATAAAATTATCGAATTCAATAGCTTTAACCTCTTCTATTGGATCTAATTCAGGAAGGGGCTCTGCTTTAAATTTTGCTTTGCATGAGTTATAGGTATTGAAAAATTAAATTCTTCCCAAATTTAACATTTAATTTACCATCACACTCTTCTTGAAGAAGTTTTATTATGGTACTCTAATCATTACATCAAAATCCCACACATCAAATATATAGAGATTTAGCAAAATGCGGAAATCATTAATAACAATAGGAAGTGCACTCAAAATTCCTAAACTAGGAATAATGTGTCCCGAATAATTCTTAAATAATTTATTCATAGGAATTAATGGTATGTCTCTCAAGAATTCTCTAGCAAAGGCGTATGATATAATGTTGACTCCTACAATTGGGTTGTATAAAGCTTCAAAAGGATATGAATCTACTTGCAACTTTATACTAACAGAGGATGAATTAAGATGAATTACTTGATAGATTGTTCAGATTCTATCAGCTAATCATCACCTAAAATAAAAATCAATTTCCTTGTTATTTCTCTAAGAAATTTTAAATCATCAGGATGTGAAAAATTAAAATTGAAATCTTTAGATTGTTGGGGTTGAATAATTTTGCGATAGAAAGTAGTATTTCTATAATCATCGAAGAAATCATCCTCTATTTCAAACATCCACTCGAATTTAGAATTATCTCATTAGCTAGTTCAGGTTTTAATTCAACTATAGATTGAGATGAATCAGATAAAAGTTCATTGTCAGCTAACAGAGAATTTTCTTCTAGCAACTCTTCTTTTTCTTCAGGAAGATCATTTAAAATATTAGTAAGAATAGTTTTGGCATATTCAACGGTAATATGCATCACTACTAGAAACACCCCCTATAGTGACGCTTTATTTATATGTTAGATACATTTTATTTCATCTCTACAAGATTGTAGGCACGTTTTTATAAAGCGTGTTAGAAGCGTCTTCGCATGGACCGTGTCAGGACTTGTAGAGACGAGTTCCGTAAGCGTATCAAAGTGATAAAGAGATGTTTTGTAGAGATGTATTGATACACTTTCATAGATGCATTTATATAACATGTTTATTTATGTTGTTACGTTATATAGCTGCGCTTCATTACGTGTTAAGAAATGTAAAGACGCTCTCATAGATACACTTATATTATGTGTATACTAATATAGTCATGTTATGTAAAGACGGTGTATGGCGTATGAAGGTGTATAGATACGTTCTTATAGATACATTATATTATGTGTGTACTAATGTAGTCACGTTGTGTAATGACGTCGTATTGTGTATTAAGTCATATAGAAATGTTTGAGTAGATACATTTATATTGCATATCAAACAATATAGATACATTGTTTAGTAACACCATTTTGTGTTTCAAGAGAATTTAGAGACAACTTTATACACTCATTTATATTCTGTGTCTAATAATATAGACACGTTATATAGTAATATCTTATAACATCATATAAAATGTAGAAACAAAGAGACACCTTTTACAAAATTAGGCACAAATGAATTTGTATTATTAGATACTGAGAAAGTGCATCATGAAGACATTGCATTATAAAATAAGATACTGATTATAACTTATTAAAGTGCACTCCCAGATACAAACCATATTCATGAAAAAGCATAGAAAAAGTGGCAACATAATACAAATCTCTATATTTTTTCATTAACGCCTAAAAATCTATCTTGTTCACTCTAAAACTTGTAGCTTGTTTTTCCATCCACATCATGTTTCCATCATACTGCAAAATAAGAGGAGACTAAGTTGACAAAAAACATGAATTCTAATGAAACAGATCTAGCAAGAACAAAAAAATTACCAAATTTGAGTAGTGGTAAATATAGAATTTTGGATACCTTAGATGATTCAAGCAATGGTAAATATAGAAAGTGTGTTGAAGTCACACTCATCAATTCAAGACCATGTTAAGCTATAGTAAGAGCAATTCTGAGTGGTTTTGCTTTTGCATGACTGACCATGTGACTTTTTAATTAAAATGTGACTAGCACAAGAGGAAATATCCCTTTCTAGCTATGTATTTTTTTTTTTTTTTTGCTTCAGGTGCATTAAAATTATCAAAAGCCCATACAACCAATAAACATATGTTTTTTGTGTTGGTGATATGATTTGAATACTTCACTACGCCAGGCTAGGGTTCCATCCTCTGTATATGTGTTATTTTTTCTTAATTTATAATCTTTTGTATTTTTTTTTGTTTTCAAGTTTTTCTGCATTCTAACAATATTTCTTATTTTTCTTTCAAATTTGCATATACTACTGAAATTAATAATTTAATTATGCAATGGAATTTATGCATCTTATTTGTAGCAAGTGTAATTCAATTTCGAACCCATTAAATAAATTTGCATGGTGATATACGAATTTTGGAACTTCAGTGGTATTTTTGTTTTTTTATATTTTCTACGTTCTCAATATTTTCCTATTTTTATTTTAAGTCTGCATGGACTACTGAAATGAATAATTCAATTATGTATTGCAATGGAATTTATGGATCTTATTTATAGCAACTAATTCAATTTTGAACCCATTGAATAAATTTGGATGGCCATATACAAATTTGGAACCCATTCATAAAAGATTATTTTCAAATTTTAAAACTTAAAATTTTATGGTGATACAAATCATAAGTACAAATGTTAAAAAATACAAAGTTATAAAAAATGTGTATGAGAGGACTTAGATATGTAATGGATGTTAATATATATTTTTACAATGTCTACGCATACTACTGATGGATGATGAAGGTCGTTTGCTTTGAGACGTTTTCATATCGTATCAAGAAGCATATTTACGTGACTATGTATGAGTATTGAGATGCTTTAAAACATGTATAAATTATACTTATGGTTTAAAGTGTGTCTAACTTCGTGCTATTTTGAGTCGACTTTAGTATTGTTTCAAAAAACATCTTTAATTGTCTATGGAGCATTCTATAAGACGCTTTGTAACGTGTCTAGAAGCTATTGACGATTAAAAGCATATCTCACACCGTGTCACGTTGAGACACTTACAATATCATTATAAAAAGTGTCTTTAGATGCATTTTAACGCTATAAACGTGTCTAATATCGTGTTATGTTGAGACGCCCATAAAATCGTGTTAAAAAGCATGTTTACATGACTATGTAGAGACGCTTTTAGTGTGCGTTACTATTAAAGCGTAGCTACAGGGGTGTTTTCTTGTAGTGCATAAATGCTCCACCTAAGGCCAAATTAAGATATTCTTTATTTCTATCATCAAGGCCTAAAAAGAAATATTGTCAAAGCAAGGGTTTGGTAAAGCAAGATTAGGTCCAGAATTTACAAAGCCATCAAAACGATCCCAAGCCTTGCCTAGCGATTCATTGTCTAATTGTTTGAATCCTATAGTTTTAAAATGAAGTTTAGCAACTTTTCTACTGGAAAAAATTTAAGATAAAAGTATTTTTGTAATATTTTCTAATCTCTTTGACTACTCTCAACATGGTGATTATACCATTTTTTAGCTCTGCCTGTTAATGAAAACAGAAAGAGTTTCCATCTTAAAGTTTCATCAGCCATGCCTTTAATACTCGACATGAACATGTTTGCTCAAAATCATTTAAATAGGAATAGGGATTTTCGCTAGAATTACCAGAAAAGATATGTTCCTGAACTAATTCAATTAATCCCGGGCGTAGCTCATAGCCAGATGATGTGATAGGTTTAGAAGATTTCTTTGGCTGGAGGTATGATCCCAATGGTGTTCCATATTGATATAAAAGTTGAGATTCATTTTCCATAATATTTTTATTTTTTATTTTTAATATAAAAAAGATAACTATAGACTAAGATAGACTAAATCAAAATCAACAAACTGTTCCCCGGCAACGGCGCCAGAAATGCTTGTAGGTATAAATTAACTGCACCCTAAATAATAATTATAATCAGATTATCCGCAAGCGCACAGATATATACTGATCAGCACTTCACCAAGATCAACCCGGTTTTAATATCGAACCCAAAGGAACGGTAGGTGATTTATGACCTAGCCTAATACTATTAATCTAAGGGGGTACAAACAGCCTAGAAAACTATTGAGAATGAGAAAATAGCTAATATACTCTAGTTTTAATTACCGGTAAACTTTATATAATATCGTCTTGTCGAACAAGTAACCTGAATAGGAGAAGAAACAGAGTAATCTTCTATCAAGCATCTATAAGCCTATCAATTCTATCAACGGGAAGTGGACTACAGAGGATTCAACGTAGCTATAAAGTCACCTACGCGAGCTACCACTATCCGGCTGATTAGGGGACATTTACAAGAAATCATAACCCAGACACCACGTCTACGCTACGAATCACTACTTTGACCTAGGAGCTACCTAAATCAAAGTACTCAATATAATATGAGATGCAAACCAAAGAACGAATATAAACAAGTTGCTTACTTGAATCAGAATGGTAAATACAAAAGTACCTCAGAATGCAGCTCCGGGCGAGAGAGCCGAATCCAGACGAATACAACTCCTCAGGATGCTCCGACAGGCCGGGGCTCCTCCGAATCTCTACTCTTCTACTCTATCTCTCTAATCTCTATCTTGATTGCTAGCCTAGATCTTGTGGATCTCTATCTAAAGCTCTGACTCTTCATCTCTTTATCTGGCTTCCTCTAGAGGGTGTGACCCTTTATTTATAGCCCGGTGGGATTGATACACACCGTTGAATCAAACCGACGTAGCAAGCGGCCAGGATGGCTCCTCGGAGGCGGTGGAGGAAGGTTCCAGAAGGGGAGGCCGAACCCTAACCCTAGGGGGCCGGGCGGCGCCATGGTGGGGCCGGCCGGCCCCACCGGTGGTGGCTACGGGCCCATCGCTGGGTGTCTTCGGGGTATTCCTGAACCCTCTAGTGTCATGCTTGCATCGCGGTTAAGTTTCGTGGTAAATTAGCACTTAAATCTCTCTTTTAGGCTTTTCTGGAAAATTTCCTGAAAAATGCACAAATCACCAAAACTCGTGGAAATTATCAGTGATAACCCTATTCTAGTAGATATTCATGTTTAGAAGAGAGGTAATTGCTAATAAATTTTAGGAGTTAAAGGTGTCAACACATTGCAACGGGATTTATATGTTGTGTGAATTATTCTATATAATTTAGAATTAGACTATATTAGACATATGCTATCTAACTTGTATAAGTACGGCTCATGAGTTTGAGACAATTAAGCAATTAGAATTTTAATCTTTTATTAAAAAAGACAGAATGACTTATTTAGTGTTCAAATCATCAATCCTTGATCCAACGCTACCTATTTTAATTTTATCTCAAATCACTCAAAAAAGCAGGAAGGATAAAAGAAAGGATAGAGAAGTATTTAAAAACCAAACCACCGACGATGCTTATTCCCCTGCCTTTAACCACTGATCCGCCGTCGGCCTCCCTTCCCTCCGTACAGGTCTTTCCGCTCCTCCTCGGCAGCTGGTCGGCACCCCTCCCCTGCTCTTCCTTCCTCTTGGTGCTTGTGTGCTTGGCTGTTTTTCTCTAGCCTCATGCTCTTCCCAGCTTTTCCTCTCGCGCTCAACTTGCATGGACCGACATGCTGTGGGCGTATAAAACGTCGCCGACGCTGTGAAGCCGGGAGCTCACATCTCCGCCGCGAGCTTGCGAACACGCCGGCCTCCATGTCTCAGGATCTGCGACTGGGCCAACCTCCTCCGCCGCGCCAACGTCCCGATGTCTGTGTTCCGTGATGTCGCCGCCTGACATGCTGACATGCTATACAATCGAGCTTCAACTGCCGACCTCCAGGCCTAACTAAGTCTATGTCCGTCAGTTGCATTCTCATAGAGGATGAAGCACGCAGCCGCCACTGCCCGGCCGCTGCCCCGCCACCTGGCCCGAGCGCTATTGTCGCGCCTCTCCACCTGCATTGCGTCGCTGACGTCGGTTGCCCACGGGGTTGCCCACGGCCGCCAGTCCCTCATCCAGATTTTTGGGCTCCGTCGTCTTCTTCTTTCAATGTTTTCTATGACGTCGTCGTCCCAACTCACATCTCGATCAACAACAATGCAAGCTCATCGCTTGCGTTTTGTTCTCTTTTTCCTCCTATTTATTTTTATATTATGGTGACTACTGTATCTTTGATCTTCCTCAACTCTGTTTTTGTCTTTGTGTCTATCTTGCAGTCGTGTGTATAGATGGAATTGATCTGATGTTCTTCTCGGACATCGATTGGACTATGGTTATTGTGTCATGTGCAGGATATAATCGTGTTCGACTACCTTGCAAGTTCTGATCGAGCATGTATTTCTAAAGGAAAGCTCGGGGTGTCATATGCGCGCGTACAACATCCGTCCAGTTATTACTCATATTGGGGCTCTCTCGGCAAAAAAAAACAAAACACTCACGACCCATAAATTAGGGGGTCATAAAAAAAGAAATTTTGTCTCTTTATTATTATAAAAAAGTATTAATTAAAAGTAGGTACATAGATATATATAGATCATGCTACGACTAATAGATGCAGATGACATTTTTTCGGGTGTAAGTGCCTGTGGCCAATCGTCTCTTTTGTTGTGTCATCATGGAAAACACAGAGCAGTTGGATATTAGTTTTGCGGAGAGAAAAAAAATAAAGAACATGATTTTGCCTCACGGATTCGTATGGGACAAGAGCACAAAAAAACCAAATAAAATACATCTGTAGTTGAGTTTGGAAAAAAAAGAATTTGCCTTAACAGATCCGTACACTACTAGAGAATAGATCTTTGGTCGATGCACAATTTCGGTTTTAGTCTTGGTATTTTTTGTGTTCAGGACTAAAGATTTCCCGGTTGGTAATACCAACTGGGACTAAAGATCGATCTTTAGTCCCGGTTGGTGTTGCCAACCCCGACTAAAGGTCCTCAACTTTTAGTCCCGGTTGGTAATACCAACCCGGGACTAAAAGGTCGACTTTTTAGTTCCGGTTGGTAACACCAACCGAACTAAAGATCCTTTAGTCCCGGTTGATGCTACCAACCGGGACTAAAGGTCCCCTACGGATCAATTCAAAAGGAGAGTGTACAGAACTTTATCACATGTGGTGTATAGGCGAGCTGATAAGAAATTTATGTATGAGACAAGAGATACTGGGCTTGAATCATACACACACCGCAACATTTATTTTTTCGCTGGTGAGGCTTTAGTCCCGGTTGGAAAAATCCAGACTAAAGGCCGGGACCTTTAGTTCCGAATTCTTAGTCCCGGTTGAAAAAACCGGGACGAAAGACCTTTCCCAACCAAGACTAAAGGTCTGTCGTGTATATAAAAACGTTATGATTTATTCCTTTTTTTTGGATATTATATTTAGACTTTAAATTCCGTTTTAAATATTGACAGTCCCGATTGGGAAAACCCGGACTAAAGGCCGGGACCTTTAGTTCCAAATTCTTAGTCCCGGTTGGGAAAACCGGGACGAAAGACCCTTCCCAACTGGGACTAAAGGCCTGTCATGTATCTAAAAACGTTATGATTTATTCCTTTTATTCTGTTATTATATTTAGACTTTAAAATCCGTTTTAAATATTGACATGAACGGCAAACTCAGGCATGCACCGGTTTTCGGAAAGAAAAAAGGAGTCTGTCAAATATCGGATAAGAATACATAGAGAAAAAATAAAAAAAATAAAAAATATACATACATCATGTTAAATCTTTATGGACTCTGCTTCGTTGTATATTTAATCCGCATGCTATGTGCACGTGTATAGGGGCATCACACTATATATTTATCAACTGTACAAAGAAGCTCTGACTGACTGGAAATCGCCATACATTAATACATAATTGCGGCAGGCAAATGTGATCCAGATTGTTACGTTTTGGGTGCCCGTTTCCATCCTTAGATGGACCGACGACAGTGCACCAAGCATTCCATGAACTGCTTGGTTTAATAAACTTAATTAGAATAGACACATACAATATAAGAGCACGCGACAGTGCCAAATAATTATAACACAGTAATCAACTCAGGCTTGAGCAAACTATCCGTTCATCCACATCATCGGGCGAGTTCTGTGCTCAGTGCCTCAAGATTAGAAAATCCCGTGGTCGTTTCGCCCTCAGTAGCGGTGTAGCTATGCCTTCCATCATCTTCAACCTCGAGAGCCGCTCGTGCCTCAGCGCTTTCCGGCATTTCATCCGAATATCGCCGAAGCTCCACAGCGACCTGTCCCATGGCTGGCCTCCCATTCCCGGGAACAGCAATGCATCGGCTCACAAGCTTGGCAACCGCATAGATGTGTCCCGTGCTCCCATCCTCGACTATGTCAACGTCTAGAAGGTCACCAAGGGTGCCATTTCCCATGCTGTTCTGAAACATCGTGGTCACGTTCTTCCATTCTTTCGCCTGTGGGTTCTTACCAGTCAGGAGCTCAATCAAGACGACGCCGAAGCTGTAGACGTCGGTCTTGTCGGTGATCTGGAAGTCCTGCAGGAACTCAGGGGGAAGGTATGCCAGCGTGCCCTTGGGCACCACCTGCACATTGTCGTTGATGGTGGAGCACCCAAAGTCGGACACCTTGGCGACGTATCCTTTGCCAAGCAGAATGTTCTGCGGCTTGATGTCTCCGTGGAGCGTCGGG
Source organism: Chrysopogon serrulatus (assembly GCA_015844335.1). NCBI lineage: Eukaryota > Viridiplantae > Streptophyta > Magnoliopsida > Poales > Poaceae > Chrysopogon > Chrysopogon serrulatus. Next base: position 420,374 of record JADLZL010003099.1, on the reverse strand, counting down.
TGTGGCGGCGAGTGCAGGTGCGCTAGGGCCTCCGCTGTCTCCGCGGCGATCCTCAGCCGTGTCGGCAGTGTCACCCGGCGCCTTGGCATCCCGTAGAGCAGGTCGCTCAGGGTGCCGTTGGGCACGAACTCGTAGACGAGCATGGGGGCCTCGAAATGGAGGCAGCAGCCGAGGAGCCTAACGATGTTTGGGTGGTTGACACGGCAGAGCACCACGAGCTCCTGGACAAACTCATCCGTCCTGGTCTTGTCGATCTGCTTGCATCGCTTCACGGCGAGAGTGGCGGTGCCGATGGTAGCCTTGTAGACGGTGCCATGGGCTCCTTCACCAACGATGTTGGCTTTGTGGAAGCCATGTGTGGCCTTCTCTAGATCTGCTCTGTCATATAACTTGAAAGCAATGTGGCCATCTGTTTCGAGAATTCGCGACAACATCCGGCCTCCATGTTGCTCAAAGTACCCTTGCCTTTTCTTGTTCTGCTTGTTGAGAAAAACTTGGGTTGAAAGAAAAGCAATCAGGGCAACCAAAAAGTACGGCCGAAACTCCTGGAGAGATAATCAGAAATTAATAAGATTAGTTGTCCATGGTGAATATGTAGTGTAGTCAACAATCTACCTCTAATAATATATACTCCCTCCATCTTAAATTATAAGATATTTGACTTTTTTATTCAAAGTTTGACCACTCGTCTTATTTAAAATATTTATGCAAACATAGTTAAATTTAAGTTGTTCTTAAAGAATTTTTATTGATAAAAAGCAAGCCTTGACAAAAAAAAAGTGATATTTTACAAAAAAAAAATAATAATAAGACGAGTTATCAAATTTGATGTCAAAAAATCAAACATCTTATAAATTGGAATGGAGAAAGTAATTGCTGGAAGTGGTCACTAGAAGAGTAGAGACATGCTTTAATGATAATTTTAGTATGACAGAGCATTTTTATGTCAAAAAAAATAAAATGTTTCATTTGACACTTCTCCAGAAGATTATGAATGTTTATGATAGTCATGTTTTCGTGATAAATGTCAGCACGAAGAAATCATCACAGCCTACTACAGTGATACATTTGTGCTGATATTATGATATGCTTGACAGTCATAGTTGTGTGATGAAAATTTCATGGCAATTTCATATCGGTTGGTCTTGCTCCTATAGGTGGCTCAATAGGGAACGAGCTCATGCCCCATCATTTCGTCCGACCCTCCGCCTAAGATCACACTAGGAATCTTTAGGAAGGTGTGAGGAGCCTGACTTGCGAACAGTCGCAACGCTCACCATCCTGATATAGATGTCGTCACGCAACATATGACAAGAGGGCTATACAATCAAAACGCATATGTAGAAAGTTTAATTTGGAGTTCAGACGAAGAAGTTATGTCTATTTAAAGATATATCCTCCTTGGCCACGGAAACCATTCAAGCTAATTTTAACAGTCTAATCCATCGAAGACCTCTAAACCTTATACATATAGAGACGTGGGTGATTGAGGTGTCCAATTCTAACCAAGCAAATCTAGCTTTGCTTTTTATCACTTTAATTTATCCATTAAATCCTATTTTTCTAACCACATGAGCCAGTCTTCTCTTGTCTTCACCACATGATTAGGCTCCTCCGACTCCTCCATAAACTATAGAAAGGAGTCGGGCCCTTTGGAGCAAGGCTAAACAGGGCCCCAAGAATTGCTTTACAAAACTATTAGAGAGCATTTTCCTATATATTTTTGTCCAAAAATAAATAAATTAGAGAGTTGTTTTACAAAACTGAAATACTCCTTTGGTCTGTGTAATTCTCATTGAATATATTTTTATATAAATTTAGATGAGTTGTTGAATATAATTTTATAAATTTTATAAGAAACTTATTTAGAGACTAGTACCAGGTAGTGTAAATGTGAAGGCCTCAATGTGCTTCTGCGTCTTTGAAATACAAGCAAAAACAAATTTACCGGTATTATGTGTCTATTTTATTTTTGGAAATAAATTTCGACAGCAAGCCAAACTGAGCTCAAACACGTGAACCTGCACGTTACATAAAATAAAAATTTATGCGTTGCAGCTCAAGAAAAATGCTCGTACCAGTGGCCACTCGTGCTCCGAGAGGGAAGGGATCTCGGGGAGGTAAGGTTACTTTTTGGCATTCTGCATCAGATGCATTTCCTTGGGTACCCGTAGGACATTCACAAGTGAATGAACCAATTGTATTCGTGCACACTCCATAGCATGGGTACTTATCACCGCGAGCGCACTCATCAATATCTACAATAAACATAACATCCACATTTCAGAAAATAAGAACATGTAAAAGGATCATATATATGGTACTCATATGTGTATCTTGGTGCATATGGTCTAGCGAAGTGTATGTATACCAAGTATGTGATGATACTAATTAGACTATTTGGTGGTCATACTTATTTGTTAGCGCGATGGTAAGAGGAACAGGAGGCGGTGCGATTGGCTGTAGCACAGGATGGGGCATGTGGAGCATAGACCCATACAGCCATACGTAGATCTTTCCCTGAATAGAGATAATGTTCTTTTTTTTTTTGGTACAGCTTCAACGACAACAACATCATAAGATGTTGTGAGTTATTTGTTTTATCAAACACCCTTTTTACAAACGGTTTCACATGTGAAGCTCCCTATTTTTTTTGCTCTCACAAAGAGATCCGGTGGGATGAATATAAAAAAAATAATTTATCCTAGTTTCACCTATCACCGGTGGGCCTAGTACAAACAAATGCCGGATTTGACCCTGCTCAGAGATGCAGTGCGTAGGCTCCGCTGGAGCGTGGCCACCGGGAACCACCACCAGGGCACGGCCACTGGGGCTCGTGGCCTACTTGGGCAACCACTGAGGCGCTGCCACCTGGGGCGCAGCACCGAGGCTCGTGGCCACCCAGACGCGACTGCAGGAGCTCGTGGCTACAGGGGCTTGTGGATGCCAAGGTTGGACAGCCGGGGCTAACCAGCATCTCGGCATGGGGAGGGCACCAAGGAAGAAAGAGAGAGCCATCGAGGAGATTGAGAGGAAAAATAGATAAGTAAGGGTAGTGTAGTTAACTTTTTTCTTTTGTTCTACTATGTGAACCTGTTTTGGTAAACAGATTTTCAAAACAGCTTTATTCTCAAAAAAAAAAAAAACTGCTCGTGAAACTAAAACACATAAAAAAATAACTTCACTAATAAAGTTGAGTTGTGCCAAACAAGATATAATATATCTACTCTATAATGATATTGTGGCATGCATAAAGGAAACTAATAAAACCTGTAACTACTAAACTTTGAACGAATCTCATATATAATGAATGAATATTTTACTGAGTTATGTTTTTGGTATTTGTAAGGATTGAAGTGAATGAATAACTATATATAACCAAAGAACAAGGATTGCGAGACAGTGCAACAGGGAGGCTAGGATGTGGATTCACCTTGGCAGCCGTCAGTAAGGTAAGGGTTGCCGTTGAAGCCTTGGTTGCACTTACAGTTGTAGCCTCGTCCGCTGGCTGCGTCAGAGCAGAAGCTGTTGCTGCTAACGCAGGCGTATCCAGTCTTTGTGTGTGCCGTCTTGCAGTTGTCGTCGTCATCCCCGATGGACCAGTCAAGGACCACCGGCGCCATTCCACCACGGGAGGTGTTGAATGCCAACAAGTCGTCCGGCGAGGAGATGTTGTCGGAGCTGTTGGTCGACAACGTGAAGTTGGACGACGACTCCATGAGCACCGCGAAGCTGCAGCGACCAAATAAGTCCGGGCCGTCGTCGATCCCAGAGATGTTCGAGAAGCCCTCGTCGAACCACACCTGAAAATAACTTAGACCCTTTGGGACGGGCGTCTGGCAGCATCCCATCCCGGAGCAAGGGTTTAGGGACATCTTGCCGTCAAAGCACGTGGACACGCACCCGGTCTGGTACCTAGAATCGTTGTTGCTGCCCACTCTGAAGTCGCCGATGTACGCCAGCGCCCGGCACCCTACGACCGTGAACTTGTTGGCAGTGCTGGACAAAGTGTAGTTGACCAACCTCCAGTGCCACTCGCTGGGCTCCATCTTCCGAGTAGCATTGTCGTAGCAGTAAGAAGAGATCCCGTTGAGCACCTTGAGCTCACTATGATCCAGAGAGATGTTGAGGACCACCGTTATAAGATCATCTTTTGGTGCAGTAGCATTGGCCCGTGTAACCATGAGCGGCTTAAGGACGCCGTTGCGGGTGTAATTACACGAGATTTCGAATCCCGGCAGCCAGCAGTTATCAGGTCCCATGCCGAACGGGAAAGGGATGTCTACACCGGCGCATGATGTTTGGCAGCCCTCACGACCAATACTACTCTTCCCGACGGCTTCGGTGGCGAGCCATGGCATTGGCACGACGACCACCACCGCACTGAGACACACTAGTCCTGCTACTAATGCTGATGAGTGGGATGCCATGACTGACAATAATGAACTAGTCTTCTTGAGCTCTTGTTGATGGACTGGGAGCTCTGCTCTGTCCGTAAGCTACTTGTCTGAACGTTTTATTTGCAAGGGATAGGATCGATCGTGCTTCTGTCCATGAGGCCATGATGATCCGATTAAAAAGTAGAACAGAGACCTGTCACCTACCGCCGGTGAACATCAGGGTAACTGCTGAGGAACTGTGCTTCTGTGGAATAATATGGATCCACTTTGTGTGTGTGCACCACGGTTGTTTGCCTGTCAGTGTCAGCATCTTGCACTTTGTGTGAGACAGACCTCAGTGCGGACTAATCCTTGCCCTTGTCGGACGCATCAATCATAATACCCACTGCTTCCCCATCAAACACGTGGGTCTTTTTCTTCAAGCTACGTCGTACATTGGAAAACAATTTGCATTGATTCCTCCCGGAGCGCATTACAATGACTAATCCTTGCCCTTGTCGGATGCATCAATCATAAGACCTCCTGTGTTTCCCCATCAAATACGTGGGTTTTTTTTTCCTTTTAAGCTATGTATATACTTTTTTTAGGTAAAGGATAAAATATCTGGCTTCATCTATCCAAGGATAGAATCAGACCAATTATTACAAACTCCACCACGGGCATAAAGTTCGGCTATAGTAAAACTTACAACCACACACTGGAATAACGGAAACGATAATAAGTTTATGACTAAGCAAAATCAACATAACAGTTTGCATTGTATAATGATATTCTTTTTAAGACAGATGGGTATATGTCCTCATATATACGTGGGTTTTTTTTCTTTTAAGCCATGTACATTGGAAAAACAGTTTGCGTTGTATAATGACATTCTTTTTAAGACAGATGGGTATATGTCCTCATATAATTCTGAAAATGTATATAATATGGAACTATCACTACCTCAGATCCATGGTTCTAAGCCCAACATCATATCACCACTCAAATCAAATTTGGTAGAGGGCAACTAGCAATGATGGGGTATCCAATTACTGCCTGGACCCGCTGATATGACCCAAGAGTAATGAGAAGATATCAGTGCCGAACTTAGCCTTGATTTGGCTATGCTAGAGTAGGAGTCATGCTGTGTCAAGCTGATAGTGATAGCACAAAGGTCACTAGGAGTGGATTCAACCCGTAGTGACCTTCACTTTATTATTACATTTGAATAGAAATTATTGTCCAACACTTTATATCTGATATTCCACCATCACATATCTCAGATGATTCGATAGCAAATTTACACAAAAACATTATAAAATCATACATAATAGATAGAGATGAAGTCATTACAAACGAAACTCCATATAGACATAATTACACATGATATAGTCTCATTACAACAAAATCGGGTTGTCTCGTAGCGAAGGTTTGGAAGCCAAGCCAAGCTCCCACACTAACGCATGAACCCCTTGTCTTGCCTTGCCATGCCCTGGGTGTCAACACTGCTAAAGCAGGCAGGGGCAATGCCTTGCTACAACTCACACGCAACATTCTCCAGCTAGATCCTCGTGGTTTCCTTGGAGGCAGTGCACATAGGGAGTTAGGGACCTTTGCTCGGCTGAGTCCATCCATGAGGCAACTAGATCAAGGAGCTCTAGCCCCCCTCCGCTGAGTCATGTTCATTCAACCGGAACCCTCGAACGATGGGGAGTCAAGTGGAATATCTGTCACTCGAGATAAAGCGAGCTCCGATGGCCTCAGCCCCCATGCGGCCGGGTGTGTGAGTGTACTCATTAGGTGTAGCCCCGAGCACCCGTTCGATTAGTAGAATTGGTCAAGTTGTTAACTTTATCATAGATATGTTTACTAAGGAGTTTATGTAACCCCTGGCATTACACTAGAAGAGATTAGTGCTTCTATGACAATTTCCGAGTGACATCCTTAACTTCTTTGATGTGCTTGACTTAAAACTAATCAGCATGATAAGAGTGTATCATGAATGTGCATCCAAATACTCTCAGCTGGATTGTCAATTTACTATTCTTGATCTTCTATGCTTGATACATTAATTACTAATCAGAGGCTAAAACCATTGATAAGATCCATTTGTTGGGTCCTATAAGGTGGATATCGAGTTACTCATCTCGAACAAGAGTCCAGCGCAAGCATATTGCGCCATCTGAGTTGACGGGCAAGAAGTCGAGTTGCAGATGTGAAGCCTACCAAATCTATTGGCGACAAAATCTACTCTCCCAAAATGAAAATATCGGTCCTTGGTGAAGGTAGGGGCAAAGCTCAATGCCACGCTGAGTCAGCATTGTAGTCCAAGAAGCCGAAAGTGATGCCCTAACCTATACCATAGTTGTCGATGCATTTGTTGTTGAATAAGCCAGCTTGATCTATTCAATTGGATAGCATGGTAATGGTAACATTATTGGTGGGGTGTGTGATGCATAACAGATCTAGAGTGTATGTGCACAAATACTGTTCCTCGCTATATTTTGAAGGGGGTGAAATTAGCCGGAGAATATAGATGAATAATATTATATTGCTGATGACCTTACTTTTATTAGGAGTGTGCTCATAGCAGATGTTGTAGCATAATAGTCTCCCTGTACACTTTTATTAGGATTGTGCTCATAATTCATCGTAGCCATAGCTGCAAAGCAGGTGGTAGAGGAAGGAGGCCACAGGGGGGTGGAGTCGTACCATAAAGAGGCTGAGCTCCTCGTCACCAGACGGCCCTCCTGTGGTGGCGGCCCCAACGGAGTGCACTCAGCGATGTGCACATCGTTGCAGGGGAGCTTGTCGATGGGTGGCAACGCGGATGCAGGCGACGTGCACCTCCAGGAGGTGCTCGTACAGCAAGTGCGCCACAATGGTCGCCTTCTTCCTCTCCCCTCTGATGCTAGGGGAGAAACCGCTAGGGTTTGGCAACAAGGTGGTGCACGGCATGCAACGGCGTGGGAGGGCTGGGAGGCGCGCGACCCAGGAGCAGGGTGTCACAAGCTTGCAGCCTGATGGGGAGGGGGAGAGGACGAGTCAGAGGGGGAGAGAAGTGGAGGACACATTTCCTGATCATGACCTCGCGGGATGCGATGAGTGATGACACATACGTGGGGAAGAGGGATCGTTGAGAAGAAAGAGCATGGGGTGGGTGCTGGAGGTGAGGAGGGATTAGCGTTCATCCCAGCAATCTCTAGTTAGATGTGAGTAAGAGAAAGGTGAGGGCTAAGTGAATTCAGGTCTTTAATTTTGAAAGATTGTGTGGTGTTGGGTACACTTTTTTAGTGCACTTAAGAGAGATAATGACTTTGTTAGACAGATGACGTATAGATTTAGGAAAATTTAGCATTGGTTTGTTATATGCAGTAGAGATGAGACTGAAGGAGTAGCGCCTTCAGTCATTCATTCAGCCCAGCCCACCCTTATTATTATTAGGGTGGGGAACAACTTCGCCCTTGGTAATGAATATTTGTTGCATGTACTGATCACACGGCCCAAAGTCCAAACATGATATGGTGGCATGATGCAAGCAAAGCTTGTTAAGGCCTAGTAATGTGTTGGGCCACAATCTCGATTTGCACTGCCACCACGAGCTCAAACGGTTTGTTACACACGAAGCCTATTAAGGCCTGTTCCACGGAAAACCATATCTATCCCTAATACTTAAAAGGCAAAATTTCTGGCTACTTTTGATTTTCGTCCAGCCCAATCTTCCACTGATTTAGGCCTTATATCGCTTGGACTCGTGTTGGGCCTTACTCTACTCGGATTCGAATTCATCCTTTTACCTAATTTGGTTCCAAGTCCCCTTCAGCCCAAGAGGAAAAAAGAGTATCGTACGTAGCTTGCTGTACCCCGCACGAGACTCTGAGTGCCGCCGGCGCCGCTCCATCTCAAGACTCCGAGTGCCGCCGCCGCCGCCGCTCCATCTCCGACTTCTGCCAGACGCCGCTCCGACTCCAAGTTCCCTTCCTGCACGACGCACGCCACTCCGAGCTCCCTTCCCCAAGCGCCGCGCCGCGCCCCACTCCGAGCTCGCCTCGTGCTTTCCTTTGAACGGTCAGGTCGCCGCTCCATCTCTGAGTTCTGCCGGACGCCGCTCTGACTCCAAGTTCCCTTCCTGCACGACGCACGCCGCTCTGAGCTCCCTTCCCCAAACGCCGCGTCCCACTCCAAGCTCGCCTCGTGCTTTCCTTTGAATGGTCAGGTCGCCGTTGCCCGAAGTTCCTCCCGAACCCGTCGCTGTCACCATTGATGCAGCCTTATCTCATGGCAAGTTCGAAGCGGAAACGGAATTTGGTATTTTTCTACCCAAAATCTTTCCTTCTCCTTCCTATATCTATCTATATATTGAAGATATTGTCTTCGTTGATTCACAGAAATCACCATTTCGCCGAAAATCTCCTCCGACAGAGTCGTCGTATTTGCCACCACCATGGAGGCCGACCGACAAGAAGCTCGACAGGTTTCTGGTGCTCAAAGGTGCTCTTCGCTGGTGCTCGCTTCCTGATCTTGCTGCTTGCCATCCACCATCCAGTGCGTGCACATTGGCCAGGTACATATCTGTGTACCCCCACATCCCTCAATTGCTCTCAAGAATATTGTTCATCTATACCTGTTTGATGTTGTTCAGAGAGTATTGATGAGTTCTTACCACCTTAGTTATTCTGGCTAATGCTTGTCGAGACAATTCTTAAAAATAGACATCATTCTTCAGCATCTAGAAAAATCCTTAGTACCTGACACTGTTCCAACACTTTTTAAGAGTATTTTTTTCAGTTGCTAACTACATGCCATCCCTTTGCATTTGAGTAATGTTAGTTGTTTGACTTTTTTTGCTGTCCATACAGATAATGGATCATAACATTGAATCAAGCAATGATGAGAATTATGATTCTCGACCCTTAAAGAAAGCAAAATATTCTGAATGTGATTTGTTGGAACCTATACCTAATAATAAAGAGGCAAAACTTTCCGCCTATTTTTTAGTTCACCTCTTTTTTCGTCCAACTAAGAGATCGATTCGGTTCCATTTAGTTTTTCAGGCAAGAGAGCCGAATTCACAACGAGTTCCTGCAAAAATCAACTAAGAGATCGATTCGGTTCTATTTAGGTGTGTTTGAAAGGAAAAATATTTGAGCCCATTATTTTTGGTCCATCCATTTTTTTCGTGCACCTTACACAGATTGATTTTGTGACCATGAACATCGGTTTTGTTTGTCAATCTATAGCTCTGCTGATTTATATGATAGGTTCCGGATAGTTACTGAGTCCAAATTCAAATAGATCTCTGCCATATAAAATAAGCGGGGTAGGAGTCCTAATCTCTATCTAATATAATACTAAGTTCTAATAGAACACTTCCTTTTCCAACTCATGGTCACATATCAAACTGTGTTCATCTTTATATATAAAATAATAGCAACACTATTTTACAAGGCGCCGTTGACTCCAAAAGCAAAACAAATCAACCAATCGTCCTTCATGATTTGACCTAGGTGATATATATTCATGATAAAAAAAAACTTCTAATGGCCAACAGACGCAGATGATATACATGGAATAAAGAAACAAAATTGGATTGGGGTAAAAAAGTCGGCCTTCTAATGGCCAACAGGAGCAGATAGTACTTACTTGGAATAAAGAAAGAAAGTTAGGTTGGTGAAAAAAACGGCCAATGGCCAATCGATTCCATCGTTGGCTCATGAGGAAAAAAAAATGTCGATAGCCAATCGGGCATGTACATATCGATAGAAAATGAACGCCGAATATATAATCCATATATCCTATCTTGTTTTCTTTTCTTTTTTCTAATAATAAAGAGGCAAAAGAATCTGTTCATATTTTTTAGCTCATCTGTCTAACTATGGGAAAATAGAATTTTTTTTTCCAACCAACCCATGCCCAAAATAGTTAGAATAGCTCTTATCTAGCACAATAAATAGGCATACATATACATCTAAAGTTGATACGAAGTCTAAATTTCCTAAATTCTACATATATTAAGATCCGTGTCAACGCACGGGCATATTTCCTGTATACTCATAAAAGCAAAATCGTTGCCGTCTAGTGTCGTCACACGTATTTTTTTAGGCAAGACAAAACCCCCAAAATAATGCATCCTTGCCGGACTCCAACCATCATCACATTTGGCTGTCATCGGCTGGGGATGTGGAGTCTGACTGTGTTGTGTGTAGGCTGGACACACAGTAGCTCTTCTTCCACTAGCTAGGACGGCAGCTAGCAGCGCTAGCGCATCAGGGACAAAACGTCTCACGCGGATTCAGGGGATTAATCGGATCATCATACCAACTCCGAATTAACAACGGCTCGCCGCGCCGGCAACAGCATTGTCGCTTGCAGCCGTCGCATTAGAAAAACAGACGTAGCGTGTCGACAGGAGAGATGGACAAACATCTCGTGATCTATCTATCTATACTATACGTTAGTTACAGCATACTCCTATATATATAGCCAGCAGATCGGCAGAGCCAGCAGTGAGAATTTTGTTTGCGATTTGTGTGCGAGAAGAAGCTATAAGGTTCAGTACGTGCAGCGCAGTTTCTATCGATCTATGGCTCGTGGCGTGGCCGTGGGCGCTCCGTTCGTGCTCCTCTCCTCGCCGTCATTGCGCTTGTTGCTAGTACTGCTTCTGCTCTCTTCGTCGTCGTGCAGCACCCTGCTGCGCTCGGCACGCGGCGAGGACGACGACGACCTCCTCACAAAGGGCTTCACCGCCGTGGAGCTGACCGAGGCGCAGCTCAAGGTGCAGAAGCCCTACGACGTGCCGCTGGCCGAGCGCTACGCGTTCGTCGACGGCGTGCGGCGGTTTTGGGTCTACGCCACCGACAAGCCCATCACCTCCCACCCCGGCGGCCCCCGCACAGAGACCAAGATCCAGGTAATGGCGTCAGTTCTCTGATGCAGGCCTGAGTGACAGCAATGAGTCAATGACATACATACACGGTACTGACAATTTCGTTATCTCGTTTCTTCTCCGACCACGGCCATCGTCGTCGCCGGTGGCGCGCGCCCGCAGCTGATCTACAGCTCCGGCGTGTGGCAGTTCGAGGGGTACGGGTACATCCCGCGGGGCACGTCGGGCGCGTCGGTGATGCAGATCTTCGGCGCGGCGGAGCACGCGACGACGCTGATGCTGCACGTCTACGACGGCAACCTCACCTACTACCACGACGCCGACAGGGTGGTGGACGCCGGCGTGTACGACCGGTGGTTCAGGCTCAACGTGGTGCACGACGTCGCGGCGTCCAACGTGACGGTGTTCGTGGACGGCCAGCACCGGCTGACGGCGCCCGGCCGCGGCGGGGACGAGCACTACTTCAAGTTCGGCGTGTACGGGCAGACCAGGAACGGCATGTCGGACCGCATGGAGTCGTGGTGGAGGAACGTCAAGGTCTTCACCAAGTCTAGTTGAACTAGCTAGCACAAGTTGCTAGGTAGTTTCCGACATGGCCACCCATCTGCCTCTCTCTGTTTCGTCGTCATGATAGTTAAAATAACAAGTCACACAACAACACCACAAACGATGTGAAAGCGTCCGTATTCATGTCAATGAAAACGTTGTGATCGTACGTAGAGCTATATACTCCCTTTGTCTAACTTCCTCCATTCCTTCCAAATGATAAACGTTTGATTTTTTTTTCTCTCTTTAAGTTGAGCACTCGTCTTATTTAAAAAGTTTATATTAAAAAATAAATTATTTTTAAGAACTTTTATTAATAGAACAAGTCACAACAAAAAGAAAATGATATTTTATAAAAAAAAATTAAATAAGACGAGTGGTTAAACTTAGTATAAAAAAAAGTCAAACATCTTATAAATTGGCATAGAGAGAGTAAAATAGAGGTCGTTGTGAAATATATACGGATCAAACTTTCTCTATTTTAACTAAATTCGTAGAAAATACGTGTCTCTATTTGGGACCGGGAGGGAGTATTATTAGTTTCCGACATGGTCACCCTAGCTATCCGTGTCTCTCTATTTCATCGTCTTTCGTATTGTACACACATCGTTAAAATAACAAGTCACACGACACCACAACAAATGATGTGGAAGCGTCTGGATTCATGTCAGTAAAAATGGTGTGAATCTTGTGATGATACATAGAGCTCTATATATGTGATAGTGATCAGAACGATAGATATAATGAATCTCTCACTCTCAACAATGTGCGTTGCCTGGCCGGATGACCAGTATAGTACGTGTTCTATTACTTCGAAATTGTTTAACTTTGACAAACTTTTACAGTAAAAATATCAACATCCATTGTAAGTCAAAACAGTTATATTGAATTGCACATGAAAATATGATACTATCAATAAAAATGAGGTGAATCAACAAATTTTGATCTTAATCAAGATTAAAATTAATTTATCGATTCACCTCACCTTTTATTGATAGTATCATATTTTCACGAGTAGCAGATGGTGGGAAGTTGTGAGCGTAGCAGACGGAACTTTATGCAAGACCCGGCTCGGATGGAAGCCACGTGTCCTAGAAAGTCCATCACATGGCTAGACGTGGTGTAGTCAAGTTAGGCCTTGTTTAGATGCAGCCCAAATTGCACAAAAAAACTAACTTTTAGAAGTTGCAATCTAAACGGGCCGGTTGAAAAAATTTCAACCTGCAATCAAATTTCAACCCATCCCATTTACTGCGTCGGAGTGTGTGCTGCCCAATAAACCCTCACCCCGGCCCTCTCGTCCGCACCCCCACTCCTCATCCGCCGAACCCTATTGGCTCCCTTTCCCCGAACCCTAGCCCCCAGTCCTCCCCGCCGCCGCTCTCCATTTCCGCCGGCTTCCCACTCGGTCTCGTCCGCCGCCGATGAGCCCACCACCAGATCCAGCCCTCCTACTTCCGATCCGCCCTCCTTTCGTCCAGATCGGGCTTCTTTGAACTCCGTCGTCGGGCGATGGGCCGGTACCGCAGCGGCGACGACGCGGCGAAACGAGTTCGACGCCGGCTCCCTCCCCAACGCATCCGGCTACGGTGGCAGCTCGCAGGTGAGGGACTTCCTGTCCCAGGCACCGGCATTCCCAGGAACCGGGCCCCCCGGGTTCGGGAACAACTCCGGTGAGGGCTTCGGCAACAGCTCCAGCTATGGCTTCGGCAACAACTCCGGCGGCGGCTTCGGCAACAACTCCGGCGGCGGCTTCGGCTACGGCACCAACTCGAGCAGCAGCTCCGGCTACGCCTTCGGCAACCCCCTCTCATCTTCAATCAACCTTGGGTTCGGCGCGCTCGACCTCAACGCCGGATAGACTTGGCCTAGCATGCCTGGTTACCAGGACATGCTTCAGTCCCCGCATGTTGACGGCGGTAGCGGCAGAGGTCACAACCCTCCTCCTGTGCGCGTCCCATCCCGCGGCGGCCGGGGTTCCCTCGGCCTGCGGGCTCCTCGCCGCGCCGGAGCTGGAAGTGGTGGAGGACCCCCTCACGGTCGATCTGGAAGGGGTGGTGCAGGCGGCCTACCTCCATTGGGTCCTCAAGGTGATTCCGCTGGCGTCTCCGCTGCCGGGCAGAGGGCGGCCGGTGTTCGTCGCAACCTAGCCCAAGAAATCGCCGACGACGAGGACGTCCCTCCTGCAGAAGTTCCGGTACACCCTTTCCTAAACTTCGTTATTCAATCCACTGCCAAGTCTTTGCTACCAGTATGTATAGTTGATGCTACAAGTGTGTATAGGATTGTCTGTATAAGTATGCGAAGTATTTATTTTCATTGTTTGCAAGATTGATTGCCATGTACAGCACTAGTGTTTTGGTGACACGGAACTTGTAGGCTAGTTTGGGTATGCAGCTTTTGTTCTAGGCACTGGTCCTTACATGAAAATGAATAATGTTGGTGTCATGCTGTATGTTAGGTATGTTGTGCTCAATAGGTGCAAACAGAAACTGTGTATGTGTCTTGTTTGATAATGCATGAACATTCTGTTTGTTTTCCACATTTTTTTGATGCCTATTTACCATTGACTGTTACCACTGACATTGTGAGGATCTGCATCATTTCAGAGTGAACTTACCAGGGCTCAGTGGAGTGCCCATAATACCTGTAACACCCCTGGTGTTACTATTTTAATTAACAAGCTGAACATGTCATCATCATGCATGATCATCAGGCATTAAGGCATAAATGCATTTTATGCTCATTTTTGGTAAGTAAATATTGCATATATCATGCTCAAGTTCTTTCATGAAATGTTAGCAACAACATCAATTAAGCTACTTTGTGAATTTATGGTTTGAAATTTCCTTAAACAAATTAAATTTTGTTAATATAAATCTTGTAGGAGAAAGTGTGCTCTTTGATATAGAAGTAAAGTGGTGAAATGTTTTCAAATTAAACTTACTTAAATTTGATCTTCAAAACTGAATTCAATACTGAATTCCAAACTTGTCCTTTTGGCTAAGTATTGGAAAAACAGTAATCAGATTTAGTTTTGGGAAATTAATTGAACCAATTTTCATGAGTAAAATTTGTCAAACCTTTGTTCTATTGATTGGCATAAAGTTTGTACTATGAGATTATGCTTTTGGTTGTAATGTTTGATCAGTGATTGACCTTTATATAATTGCTAGAAATTTGAATCAGCAAAAAGGGATTTTTCAAATCTTATTTCAAATCTGAAAAATGGAGTTTCAAAAATATTTAGAATTTGGCAGTGGTCCCAAAATAAAAGTTGTAGATATCTTTAAGTGGAACAACTTTTATTTTGGAAGATTTTCATGTTACCATATAATTTTTAAAGTAATTTTGAAAACAAAAGAAGAAAAGGCACTACTACAGTGGCAAGGCAGCAGCAGTGCAGCGCCAATGGCAGAGCAAGCTGCTCGCCGACGCCGCCACCTCTGCCTCGCCTCGATTCTTCACCGTGACACCTCCTGCTTCGCGAATTGTCTCCCCAAGCTGCCGTGTTTCGCTCCCATTCGCCACTAACGCCTACAAAAGCCCAGCCTCACCGCCGTGCCCGCCTTTTCTTTCTCCGGCCGTCGTCGAGCTTCACTGCGCACCGGCAAAATTGGCACTCGCCGTTCCACAATCGTCTCCCATCTCCCTGCCACAGCTTCACCACCTCCCGGCGCACCCACAGAGCCCGCTACTACCTTCCCTAGCCACCGAGCTAGTCTGCGCCGCCGCTTTCTTCTCCGCCTACGGGCAGAGTACCGCCGCCGCCGCTCACCATGGCCGAGCCATCTCGGGCCACCTCCGGCCATGCCGTGGGTGTCTACGAGTGTGGCTCACCACCACGAGGCCGCCCAACCACTTCTCTGCCGATGGAAACCGCCCCACCGGCCGGAATCGGCCTCCTCTCCGGCGCTGCTCTGCTCCAATCCCGACCAGGGACTTGCGCTTCAAATAGAAACTCTTCCAGGGGACTAACTGCACAAATCGTGACTCAGGTGAATAGTGCGCTACAGGGTTTTTCTTTTTCTTTTTCCTGTTTTGGCTGAAATTTGTGAATTTCATAACTAATTAATGAAGCATGATAAAATTATGAAACTTTTTGAGTAATCTCTTCATGATGTGTTGTATCTGGGAAAAATATGAAACCTCAAAATGAACAGTTTTGGCATGACTTAAAAATTACCTCTTTTAATTAATAAATGCATGTTGTGTGATTTTTGTTGGCTAAAATATTAATCCAATGATTATGAATTTTTGTCAGTAATTCTATTATGTTAAAACCAACCTCCACTAAAATTTGAGGACTGTTTTGAGTAAGTTCACTTTAATAATTAATTTTCACCTTGTTTAAAGACTGTAAAAATAGTTAATAAAACCACTAAATAATTAATTAGTTTTCTACTTAAATTTTTAGGTGAATTGTGGTTTTGTTTGGAGACCTTGGATCAGCAAAACATCCCTGGTTCAAGGCATGGTCATGTATAGTTTAAGTGTAGAAGTACTCACATGTTTAATAAATAAATAAATTGCTAAAGTGATTAGTGAGATGCTTTACTTTGGATGGATTTCTTTTTGGTCTTGGTTGAAGACCATGAATCATTATTCCCCAATGGTTTGTGGCTTGATCATGCTTTGTTAATGATGGGCATGATCACATGCATAGTAACTAATTAATTAATCAACTAAAGTTAGTGCTTCACTTAAATGTTTGATTATTTCGAGAATTAGTTGAAGCCCATGGAATGCTTCACCCTAGCTATTCCATGGCAAGAACATGTTATGCTTGAAATGATCTGTATTCATATGTTAATAATCATTAAAACTTGTTGTGTGAAGTAATTAGAAAGTTGATCACATGAAGGAAAGTTGTACTCAAGATAATAATAAATTAAGTTGTTTCACCATGATGCATCCTTCGCATCATATCTTGCATTTTTGCATCATGTCAAGCATATCATTAAACCTGCATCATTTCTTTACGCATAGTTCACGTGAGAGCGATGGCTCGCAATAATCAAGATTCGGAGAAGATTCGTGATAATCCAAGTTCCCGACGAGGTGCATCCATTGAAGGTGTCGCCGTCACGACTAACAACTGACCTTCCCTGCAACATAGGCAAGCCCCGGAACATAACCCACTCTCTGTTTTTACAAAATTTTATTACACTTTACGTCTAGTGTAATGTGCATTAAGTAAGTAGGAGTTGATTGAAATTGTTGCTGCATGACTTTCTTGATCCACAATTACTCTCAGATATTATCCTACTAGTATGTGTAGGACGTTTTCTTTAAATGCTTAGCCATGCTTAGCCCGGTGGAAGTCGAGCGATAATTTCATCATTCACGAGATATAGGTTTATCTTTTGTTCTCCACGGTTTGGTTCATGGATCGTGAGAACCCTAATGATGATGGTGTGATAAATTGAGACGGGGCGATCGGCTTGCACAAGAATGGAGTCTTGGTGTAGTGCTCCGCCTGTGTCGTTTAAGGACCGTTCCGATGTAGGCCTGTGTGGTCGAGACTTTGCAGTACTGGCCACATACTCCGGGAAGCCTGTGTACTCTGGTTATTCTAGTTTGGGAATGGACCCCTGCGCACTGGGAGTGGAGAGATGGCGGGAGTAGCGTGTACCCACCCTATGAGTCCAAAGGTAGGGATGGCACATGAGTCCCGAAGGGATGGCATGTGAGTCCGTGAGGGGATGGCATACGGCGGTGGAGTATCTTGTCTTGTCGGGTAGCGCAGACCCAGTCCCATTTGGAGGATCTAGAAGAAAGGGTTGATATATGCAATACTCGAACCTACATATATCGTGTGGTTGGGAATCCCCAGTTGGGTTTGAGTCGGTTCGAATCATCATTGCTCCTCAGTTATGGAGACTTGACTCGCTGACCACTCATCGTAGTGTAATCAATGGAAGATGATGGTTCTCGAAAATGATATGAAATATGTTGTATGTTTTAATAATAAGTGTTTGTCGTAGATTAGGTGCTAATAAAGACCCCTGATGGTTAACTCTAAATTGAAACCTGAAATTAAGGATCAACTGTAGAAAGCTTTTCCGCAAAAGTATCTCTGGTTTCTGGCCTAGAAAACCCCTAAGCCAGCATGCCCTTGGTGTCTTTTTCTTTTGTCGGGTAAGTCTTGCTGAGTACCCTCAAGTACTCAGGGTTTGTTAAACCCCTGTTGCAGGTACTAACTTGTGTTGTAGAGCTAGGTCATGTCGGTGGGCTCGACATGATCTGGTGGTGTTCCGCAGTGGTTGTCTAGTCTCTCCTCGCTTTCGGAAACTAAGTTAAGTTTATTCAAATCAAATGTCATTCATGCTTTGTAAACTACTGTTATAAATCTTCCGCACTCTAAAAAATTATTTTGTATCAATGTTGTAATGTTGTGGTTCCTCCTGTATTGATCCTGGAAAAAGGGTGATTCAGGGTTCTCGAAGTCATCCGGCAGAACACCGGAGTTATCGAGTTCCCGTGCATAGCCGTCGGAGGCCTTTAAGTCAATGGCGGGTGCACGTGGGCCCAATAATTCGAGCGGTTCTGTTACAATACCCGTATTTTCTGTCAGCTATATGTTGATGAAATTGATAACGGCAACTTCAATAGGGGTATCATGAACAAGTGGGGGTGGAAGAACATATCAGAGCGCTACTTCAGGGGGACGGGATTAGTTCATGACAACGTTGCCTTTGGTAGTAAGATCCGAGCCCTGAAGAAGGAGTGGAATAAATTCCGCCAACTGCAGAACACTGCGATAGGCTTGGGCTGTAACACCGATGGCACCGTGAGTGCTTCAGATGAATGGTGGAAGACCAATGACAAGGTATGCCTCCTTCTGGATTGTGTAGTAATGCTAATATTAGCAAGCTACAGTTGTTAACATATTCTTTCGTAATGCTTGTTTTGCAAAACAAGCTGCAGTTGTTAACATATTCTTTCGTAATATTAGCAAGCTGCAAGTGTTAACATGGAGCTTCTGGATCGCATGTTCCAGGGTGTAGCAGTCACAGGGGAAACAGCTTATGCTCCTAGCCGCAGGAATGCACCACTGTATGTAAGCAGTGACGATGACGAGGACATCCGCACACCTCGAGCACTAGGAGCAAGAGGTCCTACAGCAAATCGGCACCAAGCGCAGACGGCCGCTAGTCCCAAAGAAGAGGTCCGTGAGAGTCCAGCTATTAGGATCACTGATACTGTTAACAACTTGTCTTACAGTATCGACAATAGGACTGCGGCACTGAGGGACCTTTGGAATGAGAAGCAGCAAGCTGTGCACTAGAAGAAGGCAGCTAAGGAGGAGCAGGAGGAGAAGAAGCTGAGCATCGTTGACCAAGTGGTGCAGCTGGCTAAAGAAGCTGGGGCTTCACAGGATGATCTGAAGCAGTGGATGGTTGTGCTTGCTATCTGTGAAAACAAAACTACTGCGCGATTTTTTATCAAATCAGATCCCGCTAGAAGGCTGTCCACCATTAACCACTACACCGGGGAACGTAACTAGGCCCTCTTATGCATGCATCTGTGCTGCGTGTGTGTTATGAACCTGCTGTATGAATTATGTGTCTGCATGTTATGTGAACTCTGTGTGTGATGTGTATGTTATGTTGTCGAACTTATTGGTATTCTGTTATCGAACTACGTTATTTGTGTTTGTCGATTCTGATGTTTCAATTGTTGTAAGAGGTTTGCTGTTGGGAACAATTGATATTTGTTGCTGGGGGAAGTGCTGCATCATTATATATTCCTGTGCTCATTAGTACTGACACCCATCTATTTGCTTGTTTCATGTGCGCAGGGGGCTGCACCACCAGCTGATCCAATCGTTGACGACAGTGACGATGACGATGACACAGATGATGATGAGTGGGACGAGGGCTTCTTCGACATGTTCTTGAATGACCCTGAAGAAGAGGCTGCAATCCAAAATGGTATGTCCTAGGTTGAGACTCACATACATAAATACTACAATAGGGCACCGTATAGGGTACCAAAGATGACTGGGCTGGAGTGGGTAGAACTGAAACTATCAAATGCATATTCCTGTTACAACATGTTCAGATTGACCCCAGAAATGTTCTATAGACTGCACAAGCTTTTGACAGAGGACTATGGCCTAAAAAACACATCAAAGTCCATCTCAATTGAGGCTTTAGGTATGTTTCTTTGGATATTAGATGGTGCACAACTATATAGGCAAGTGGAGGACAGGTTTGAGAGGTCACTTGCCACTGTTCACAACATGTTCTATAGAGTCCTCCCCTGTGTGCTTAACCTTGCCAACGACATCATTCAGCCCCGAAATCGACAATTTAGTACAGTGCACCATAGGTTGAGGAAGAGACGGTTCTATCCAGAATTCAAGAGGTGCATAGGAGCTATAGATGGCACCCACATCCCTGTTCAGGTGCCACAAGACAAGTTTGTGCAGCACATGTGTCGCAAAGGCTACACAACTCAGAATGTGATGGCTGCTTGCGACTTTGACATGATATTTACATTTTTGCTTCTTGGGATGGCCGGGTCCGCCCATGACACGAGGGTGTTTCAGGATGCAATGACAAACTTCAGAGATGACTTCCCACATCCCCCTCAAGGTACACAATTGTCTAGTAGTACATTTGATATTACTAATTGAAACATTTAACAATTTTAGGTGCTTGGTGGTGTAGGGATGTTCTACTTGGTAGACTCGGGGTTCCTAAATCGTCCCGGGTATCTCGCTCCTTACAAAGGCACGAAGTGCCATATCCAAGACTTTTGAAACGCCACAGAACCTTGCGGTAAGGAGGAGGTATTCAATTATGCCCACTCATCTCTTAGAAATGTGATTGAAAGGGCCTTTGGCGTCTTGAAGATGAAGTGGCGCATATTGTTGAATATCCCTGCCTATCCTCCTACAACACAGACAAAGATCATAGTTGCTTGTGTTGCTTTGCATAACTTCATAAGGTTGAGTGGGCAATTTGATGCGGACTTCAATCATGTAGATCAGCATCCTACCTTGGTGCCGCCCGAAGCCTTCCTCGATCAGCCTGAGACTGTGCCAGCCCCGGACAGCAAGGACCGGGCATGGATGAATGTTGTTCGGGACAACATTGCACAGTCCCTGTTGAATAAGTCTTGATATATATGGTTTGCTTGTGTGTCATTTATCTTTGTGTGAAATTGGTATTCTGTTGTAATAATGTTGCTTGAACAATGAAACAATATTCGGTACATGCTTTGTTGTAATTTGAGAGAGGAGGGTAACAATATTTCGGTACATTTAGGTACATGGTATGTGCTATTTAAAATCTATAGTAATATTTGAGGACTGTTTGTAATAATTCTATTTTTGTACTAATTTTCTGTTGAAATAATATGTGGTTTTGGCTGTGATTGATGTACAAGAGAATGGTATTTCTGCTTGCATGCTGTTGCTGCATGCAAATGCTGCATGCATACGTGTGGAAGGTCAGTCTGCATGCATGTATTTGCATGCAGCTGACCAGAGCCAGCATGCATTGAAGGGCAGCAAAAAATTAGTTTTTTATTACAGATATGATTGTGTCAGGTGTACAGTGATTGAAAAGTTTTCAACCCATCTATTCCTCCAATTGTAACCCCTTTGGCTGAAAAAATTTGGGTTGAAAAAATTTGCAATCTAAACAAGGCCTTAGCATGCAATAGAGAACTCTTACCATTTAGCTGCGTGAATGCGTGATGGACAGCACGTGCCTTCCAGCCAAGTGAGTTTTCACGAAGACACTGGTACAAGACATTTCTTTTTTGAAAAAGTCCAAATATCCCCCTAAATTATTGGTATGTGTCTAACATAAATCTTGAACTACAAAACTAGGTATTCTACACCATAAATTTTTGAAACAGGTGCAATTAACCCCTGGGACGGTTTTGGATGGTGGTTTTGTCCACGTGGTAGTGGTTTTTGCCACCTAACGCGCTGACATGGACTCTCATGCTCAGAAAGACTTGTTTTCTGTCACCGATAGGTGGGCCCTACCTGTCATCTCCTACCTCCAACTCCTGCAACCTCCACCACCACCGCCGAACGAAGCTGGCCACTCCAAGGCCGCGTGCCGCCGTCCCTAGCCACCGGTTGGCAGGAATCCGTCCGGATCTGGGCTTGGCCGGCCGGATTTGGGCGCGGCCCCTACAGCCATAGAGAGGATGAGCTTTAGCATGCGTTGATGATGCGATGGAGTTGGAGCTGCCGCGCTCTCCGGATGAAGCCGCACGGCCGCTGCCGCTGCAGCACCGAGCTTGTCGAGCCGCTGGAACGATCGCCGCGCACCACTGGCGCTTGCCCTTCCTCTTCCCCTGTCTCTGTTTGCACCCACCGCCGCCACACTACTCGTTGCCGGAACACCACGTGAATGCCACCCTTTTTCTTCTGCGCCGCTCTGCTCTCCCTCCTTCCATCTTTGCCAAGCATGCACGGCACAGAACCGACCAAGGCAAGCACCACCGATTAAACACAGTGCTCACCCCATACCTCCGTCCATTGCTCCGTTGTCGACCTCAACACCAGCCGCGCTCGCACCATCGGCCACCAGGGCACCCGCTCCGCGCTGGACCTACCTGCCTCTGCGTCGTCCGGCAGCAAGCTCGCGCCCGGCTTCTTATTTGTCGGTCTCGATTGTCGTCGACCTCAACACCGGCCACGCCTGTGCCATCCGCCACCGCCGCACCCGCTCCCGCCGACCCTACCTGCCTCTGCGTCGTCCGGCATCAAGCTCGCGCTAGATGGGCTGTCGGTCGTTGCGCTGGACGATGGTGGGGAGCAGTGACCTTGCCGGTGGGAGCACGGAACGCCTCTCTTTCTTCCCCATCAACTGTAGAGGATGGAGAGGATTCGACATCGAGTCCAGGAGAGGGTAAGGAGTTAGAGGTAGGAGATGACAGGTGGAGCCCACCTATCGGTGCCAGAAAACAAGTCTCACTGAGCATGAGAGTCCACGTCAGCGCGCTGGGTGGCAAAAACTACTACCACGTGAACAAAACCACCATCTAAAACCACGCCAAGGGGTTAATTGCACCGGTTTCGAAAGTTTAGAGTGTAGAATACCTGATTTTATAGTTTAGAATTTAGGTTAAAAACATACCAATAGTCCCATTGAGATTTAGTAGGTCCGATCTGGAAGCGTATCCATAGCGCTAGTTGTGCCTGACCTATGATGTAGCCTAATAATGATTCAAATGAAACAGGCCTGGCCTAAAATTTGTTCTATAATTAAAAATGAGCGGTGTATGGGCCGCAGTCCGCCAGTGGGCCTTAAAATGGGCTGTTTGCCGACTTTCAGCTACTGCCTGCCGCTCCTCCTCCTTTCATATGGCAAGGGTGTCAAAAACAAGCTAGAAAAAGGTTTCAGTACTGATTCAACAACTGTGCATGAAAAATCATCTACAATGTATAGGAGGAGTATATATTCTAGAATAAAATTAGTAACCAAACATATGCATCACAAAGTAAAATGTGTTTAAGCATTTTTCACAGGAGGGGGAGTACTATAATTAATAATTTATATATGAACAGGTACATGTATTGATTTAATTAATTAATCGACGATTACACAACTACTATCTGCCGGGATTGAGCAAGAGCAATGCAGAATTAAGGGCAACTCTCAAGAAGGATCGAAATCAAGAAGAAGAAAAAGAAAACAAGATACTGTATGTATAACAATGGCTTAAAAAACCCAAATAATCTCATTTTACGCACGGGTGGCTGGATCGGATCCTTGTTAATTAATTAATGATTACGTCCTTCTCCTTGGCATGGACACGGCGTTGCCGTCGAAGAGCTCCTCGATGATGGCCTCCAGGTCCTCGCCGCTGAGCTTGACGTACTTCTCCGCCTGCCTCCCGGCGGTGAAGTGCTGCGAGAACCTTCCCAGGAAGGACCGGTACGCCGGCACGATGACGGCGGCGATGGAGACGCGGAGCTCCGACTGGAGCTGCTCGTCGCTGACCACCCAGGTCCCCTGCGTCCGCTGGATCTCGTCCATGGCGGCGTTGAACTGCTTGAACCGGTCCTTGAGCACCTGCTTCTGCACGTGGCCCTTGACGGTGATGACGCCGTCGTCGCGCAGCAGGTTGAGCACGCGGCTCCACGTCTCCCGCTGGTAGTTCTTGTGGTACTGCCGGAGGTCCGTCGACCGCTTCCGCGACCACGCCTCGCCGACGACGGCGTTGATCTCCGGCGACCCCGGATCTTCTGCAGCATGTACCGCCCGTTGTTCATCAGGAAGATGCTGCTCAGAGACGGGTCCTTGTACAGCCGCGACTTGGCCTCCAGGTTGCCGTGCAGCAGCTCCATCACCTCCATCAGCTGCGCCGCGAACGGGTCGCCGCCGCCGACGCCGCCCTCGTGGTCCGCGTCGTCGTCGGGGCGACGGTACTCCTGGAACACCTGCTCCAGCGTCTTCTTGTACTCGCACGCGTACTTGAGGTAGTTCATCAGGTACCGCGTCAGCGGGTGCACCGCGCCGCCGGGCACCGGCTGCTTCCCGGCGTCCGCGCGGATCGAGCTCTCCAGGTCGCAGAAGATGGCCGCCGCCGACTCGCCCAGCCGGGTGCGCACATGGGACAGCTCCTGCTTCAGGTCATCCAGGGCCGAGGACGCGATGCCGCCGCCGCCGCCGTCGTCTTCGTCAACTGATGGAGCCCCGGCGCCGCCCTCGCCGCCCTCGTCATCAACGATCGGGAGGAGGAACGCGTCCACCCGGGGCACGGCGTCGCGGATGGCCTCGTACATGTCCAGCACCTTGAAGAGCTTCTCGGCGGCGCGCTTTGTGAGCACCACGGCCTCCGTGAAGGCGAGCAGGTGCAGCACGGCGCCGTGCGCGAGGTCGGCGAAGATGTCGCGGTCGAGGCGCCGCCGCTCGCCGGCGAACACGCGCGCGCACAGGTCGCGCTCGCCGGGGAGGTCCACCTCGACGACGCGCTGGAACGCCTTGATCCACGTCGCGACCTCCGACTCGAGCGCCTCCCAGGGCATCTTCACCACGTCGTCGATGCTGGCCTTGTCGTACCCGAGGCTCTGCAGCGACGCGTCCAGCGCGTTCCGCCGCGCCACCAGGAACACCTGCGTGCACTCCGTGTCGTACCCGGCGGCGAACATGGCCTCCGCCATGGCGCGCAGCCGCCCCACGGTGTCTGGCCGGAACGGCGGCGACGCGTCGGCCAGCGGCGTCGGCACCACGCACCGGTCCAGCAGCTCGGCGCCGCCGCCGTGCCCGAACGACGGCGGCCGCCTCCTGGACCGGCCCACCGTGGCGCTGCCCGTGGCGGCGGCGGCGGCGGCGGCCTGCGGCGCCACCTTGGCCACGCGGGGGTCCTCCAGCGTGCCGTGGAACTCGTCCTCCACGAACGCCATGGCGCGGTGCAGCACGCCGGTGACGCGGTGCACCCCGATGCTGTACGTCGCGCCCTGCGCCTGCGCGTCCGCGGTGAGCGCTGACGCGAGCGCGGCGAGGCGCCGGATCCCGGCGAGGAGCGGCGGCGAGTCGCCGGCCTCGCTCGGCGCCCACTTGTCGTCGGTGCCCTCCGACTGCGCGATCTCCTGCTCCACAGCGCTGGCGAACTTGTCCAGCGTCACCTCGGAGACGGCCGGCGGCGGCGCATCGCCGCCGTCCCGGGGCGCCGCGAGGAACGCGTCGATCTCCGCCGACAGCGCGGCGAGGTCCGGCTCCGCGGCCTCCTCCGGCACGGCGTCGGCCCCGGCATTGTCTTTCTGCTTCTGCGCCTCCTTGATGTGCTCGGTGAGCTTGATGGGGCCGAGGGAGAGGTTGCGGGCGAGCTTCTCCTCCCGGGAGGCGGCTGCCGCCGAGAAGCTGCTGGACTTGAGCGGCGCGACGGGGATCCTGTCCATTGCTTGCCGCAGCCAAGCTCGGCGCAACGAATAACAGCCAAGCTAGGTCAATGCCTCAATAATGGCTGGACGGCACGTCGTCTGGTCGTCTCTGAGGCAGCATGCAAGGGGAGAGAGAAGCGCGGAGGGAGGATAGGGAATGGAGGAGAGAGAGGAGAGGTCGCCGGAGGTTGAGGAGGGAGACATGATTTGAAAGTCTTTCTCTCTCCTCACTTAATTTCGCAACGCGGAGTTTGCTAAAGAAAGCATTGGTGGTGCTGGCGGTCTCGCGACGACGTGAGTCCCTCGCCGAAGCATATGTCGTCTGCACGAAGCAGCTGCTCCCCACGCTGCTCCCCACGAAAGTGTAAGGAGGACAAAGGAAGATTTTGCAATTTGTTAATTTCCAAACTAGTGATTTCGATCTGTTTCAATGTTATTTGAACTTTGCAAAACTCAGAATTTGACATCGCAATTGGGAACCCAGCCAAAGCCCCAGATCAAAGAAGTAAATTTGAAGTTTCTAACAACGTTGAACTCATCCTTTGCAAAATCTCAAGCCTAGAATTACTATGTCCCAATGAGTATTGACGATATTCTTCCATCGCTGCAGATGCATTTTGGACTAGTTTTAAAATGTTGGATCTTGCGGTGAGGTTGATCGTTGGATTTATTATAAGAGCTACACTCTGATTTCGGTGTTCAACAAGGTGCTTTTCATGTAGATTGTCGTCAGAAAAGGCCACTACAAATTCAGATTAAATATTATTATGGCAGGTCTCATCGATATATTAGAGGCGAAGGAAGAGGATAGTTTGGAGAGGAAAGATAGAGACAAAAGGTCATCAACCACCTTTGAAGGTCGAAAAATGCACTTTACCCTTCTTTTTAATAAGGATTAAGTCCACTTTTGGCCCCTCAACTGTTGGGTTCGTCTAATTTTCACCCCCAACTACAAAACCGTCTAATTTTCACCCTCAACTATCAAAACCGTTCACTTTTGGCACCTGGGAGCGGTTTTGACCGGGGTTGAGCGGTTTTGCATGGCACTGTAGCGTTGCTGATGTCAGCGATGACGTCAGCACTCATTTTTAATTTGCGAAATTGATATCTTTTTATTCGGAGCTCCAAATATAGCAAATAATATATCAATTTTGATCGTCTCGACGAGCTCTTTGCAATGGTGTACTCTGTTTTGTTGTTTGAGATAATTTATTTCATGAAAAAATAAATATTTCTAGCTAATATACGGTATATGTATATTCTAGCTAATATACGGTAGTGCATCCAATTACACATAATTAATATTAGAGGTTATATAATATGGAAATTTTGAGAAAAAAAATACCTCTAAAATTAAGAGTACACTAAAAACTAATTTGGTCGTCTTCTTCATTTGTTTGTTGAGATTGAAATTCGCACAACAGCAAAGAGGCACCTTCAAACACCCTATATCTACATAAGGATTTGATGAAGTCCATAAATTCTACTACGTCGTTGATCACGAGATGTAGTACCCTTTGACAGAATATCAACTAGAGGGACCCCCAAAGATCTCAAACTTATTACAATCCTAGCACATCGCTATAAAAATAGACTAAAAGAGGCACCTAAACGGCACCTAAACTGCCACATCCGAACCAACCAATAGCTTCCTTTGACGAGCACCAGCTGCTAAGGTGTGAAGAGAGCCAACACATCAAACATCGTCAAGATAAAGAGAAGCCAAAGACACACCATTCCAATGTGCCGTTATCACCACCATATCTCATTTGTCATGCCGTGTAGAAACCAAAACCTATGTAAAACAAGAACCAACTGAAATGTCCTAAATTGCTAGAGGAGGGGTCAATAGCCTAATTAAAAATCTACAAATACATTAGAGCAAATTGTTAGTATAACAAAAGCCGTAAAAACGGTTTGCACTAGCTCTACTTGTTAGGCAAGCCACCTAATGACAATTCTAGTGTGCTATGATCTCTACTTCACACAATCAAGTTAAGTTGCTAGTTTACTCCTAGGTGATCAAGCTAGAGAATTAAACTATACTAAAGCTATCACTAAGACAAGAATGAGACAATGTAATATAAGTGATAGGGTGATTGTTATCAATATCGGGCAAGAGATAAGTATGTCAATCACAATATGAACACCATGAATACCAATGAATCCAAGGAGACAATATGACACAAAGATTTTTCTCCCGAGGTTCACGTGCTTGCTGGCACGCTAGTCCCCGTTGTGTCGACCACCATTTGGTGTTGCACGAGCTAATAGGCTTCCAATACCTAACCCTCCACGGGTGC
The DNA here is from genome assembly GCA_015844335.1 of Chrysopogon serrulatus. NCBI lineage: Eukaryota > Viridiplantae > Streptophyta > Magnoliopsida > Poales > Poaceae > Chrysopogon > Chrysopogon serrulatus. The sequence goes on along the minus strand of JADLZL010003099.1, from coordinate 392,399 downwards.
CGCTAGCAAATACCCACAAGTGAGGTAACTCAATGACATGAGCAATTTACTAGAGTCACGCAAATCTTCCGTGGGGAATAGGTGCAAGAACCCCTCACAAATCACCGAAACCAGCTAAGAACAATCACCAACTCTTGCTAGACCTCCACCGCAGCTCCAAGCCATCTAAATGGCGACAACCACCAAGAGTAACAAGCAATCCCGCTGCTCAACGATCTCTAGTGCCACTAGATGCTCAAACTCTAAGCAAATGCACTAAGATCACTCCCAATCTCACTATGGATGCACAATCAAGCAAGAGAATGAGTGAGAGAGGTTTGCTTTAGCTCACAAGAAAGTATCACCAATAAAAATGTCCAAGAGGGTGAGCTACAGCCGGCCAACAAGCTTAAATAGAGGGGCAATCCCTCATCCAACTGTTACTCTGCGTTGGCCCTGACCGGACGCGTCCGGTCTAGCGTTCGGTCGCCCATTAACGTCCACGTGTACTAGCCATTTCAGTTCTAACATTCGCGCCCTACAGTTAGCCTCGCTCGCGCGCTGTCAGACAGGCACCGGACGCGTCCTGTGCAATCACCGGATGCGCCAATAATGGCGTCCGGTCGCTGCCCAGAGAGCTCCAGAACACGCAAATCTTGACCGGATGTGTCCGGTCAGGGGTGAACGGACACGCCCAGCGTCCGTTCGCCTTCTCCCATTCACCTGGAGTTGACGCCAATGTACGTCAGCACCGACCGGACGCGCCACCGGAGCATCCGGTGAGCCCTTCATGACCAGCGTCCAGTCGATTCTAGAGAGCTCCCCGAGAGCTCCCAGAACAAGTGGACGCATTCGCAGCACCACCAGCGGACGCGCGCTCTCTCAGCAAAGGACCGGACACGTTCGATCAAGTCGAGACCAGCGTCCGGTCACTGCAATCTTTGCCAGAAATCTCTGAATCCTGCTTCGCAAGCTCGGCAGGAGGGTTAGTGACCCAAGCACCTTAACCCTTGCTCACATATGCCAATCACCAAAGAGTCTCTTCACTTGAGCATGAGTGTTAGCATTTTTCAAATCATTTTTATAACCGCTTTTGCATTAAGATCACCCCTCTTAATAGTACGGATATCCATCCTAAATACACTCACACCCTCTATCGTGTCTTGAGTGCCAAAACAAAATGACTCTATCAAGTATACCTTTGCCTTGAGCCTATTTTATTTTTCTCTTTTCTCCTTTTCAAGTTGGAGCATTTTTTACCATCCTTTGGAGTACATCACCATCATCATGATATTTTTCATAGCTCCTTCACTTTGTATGGACTATCCTTTCTTTTGCTACACACACTTAGCTACGAAGGATTAGTCCAAAGGTTTCATCAATTATCCAAAACCAAACTAGGGCTTTCACCAACATAAAAAATCTACAAAGTGATGGATCCCTACTTTGGCTCTGCCACTAGCCAGATTATTGCTGGTAGGATGAGAGGAGAGGACTGAGGTAGTGGCGGACAGAAGCTGTAAGCAGCGACGACGGCTGTTAGGTGAGTACCTATGCTTTGTTCTGTTTTGAGTGTTTAATTGTACTATTATCATAGCATGTCAAGGTGAATTCAAAGGCAAACAAAACAATATATGCATGCCTGTTTGGATAGGTTAGGACTAATTACTAGTTAGGCTAAAAATTAGCTCAAATTAGCCAAGATTGACTAAGAGTGAAAACTTTCTGTGTTAAGAATGAGATTGAAGTGCTAGATGGACAAGGAAACAAATGCTAGAGGGACATCTACACGTAGAAAGCAAAAGGTAACAAACAGGCCCTCCTACCATGTTGAAGTTTTCCATGCTGCAATAGATGCCATTTTGTCTGAATGAATCATCGATTTGGTGAAGTTAGTTCAGAATTATTAGTCTGCATGGCTTGTCTTAACCCAAGGAACTCTTTCTCTAATTTTGATGTGGATAAGCTTGTGAGACTTGCTGAAATTTATGCTGCGGATTTTGATGTTGGTGACCTTGCTCGTTTGCCTGCTCAACTTAGAGGATTTGTCAGTCATTCTAGAAGAACTCTAGACTTTCTTGGATGTACAGAGCTTGGAAACGTTACTGAAATTATGGTGAAGACTAATATGAAAACATCTTATGGATTGGTTTATCGGCTCATTGAATTAACATTAATTCTTCTTGTGGTAACAGCTTCAGTTGAAAGGATATTTTCTGCTATGTCTATTATAAAGACAGATTTGCATAAGAAAACGGGTGATGAATGGCTCAATGACTTAATGATATGCTACACTGAGAAGGAGATATTTAGAAACATCAAGAATGACAAAACCATAAAAAGATTTGAAGACATGAAAACACAGCGTATGTTAGTGCCTTAGAACAATTTAGTGGTATGATATATGTTCTCTTCTACCTCCAAAACTTTGAAGTTATATACTTGAAATTTGTTTAACTAATTTATTTTTTTGTATATAGATTGCTTCTAATGATTCATAAAGAATGCAGCAGCTTGACATCGATCTTTTGTTGGTTAGTTATAAAAATTGTATCTTTTACTTTTCTTTATGCGTTTTAGAATGCACTTTTGATTATTTATCATAGTTATCATGTAAAAGATTTAAAGTTGCTATATCTTAGCTTTGTATGTGATAAAATTGAGTTCAATATTGTTCTATTTCTAGATCCGCCACTGGCAACCATGAGGCCTCGTGTAGCTGACGTACACGGTACACCAGGTTGGCGACGGACGGGCTTGTACGTGGAGCCTCTCTCGCTGCGGCGCGGTACTTGGCCTATTACCCAAGCGACGTAACAGTACGGAGTGCCCTTTGCATATTGGTCCCGGCGTCCCGCTACTTGACCTAATACCCAAGCAACGTATACACGCGCGCATATGATCGAGCATCTGGTTCATGTTGGATTGTTGGGTCCTTGTGTCTGCTGTCTGCAGCCTGCCAGTGCCAGAGCGCGCGCGCACGGCGCTGTACATGTGTATAAAAGGGGCAGGCATGCCGCATGAATGCATGCAGTCGTAGGAGCTTGCTTACTTATATACACACACACACACACGTCGACCATGGCGCAGTCCGAGCTGAAGAAACGGCCGATCTTTGACAGGTCGCTGGGGACGGCGGCGGGGCTGTCGAAGCTCCTACCAACCGGCACCACACTGGCGTTCCAGACAATGGCGCCGTCCTTCACCCGAGGCGGCACGTGCGAGGACCACTACGTCAACTTCGCCTTCACCCTGGGCCTCATCGTCTTCCTCGCGCTGCTCACCGCGGCGCTCAACTTCACCGACAGCGTCCACGGCAAGGACGGCAGCACCCACTACGGGGTGGTCACCTCCAAAGGCCTGAGGCTCTTGAGCCACGAGCGCGAGCTCGTCGACGAGTCCAAGCAGGTCAGTAGGGCGGCGCTGAGGAAGCTGAAGCTGACGCCCCAGGACGTGCTGCACGCGGTCGTCAGCGCCGCCGTGTTCCTCGCCCTCGCCTTCTGCGATGCCGGCGTGCAGCGGTGCCTCGTCAACACTGAGTCCAAGCATCAGTTGGCGGATTTCTTCACGAACTTGCCCCTCGCTGTTGGGTTCCTCGCCACCTTCCTGTTCATCGTCTTCCCGTCCACCAGGAAGGGCATCGGCAACGGCGAGGACGGCCCCTGGGGGGGAACCTCCTCGGGATCCACACCGCCGGCGGGCCACGCTAATGAAAAGAAGAAAGAGCCGGAGAAGAGTAAGGCCACGAATCTGCTGGCGGCGGCGGCGACGCTGTCGAAGCTCCTGCCGATGGGCACCACGCTGGCGTTCCAGACGATGGCGCCGTCCTTCACCAACGGCGGCGACTGCGACGGCCAACCCGTCAACTTGGCCTTCACGTGGGGGCTCATCGTCGTCCTCACCTTCATGTGCGCGGCGCTCAGCTTCACCGACAGCGTCACCGACCCCGACCCGGCCGACGGCGGCCGCCACACCACCTACTACGGACTGGCCACCTGCCGAGGCTTCTGGTTCTTAAACGACTACCCCAAACACCTGCGAGAGAACAAGACCGCGTGGGAGAACTTGCAGAAGGAGAAGAAGATTAGGGAGCGTGACTTCCTGCACGTTGTCGTCAGCGCCGCCGTGTTCGTCGCCCTCGCCTTCTGCGACGCCGGCGTGCAGAGATGCCTCGGCATGGAGAAGAAAAGCAATTTGACGGAGTTCTTCACCCTCCTGCCGCTCGCCGTCGCGTTCCTCGCCAGCTTCCTCTTCGTCGTCTTCCCCTCTGACAGGAAAGGCATCGGCGAGGAAGGCACCGCCTTCTGGCATCATCTGGAAGAGCAAGAGCCAAAGCCAAAGCAACCGGCGGCCACTGATCCCAAGGGCAAGGCCGAGACCGAGAGCTCTCCCCAGGCCATGGCGGCCATAAGCATCAGCCGAGCTGCTCCATCATCGGAAGGTCATGATGGCCTACACCAACCCAACTCGACTCCGCCGCCGACCGCCGTGTGATGTGTGACGTCGTCGATCGATCGTTCTAGTTCTCTGTAAGTTGTGTTGAGTGCATGCATGATGAGCATGATATGGTCTTTTTTAAATATAAGAAATTAAAGCCGCCTGTCGGAATCGAATCAAGGGGACAAGCAGGGGGTTGTTTTCCCGCCAAGGGTTGTTTGGCTGTTTCAGTGGGTGTGCGTGTTGCTTTTCAGTAGTCCAATAATTTTCTTAATTATCTCCATTTTGTTTTGTGATGTTGAGAGCGTGGAATAAAATGTATTTTGTACCCGGCAAGATGCATGCTGAGACTACTCTGGAGTACGCAGTAATGCATTATTAGTAATGTTTCTCTATGGAGTTCAATTATATTCAATCTTAATACCAGTGTGGGAGATTCAGTTTTAATGACCCGAATAGTATGTAGGTTTCTGAACCAAACGTACGTGCAACCAAAGGCAGGCATCTACTAGTACAAATGTACTATGTACTAGTGTGTCTTCCTCAAAAAGTCAGAATAAATAAAGACTGCCGGGATAATGGATTAAGCTGTACGTAAGGCTACTTTTGTCTGTCCCTTGGATGCCTGAAACTTTTATCACTGTTGCACAGTCGGTGGCGTGAAGTGCACTGTTGTTCGTCCCAGTCTCCTCTCTTGTACATTTGTACTGTGCATCGGTAGGATGTTTAGAGCATGGAACAAATTAAATCGGATCTGTGTCCAGATTAATCCTTGGTGAAATTCAGTAGGTTTTTGTATATACTGAATCATGGATCCAAATGCATGTTTGAACATATAGAATCTTAGCTAGCTGCCTCTCTATCTGTCTCCATTTGTCTCTTTCAACATCACAACCAGAATTTGTAACATCTCCTAATGAGGTAGACTTCTCCTAGTGTTTTGGCATTTAAAATTTAGTATAAACTTTTCCTATCAAACGCCTCCTAGTAAGGATTCTTATGTGTTATGACTAGTGGTCGTGTTTTATTACTACTAGTGAACATACACGTGCGGCACGTACGTGAGTATTAAAAAATTGTTATGCGTTGGAGGAACTGAATGAGGCAAACATCTCTAAAAAACCTTGTCCTACAACAACCATGCTAAAGATGTTGCTGGTTAGTGGATTACAGCAAAGCCCAAGAGAGTGGTCTTGGTAGTAAAAAAAAAAAGTGGTCATGGCCAGCTCTAGGTGAAAGTTTGCGAGGAATGATTGCATCAACTCATGTTTTAGCAGCCAAATATATCAAGGTAATCTAATTCATGTACTATGAAAATTCTATGCTCAATCAATGAATTATAACAAAACTCTTATAATGATATGAAGTGCTCTATGTACTTTATTTTGCCTCTAGAGTATACTTTAATGGATTTCATCAATAGAAAGAGATTGTAGGTAGATTCATGGTTTGAGACCCAATCGGACCTTTAATCCCAGTAGTGCAATCAAAACTCATGATGTCGATCTAGACAGAAACAGAAAGTTCCACTTGTGCAACATATCAGTAAACCTTGCCTGGGTGTCGCACATTTTACTTAGATCTTAGAAAAACACAAAAACGACAAGAATAATTCCTAGCAAACTGAGCAGGTCCTTGCTGATGCCACTACCACCGGTAAAGAAGTTGCTTAGAAGGTCGAGGACAAGGTGGGCCGGATCGACCCTCATGGTGAGGCTTGTCTCCCTCTGGACCACGGTGAGCTCCCAGTATATGAAAGGATAGCCATAGAACTGGCCCATTAAAATTCTACCATTGATAACTTAACATAGTGAGGGCATTTATATACATGACGTGAGAGATATTAGCCAGTTGAGGAGGTAGAACTGCATAAACAGTTCTCTCTTTTCCTATGTTATGTTTGACAATTAATGTTCAAGAAAATAACACTAAAAGAAATACCCTTATACATGACGGTTTACCGATGACCTTCTAAATAGCAATCACTACTGGAAACTTGAAATTCCCTGACCAACATCAGATAAAACTGGAATTACCCTGTCAAGCTAGCTCTGACGGTATTTTTATTTTCCCTGACGGTAAGTGCACCGTAAGAAATTTCATGGCGATATTTTTATTTTTTATGACCATACGTACATTTTCATGCCGATATTTTTATTTTCCCTGATGGTAGTGCACCGTAAGGGAATTTCAAGTTTCCAGTAGTGAATGTCCATTACAAGAATCCTGAGTTAAATTGGTCAAGAGTCGCTCCTAGGCTGGGCATCAGAATCAGGTTGCTTCTTGTAGTTGCTGTTGGCGTCGTTCTGTTCATTCATATCAGGAATTGAATCACTGGTGGCCCCCAGCTTTTCCTGCAAACATCATACCAGCACTGAACTACACTGAACTGAGGCTAAAACTATTGCAGGAAAAAAAAAAAATCTGGCAAAAGCCACAATCACCCTAGCAATGCTCAATAATAGTGCATGGCAACATGTATTAACGATATATTACCATTTTCTACATAATTATGTGATCTAGCATAACTGAAGATCTGAGCTACAATGACTGATAATATGAAATGATATAAATACAGCAAACGAACGATACCTTGAGGGAAGCATTATGTGAACGTAGCTGTTCATACTCCTTTCTGATCCACTCAAGTTCTGCCCTGATGGAGGAGTTCTCCGACCTCAACGCTTCAGCACATTACCCAAGCTCCTTGCACTCAACCTGGAATAACCGAATAAGATCACGAAAAGCATTGAACAAAATTCTCTTGGAACTTAGCAGTTGAAATTCAGGTAGCAGGATGTACATAAGCATTGCACGGCACCTGCTTGCGCAGCTGAGATCTGCGTGCTGATTCTCTGTTAGTCTGCTTTTGTTTTTACTACTTGAGTTCCCTTCATCCTGAATATTGCCATGATACAATCACAGTTTGTACTGATTAGATTTTCCTATATTATTGTGCACACAGAAGCACTTATATATCTTATGTTTATCATAATCAAAGAACAACAAGAAAGACAAATTTCTCGAGCACTTGAGAATATATATAGCAAAGCTAGAATTTCTCTTGTTTTTAATTTTAAAGGATGGTGTTTGAAACAAGTACAACAACTTTTAGCTGAACATGGAAAATGGAAACAACAGGTCCTCAAATAATTTTGCTCAGTGGAGTCCTTATATATTTCAAGAATAAAATGGGAAGAGCTGTGTAGGTTTGTATATGTTGGAAATAAATAAAACATTGCCTACAACGCTAGCAGCCGCAGTTGCTAGGCCTCACTCACTCAATGGACTATATGGACAAGGAAAAATTACAAAAAATGGATAAACAGCAGAAGCACATAAGAGGAAGAAGAGGTACCTGTAGATGAAGTTGGTGCCGTGCCAGGACAGCCAACACACAAGAGTGAAAAAAAAAATCATACAAAAGTAGAGGAATAACAAATAATGATAAAATTTAACATGTCAACCCATATATATGTATTAAAAATATAATTATTCATCGTGATGATGTACCACCCATAATTCAATAATAATAAAACTGATATTTATTTTCTCATGAATAAATATCTAGATATTATATATACACACATTATTAGAACAAACAAGAACCTACATGCACTGCAAAGGATTTAGTCCTATATATACACTGGGAAACCGACGAGGACCCCAATGACAGATCCTCCCCAGCCCCATGGCCTGAAAAACAGCCCATCTAACACCTAGCAGTATACCCCCATTCAGTTGGATCAGGTAAATCCATTGACCATATTTTATAGTTTGATCTGTCAACTTTCTGCTAAGTATCCCCCCTCCATCAATATATATAGCATATTTTGGAAGAGTACAGGAATACTGCAGCATCACCATATAAGCAAACTTATTTATGCTATCTCTGGTGTGGCATTAGGTGATTGTAACAATATGACATGGAATCGCAAAGCATGCTATGACAAAACCATAATGCATACTGCAGACAAAACTGAGCAGGCATTTAACAAAAGCATAGAAGCTCATTGCGTAGTTTGATAAGACACGCGTTGAACAGTTTCAGGCAAAAGAATACATAATGAATTATCATATACGCTGAACAGTTTCTATGAAATTTGGCATCCGTAGCAGGAGATATATAAAGAATTTTCAGTTTTTATTTAGATCCAAACAATTAGAGCCCTGCAGCATCCCGAACCCTCCCATGCATGAATCCTATGCTTATTAAAGAACTATTTCAGAATTTTTCAGACAAAGAAATTAAAAGGACCATCAATAGCGCTGTACAGAATATTTTCAAGAGATGGCACTGCAGAGTTCAGACGGAGCTGTTGGGGGTGCAGTTGACTCACTCGGGTCGTTGTTCGAGAGCGTGGCGGTGCCGGAGAGGAGGCAGGCGCTACTGCAGAAAATAACAAAAATGACGCGTCCTCAGAGACATTTCTGTCCACATGGTCACGTTCCATGATTGCAGGACCTTTGTTCTTTCTAATTACAAAAGGAAGCCAGCTTCTAAGGGTGCACTTTTACATGCCACTAAATTCGCGGTATTAGAAGAATTTTATTTTCTTAAAAGTTATTTCCTTTTCAATTCCTACCAGTATGCACTGATGATTTTCATGCTTAATTTTTTGCTAGTGCCACTGGCAACCCACTGGCAACACTTGTGGCTTCTACACTGCACATCACATGACCTTAGCAACACAGATTGCAACTTGTGAAGATCATTCGGTATAAACAGATTCTCTCTGTGTTGATCTATTATTTTTATTTGTGTATTATCTCAAAGGATGTGTTTTTTTGTGGGATTTTGAGGTGTTGACCACAGCCCTAGATTCAAGTGTGCTGCGGGGAATCCAAGAAGACATTGCCTCATTCCTGATGTCACGATTGGGGAAATGATTGGCTGCAACTTGCATGTGAAAATACTAAAAACTGCTTGTGCGAACCCTAGAGCTAGCTAGCTAGAACTTAGAGCTCAATGTTGTGTTTTTTTAAAACCTGGGAATCATCTAGATAGACACATGTGCTTTGCTTAACCTTGCCATATTTGTGCCGCCTATGGGAACCTCTGTGGTTGGCTTTGCTTACAACCGTCTCTAATTTAGGAATGACTTTATTTTCTTTGATCCGGTTGTGGGAAAAAAATCTAAGAGGCTCTAATCTTTATTTTCGTATTTGAGAGGGGTGCAAATGCCGTCACGTATCCTAGTCACTCAACGGAGACGGTTGTAGTGCTAAAACCTCGAGCGCCTTATCAGTAGCAGGCAGAGACGGTTTTTACGAAATCCGTCTCAGTATGAGAGTTATCAGCCGTCTCAAATATCCTTCATAACAGACAGGCTATGTAACAACCGTCTCGTTTGATTCGGTATCTGAGACGGCTGTGCATCCGTCACTAAGTATTGCTTCATCAGAGACGCAAATTTTCAGACGCACAACTTCACCGTTACTACCTTCCTTTATCAGCCGTCTCGAATATTGTTTTCTGCAGTAGTGACGCCTGCAAGTTCTGGTTGTTGCGTTGTAGAAAGCTGTTGACGGCATAGGTGCAGTGGGCCTTGACGGTGTCCGGTGCGAAGCAGGCGCCGTTCTCTGCAGGATGGGCTTGCAGTCGGCACCGCCGCCTCACGCGTAGTCCAGCGTCTTCTGCAGCGTGTTGGCCACAACGCCCAAGTGGCACACGCACCACGCACCGTCTTGCGGCTCCAGGCATAGTCACAGGGGGCATACAGCGTCATCGTCCGTGCGGGCAGGTGAGTCCGGTGGCGAGGGTGAGATGGGTGAGCTACCACACCTGTCCAAACTGAAACTGCCACAGCCGCCGCCGTCCGGCGTGACGCTGAAGAAGGAGGGTGCCGCCGCAGTTGGGAAGGGGGTAAGGGGCGCCACCGTCGCATGGATGAAGACGTCGCCGTGGTCCACATCCCCAGGCCGATCGGGCATGCCCGTGTCGGGGTTGCCATGGGGCGCGCCCGCTGCTTTGGCTTCCGGCCACGAGGACCAAGAGCCCTGTTAGAGGGAGCATCCGCGAGCGCTAGGAGAGCGAGATCCGGTAGGGGCAGGTAAGGAGAGAGAGGGCGAGGAGTACCGGCGATCGGACAGCCGGGGCCAGGAGGCGCCGGCGGTCCATCCATGGTGGCGGCCATCAATGGTGCTCGCTCGCGCCGGAGCACCATGGCCCCGCCGGCGCGCATCAAGCAGAGAGGAGGTGGCTTCACCCATGCACGTCCCACCGTGCCGCACCGAGGCCGGGAGGGGAGGTTAGCCGAGAGGACGATAAGCGTCGCGTGCTGGGAAGAGGAAGTGGACGATGGTTTTTTTATGAGGCGACGGGGACGCGCGGGCGGGGTATGCATGGGTATGGCGGGCGGGAATCAAGACATGAGAAAACATCCAACGCAAAATGTCCGTAGCACTGAAAACTCTTGTAAATGTAAAGAGTTTCTGTCCCGGGTCCACTTGACAGGTTACGAGAATGATCTAGATACGTTGGATTTGAGTTTAAGACGGATCTAACGGGTAAGGAGTAAAGTGGGTATGATTTTTTTGGGTGAAAAGATATTTTTAATTTGTTCGCTCCTTTATAAGTAGTAGTTAACATGCCGCACGTGCCTATCCTAGTCCACTTGTATTTGTATGTTTTGTTGAATATTTTTATATCTATAAGTTTTGTTAAATATAAATTATTTATGTGGCTTTTTTAAAAAAAAAACTTTCATAATTTTTAGTACCGGATGATTTGATAGTGGATCTTGCCAATTACCGTAATAAGTACGATGGCTGACCAAAACAATAAAATCCAATGAGTCAAATTATTGAAATAAAAAAAAAACTACTTACCTGTTGCGTTGGTGTTTGCCTCCTCTTTAGGCTGTCCGCAGCCACGTACTATTGCATTGGTGTTTGCCGCCTCTTTAGCATGCAGTGCTGCTGGTTCCGACGTCGGCGGCTTGTCCACCGTCAACATGGAGATCGCAAGTTGCTTTGGCAGTTGTTTGCGCTCAACACATATCGATGTCAACGGTTGACTCATCCTGAAAAGTTTATAAATGTAAACCATGCCAATAAGGAAAATTATAATAATTCAGAGCAAGCAAAAAAAATTAAAAAAAATTCGTGTTTTTAGAAATAATTTCATGTTAAAATAGCTATATAGGTAATTCAAGTTATGCACTTCCAATAACTGTATGGCGTAAGTACTAAATAATGATATGAACCCAACTAATTGGAGAAAAGCTCGCCGCATTTTTGTTCTTTTTCGAATCCAAGCCCCTTCCCTCCTTTTGCTTCTTTTGGAATTCCTGTGCAATCCTATCATTCTCCGTGTGCCTAGATTACCAATAGTTAATTTCATAATTTTGTAACATAAATCAATTCAATTCTTTTTCTATAAAATACAAAACTACCTTTTGAAAACAGAGCTAGCTAGATGACCAAATTTATTTAGTTTCGAGGGTTTAGGGAACAAAACTGATATGCACGGTGGGTGCCGAAAAATATGCTTTACCAAAAATATATCATGGACGCAGATCTCCCATGCGCACCTTGCGTATAACATGAGACATCATGATCTTATACACACAACAATGTAATAGTACTCTAATCTACCTAATTAAAATTGTAACTTGCAACCTTTTTTTTTTCTTCGATGATCGATCCCTTCCCACAGAACGCCACACATCACTACTGGAAACTTGAAATTCCCTCACGGTGCACTACCGTCAGGGAAAATACATGAAAATGTACGTATGGTCATAAAAAATAAAAATATCGCTATAAAATTTCTTACGGTGCACTTACCGTCAGGGAAAATAAAAATACCGTCAGGGCTAGCTCGACAGGGTAATTCCAGTTTTGCCTGACGTTGGTCAGGGAATTTCAAGTTTCCAGTGGTGCATCTCGTTCATGTGACGTGCATGTAGATGCAAAGCAAGTACGTACCTAGATTGGAGCATGCAGACTGCCCTAAAGAAGTTGAAGGCGTTGATGATGCAAATAAAGCAAGCATGTAATTGAGCATGCACCCACAGGTACCACGTGACGCCGGCACACTGCAGTCCTCAAAATCGCGAGTTCGCAACTCAAGCGATCGTGACTCAGTGCAGGCCTGCTTCTTGGTTTCTTCGTAGTAGATCAAAGACAAAACTCAAAACAGATGATTCTCAGCGTTCACAGGACTTACCAAAGACATCAATGATGCTGAAGATACGTAACTTTCGGCAAGACGAAGATAGCAGTCGTGACTGAAGAAAGGAGGCCTCTCTGCGGAACGACCACACGCGTTCCACCTCCTTGAAGGCCTCGGCGATGCAGGCGATGGCGGCCGCCGTGCCAAACCTCTGCTTTGATCATAAATCCCAAAGCCTTCTAAGCCACCGTCACACGCATAACACATCCGAACAGAGCATACAAAATAATAAGCATGAATATACATATTAGAACTAAAATATATGCAAACTAAAATAACCAAATTAAATTGCAGAAAGAAAACAATGTAGTCAGGTTAGAGCAAACATTACCCATACTAACCAATACTCCTTATTTATAAAACAATGGCACATTGAATAATTATTTCAGCACAATCACACCAAGCCCAGTTTTCAGTTGAAATTTTGCAATGCTATAATTGCTATTGTCCCAAACTGAAACTTCTTCGAGACCTTATCCTGTGGTGCCAGTACGTTCAACATCAACTCATGCTAAAAGGTAAGAGCAGGTGCGGACCAAGTAGAAGAACATGGGCGTACATATGCACCCCAAAATATATATACGAATGTACACCTAATATTTTTCTTATTTTTATTTGTTTGCCAAAAATCGAAGTTAGCAGGCATGTATACATTTGAGGTCAGAACAGATCTGAATGCCAATAGCCAAATAGCTTAAGTTAAGTTCGGGTGATCTGTCTCGCACAGGGAGGAGAAAAGGTGTGCATACACCTATTGGGTGCTCCGCATCTTTGGCGAAGGTACCGGCGAAGACCTCGGCATCTGGCATAGGCAGCGCCGGTGATCGCCTAGTTGCTGCAGGAGAGAGCACGCACGGGCATCATAGGTTGAGAGGCCTCCATCGCAGAGGGGCGGGTTGCTGCAGCCGCCCTGGCGGCCAGGTCATCGACGACCCCGGCCCGACCAGCGGCGTCTAACAGGCCGTAGTCCGTGGGCACAAGAAGCCCCACGAACTCCACGATGTCCTTGTACCCGGCCCCCTAGCGGTGCCAAGTCTTGCTGTCTACGTATCTATGGGAGGGGCCGATACAGGCATAGGCACTACAGGAATCAGGGGCTTTGCTGAGTGCCTCAAGCACTCGGCAAAGGGAAAAAAACACTCGGCAAAGGATTTGACGAGTGTATCTCTCGGCAAAGACCCGTCGGGAAACAAGTAATCGGCAAAGGGGCCTTTGCCGAGAGCATTTTTTTGGGTACTCGGCAAACACTTTGCCGTGGGCCCACCCCGGCACTCGTCAAACAAAAGTGAACGTTAACGCCGGCGCATCTTGACAGCGGATTTGCCGAGTGCCCCCCTCCCTAAGCACTTGGCAAAGAATTTATAATTTTTTTGAAAAATCTTTGCCGAGTGCTTTCTCACCTGGCGCTCGGCAAAGAATTTTAATTTTTTTTGAAAAATCTTTGCCGAGTGCCCCCTCCACATGCATTCGGCAAACAATTTATTTTTTTTTGAAAAACTTTGCAGAGTGCTTTTGTCTTGCTCTTGGCAAACATACTCTCTTTGCCGAGCGCTTTGGTTTTTGCACTCGGCAAAGCTGGGAATATTGCTCTCTGGTACCCACCTTTGCCAAGTGTTATGGTCATTGCACACGGCAGAGACCTCCTTTGCCGAAGGTTACACTCGGCAAAGAGGCCACAATTTTTTTTCGATTTTTTTGTATTTCATCACAACAAAAACAGTATATATATCGCACATATGACAAATATACACATATATACCACATCCACCGCACATATATCACATCCACCGCACATATAGCACACATAGACCACATTGATTGCATATGTCACACACATCGGTCACAATATATCATAAATCGATCACAATGTCTACGAAGTGTCTCAAATGCATCACAAGTCTGCAAATCTCATAAGGTGTCAAGTGCAGGGTAATGTGACAAGTGCATTATTGAAAAGATAAATAGACGGCCAACTCACTATCCACCCTGCCAACCTGGCCACCCCCTCTGTGGTGAAGGCTGTGGTGAGTTCGTCGAAGGCAAGCCGGGTTGTTCAAACCCGCCGACTGAGGCTGCACAAAAGAGACAGCGAGTTAGTGCGTGTGATGACCAAAGAGCGAGCGAAAGCAATACACATTTATACTTACAGAAGCCACAAAAACAGGAGGCTGAGGCTGAGCGAGGCACTGGTGCTAGAGCAAATAGTGTTTCTGGGACCTCCATCCCCAAATGTGCCCCCATCTGGGAGACGAACTGGATGAGATCCGCAATCCTCTTCTCTGCGGCTTCCTGTTGGACCCTCTCGGCATCGAGCTAGGCTTGCATCGCCTGGTTCCGCTCCAACACCGCCCTCCTTTCTTCTTCCATCTTGGCCTGCAATAATGCAAAAGAGGAGTTAGAATAATTGAAACATAATCAACTGAAGCTTAATACAACAGGAATAAACTCTAAGTGCTTGGTAAGCGTGCTGTCCAGCCGCCGGCGGTGGGCGTATGGGCACGCTTGCGCCTGTGCTCCATGCTCGAAGCTGGGAGAGAGTGGGAGTCGAGGCCATGTCGATAACGCTGTCACCCATCCAGTACCGCCCATGTTTCTTTCCTCCCCCACCCTCATGTCTATCTCTGGGTCAAGGTCCTGGGTGCTCGGATCGTGGTCTTCACCGTATACCGTCCTCGCCGCAGACGTGTACTCGCTAACGCGGCTGCGCACACTCGCGTTGGTGTACGCCTCGGGCGGGTCCTCTGGGTTGTACGAGACGTCGGACGTCGCCTTACCCTTGTGCGCCATAGCATATGCCATGAACATGGGGCAAGGCGCACCACCATATGCCTGAGACTGCAAGAAACAGAGTTAGAGCAGGAAGAATCACGAGTTAGAACAGATCAACGATTTCTCTTACCCAGGCTTGTGCATATCCGGCGAGGCTGTGGCCACCATGATGGTGCGCTATGCTAGGCAACGGCTCTCTCGGGCAGCGCTGTGGGCCTTCTCCCACTCGGGGCCGCACCACCGGTCCACGATCTGCTCCTAGCAGTTGCGGTGGGTGGAGCACCACCAGGGGCAAGTCTACACGTCACAATTTGACATATAAGTAGATCAAAGTAGAACTATGTAAACTCAAAGGAAATGTTTTTTATATACCGCGATGTACTGGTCCCGAGTCAGCGCCATCGTCTTCGCTTGTGTTTTACTGACCTTCTGCCCAAGGACGGTGCCATGGTAAGTGACGATGGCCTGGAGGCGCGCCTCGTAGTGCAAGTCCACGATGAGCTTCTTGCAAGACTTGGTAGCCATGGCCTGGGCCCTTGCCTCATACCCTCCTCGCATTTGAAATAAGTCTACACACATACGTGATGGATCCATTTATTGTCTGAAGAAAAGTGCAATGAATGTGATGCATTGAGCTTACTAGTACTACATGAAAGACTTATCCAGAACTCCAGCAAGACACGCGCCGCCTTGGTGTCGGCTGTCGGATCCGTGGCAACGGCGTAGTGTCGAAGGTCCAGGGAGGCTCCCGCTTCCCAGCGTACATCGCCAAGCCAGGGTAGTACTACTTACAAAGAAGACCTAGGATGTGATTCGGCGAGCGTGCGTGACCAGCACCCTGGGTCACAACCGTCCAGTTCTTGAAAAGTAATTAATCAGTAGCATTAGTTTGTAATTCAACTTTCAATATATCATATAAAATAGTAATACCATGAAAAGTTACTTACTTTTGCCTCCCGGGGCGAATGACCGGCCCTTGGGCCGGGTGTGGTACTGGAGGGAGACTCGTGGGACCTCGCAAGTACACAGCCGACGAGGAACCAGAAGAAGTAGAGCCAGCACCCACCGCGTTGTCCTCATCCTCCTCCTCCTCGTCCCCCTCCTGCTCCCCCTCGTTCGTCTGGGGACCTATCACCTCCTCCTCCTCCTCCTCCTCGTCCCCGGCCTACTTCTGCTCGTCCTCCTCCTCACGAGGCGTGGGAGGAGATGGCTCCCTCGTGTGCCTGCTCCTCCTTCCCCTCCTCCTGTTGGACGTCCCCTAAGCTGCAGCCGACACTGCAGCTCGTGTCTAGCTATCCAACGCGGCCAAGTTCAATGACAGGTTGCCGACAATCTTCAACGAAGCACCTGCATTTGACAAGAACAAACAAGACATAATTAGAAAGGGAGGCTAAATAAACAAAACATAATTAGAAAATAATACGCATGTATTAGAAAATAGAATTACAACATAAACAAGATATAAATACATAGCATTACATGTATTAACTATAATCTTCATAATCAGGATTAGCTAGATTATAAGTCTCATTGTCGATATCAACCATGTCAAAATAATCAACCCCATCCAATGGAGGAATGTTGTCTTCGCTGTTATTGCCTAAACCAAGTCGCTCAAGCATTTATAAGTCTCTAACATTTTCAACCTCATCTCTATCGTCCTCATCATCAACCATTTCTAGGTCAACTTCTATTCCTATCGCTTCGATCAAGTCTATCTCGAACCTCCCTTCTAGCCCTTCTTCCTGAAAGAACTCTCCCTCGTATGTATTTGGGTTGAAGTTATAATCTTCATCGTTTGGGACAAGTAATTTGTTGTGTGGCGATACCTTGTGCACAATATCCCAACCCTTCAGCTGCTCTTTGCTTTGGCACGCATAAGGAGATAATAAACTTGCGTTGCCTATTGGGCCACAATATATACATCGTCTCCGGGTAGGACAGTATCCTATCGAATTTTGACTAGACCAAGATTAGAATGGATCCGTCTCGTTACTGCAGGATCAAACCAGTGGCATTTGAATATGATGGGATTAAGTGGTCTGGAACCATAAAAAGTGAGTTCGTTTATATCTTCAACTCTTCCTTAATACTTGACCCCATCTTGGCCTAGCGTAAAACTTGTTGTTCTTCGATTCAGATGACCCTGCCCATAGCTTGTTGTGTGAAAGCGATATCCATTCACATCATAACCATTAAATGACTTGACCCTAAAGCCAAAGCCATCGGCAACCTGTCTCAACTCGAGAGTCATAGTCGTATCCCTTTGGGCCTGCAAGCCAAAGCCATGTAGGAAAGGTCGATATATCATTCACACGTCAATGCATGCAACTCAGAATATGAAACTAAGTACGAGCTAACTTGGACGGTACCTTCTATTCGAACCATGAAATGAATTCGGGGTTTCCACTTCCCGCACCCTTTCTAAGAAGGGCATCCGCTTCCTGCGGGCTAGGATCGCTTGATTGACACCAGTATTAATAAAGAAATTCCCTATAGCAATGAGAATATAGGGGTTAGATACAAGAAATACTGACGACACATGGAACAAGTTTGTTGTGAACTTACGTGATGTATGGCTCCACTTCGTTGAGGTTGGTCAACACATAGAACATGATAGTGCGGCACTCTTCATATCGCAAGATCTTGGTTGTCGATCCACTTGCGCATCCGAGTTGCCCTCGGAAAAGGCTGAGGTTCGACTCATTTCCATCATCATTGTAATGAGGGGTTGGATTATGCACGCTAGGGAGATTGGCACTATAATATGTAATTGTGAAGTTAGACACCTCATCGAGGATGTATGCCTCTGCAATGGAAGCCTCGATTTTTGTTTTATTTCTATATTTCTTTCGAAGAATCTTTAAACCTCTCTCGACTGGATAGCACCAACAAAACTGCACGGCCCCCCATTCGTGCCTCGTACGGGTGTTGGCATTTCTTAACGTCATCACTGAGAATAGAGATAGAATCCATCTCCGGCAATGGCGCCAGAAATGCTTGTTGGCATTTCTTAGTATCATAACCAGGTTTAAGACCTGGCCATGTTACCAAGTAATACCTCACCGGTTATTCCCTTTATTGCTACCAGCGATACACCTCTAGTGATAGTTTTAGAATAGCCTGGCATAAGCACCATGGCATACCAAGACTAATCTTACCTCTATCAAGAGAGTTATATCACCAATAATGTTAGGATTATGGCCTTAGCAGCTAGTGCCTTGGAGATGCTTTACGGCGCACTTTCAGCATTCCTTAACACTAGTGCTAAAACTATATTCCTGACTACAATAGAGAGAGTGGTGATATGGTAATTCATTATAGTTATGGAAGTGGATCTACAAGCGTACGGAAATACTGTTGTAGTATTTCAATCCGGAGTATTCCTAGGTGTTGTATTTATATTTTTCTAAAGGAAGGCTAGTGTAAAACTTTAGTACGAAACCATAAACATAGAATACTATATTTTGTATGAAAGATAGACCAATATGCATAACAGGGATAAATAATAATGGTTTTCATGATAGTGAACACACACACACAGAGATAAGTGACTCTCAAGCGGGGAACGTGGTCGTAGCATAAAGAATAAAAGAATATAGAATAAAAAGAATATCCTATAGGAGCAATGGTCCTCATACGCCTAATGTCTAGAATATAGTTAGTCATACAAATACATGAGTTAGAGATAAAGTTGTGCACGAGATGGATCAGTAGACCACCGGGTACTAGTCTGCCAGCAAACATGGGTGGCAATTTACTAACTCCTACACTATAGCCGAATGTGGGGGATTACAAGAGATGGACAGGGCTGTCACCACCTGCCACCTACCACCTCAACCGTGGACTATAAAATGCATTCACCGGCTCCACTATACCCGAGCACCATGCCCACGCATAGAGAAGCTACCCAAGCCCCTGGGTCTCTCACCCTACGGATGAACGAGTTAAGAACTTGTATGTTTTGCGATGGACCACCATCTCCCACACAACTCTACTCCTAATCATCTAAATGTATGAATGATTAAGAACGGAGTTCTATATGCTAAGAACATGATATGAATGCTATGAACTAGCAAGCATATCATGAACAAGGCATAAGAACTAGAAGCCCTATGTTCTATGATCATATCACACAAACTATAGTCTAGTTTATATAACAAGATTATATCAAAAAAACTATACTCTAATTCTAGAACATTGCTATATTGATAAAAAGAGAGGGTGAACATGATGGAAAGAATTGTATTCATACCAAGAACTAACCAAGATGTTCTCGTCCTCTTACAAGATGAGCCTTGCTCCACTACTACTACTACAAAGGATAAAGTAAAAGTGGAGAGAAGCACTTGAGAGTACAAGTGTGAGAGGTGTGGTGTCTGTTATGTGTGGGGGTCTTCCCTTCTTATATACTAGCTCCAGGTCGGTTTGGGGTCTAAGGGTAATAAATGCCATGTAGCACCACCTCTATAACCGACTAAGTGAATCGGCAGAGAAAGATGGGCTAGGCTGGCCCACTTAGGGGTGCGGCCACACCCTGGTGCGCCCACACTAGGGTGGCCCCCCCTCAGGCCCAGCCTTGGCCCAAAGCCCCCTTGCTGCTCCTGGACCTCTTCACCATAGGTTGTTGGCCCAGATTGATACTTCGATTTTAGGCATTGTTTTATTTTGTGAAATACACCTTGCCGAAAAGCGTATTCTTATGACCTTTTCATCTTTTTCTTGTATGTTTCCTGTAAAACAATGATGCTCCAGTACAAGTGGAACTAGGTCAATAGTAAAGATATTTGTGAGTATGACTATGATAATTCTCACTTTTTCGATAATAGTTGGTGGTTAGGGTGTGTCGGTATTTACTGCCAGCAACGGGAGGTGCAAAATCAGATGCTACATTGGATTGAAGAAGGCCGGTGGAATATCTTCTCTAGCTTACAGAGCAAAACGAGTGCTATTTTTTCTAGGTTTGCAATCACGGTCTGAGATAACTCCTTGGCACAAAGCTGGCGGAAGAAATAACTCAACTCTACTAGGACTAGCCAAACATGCTCAGGGAAATAGCCTCGAACCATCGCTGGGAGAAGGCGCTCGATCCCGATGTAGTAGTCATGACTCTTCGTCCCTAAGACTCATATAGTATTTAAGTTCACTCCTCTCCTCAAATTAGTTGCGTATCCATCAGGGAACATTATAATCTGGATCTATTCTAGTACTTTCCTCCTTTATGGCCTTTTCAACACAAATTCGGCCGGAGGCCTTGTCCATGTCTTGCCACGGCGAGGAGGCTTTATCTCTTGCTTTGGTCTATCACATAACATTGTCAGATCCACTCTAGCCTTAACGTTGTCCTTTGTCTTATTAGGAATGTTCATGATTGTTCCCTCGAATGCTTCGGGGATATTTTTTTAGTATGCATGACACCAATATTGTGCGGAAGGAGAAGGTCATCAAAATAGGGAAGCCGAGTCAAGTCCGACTTATGCGTCCACATATGTTGCAGACCATACCCCACAAACCCATCACATTCTTTGTTGACCACCAGAGCATCTATCTTTTCATGAACCGCGGCACCAGTCAACATCTGGGGTGCAGGGTCTGTCACCACAAGCCCTTTCATGAAGTTCTTGATGTCTCATTTGAATGGATGGTCAGGCGGGAGGAACTGTCAGTGTAGGTCGAACGCCGAATACTTGCCACCCCTTTTCAACCAAATGAACCTGAGAGCTTCTTTGCATACTGGACAGGGGAACTTCCCGTGAACACACTAGGCGCAGAACATGCCGTACGCTAGAAAGTCATGCAGGGAGTAATGGTACCAAACATACATCCTGAAGTTTCTCTTTGTAGCACAGTCGTATGTCCATACCCCTTGATTCCAAGCAATGATCAATTCATCAATGAGGGGCTCCATGAACACACCCATATGATTCCCTGGGTGTCCAGGAATGATCAATGACAATAACATGTTCTGTCATTGCATGCGCACACCAGGGGGGTGATTGAGGGGGGTCACAAACACAGGCCAACATGAGTAGGACACAGCCATCATGCCATAAGGATTGAACCCATCTGTTTCAACTGCAACACGAACATTACGGGCCTCTTTATCTTTCTTATGATGAATGCCATCAAAGTGGGTCCACGCTTCACCATCGGATGCATGCACCATCTTGTCGGGATTGTATCATTTGCCATGTTTGTGCCATGTCATCTGTTCCACAGATTCCTCGGTCATATATAGCTGTTGGTTCCTCGGTATGAAAGGGAGGTACCATAGGATTGATACGGGGATGTCAAGCTACCTCTTTTGGCTATCGGCAGAGTC
The DNA here is from genome assembly GCA_015844335.1 of Chrysopogon serrulatus. Lineage (NCBI taxonomy): Eukaryota > Viridiplantae > Streptophyta > Magnoliopsida > Poales > Poaceae > Chrysopogon > Chrysopogon serrulatus. The sequence goes on along the minus strand of JADLZL010003099.1, from coordinate 370,713 downwards.
TACCTCCAGATACCTAGAGGATTCGCACATCGGGCAGCACTTTGCTTCCGCGTGTTCTTTTCTGAATAGAACGCATCCCTTCGGACATGCATGTATCGGCTCATGGGGCATCTTAAGGGCACAAAGCAGTTTCTGTGACTCGTACATGCTCTTCGGCAGAATGTGACCATCTGGAAGCAAGCTGCCAGCAACTGTCAGCATACTATCGAAGGTGTCTCCACTCAGGCTAAGCTGAGACTTCAACGCCATTAGACGACCAATGCCATCTAACTGAGAGACGATTGTGTGGCCGTGAAGGGGTTGCTATGCAGAAGATAACATATCGTAGAACGCCTTAGCGGTGGCCTCTGGCTCCTCCTCCTCATCCGTATGTCCATCACTGAACTGTGCTTGATGAAAGTCATCTAACATGTCTGCTACCCCAGCATCGGCATCAAATTCCTCGACGCGTGCTCTAACAACCTTCTCTCACATACGATGGGCTTCACCATGGTGGACCCATCGGGTATAGTCTGGGGTAAACCAATACTTCACAAGGTGTTCACCCATGGTCTCTTTGCATTGCCTTTACCTATTAGCACATCTGCTACAGGGACACACAACCCGACTCGCTTCTTTAGCAGCCTCACTGAATGCTTGCTCCAAGAAGGAATGGGTCTTGTTGATCCATTCATTCATGTAAACACTATCACTTGGATGGCCCATGTACATCAACTCAAGATCATCCATCTTCTAACATATACATTAGCGAGAAACATAAAAATCAAGTTTACCTACATCGGCCTCCTACTTACTAATAGGTGAGGATAGGTCCTTATCCCACCCGCGGATGCGTTGTTGGGGTTAGTTTCCATATTCTACTCCGATCGAAGACAAAATTTCAGCAGCATCTCCCCACTGTTCTCCATGTACACGTCTCGACAGGGGAGACCGTGCATACGTAGAACAATAGGGAGGTGATGCCGAAACTCAGTCTTCAATCAGAGCAGACCATGAAAACTAACCCCAACAATACATACACGGGCTGTCCAAGTAACGTGGACAATTCGAAACAGATACGGTTTTCGATACGCAAAGATCTGCATACCTCCAGTCGTATCTCTTTTGAACGGGAGACGTCTAACTGGGTGACGTGACCTACGACTCTGATACAGAAAGAGGGGTTATACCTTAGGTGGCAGTGCAGTCAGGCTAGCGGAACCGTGGCGAGTCGGTGCAGTGGCGAGGTGGCGCGGTGCAGGCAGACCCGCAACAGCGACGAAGATGATCGGGGTCGACGAGGATCTTCGGCTCAGCTCCTATGGGCTCCTCTCTGAAAAAAGAAAATAAACGGGCTCAATTCAAAATTTCGGTAGAACCTCCCCTGCATGGTGAGGTTTTAAGAACCTGCAACATAGAACGGCTTGATTGCTGTAGAACACAACACACCACCACCACCACCACCACAACCACAGCACCACCACAACCACAACCACAACACCACCACCACAACCACACCAAGACCACCGCCACGACCAACATACCTCACCACCACCGCCATACCACACCACCACCACCATCACACCACGACCACCACCACCACCACAACACCACCACCACCACGTAGCACCACCACACCACCATACCACAACCGCCAACACCATAGCCATACAACACCACCCCCACCACCACCGTCGCCACCGTCGACTACCACTACTCCTCTTACTATTTCCACTACTACTCTAACTACTACCAGTAACGAACAGCAAGAAGGGAGCGGGGAGGGCCGCACCGTGAACGTGGGGGGCGGAGGCCAAGGCCAGAACGGCGGTGGGGTAGGCCGGGCGGTTAGGGCCGGAACGGTGGCACGGCCGGGTCGGGAAGGGAACGCACGCCGGGTGCGGGCCGTCCGGCCGGAAGAAGGCCGCCGGCCGGGCTGCCGGGGCTACAGGGAATGGGCCCGCCTGCAGGGGCTCTGCTGCTGCTGCCGCTGCTTTGCCAGGCTGGGGCGGGGAGGCCGGGGCCGGGGCGGGGAGACCGCGTGGCCGCCGGCACGGGCCGGGTTACCGGGCTGGCCGCCACCGGGCGCTAGCGGCGGGCCGCTGGCCGGGCGCTGCTCGCAAAGCCGCCGGGCTGGCTCTGGCGCGGCTGGCTGCCCACCGCCGCTGCTCCAGCTGCTCCTGGCCGGCGCGTCGGGCTGACCGCCGACGCGGAGCGGGCGCGGTGGCCGGCGCCGCTATCGCTGCTGCTGGCGGCCGACGCCGCCGCAGCCTACTTCTGCTGCTTCTGGGACCGGGCGCGGTGACGGGCGTGGCTTCGGCGGCCGCGGCGACGGCGGCAAAGCGACGGTGGCGGGCACGGCTTGTGTGCATGTGTGTCTGTGTGTGCATGCGTGGCAGGTGTGTGTGTGCGCGCGCGCGCCGAAATGCCTAAGGGCCGAAACGGCTAAGGGCGACGCCTTTGCCGAGGGCCGCCGATCTGTTCCTCGGCAAAGAAAAGTTTTTTTTGAAAATTGATATCCTTTGCCGAGTGTCGGGCAGCGCACTCGGCAAACCTTTTTTTGGCAAAAAAATCATTTTGAAACACGAAATGATTTTTTAAAACCTTCTTTGCCGAATGCTGGGGCCAAGGGCCGCAAAGCACCACTCCGGCCAAAAAATACATTTTTATAAAAAAACACAACTTTGCCGAGGGCTCGCCACCAAGGCACTCGGCATAACCCCTTTGCCGGGGGCTAACCCTAGGGCACTCGGCAAAGAAATATTTTTTAAAAAAATAGAAAATATTAAACGATTTCAAAAAATCACTAAATTTTGGCGGCAGCCCTTTTATACTGTATATTACTCATGGAAAAAGTTTTAACATCAAAATCGATCACGAGAAACGCTTGAACTCCGATTCTTCCTGGTTACTTTAGATGTTTATGGAACTTCTTTGGAGATTATTGGATTTGAGCGCAACGTATATGACAACTTGCATGAAACTTTGTCAAATTTTTATCACGGCCTCGATGCATGAAATGATGACACGGTGAGAAGTTTCATGATTTTTGGGATTCATTTGCTTTTTATAGAATTTAAAAACAATGAGCCCGCAAATGGGTCGTTAGGTTTTGTGATCACGGTGTTCAAAATTTCAGGTCTCACTCTGAATACTCTCCTACAATACCATAAATAACATTAATATTATTTTTTGAATGCACATGCAGTTTAAATTTGTATTTTTTAAAAAATTACAATTAAATGCAATAAACTTCTGCAAAATAGCAAAATACATGAAAAATGGGCCATATTTGAATATATAGTATAATCTAACGTGAAAAGGCTACAGAAAAAATTGGAGGGAAAAAATCAAAAAAAATTTAAATTTTTGACGAGTGTTAGGGAGTGGCACTTGGCAAAGGCCTATATTTGCCGACAAAACTAGGGCATGGCTCTCGGCAAAGTCCCCTCTTTGCCGAGAGCTAGGGGCGTGCCTCTCGGCAAAGTCCCTCTTGCCGAGAGCCTAACGGGTGGCTCTCGGGGGGGGGGGGCTAGTGGCGCCTCTTTGCCGAGAGTTTGCGCTTGGCAAAGATGGGCCTTTGTCGAGAGGGAGACTGTGCCGAGAGCCAAACACTCAGCAAAAGTTGCTTTGCTGAGAGCCTTTTTTTGTGAGTGAGCGCGCTCGGCAAAGATGCCATTTGCCGAGTGCCCGATAAAAAGTGCTCGGCAAAGCCCTAAGCACTCGGCAAAGGGCGTGATTCCGGTATTGAGGGGCGGGTATGATTTTTTTTGCGTAAGAAAAGACGGAGGGTGGGAGAGATTGCCAAGAGAGAAATATGTGTAAACGTTTACAAGTTCATAAACTTGGCCCACCTGTCAGATCATGGTGGATGATTTAGACGCGTTAGATCTGATCTTAAAATACAACTAATGGACAAAAACTAAGGTGGGTAGGAGAGATCAGGGTGAGAGGCTATTTCTAATTCCTCCGCCCTTTTTTATTATAGATATAGATAGATATATATGATATACGATGAAGCAGTTCTATGGTTGTTTGTGGACGGTGTAGTTTATTTCCAATATATTATGGGGCACTACTGTTTTGATCATTGGAGCTGGCTTTGTGTACCACAGACTACGCCCTGCAGCTGCCTGTGAGGACCGGACGGCCTGCTGATCTAGGAAGCCGGCTGGGAAGGGAGGCCCCGGCGGCCGGCTGGATGGATGACCTGCGCCAAGAAACGAATGGGTCCACAATTTTAGTTTTTTTAAGTGAACTAGGTAGCGTGCCCGTACGTTGCTATGGGACATGTAACTTTTGTACTAAAAATACACAGATCGTATAATAAGATAACAAAGTATAAAATGTGTAATATTGTTAAAAAAACAATACTTGGTGCGTGATGTTCGTAAAGCCACTACTATAGTATTGTATTTGTGCGTACACGGGTTGAGTAGTAACAACAAACAAAATGTCTGCCAATTCATTCAGAAAGGGACAGTGTCGCTTGGTTGAGTAGTAACATTAACAATCAAAATGTTTGTCAATTCATTCAAAGGGACAGTGTCGCTTCTGTTTTTAGCCTTATCCATGTCAATCAGTGCCGACTCGTGGCCCTTCCTAGCAGTCCGTTGTGTGGGCGTGTATATAGTTATAGTATGTACAGGTAGCATGCATCTACCATGTCTGGGTTGTAGTCAATGCCTCAATCGTGCCCTGTCATCCTGTGTTCCGAAGTTCCTCATCAGTTAGCTCTGAGTTTCATACCCTCCCTAGCCATATAACTTGTCTTTACTTAGCGAGAGCTAGTTGTTCAGCTTTGCCACCTCCAAAGTCACAGCCGAACAGGTATAATGTGCAGCCATAACCTGAAAAGTATAGGTCAATTTTTGGAGCAGAAATTCTTTCAAGAGCACTAAATATACACAAAACCCCCAAATAAAATTAGCAGGCATGGAAAATGGACATAATTTAAATTGCTAATGGTCCATAATTTGTTTTTTTTCCTGAATCGGGCTATAAAAATATTAATAGAAAATTTGTTGCAAGAGACCCGTAGCTATATTTAATTATTAGTTTGTAGAAAAAAAGATTTACATGTACATACAGAATATGAATGTGCTAAGGAGCAAGTTCTTGTTGACATGTTCAATTATCAACGACAATGAATCTAAAGGTAACATTCCTCAAGATATCCAAAAGGTTCTGAAGCACATCAACATTTATGTGGTTTTATAATATACATTACTATTTAAAAAATGTTATTTGATATTTGTGCTATTTAAATATGTGCTATGTAAATCCAATGATGTATGAACTAAAGCCATCTACCTTGTCATTGCCATTAATTACACCAGTTCACATTATATTTTTTCTATAATATTTGTTTTTATTATCATCGTAGTGTTAGCACAAACTTTTTTTTTTTTCTATAAATATATTGTTTTTTTGAGTATCACCGTAGTGTTAGCACGGCAATATACTAGTTCTTTTTAGTTGTATAGAAGATTACGAGGAACTATTGGAGATAGATTTTTTTTCTTTTCCCATATTAATTTGGAAGTTGGCAAACTCTACTTTTAGGAAATAAAAATTGCAAAACTGTCGGAGTTGCTATAATAGAAAAAAATTGCAGCCGTCCGCGTATTCACCAAAATCTTCTCTTTAGTTCCTATAAATGTATCGTGAATATATTTGTGTTTTGGAAAGAAAAAGGTATACGTAAAACCTTCTATTGTTGCGATACGCTCGGTTCTTGTCGAACTCTTTCTTCGACGAATCGCAGCGCGTGGACCTTTTTTTTTTATGATCTCAAAAGCACTACGACACGAAGCAACTTTTCCCGATATCCTATTCCTACCGGCGGAACACGATCGATCTACCGTACCGTCCATTAATCCTCCGACGACCAGACCATGTCCCGCCGCATCACGGCAAACGCCACGCCCTCAGCGCATCAGCAGCACCACCGGCGGCGGCGGCGGCAGGGCGAAGTGTTCGTCCGGCAGGTCTGCGCCGACAACCTCGTCCAGGAGCTGTCCACGATCCGCGACCTCCTGGAGAGGTACCCGTACGTCACCGTCCACGCGGAGCACCCCGGCGGCGACGAGGAGGGCGACAGCCTGCCGCCCGGCGTGCGCATCGACGACCTCCCCGCGGCATCGCGATACGGGCTGGCCAAGGTGGACGTGGACGCCCCGGTCCCGTACTCCCAGCTCGGCATCACGCTGTGCGACGCCAACGGGAGGCTCCCCGTGCTCACGCCCTGGCCGCCGGGCGCCGCCGCCGCCGCCGTGCAGTCCGTGTGGCAGGTCGGTCTCCACGGCCGCGACCCCGGCTCCGGCTCCGTCTCCGGCGCCGCGAGCGGCGGCGGCCTGAGCTTGAGGGCGTTCGCGTACGCGCTGTTCGCGACCGGCGTGGTGTCGGCCGAGAGACGGGGCGCGGTGACGTGGGTCGCGTATGGCGGGCTCTACCACCTCGGGTTCCTCCTCAAGGTGCTCACCGGCGGCGCGCGGCTGCCGGACACCAAGGAGGAGTTCCTGGCGACGCTGGCGGCGTACCTCGGCGACAGGGTGTTCGACGGGAGGCACGTGGCGGCGCGGCTGCCCGGCGGGCAGGTGAGCTTGAAGGGCCCGCTCACGCACGTGGCGGCGCTGCTCGGCGCGCCCGCTGCGGTGACGGCGGTGGCGGAGATGGAGCCGTGGCAGGCCGGGGAGAGGAGCCGCGTCGCGTGCCAGGTGTTCATGCGCCTCAAAGGGCTCTTTTTTGCATGGGACTCCATTGACGTGCATGCTGGCTGTATCCACGGCCTGCACTCTCCTAGGCGAGCTGATTTTGACATTATGTTGTAATTCTTTTGACAAGATCATGTGGTACAATAGGATCAATTTGACAGTTTGTACGTACATTGTATCTGACTATACACAGGATAGAGCCTACTACTACTTTATTTATAAAAACTAGCACGAATGATGTGCAACTGATCTTGTCAATTGTTGTAGTGAGCTGCTCCGCCGGACATATGGATTAAACACGGGATTTGGGTATTCATTGTTATACCTATCTTAAACTCTTATAAAGCAAAATCCATTAGCTAATTTTGTCATTCCACATGCCCTCCACGTTATCGTTTCCTCCTAGCCCACGCATTTACCTCCACCTCCTACTTCTACCTAACAATTAATCAGGCATCCACGTCCAACTCCACCTCCGTGTGTGAACCTGTCTATTTGGTTCTCCACTTTCACGTAACTCTTGTGCTGTTCTACTTTCACATTAATTCTTCTACTGCTCCACTTTTCAGTAAATGGCTCCACTTCTCCAGTAATCAATAAGGCAAGAAATCAATGTAAAGGAAATCAAGAGTCTACAACGTTCTCATGGATTGGATCAACCAGCAGGGCCGACCAACAGCCTATATCTCTCTGACAACTAAAAAGAACAAAGAGGATAGTCTACCTTCGTACGGTAATTTTTGGCTTGCCTCTCCGCTGTCGCCGTGCGATCCCCTCTCCTCCTCTCCTTTTTTCTTTCTTGGTGCGTCCATTTTTTTCTTCCGTTTTTTCCCCACAAATCACAGCGATCGGTCAATCAAGCAAATCACGGTGATCACGGCCGCACATCACTTCCAATCCGATGCCGCCCTTGCTGCAGCCCCCTCGAGCTGCACTCCTGGCCCGCCCTGGCCTCCGCCGTCGCCGTCGCCGTCGCCCTTGCAGTACGCTCTGCCCTCGCCCTGGAGCCCCTGTTGCCCGCACTGCTGGTGGGGCTCGGCGAGAACAACCGCCGCGAATGTCGTCCCCATGGCCGCATCCGGACTCCCTTCTCTCCGTACCTGCAGCGGCGACGGCGAGCATGAGCGTCGTCCCCAACTCCCCGTCGTCACCTGAGACCTCCCTCCTCCGGGTACGTGTCAAAATTTTTCCCCATCGCTGTCTCTCTCCTCTCACGCGCTGCCTATGCTTTTTCCCTCCTGTACGCTACTCGGGTCGCAGCAACGAGGGCGGCGTTCCACGACGGCTCCGGCGACGACGGCTCGGCATAGAGGAACCCGACGTCGGGCTCGAAGTCCGAGAAGCCGCTAGTGGCGTAACCGGCGCGTCCTCGAACAGCATGAACTCGCCAAGCTCCTCCTCCTCGAGGACGGCCAGGCTGCGGGGGCACTCGATCGGCTGGCACGGGGCGGCCGCGTCGGAGGAGTCGTCCTTGGAGGAGTAGTCCTCAGCGAGGGACGACTGGGAGGGGACCTTGCAGAGCACGGACGTCGGCGATGACACCGCCGGCGAGGACTCCGCGCCGGACTCGTACCCGCCGGGGGTCGCAGCGTCCTGCAGCTGCTGCCCGGCGGCCCTGGACCCACCGGAGTTAGTCGCGGCAGAGAAGGTGGTGGTGGCGTTGGGCCCACGGAGCTGGATGACGGCGGTGTCATAGACGCGCGTGGCCTCCTCCGCGGCGGTGTCGTAGAGCTTGACGGCGACGGTGTCGAGCCACACGCTGCGGAACTTGGTGCTGGGCGCGCCCGGCCCACCCTTGCCCACCTTTCTCCGCGCCCTGCTGCACACCCCTGCAGCAGGACCAGCGACGCCAGGGACCCTCCTCCCGCGGTCGCCGTCCACGGAGGCGTTGCACCGATCCGGCACGGGAGCAGCAGCCGCTGGCGCTGGCGCTGCTGCTGCTGCCATGGGCGGCAGCTCCCGCACCATCCTGCCGACCCTCTGGGCCCCGCAGCCATCCTCCTCGCCGGAGGAGTCCGTCAGGTCAGGATCGTCCCAGAAGATCCGCACCGTGCGCGAGCTAGACATGGCAGGACGGGAGGGAGGGTGTTACACCCAAGCTAGCTAGCCGGAGGATTGATGGATGGATGAGCAACTTCCCTGGCTTTAGGATGACACGAAGAACCCCAACAAAAACCAGGGCCTGCAACTGCAAGCTGCAACTTTTGAGCCCAGCAGGAAAAGAAGCAGCTGCAGGGGCGATCGGAGCGGACGGGAGGGGCCGTCGCCTCCAGCACCAAGTTGCTGCATCCATCCTCCCCACGCGCGCAGCTTGCATTGTGTCCTGATAGGGCATCGCCTGCCCCTACAACGCAGCGCTTCTATGATGCGGTGTGCCGTTCGTTCATCCTCTCCCTCCTGTTCCACTCGGTCCTTCCGTGCGTGCCTTCCAAGCAAGCCAAAGGTATTCCCCTCGGTCTGCTGCATGGTTGATGGAAAAGAATCTCATCTTGTGTCATCTTCTGTGATTAGGGTTGGTAGCCTGGTTTGGGAGCAACCTATGTGACTAATTACCTCTTTAATTTCGCAATTTAATTATATATATACGTTCTAGAGTATGCAAGCCTGTTTCCAACATTTTTTGTTACTGGTTCATATATGCAAACATGTAGCCTAACTGTTACAGGTTCACATATATATCTTGTGATTTGTTACTCTAGCGGAGAAACCATTGTTTAGATGCTTTTCTCATCCTAGCTGTTGCTTTCAAGCTAAAAGAAAATATGATGATTATCTTCTAATTAATTGGTTAGTCCCAACTAAATTTGTTTCACTGCTATCTTTGAATCAAGGGGATCAGTGAAAGAGTAGGCATCTCTACCGGCTGCTACGCTGCACATAATTTTTTTTCCCAATGGCAGGAACACCAAATGCAGGGTGAGTTTCTTCGATCTGTTCCATAGCATTTATGTCTTGCTCTTGTGTTTTAGGTAATTTGAATTATGAGGCCTCTGAATATATGTGACTTAGCTTCCTTACCAGAACTGAATGCATCCAATGAAAAGTAGATTGCTGTATAGATCAACTGAATCTCCTTCTACAAAATAACTGAATGTTCTTGCCCTCACGCTAAATGCAGAAACTTAATTAAAAAAAATGCATGAGTGTTTTAGCAAATCCATGCATGGTGCAGACAGGGTAAGTGTAATCTTTTAAAAATGTTGTTTCTTGAATAATTGATAGATTTCGTGTAGAGTCCTAATCAGTACCCTTTTTTCCTTTTTGTGTTGCGTACTTAAACAGTTTATTTGTTTCCTCATGCTAACAGGGCTCCAGGCAGACAGCTGCGCATGTTGGATGTCAGGCTTAGGCAAATTGATGTTTGTGCATTTGGTTGGAGGCAAGAGAACAGCAAGTCCCATTCAGCTCTGATTAACCAATTATGGTTGGCTGGTACAGAATTGTAGATACATGAAGCAAAATCATGCTTGCATTTATTTCATCAAATTTTCCCCTTTGTTAATTTCAGTATATACTATTTTCAAAGGTATTTAGAAGCATGCCTTTATTGTTTACTTTGTATGCTGGGAAGATCAAACCTATGATGGCAAACTTTGGCAGGTTCAGTCACAAAAAAAAGCTGGTTCTTGGACAAGTAGTGGACCATGAAAAAAAAAAACTTTGCCAGACACAAGGGCTAGACAGGTCAGTACCGCATGCTCATTCGCCGCTCACCTTGGTCTCCTCACGTGCTCTGCTCTGTGTCTGAGTGTGTTTCTTGCGGTCAGGCTGCTGATGCGCTTGGTGTGTGGTTGATGGAATTCCCTGGTGCTGGGTGGAGCATTCTGGGATGCTGAATTCAGTCGACAGGTTGTTGGCGGTTGTTTTGTGATGGTGGTTATTATTTTCCCTTGTTGTAAATTGGGATATGCGTAGTAAAATTCACACCAATAGGGATAATATTCATCCAAATTCTATGCACAATGCTTTGATTTAGATTGCTGACAACTCGAGCTCAGTAGGCTCAAATCTCAAAGCACTTCTATGGAGCTAGCAATGATGCCTCTGCCACTGAAACAAATTCAGGGGGCATTGATTAATGTTTAACTTGAAGTCCTTGATCGGTATGTGGGAATGTGATGGAAATACCTGGTGGATAATAAGTGGGTTCAATTTCTTCACCAGCCAGTAAGGTCCCTGGGTGGGTCATGCTTGTTGTTATGTAACCAGCGGTAGAGAAGTCATAATGCACAGGCCCAGGGTCGGAAAACATATGGCAGCTTGTTACTAGCCATAAGGTTGTCACAGAAGTAATTTTAAGCTAGAGTTGTGGCAAGGAGGCTTGTGTATCTTCTTAGAGCTTTGTTTTTGTTGATCTGTGATAAATTGAATATATATTTGGAAGGAATCGACCAAGATTGATTTGATTGCCATGTGTTCCCTTCAGGTTTGGTGAAATGCTCATGGTTTCCACGACAAACTCTAGAGAATTCAATTTCTGCAATGTAAAGAAGTTATTATTTAACTTATATCTGCTAGGTGAGCAATTGTTTAATCAGTTTTATGAGGTTCTTGACAGTGAGTAAGAAGGTGACCAACTTAGCGCTGAGGCAATGAATATGTCTTTAGTGATAGCAGCATAGCTGTAATCTTGAGGTTTGGCATGGTGTGTTGGTGTTTGTGTCATTGGATGCCAAACCTTATATAAGTGGTATTGGGTAATTAACCATGTGTCAATTTTCATGAGTTTGGACTTTACAGGTCAGCTTAAAATAATTGAATTTTTTGAGGTGTAAAAATTATCGTTTACAAGGCATTTTTCCTGGTAGAAAAGAGGTCTATTATGGTTTCTGCTTGAAGCAAGTATGGAATGCAGCCTACAATTTTTTTATTGCTATATGGAATTAGTTGTCCGTTAAACTTAGCCATCAAATACTCTTCATGCAAGTTTTCCTTTTGTTTAAAATGTCTTCATGCGAATTTTAGTTTTCTCTGAGTGTTATCAATAATTATCCATATAAAATTATTTAAATCACATTCATATATGAATGCTTTTGAAAATGTTGCAACCTACATTCCAACTTAAAATAATTATTGTGGCATAGTTTTGTCTTGCTGATATCTACTACTTAAAATTTTGTGTGTTTGTTAATTGTACAACACACATTTAAACTTGAGTTATCGTGGAATTTTTTTTTTTTTTCCCCATTGCAAAACAGAACAAATGATGCTACTTAAATATTTATGGATTTATTGGCGCACGAAATAAACAGATATAGGAGGTTTCTTCCTACCAATACAAAATATTATCTTAGTTGCATCATGGATGATCTATATAGTCCGTCTTTGTGACTGTTAATTTTATAAACTTTGCTTGTGGACTAAATGTCATTTTAACATCGGTATTTAATTTTACAGTATTATTATCTTATCATGCGATCCGTATGTTTTTAGCATAAAAGTTTGTTGTCCCATAGCAACGCACGGGTATGCTACCTAGTATTATATAATACAAGAACGAGCCTCTCCATCCTCATGAACTCCTAATGACCACCGCCATATAGGGAGGCAATTGCTTGATCCTTGCCCGACGTTGATCTTCACTCTGGTGCGGCACCAACGACTGCATTCGAACCACCAAATCCTCAGGCCTAATCGTCACCACCATCCAGGGGCCGTGCGAGGCCGCTACTACTACCGCTGCTGTGCAGGGATATGAGGCCGCTGCTTGATCATCATCAGGCTACTGCTCGACGTTGATCTTAACTTCGGAGCGGCCATAACCATCCGCAATTGAGCTACCAAATTTATTTATCTGTTATTTTGGTGTTTTTGTTTGTTGATTTAGGAAACATGATAAAGTTAAAATGATGCAAAGCCAATGGCAAAACGGGAGGTATGTACTGAACTTTGGAAGTTTTTACAAGAGAATTTTGTATACCAAATTATGTGTCTTTTCTGCTTTTTATAAACTTCAGTAAATTGGTGGCTTTCGAGTGCAGCAAATTTGGAGACTGGACTCTTCATATTACTAATTCAGTAATCTATTCTAATTTTTCTTGAATACCCGCAGCAACGCGCGGGGAATTCTTCTAGTTATTAACAAACACAAAGCAGGCTCGGCTTGGCTCGACTTCTCTCTCGGTACCCATATTATACCACTATAAAGATGAGCATGCAGTCCACAATCCGATGACCCGGCTAGATGCACAGTTTTCTAACACGTCTCCACATCGCGGTCCCAAGATGGCCTAGCTTGGTGCAGAAACTGCAACCTAGGCACGACGGGCGACATAGCACGCCCTGTATATTTGTGGGAGATCCAGTACCAGCCCGGTGCCTAGAAACCCTAACCTCCCATCCCCTTTCCCTCTTTTGCATGCAGCAACCACCGTCTTTTACGCTAGGGGCGAGGCCTTCCCTTGCAACGTGCAGTGGACGTCCCCTCCAACCCTCCCTCGCGCGAGGCGCAGTGCGATAGCCGCCCCTCTCCTTTTGTGCTGAGGCACCGCGCAGCGCCGACGCCCCCTCACCTCCCTTTCTCTCCCGTGGCTCCTCGCAACGCCGACAGATAAGGGCGAGCGCTTCTACCCTCTTCTCTTGCCCCGACGCTAGATTTGGTTCAAGGGCGAGCTCACCGACTGTTGTCGGCGGCCTCCTTGATGCCCCTCATGGATACGGTCTGGGCATGAAATACCGAAAACCGAATACCGAACCGAAAGTACCAAGAACCGAACCGAAAATACCGAAACCGAAATTTTCGGTACCATGTTCCGTTCCTAATTCCAAGGAACCGAATTTACCGAGGTATATTCGATTCTTTGCCTCAGTTTCCGAATTTACTGAAATATGCTAATTATGAGTGTTATTATATTATTAATTGTACTATTGTTGAATATTATATTATGTATTTGTGGTAGTCTACTCTTATAGTCTTGTGAACTTTTATATGTATATACTTGACACTATAATTCCCTACAAAATTATGTCAAAATTGGCTTTTAAACATGCAATTATATGTCTTTGTGATCAATTCGGTATTTTTGGGTAAATACCGGAACCGAACCGAAAATACCGAAACCGAATTTTCTCGGTACCAAATTTTTGAAGGAACCGATCGGTACCTATTTTCCGAGAAACCGAATTTATCGAGAACCGAAGTATCGAACCGATCGGTTCGGTAAATACCGAATGCCTAGGCTGAGTCTCTGGCCTCATCCTCCATGCATGGCTCCGGCCTGCCACTTGTCCTGGGGGCCGAGAGCGCCCGTGTAATTTCGTCCATTCGAACTTTTGAAGAGGAAGCACCTGCTGGCAATGGCAACCCCTGAGGAGGCCTTGTGTCGTTGACGTCACCAGGTTGGCCACGGGCTTGCACGAGGAGCCTCGCTGCCGGTACTTGACCTATTACCCAAGCGACGTGTAACAGTATTATATTACGGAGTGGCTAGCCTTTAATTTAATTTGTCCCGGCCGCTATATACTTTGACCTAGTAACCAAGCAACGTATAGAAAAAAATACTAAACATGTCGATCGCTCGGCCTACGCCTCGCCACGCGGATTTTGGTCTTTTATTTGTCGCGCTGTGAGCATCAGGTTCTTGGTCCTTTGCATTGTGTCTGCTGTCAGCCAGCCAGTGCCAGGAGGCTGCCAGTGCCGCCCAGGGCTCTCGCGGCGCAGCGCGGCGTGTATAAAAGCGGCAGACAGGCAACTCATGCAGCATGAATGCATGCAGTCGTAGCGTAGGAGCTTACACACACACACACACACACACACACGTCGACCATGAGCGGCCGCACCGACACCGGCACCGGCACCGGTACCCAGCCGTCCTCCGATGGCCAGGCCAGCGACTCGAAGAAACGGCCGATCCTGGACATGTCGCTGGGGACGGCGGCGGGGCTATCGAAGCTGCTCCCGACGGGCACCACGCTGGCGTTCCAGACGATGGCGCCGTCCTTCACCAAGGGCGGCACGTGCGAAGACCACGACGTGAACTTCGCCTTCACCCTGGGCCTCATCGTCTTCCTCACGCTGCTCACCGCGGCGCTCAACTTCACCGACAGCATCCACGTCAAGGACGATGGCAAGCACGGCAGCACCCACTACGGGGTGGTCACGGCCGGCGGCCTGCGGCTCTTCGACGGCGACCACCAGCGCAAGCTCCTCCGGGAGGGGGAGGTCCACCGGGCGGACCTGAGGAGGCTCAGGCTGAGGCAGCAGGACGTGCTGCACGCGCTCGTCAGCGCCGCCGTGTTCCTCGCGCTCGCCTTCTGCGACGCCGGCGTGCAGCGCTGCCTCCTCGTCAACCACCGGCGGTCCCGGCCGCTCAAGGATTTCTTCACGCACCTGCCCCTCGCCGTCGGGTTCCTCGCCAGCTTCGTCTTCATCGTCTTCCCGTCCACCCGGAAGGGCATCGGCGAGGACGGTGCCTGGGGCGGATGGGGATCGGAGGACAAGAAGAAGAAGAAGAAGAAAGAGGTGGAGAAGAGAAAGACCACGACCCTGCTGGCGGCGGCGGCGACGCTGTCGAAGCTGCTCCCCACCGGCACCACGCTGGCGTTCCAGACGATGGCGCCGTCCTTCACCAACGGCGGCTACTGCGCCGGCCACCGCGTCAACAAGGCCTTCACCTGGTGGCTCATCGGCGTCCTCACCTTCATCTGCGCGGTGCTCAGCTTCACCGACAGCGTCACCGACGGCCACGCCACCTACTACGGGCTGGTCACCTGCCGCGGCTTCTGGTTCTTCAATGACAACGACTACACCAGGCACCTGCGAGAGGACAAGGCCGCGTGGGAGAAATTGCAGAGGGAGAAGATGGTCAGGGCGCGCGACTTCATGCACGCCGTCGTCAGCGCCGCCGTGTTCGTCGCCCTCGCGTTCTGTGACGCCGGCGTGCAGGGATGCCTCGTCCCCGAGGAGTCCTCCCAGTGGAGGGAGTTCCTCACGCTCCTGCCGCTCGCCGTCACGTTCGTCGCCAGCTTCCTCTTCGTCGTCTTCCCCTCAGACAGGAAGGGCATCGGCGAGGAAGACGCCGCCTTCTGGCATCTGGTGGAAGAAAAGAAAGAAGAGAATGGGAAAGAGCCACCAAAGAAGTAGCAACCGGCCACTGAACCCAACAAGCAGCAGGCCAACCAGCAGGCCACGGCGGCAGCGGCCATGAGCAGCCCCCGAGTTGCTCCATCATCGGAAGAAGCTCATGACGGTCTACACCAACCCAAATCGACTCCGCCGCATAATGTGTGACGCCGTCGATCGATCGTCGTTCTATTCTATGTAAGTTGTTGAGTGCATGCATGAGCATGATGGTCTTTTTAAAATAAGAAAAATAAAGCCGCCTGTCGGAATCGGATCAAGGGGACAAGCAGGCAGGCGGCATGTTTGTCTCTGTTTAGAATTTTCCCCGCCAAAGGTTGTTTGGCTGTTTCAGTGGTGTGCGTGTTGCTTTTCAGTATGCATATGCAGTCCAATAATCTTAGCTATATCTCCATGCATTTTGTTGGACGGTAATGTGATGCTGAGAGTGTGGAATAAAATGTATTTTGTACTGCCCAGATGCTGAGACTACTCTGGAGTAGTAGTACGCATTATTTTAATAATAATGTTTCTTTATGGAGTTCAATTATATTCACTCTTAATACCAGTGTTGATATTCAGTTTTAATGACCCAAATATTTGTTTTTGAACCAAACGTCCGCGTGGAACCAAAGGCATCTACTAGTAGAAATGTACTAGTGTGTCTTCTTCAAAACGTCAGAATAAATAAAGACTGCCGGAATAATGGATTACTGTAAGGCTACTTCTGTCTGTCCCTTGGATGCCTGAAACTTTTTATCACTGTTGCACACGGTCGGTGGCGTGAAACTTTTTGTCTCGTGCATATGTAGTGGTGCATCGGTAGGGTGTTGAGAGCATGGGACAAATCAGATCTGTGTCCAGATTAATACTTGGTGAAATTCAGTAGGTTTTTGTATACACTGAATCGTGGCTCCAAATGCATGTCTGAACATATAGAATCTTAGCTAGGTGCCTCTCTATCTGTCTCTCTCTGCATGTCCGTCTCTTAGCAAACCATGTGTTCCTGAAAGAAAACAGGAATGTGAAACGAAAACATACAATGTGGAGCTATACCTTTTACAATATTTTTTATACTATGGGAACGCAAATGTTCCTCCTGAAATGGCTCCCCGGTGGGCAGGTGAGCTTGAAGGGCCCGCTCACGCACGTAGCGGCGCTGCTCGGTGCGCCCGCTGCGGCGACGGCGGAGATGGACCGTGGCAGGCCGGGGAGAGGAGCCGCGTCGCGTCCCAGGTGTTCATGCGCCTCAAAGGGCTCTTCTTCGCGTGGGACACCATAGACGTGCATGCTGGCTGTATCCGCGGCCTGCACTCACCAACGTCGTCCAGCTGATTATGTTGTACATTGTATTCTTTTTTATTTACGACAAGATCATGTTGCACAATAGGATCTATTTGTCAATTGTACATTGTATATCTAACTATATACATGATATTATATTTATAAAAATTAGCACGGATGATGTGCAACTGATTTTGTCAAATGTTGTAGTGGGCTGCAGTTCCTCGCCATATGGCCATATCGGAGTCAATATACAAATAGATTAAATAAAGGGGTTTTGGTATTCATTACCATACCTATTACTAGTAAAAATACCCGTGCTTTGTAACAAAGAAAAAGGGAAGCTATCAAACATTCATGAAAAATGAGGACCGGAATGATTCATATCTATTTCTGTTTTGCTCCTTCTATAAAACTTGTTTTACGATAACAATGATGATATCCATGATATAAGCTAATATCAAATTTAAAATACAATCTAGAGAGATTTTTTATTTTCTACATGGTAGTTCTTGTTGAGGATTGCGTTTCCAGAGTTATTCAGTACACTTAATTGGACAACAAACTGCTATAGATTTCAGTTCACGTTGATTGTAGTCAGACCATCAGTTGAACCGTGTTATAATAAGATAACTTCTTGTTTTTAATCAAAATTGCATCAACAATTTAGTGGTGAAAATATAGATATTTTTATCTATTCTATCACTAGTACTCCCCATTTTCTTGGTACGGGCCTTTTTGGTCCGGCCCTCCTTAACTATTTATAAGGACAGTGGAGGTCAGTAGATGCAATAGAGACAGGAAGAACAAAAAGAGTTGGAGACCGACACGAGCTTACGTTGCTATTAGTTTGTCGTTGGAGTTGGAGAACAACACGGAGGACTTCTCCAAATCAGTAACACAAGATGCTAAGAAAACCAAATTGAGGTGACCCTACATCAAGTGGAGTCTGTGTCGAGGTGTCTGCAGTCCTTATCTTAATCACTCCCTCCCCTCCACCATTTCAAGTCCACGGAGGCATATGCAGAGTCCGACATCGTCCTCAACTTAAGCACCTCATCATATATATTATTTAATTTCAAGAGCACCTCATAATTGACGATGGCACCGGCAACGCTTGCGGAGGGCATGGAGTTCGTACCTTGCCCACAAGGCCACAACATATTAGACAGACGAGGACAAAAGAGGACATGACAGGGCTGTTTGGGCGTTGCTACAACCATGGCGCAGACAGGGAGGAACATAGATAGGAGACGATGCTAAGCCTCAGCTGCTTGCATGGACCCCGGTCCATTTCCGGTCTGCTCGCACGAATGCCGCTGCGAGAGGACATAGGGCTGGTGCTTTGGTTCGAGAGGGGTTAGGATGGACGTGAGACACCGCTGCACCGTTGGCTTGGCCGCTCGCTTGGACGCCGCTGCACCTGGCCGCTATTGCGTCGCTGGCAGGTGGCCGCGTTCTCGCCGCTACTACCTAGTTATTCTGCTACCATTGCCTGCCGATGCACACACTTCGTGTTTCCGTCGTCGCCAAGGATAGGAATGATATAAGGTTTGGATATCTGTATTGTCAAAAAAAAAAGGTTTGGATATCTGCTATGGATGGCCAATAGGAATGACTGTTGTGGTGCGTTGGACTGTAGTATTAATTGGGCCTCGTGTGTGGTTCCAAGAGCTAGGATGTGTCCTTGTATTTTTAATAAAAAATTATACAAATCCAATCCATGTTAGAATTTACTCAAAAAAATCTATAGAAATCCAATCTATTTTAGTTCATTTTATAAGGTTCAATCCATTTGTGAATATGTCTAGGAGTTCAGCTCTGATTTCACGTGACTAACGTTAGGAGACCAAAAAACAAAATAGTATTCATGATCAATTAGAGGTAAGAGTCTTGCTTTGGTTAAAAATTGCATGGATATTGTTTGGAGATGTATTGTAATAAGACGCAATAGTTAAATACTTCCGTCATCCCAAATTATACGTCGCTTATCTTTTTATACCAAGTTTGATCACTCGTCTTATTCAAAAATATGTGCAATACATCACTTCTTTTGCTGTGGAGATGACGGCATAAGAAGTCACATTGCAACGCACGGGCATGTTTTTTTGCTAGTCTATTACCTAATAATAAACAGGCAAAATTTCAGCCCATTTTTTTGTCTATCTATTTTTGATCCATCCATTTTTTGTCCGTCTCCTCAACTACAGAACAATATAGAGTTTCTTCTGTCTAGACTTATATATATAATAACTCGTGCTCATATGAGTTAGATAGTTTTTATATAGCGAGATACCGATCCCAAAACGTATTGGATCGTATAAGAACAAATTAATCAACTAATGAATCAAAAGGACTGCAGCTACAACTCTGTTTCTCCATAATAGGCTAGAAACAATTCCAATTGATCTCCTGACCAGAAACAAGCATACTGAGCCTACTCGTTTTCTTGTTCAAGAGCTTTTCTATTTTTCACTAAGAACTCAAGTTCGGATTTGTCATGGTTTTTTATTTTAAATTAAATATTATATTATTATAGATGCAACAATTGGTAAATCATACCTTGGTACGAACAAAGCCTTCCATAGTCGTGTCGATCTCGATCTCTCTTCCAGTTCCAAGTGAGCATGTCCGAATTGGTATTTGGGTTACAATTCCAACCGCATGCAATTACGTACACGTACGTACATGCATCGAGCGTCTGCACTGGATCCGTAGAGTACGTGTACGTACATACGATAGACCGTGTACAGGAGCCGACACACTCCATCTTACCATCGGTTTTGAAACAGCAATATCGACCGGGACTCTGCCACACCGATTGAACAAACATACAACGTTGTGTTGGCTACATGTACAAACTATCATTCATACGAGATTGCAAGGAAAAGCGAACTCTGATCGTTGTTGTATTCGCTATTACTAGTCCTATATAAGAGTAGATCGCGTGTGTGATTGCCACATGAATTAGATCGAAACATCAACAACCACAACTCTATCCACCGGCGACATGGCAGCGGGCGGCGGAATCAAGGCGAGCGCCAACATGTGAGTTGTCCTCGCCAACGAGGATCCCGGTGACAGCGAGGTGGCCAAACTAGAGACTCGAGTCAAGAGGGAGGTCAGGAGTAGGACATGTGACGAAAAAAACCTAGAGAAAGGACGAAACAACATACAATTGAATGTGGGAAGTTACTAGGAGAAGAATTTTAGCAATTTTTTTTTATTTTTGCTATGTGAGTATGAAAATTGTCTGTGCTTGTCACCAACAACATAATAAATTATTCTCCCGTTGCAATGTACGGACATCTTTGCTAGTTAAGATAAGATAGGAAAGAGATCAAGGGATCAAAAACCCATAATATTTATTTTCAAAAACCCATAATATTTATTTTTATTCTTTGTTTTTTGATATTATTTATGGGGAAAATAGAACAAGAAGGTGAAAACGGACAGGACGCGGATGCCAAACTTATGTAAGCCAACTAAAACTGGACGCACCAAAATTGGACTCAGGAACGAACTCACGGAGTCCAACCAAGTGGACTCACATCTCTACTCTACACCTATAAAAAGATTAAAACATCATCGTCTACCTAGTGATACCAAGTCTCAATCCTTACATATCCACATCCGATATGAATCATCCTTCATTCGAAGCTTACGCATCCATGTCCTACCTGGTTCTGATACAAAGACCGGATCCGTGTGTCCGAGTACAGTACAAAGTACTTGGAGCTCAAGCGTCCGCGTCTGAATTCCTAAGGTTGAGTCCAAGATGATGAGCACACCGCCTCCCCACGCGCAGCAGCCCCTCATGCCGTCGCACACCGCCTCCCCACGCGCAGCAGCCCCTCATGCCGTCACCTTCCACGTTCAGTCTGGTAAGGTTTGGTCCTTGCGAAACTATATATTTTTAAAAATCAATGGTTAAAGTTAGAAATATTTGATTTTAATGACTATAAAGTGAAAAAAAGCCTCAATGAATTTAGAAATAATTTAGGTTCGCAACAAAAATCTTTTATTAGTTTTTTTAATTTTTTGCAAATTCATCTCTGTAGGCGTGGATAAAAATTTGTACCCCCTTTGCGACGCACAACCATATATCTAGTATATATGTATAAAAAAAATCAAGAGGACTCACGAAAGCAAACCAAAACCAGACTCAGGAATAGATATGAATGCAGCGTATATAGATTGTACCTGAATTTCAGTGTTTGTATGTGTAATTAATGTAGTTAATAAGGAAAGGTGGGCGGAAAATTTTGGCTCTTTAATATCACTAGCAAACTTGCCCGTGCGTTATAAGGGAGGAAAAAAAATTACCAAACATTCATGGAAACAAGGACCGGAACGATACATATCTATTTATGTTTTGCACTTTCTATAAAATTTTAAAGCTAATTTTTTTTATGATGACTATGACATGGACAATATAAGCCAATGTTGGCAATAATATGACAATACACTATTGAACTTGTATCTGATTTAAAATATAATCTTCATATATTTTTCCGTCTCCTATTGCAGAACACACAAAACTATTTATTTGCAACTATATCATAATTTTAAATTCATACTATATATCCGTGCGCCGGTATAGTTAGATATCGAGTTATGTGACTTCCTTTATTTGGATCCATAAAAAAGTCGGTAATATGTATTTAACAATGTGTCAAAAAATGGTCTATCTGATGATTATGCCTGGAAGCATCTCTCGATTTCTACATGATAGCTCTAGTCGAGGATTGTTTTTAGAGAGGTTATTAGATTAAACGGGAAGCATCTCTCGATTTCTACATGATAGCTCTAGTCGAGGATTGCTTTTAGAGAGGTATCTATTAGATTAAATTGGACAACGAACTGCTCCAGACTTCCGTACGAATTGATTAGTTGGACCATTTTCTAAACCAGATTATAATAATAACATGTTTTGTTCTCAATTAAAGTTGCATTTATAATTTGTTGGTAAAAATATATATTTTTAGGTCAAAAGGTTAAAGGCTCATAATCTTATATTTATTTTTATAGGAAAAAATTTGGAAAAAATAGTATGGGAAAGTGAAAAGGGAATCACGGGTCTAAGTAATAACGTGGGGAAAAACTGAAAGAAAACCAAAACCAACATGGAAAAAGAAACGGAAGCAAACAAACCGATAACAAACCAAAATAGGACTCACGAACCAAAGCAAAACCCCCCAAAATCGAACTTGAGAAACGACACCAGCCGAGGGAAATTAAAAAAGGTGACGTATATAGATTGGACTCTGTTTCCTATGTCTGAGTAGTTATTAGATAGTTCAAAGTGATGAACAAAAAGTAGATAAGATGTGTCCATATGTTACAACAAAACTCAATAAATTTTAGGATGGGACGCTATATCAGTCTAACGTGAGCTATTCTAACTCGTACGACCATAGGTAATATATATAAGTTTGGATGGATTAAAAAAACTTTCCATTGTCCGGTAATTAGAGGGAGGTGGACCAACAAAATGGATAGACGAAAAATTAGGCTGAAATTTTATCTCTTTATTATTACTAGTAAAATTGCCCGTGCGTTGCAACAAGAGTATTTTTTAGAAAATTTTATTGTATTTATCAGATCACACTAAAAAAATTAACATCAGAAAATGCATCATCAAAATGCAATATAATACAAAACATCAATTTATTATGTTGTATGCTATAGAAAAATAAATTGTCATCTGATGAATTAAATAGTATCTGTACTGATCATCAGCACATATATGGAACAGGTTTACTCAGGCGTTAGTTTAGTGAGCTACTTAGCTTGGTCCCGTATTGTCCACTACCGCTGTTAGTGCGCTAGTGAGCCCTTCATAAAAAAAGCTAGGTCACATACACAACCGGTGACTTCGTGCAAACCATTGCATGACCACTACGCAGGGCATCCATCATCTGATATAGCCCAAAGTGCATTTTTAAATTAATCGCTAGGCGTAAAAAAAAATAAAATCTAATCATAGGACCTGTGTCTGTAGCGTTAGGTCATTGATTACTCACAACCGGTGGATCCGAGTCCTCCCATATTAATGCATCGCAGTTTCCCTATATCCGTAAGCCTTGGATTTTTTTTTTTTTTTTTTTTTTTTTTTTTTTTTGGCCAACCATCCCTATCTACTCCTCACAGAATACCTCGTAATCCCATATATTCTGTACCGCTCAGTCCCTGTTTGATATAACTATGCTTCATCGGTAGAATAGTTTTTTTTTATTTTATTTTAGCTGGTAAAGTAGCTCTACTTGTGGAGCTGAAGTAGTTTTATAAAAAAAAAGTTTGATGGGTGGGATAAATGTTGATATTGTTATAAAACATGTTGCCAATGGTTAGGACCTTTCCCTCTCCGTCTCTCATGATCAATATAGTAGATGAAAGTAGAAGAACAAGTAGACACAAGATAGAGAGACTATTCTTTATTCCTCTGATTATTGGTAATTACATCATAGATCTCTCTCATATATATAGTCCTGCCAAGGCCTAAGAGTTTTGGTAAGAGCTCACATACAAATGGACTAGGATTAGAATTCCTCCTTCTCCTTTTCTTCTAGAATATAGTTCGTATGTTTTACAACACTCCCCATTGGGCGATTACCGCGATATGCATATGCCTTATTAAAAACTCCATCCGAAAATCCAGTGGGAAAAACGGTTATTGGAGAAAAGAGTACATTGTATTAATTAATTGTATTGCACATGTTGTCTTGTTAAAAACCTTGCGTGAGAAATCTTCGAGTAAAAACTCATATAGTGAAAAGAGTACAACATTTGACCTTCTTGGTCATGTATTCTTCCAGACAGTCTATTCTTCATGAATAGATATTGGTCTTCATGATCTATGCATAAACTTCAGTGTTTTAGCAAATATGATCTACTTGATCTTTATAATTCAAATGGTTTACCTTCAAGGTGGATTAATAAAATATGCTCCCCCACATAAAGCCATCCTTTGAACTTCATTGTTTAAACCACAGTTTTCATAACTGTTTGTTTAATAATGGTATGCAGTACCAATAATGGTATGCAGTACCATAATACTAAATATTTTAAAATATTGGCTTGTAATTCTTCTATGAATTATAATAGGTATAAATAAGAGCAATATGCTTTATGTATAAATTACCACTTATTACTTATACAAAACAAATAAAATTTATCCTTGAGGATAATAAATCCTTTCGGAGGATCATGGGGATAACATTTAATATCTTCTAGACAGAGTATCAAACTTCTACTAGAGTATGAGTACTTATAATTCTTCTTGGATTTTTGAAAATATATATTCTATAAATCTTTAGAATTTAGAATATACCACTTAATAATAAATCCAGTCTTGCATTTGCCATTGAGGAGATAATTCAATTGCCAAAGTCACCATTATTATTCTTATACCTTCTATGGTATTTAGAGGATATTAATATTTCATTGCTAGCTTCACAATATATACTTTTTGAGTGTTTGTATGACATCTTCATGGCATTTAATATTCCTCACTTTCTTTCTCGGGTCTATTCTCACTTCAGGAATTAATGGCGTTATTCAAGAATCGACTGGTAAATCCTTCATGGATTAACTCCTTCAAGGACGTTCTTATTTTCAATGAATAATATTTCTCTTCTACGAAATATATTCTCTACTACATGAGAGATTATTATGTGATATACACAATGCGATAGTTTTATTCACTATAAAGTCATTCGATGACTCTATTTTTCTAAGACATGCTCTTCATGAGAATTTAATATTCAAAGTAGTAGGGTTTGCGTGCGTATGTTTATAGAGATAAGTGTATATACGTGTTGTGAGCGTCTGCATTGTACTGTATAATTTTAAAAAAAAAGAGGTTCAAAGTCGCATGACCGCAAAGGAAAGAGGCGCCTTCAAACACCCTATATCTACACAAGGCATTGATGAAGACCATAAAATCTACTTGTCTTTGATCACGAAATCTAGTATCCTTTCACAAAATATTGACCAGAGACCCCTAGAAGCAGAATATTGACTAGAGAGACCCCTAGAAAACTCAGGGTTATTACAATCCTTCAACACTAGAACAGAGTGTCGGTGAAACCGGATGTTGTTGTAAAAGAAACCAAAAGAAGAGTCAATTGTCACATCAAAAACCAACCAACAACTTCCTTTGACGAATACCAGCTACTAAGATCAACCAAAACATCTGATACCATACACTGGACATTTGCATGTCCCCGATCAGGCATTATCAAGATAAAGGGGAAGCCAAAGAAACCTGACAAGCGTCATTCCACACTGTCATCATAATCGTCACCACCATCTTGTCGATACCATCATGTAGAAACCAAAACCTACATAAAACCAGAACTAACATAAAAATCTACAAAGGGGACAGATACCTACCTACTTCTCTCCCACTGGCGACATTATTGCTTGTAGGATGAGAGTGCCCGAGAGAAGATTTGATCGGCGATGACGGCTGTTGGGTGAGGAGGCCGGCCTATGCTATCTTCTGTTTTGAGTGTACTAACTACGATAGCGTGTCAAGGTGAATCCAATAACAAGCAAAACGGCATCTATAGTTTGGGTTGAATAGGTATACACTTAAAAGAGTTGGAGTGGGATTCTTAGTAGTCATCAGAGAAATCAGCAGTCCCATATTTATACTTTCAGCTTAAAAAGGCAATTTCAAATTCTACAAATAGCCTATATTAACTTCCTTGCAAAAAAAAAAACTAAACACTACTGAGTTAATTACTATTGGTTTACCGTCTTAGTTAATTAATACTAATTTGTTGGTATGTGTTTCTCAATACGACAAGTGTGAGTGAGTGCGTATGATGAATCTTGAGTAGATTTGTTATGGAAAAAATTTCAGCCTTATTCCCTGGCGTCTCTGGATTCGGCAAATCTTCTCTTCAGTTCCTATATATATGCATGCATCGTAAATATATTTGTGTTGGAACAAAAAATACGTAAATAAAACCTTCTAATTTTGCGGTATGCTCGGTTCGTGTCGAACTCTTCCTTCGGCGAATCGCAGCGCGTGGACTCATTTGATGATCTCAAAAGCACAACGACACGAAGCAACTGTTCACGTCGTGGTGCCCGCCGGCAGAGCTTCCTCAGCCCTGCCGCTGTCCCCATCGACCTGTGCAAAAGCCGTTTCTTCTCACCGTTCTTCGCCGCAAGATTGGACTGCTGCTGCTGGACATTAGCGCCCATGGCCGGCCGGCCAGTTTGTGTAAGCAGCAGCTACGTAAGCCTGCATTCATGCATGCCCTTTTATTATTTATAATAGATGACGACGGTGGCCTGCCGCAGGGTGGCAGCCCTGCAGAAGATCGCACAGACGCAAGCAGCAGAGGCAAAATTAAAGGAGCGATGATATGAGATGAAGAACCAGATGCTCAAAGGCCTTGTTCACTTCCCTTGTAAGTTGCAAGTTTTTCCACTCTCTCTCCATCACATTAATTTTTACCCGTATATATAGAGCATTAAATGTTAGTGAAAAAAATAACTAATTATATAGTTTTGTTGTAAATCACGAGACGAATCTTTTGAGTCTAGTTGAGTCACGATTGGATAATATTTGCCAAATACAAACGAAATGCTACAGTTCAACTTTTTCTAACATTTACGAACTGAACAAGGCAAGTAGGAAAACATCATCAATTAAAGAACATGTGATGATATGACATGAAATAAGCACGTTGCTTGGGTATCAGGTCAAGCCCGTCGCCGCCTGGGCGATTGCGCTGCCCAAAACAGAAACGTAACATGGCCACACATTATTTTTCACTTCTCTCGACTTTCATGCGTGCCCTACCACAGGTCTATTAGAAGGCGTGCGATATGGTTACACATTTATATGTTCCACTTCTCTCGACTCTTCTCGTGCATGTCCTACTACAAATCGATTAGAAGTCGTGTTAGCTTTGTCATAAGCCAAACATTTGTTTCTTTGACCATTGATTTTTTTAAAAAGTTTATGTAGATTCATATAACAAGATTTATGTTTTTAGACTCACCATGAGAAATACTTTCATATTATATAATTCATATATGTTGTACAACTAAAAGAATTTTATAAAATGGCTGGTCAAAGGTAGTAACATTTGACTTAGGACAAAGCTAATGTGACATGTAAAGAAAACGGAGGGAGTAGTACCCTATATAATATATGAAACGGCCGGTTCTAAAACTCACGCGTGGTGGATAATCAACTTGTCTTAAATTACAACACAATAATACCCGTACATAGAAGCATCAATCTTTTGCTTTTGCCATATTTAATCGATGATATTCAGCAGCACAGCTGTTAATAAGCTCTAATAAATATTAGATGCTTTGCCTCTCCTGTAAGGTCTCTCCTGTAAGCAGATCGTGGGATTTGCATAGTATTATTTGTTTTAATTCGAGTACAATAAAGACAGTCTTTTGACATATTTAATCGATGATATTCTGCAGCACAGCTGTTAAGCTTTAATCAAATACTAGTGCAAAGCGCGCTCCTGCGCGCCTGCAATTAGATTGACAAATATTTATTTGGGGACCCATACAGGGCTACCTAATAGTTCTATGGCGTAGTTGGTAGCACTTGTAACAGCAAAGTGCTTAATTATACACGGGAAACGGTGCATATGAGTATGGTCAACATAATTGGCGCATGTGGAGGTTCCTCTGATTTTTAACCTCTGTTGCTGATTGGTGTGTATCCTGTCTGATTAGTGTGTATCCTATGGGGTCTGCAGGAAAACATGGAGGTAATATAATTATAGTTAGTTTTATTGTGTATGCTGTAGTTAGTGGAAGGTGTTCAACACTAATTCCATGATGCATACCATGGTGAGTGATCGGTCGGAGGTGGTTCGGATATTGCTTCTGCTGGTGGATGCTCCAGCGTCCAGGTTGTTATTACTTCTGTTGGTGGACGCTCCAGCGTCCAGGCTGTGTGATTGAAGTTATTGCCAACTATGAAAAATTGTAAATCCTACAAGAGGTTAATTTCATAATATCAAAGTGATTACCAAATCTTTGAAACTCACAGGAATTTCGTATGGCATACATGTGTTGGAAACATACCTTTAATATGGTGGAAGAAATCCTTCTGTAGTGAAGAGATCCTGTGTATGTCGCCAATTGCAGGAAACGTGAGTGATGGATGGCTGCAGTTGAGCTTGTTTCCAAGGCGCTTCTTCTCAATGGCGTCGAGGTTGCCTCCAGTGGCTGCAGCCGGTCAACCACTGCAAATCACATGAGCCTATAGGAAGGACCATCACCATGGATGTGTAATGTCTCGCAGCTAGATTAGGCATACAAAGCAACAATTTTTTCCCTATAAAATACAGGTAGTAAGGTGCAAGTGTAAATTGATAAGGTGATCTCTTTTTTTAAAAGGCACCATAAGCAGTAAGGCAGAAGCTTATATCGCTAAGATGGTTATGTTTTAGAAGCTACTATTAGAACAGGTGAAAGCAAAAGACACCATGATCTTATGTCGATTCAACATAATACCAGGTAGTTAACAAAATATTACATGCAAATAGCACTGCAAGTCAGACCGTGCAGTAAAGTAATGCTGAATTTGGCTATACCGAAGTAATTTCTAATTTTGGGCAGAGGAACAGAGAGAGGGAGGGAGGGGGTGTCACACCATTTCTTGCCTGAGAAGAGTGGACCATTGGACTATTCATTACAAACTTTTACAATTTGTGTGCCAAGTTCAGGATGACATAGCAATTAATGAACCAATCATTTAAATTCAGAGTACTCACATTGGAAGAAAGTTCTGAACAACCTGCTGCCCTAAAGATACTTGTATCAATGCCGTCACACCGAGCAGGTAAGGCAAACCTGTTATCAAATAATAAGCCAGAATGAGCATAAAGTTGTGTCAGCAACTCACCATTACTGGGGAGTGGCAGGGTAAGCAAAAGGCATCACAAAGCAAGGGAGTGGAACAATTAACTATGTAAGGTTTAGTTGGATTAGTAAAAGAGCATCCTGATTTTAGTACATCTCAATTGAAAGCATAGCAGCCTAGGTGCAGGTCACGTTCCTTAAAATGGACCCCCCCCGGCATTCTGCTTTGTATAAAATTTTTACAAAGAAAAGTTTCTTAGATAAAAAGGTGCTAAGGTAGAAGGGCCTGAGTAAAATAATGACCCTAGGATTCTAAAATAACCACTATGCCACCTGAGATCAGATATCCTCATTCCAATAAAAATATATAATGCAGTAACTTCAGTTTAATTTGCATCATGTTTTATAAACCATCGATATGGATTAGCATGGTACCTGCACTCACCATTTCACCAATGCAAAGTGACTTGAGGGCCCAAACAAAGGCAGCAATGTAGTCTTTAGTAATTGAAATTTGGAAGAAAAAAGAAAAGGTGTAAACATCTGCGAAGTTTTAGGACAATGTGGAGCATATGTTAAATGTCGAATGCACTAAGTTATGTATAGAAGCTGCCCTGATGTCGAAAAATGGCATAGTAAAAAAATATATTGCTAAAATGTCTTAGAAATGGAGAAGGTAGTTTATTTTGATGT
Organism: Chrysopogon serrulatus; assembly: GCA_015844335.1. Lineage (NCBI taxonomy): Eukaryota > Viridiplantae > Streptophyta > Magnoliopsida > Poales > Poaceae > Chrysopogon > Chrysopogon serrulatus. Next base: position 341,124 of record JADLZL010003099.1, on the reverse strand, counting down.
ACTGAAACTATTGTATTGAAAATAAATTAGGCATGCTAGATCCATTCTATATGCAGAAGATAAGTACTCAGTTTGTTATACATGAAGGCTTAATAATAAAGCCAAAAGCTGGAATAAATGGGCCACTGCAAAGATGATTCAGGTGCATTATTTGTTGTAAAATGTAATGAATAATAGTATTACCTGCCATTGAAACTAACAACACACCTATTTTGTTGTGATTGCTGTGCAAATTAGTGTACTGAACATCAATATCTTTTAGGACCATCCAAATCACCGGAAAATCAATATTCCTACAATGGGTGCAGTAAATTAATATTTAATCTCTTGCTTGAAACCAAAGTCTAATTCTAAGAATAGGTGAAAAAAAATTTAGGACCCAAGGGAGCTTAGAGGAACTGAGGATAAGAGCAGGACGACAAGACATAGGTGAATGCCTATTCCATGTCTTCATTATTCCACTATAGACTGACTGGTATATAAGAATCTCTTAAGGTAATAATCTGTAACACTTAGAATAATCTCATGGTAAGTTAATAAGCTAAATGTAATTACCGTATCTAGAAGGATGAAACTACCACAGGGAAGCTAAAAAACACATGGAATAAATTAAAGATAACCCAAGTGCATAAGAATCCTATAAATTAGTTACAAAATTAAAGGTAGCACAATATTTATAGAGGCGATATGCAGGTGTCTTGGTTTTTATGCAATTTTCAATCTTAGAACCTAAAGGAACAGGAGCCTGCAAAAGTATTCTTAGCTAACTATAATAAACAGGTAAGAATACATTAACGGTAAAGGTAAGAACCATCACGTCGTACTCCAGTAGGAAACAGAGGTCACCTAATATAGGTATCGAACTCTATCATCATATTTAATCTCATCATATTTAATCTTATAATTATAAGATTCGTTTCAGCTGAATAGGCATGCATGATGCATATACCACTGTGAAAACACCACACAACTTGTGAGCTATGAGAACTATCAGAAACCTGAAGATCATTGGGAAAATTCTATTTTAGGACAGTTTTCACTTTGTCAGACATTTCAGAGTAAAGCCTTACCAGTGTAGAAGATTAATATTACGATGTTCCAGTGTAGGAACAAATCGACGGCTAACTTTTGCAGTCCAAAGTATTCCATAGAGATCTGAATTATTGAGTTGTAAATCTGTTGCTAATTAGAGGTACTATAGCAAGCACTCAAGACTGATTTGGATGGTGATTGGTTTACGCTACTTGACAGATGATTAAGTATGGTTTAATGTTTCTCAAGCCTTAAGGGTTGCTATATGACTAAAAGTGATTGCATTTATCAATAGTTAGGGAGGCAAATTAAATAAAAGGACAACTATGGTTGTATTCCTCAATCTGAAACATATATCATAGGTAATAATTTGAATTGTAGAGCAAGAGCACTTGCCTCGATGGGTACATTCCAAAGTTAATGTAATGATCCTTGTAACATGTATCCATACTTGGTAAATGAATAAAGGAGAATAAAGTTACTCCTCTTAGATCATAGCCTGTGAAACCAAAACAAAAGCAAAGACGCGATGTTAATAATTTACCTACATAAAAGTATAATAATGAACTTCGAAAACAAGAAAACAATGACCTTTGTTGTTTTTTTTCTTCAGTCTTCCATGTATCCCACTTGATTTAGAAGAACAGAAATGTACATATAATTGTACTAAAATGTCAAAGAACAATAAGAACCAACAAAAAAAGCGACCGCAGATAAGCAAAGTTTTGGATAATATAATCTTTGGGAATAGGACATGTGCTCGGACATCGAAGCAATGATCATAGGCAATAATCAAAAGCTATCACTTCACACGTAATAAACAGAAGCTCAGATTGCACAATGACATCATCATTGGCATCACAAGCAATGATCATAGGCGAGCAGAGGCCGAAGAAAAAACAAGAAGAAGCTAGACATGATTCCGCTTCCGGCAAAATCCGCTCATAGGAATCAAATTAGCTTCTGCAGAATCAAAGGAGCCAAATCTTAACCGTCAAGTGGCCTAATCAGATGGCCCACCTAATTCTAAACAACATGGACCCTGGTTCCTTTGAGGAGCCTGGGCAACTTTCATATCTTAAATTAAATAGAAATGACCAACTGGCCACTGCCGTAATCACCATGGAATAGGTAGAAAGAGATGGCAAAAATAGAATCAATATTGCTCGTAATCATTGCCTGCATTGCCTCAGTTACAGTAAAAAAGAAAGAGATATGAAATGTACAAAGATAGCTCATGATAATCACATCAAACGCTCAACAGAATATTTATGATGCAATCATCACAGCAGCAGCCCATTCCCTCAAATAAAAATATATCAAGACAAAAATACGCTCATCATTGCAGGAGACCAAGATAGAAATAGCACACCAACAATTATCAGGGATGCATACTAAGAAATCAAACAAATATCACTGATATGGTCACGTGCTCAGATGTATGGTGCAATAATTTTCTTCTCCAGTCAAAACAAGCAGGCCAGACCTACAGAACGCAAACAAATGGTAGTATAACCACAGAGATTGATAAGAAAAATAAAGGGAAAACAATATATCTAGGGCGAAAGCAACTTTGCCTTGCTCGTTTGCGGCGTCCGACCAAGATCGACCCAAATCTCACGTGCAGCAAAAAATCATGTGAGGAGCAAAAAATCATGGGAGGAGGAGAAGAAGAGGTTCAGTTACAGTTCCCTCTGTGCAGAGAGAGATATAAGCAAGCAACAGGAAGTCACGTGCTACGGAAGCAAGTAACTAAGGCAAAGAACAAAAGGGAATTTAGTTTATAAGAAAAAATAGGGAAGTACAACAAACATGAATGAACTGACATAATCAGCTTTTAAGTGACCTCATCTTTACTTGTAAGGAGAAAAAAAAATAATCGAAGTACTTTATTAGAGCAGAAATCAGTGTTCCCAACATTTTGCAGAGTTAAAGACGATAATCTATGAATCAGTTTTGCATACCAAACTAATAATCTAATACTGCGAACTGGGAAACTGAAATTAAATAATTTAATGTCATATAAGAAGAATCTTGCAATTATCTGAAGCCATAGAAATCTAGAACCTAATAAATCAGTTTTTGCATACGGTGCATGTGTCCTATTATGATTAATTGCTAGGGAAAGAAATTGGAGAATCTGAAAGGAAAAGGATCGGAGAAACATGAGTACATGACTGAGGAGAGTAGGGCAGTTAGCAGCAATCTAATTGTCTTTAGCTTAGTTGTGTCTTTGTATCAGGATTCAGAAGATGTGCATGTACTTACAGGGCTGCTCCTCTATGTTCTCCATCATTGGTCATGGAGTTGCCGATGCCGTCGACCATGCTCGCCCCCTAAAAAAAGGGACCATTTAATCTTTCAGGAAAATTTTAAAGAATTAAACATCACTCGTAAACTCATTATTTCACAGTGGCTCTGAGCAGAAAAGGAAACATACTTGCCATTTGTTGTAGGAAGAAACTCTACATTTTGTCAAAAAAAAAGCTCGGGGCTACAGACCACATGCACATTCACTGAAAAGCCATATCAGATATACAGACCTGAGAAGTTATGAACACCTCAACACAATGATACATTAGAATCAGATACCTGAAAGGAAATCTATGAAACAAATTGAGGCTGAGACCACAACAATAAAAGAGAAGCAATTTCTGAAAAGTAAGGTTGGAGGTACATACAACTTTACTAAACTATACTGGTGAAAATTGCCATGGAACTGGTAGGAACTGAACTAAATACAGCATAAAGGTTTAAAAATTCCTACAACACATGAATGTGAAATCAGCATGGGGATACTTTTGAAATTCAGAAAAATTGCAGGTGTGCATTGGCTTCATAGCAGGTTAAGTACATTTTGTAAACACATATTGTTGTATCTTTGTCTTAAAAAAGTTAGAACAAAGATATAGCCATATAGGCAAGTGAAGGTGTCAAAATAAGCAAATCATTAAAAAAACCATGATTCGATAATAGAAGAAAGATGGACATAAATATTCATAAGAACATATGTGTTTGCGTGTGTACCTATAGCTGAGACAAATATAGCCAATTTAATTGTATAGGTGGAAATAGAAAATCACTTTAATTCTGCCAAAGTTAATGAGCAGCACATAAGAAAAACAGAGTACACACATTGAAACTTTGGTTCCTTTCGGTCCTGAAAATCACCAAAAAAAAAAAAAAACAGTTTCCTGACCCAACCAGTATGTGGTTACTGAAACCAGCAAATTTATCTTGATACAAAAGTGTAGCAATAGTGAACATAACTGCATATACCATAGCATGAGAATTACTGAACCTAAATTCCAAAAAAAAATGCTGCCATGAAAATATCCTCATTAGATTAAAAAAAGTAAGGCATGAGACCGAGGAGGACAAGAAGAGGGGTGAGGTATCGCCTGATCTGGTCGCGGAGCTGAGCCACCGTGGCTGCCGTCGATGAGGAAGAAGCGATGCACAACCATGGTCGCCCGAGCACAAGAGCTAGGGTTTCGTGGAGAACAGGATAACAGATGATTCGGCGCCGAGAGAAGGCAGCGTCGGGGGCAGGCACGCCGGGCGGCCCCGGAGGGGGCTCTTCCGTGCCGTGCAGCGGCCGAGGACGGCGGCCGCCGAGGCCGCCGGGCGGCGCCACCCGCCAGCGCCTCGCACGGCGAAGCGGCAGCTCCGGATCCCTAGCCGACACCGCCACATCGGCAGGGGAGACGGAGAGGAAGAGAGGGAGGAGAGGGAAGGGAGGGGGCGCCCCGGTGCGCCGCTCGTCGCCAGCGCCGTCGCCCCGTTCGCCTCACGTCGGGAGAGTCGAGAGGATAGGGAAAGAGATCGGTTTTTTTTTTTTTTTTTTTTTTTTTTTTTTTTTTTTGCGAGAAGCCAGACACAAGCGCGTATATATTTGCCTCCCGGGCTTCGGAGAAGAAGCTGGAAAAGAGAAAGAGAAGCCGCTCCCATCAGAAGCCGATCCAAGCAATCTGCAAATTAGCTTCTGCGAGATTAATCAGCTTCTAACAGAATCAAAGGAGCCAAATCTGAACCATTAAGTGGCCTAATCGGATGGCCCACATCATTCTAAGCGACGTGGACATAGGTTCCTTCAAGGAGTCTGTTCAAGTTTAATATCTTAAATTAGATGCTTTGCCTCTCCAGTAAACTACTAGACGTGGAAGCAGATCGAATATGGTCAGGTACGGATTTGGATAGTATTATTTGTTTTAATTCGAGTACAAATAAAGACAGTCTTTGGCCATATTTAACATAAAAATCTACAAAGGGGACAGATACCTACTTCTCTCCCACTGGCGACATTATTGCTTGTAGGATGAGAGTGCCCGAGAGAAGATTTGATCAGCGATGACGGCTGTTGGGTGAGGAGGCCGGCCTATGCTATCTTCTGTTTTGAGTGTACTAACTACGATAGCGTGTCAAGGTGAATCCAATAACAAGCAAAACGGCGTCTATAGTTTGGGTTGAATAGATATACACTTAAAAGAGTTGGAGTGGGATTCTTAGTAGTCATCAGAGAAATCAGCAGTCCCATATTTATGCTTTCAGCTTAAAAAGGCAATTTCAAATTCTACAAATAGCCTATATTAACTTCCTTGCAAAAAAAAAACTAAACACTACTGAGTTAATTACTATTGGTTTACCGTCTTAGTTAATTAATACTAATTTGTTGGTATGTGTTTCTCAATACGGCAAGTGTGAGTGAGTGCGTATGATGAATCTTGAGTAGATTTGTTATGGAAAAAATTTCAGCCTTATTCCCTGGCGTCTCCGGATTCGGCAAATCTTCTTTAGTTCCTATATATATGCATGCATCGTAAATATATTTGTGTTGGAACAAAAATACGTAAATAAAACCTTCTAATTTTGTGGTATGATCGGTTCGTGTCAAACTCTTCCTTCGGCGAATCGCAGCGCGTGGACTCATTTGATGATCTCAAAAGCACAACGACACGAAGCAACTGTTCCCGATATCCTACCGGCCGGATTCGATCAATCTGCTCTGCCGCCGCGTGGAGGAGAGAACGAAGCATGGAGGAGGCAGCGGCGTGGCAAAGTCAGACACTGGCCAAGTGTTGCTGACTCAAGCGGAGTGGGAGGCTCGACAGAAGCGCGTGTCTGGAGAAGGCTCGGGGAGGAGCAGTAGTGGCGGTCGTGGCCGGGGCCGTGGACGCGGCAGGAGCAGTGGTGGCCACGGCGGGCAAGGCGACGGCGCCAAGGAGGCCACTGGCAAGCATGACAAAAGCCACATCAAGTGTTTCAAGTGCCAGAAATATGGGCACTATGCTGAAAAGTGCCCAAGTGAAGAGAAGAAGAAGGAGGAGGCTCACCATGTTGCTGCGGTGGAGTATGAACCGACGGTGTTGCTCGCCAAGACGGCTGTGCCGGGGAGGTCTGAGCAATCGTCATCAGAAAAGCTATTGTCGGACGACTGTCAGTTGTTGCTGAATGAAGCAAAGGTGTTTCCTGAACTTCATTATACCAACGATGGGGTGTCATGTGGAGATGTTTGGTGCCTGGATAATGGAGCAAGCAATCATATGACCGGAGATCGACAAAAGTTCAAGGAGTTGGACTCTACTGTGTCTGGTAAGGTGACTTTCGGTGATGGTTCAACAGTAGAAATTCAGGGAAGGGGCTCAATCTTATTTCAGGGTGGTACTGGGGATCAGTTGTTGCTCTATGATGTTTACTATATTCCAAAGCTTAGGAGTAATCTAGTAAGCCTTGGTCAACTAACAGAGATTGGTCATAGAGTAGTAATGGATGATGACTTGATAGAAGTTGCAGAAAAGAACCCTGAAAGAATGATCATGAGAGTGCAGAGAACTCCCAACAGATTATATAAAATTGAGTTGAAAACTGTTGAACCAATATGTTTGCTAGCAAATGTGAGTGGTGTGTCATGGCTTTGGCATGGTAGACTTGGGCATGTAAATTTTCAGTCAATAAAATTGTTAGCTGAGAAGGAGATGGCAGGGGGGATACCTTTGATAGATCATTCTGACCAAGTCTGTCAGTCATGTTCGGCAGCAAAGCAAACAAGATGTGCATTTCCACAGATGTCTAGGTGGAGGGCAGATGAACCTTTGGAGCTGTTGCACATAGATTTGTGTGGTCCCATTACTCTAGAAACTGCAGGAGGTAGCAAGTACTTTATGTTGATTGTTGATGACTGTACTAGATGGATGACAGCTTCCATTCTCAAGACAAAGGACCAAGCTAGTGATGCATTTGCTAAATTCAAAGCAGAAGCAGAAAATAACTTGGGATACAAGGTGAAGTGTGTGAGATCAGATAGGGGAGGGGAATTCTTGGCAGCTGCCTTCAAGGAGATATGTGAGAAGGCTGGAATTAGAAGACAGCTGACAGCTCCCTACTCACCACAGCAGAATGGGGTTGTAGAAAGGAGAAATAGGACTGTCATGGAGATGTCTAGATCATTGATGAAAAGCATGAATGTACCAAGGGTGTTCTAGGGTGAAGCTGTGAGACACTCAGTTCATTTGCTCAATAGACTTCCTACTAAACCTATGGGGTTTAGGACACCACTTGAGGCATGGTTTGGTTACAAACCACAATTGAGACACATGAAAGTGTTTGGTTGCAAGGCACATGTCAAACCAGCAAACCCACATCTAAAAAAGCTGGATGATAGGAGTGTACCCATGGTGTACTTTGGTGTTGAGGAGGGAAGCAAGGCACACAGGCTCTATGATCCACAGACCAGAAGAATTGTTGTCAGTAGGGATGTGGTATTTGAGGAAGGTGTGGCCTGGAAGTGGAATTCTGAATTTGGGGAAAGTTCAGATTTTGTTGTTGAAGATACTGTTGGAGAGACAGAACAGCAGCATAGTGGAGGTGGCATTGGTGGACTTGATCCTATCAACCATCCACAAGAACATCCAGATGGAGTACCTGAGGTGAATCAAGACTCAGGGGGGGTCCAGAATATATGCAAGAGGGAAGTGATGGAGGGGATCCATTCCACTTTGAGCAAGAGGAGTTATCTGACACTGTACAAAGTTAGACAACAGCAGGAGAGAATTCTGGGAGTCAGAATTCAGGTGCAGATCAGGGTGCTCATGATGAAAACATGGATGTAGACCATGATGATGCACCAGTGAGGTTTAGAAGTTTGAGTGAAGTGTATGAGAACACAGCTGAGGTGGAAGAAACCTTAGATGTAGGAGTGGAAGTGAATGCTTTGTTGGTAGTGATGGATGAGCCAACAAACTTCCAAGAAGCAGCAAGAAGTGGTGACTGGATGGCAGCAATGGACAGTGAGATTCAGTCAATAAACCAAAACAAGACCTGGGAGTTGGTCAGGTTGCCAGCAGGACATAAACCCATTGGGTTGAAGTGGGTGTTTAAACTCAAGAAAAATGCTGAAGGAGAGGTAGTGAAGCACAAAGCTAGATTAGTTGCAAAAGGCTATGTCCAGAAGCAAGGGATTGACTATGAGGAAGTTTTTACTCCTGTTGCAAGACTTGACACAGTAAAGTTGCTTTTAGCCATGGCAGCAAATTGGGGCTGGGAGGTGCACCACCTAGATGTTAAAACAGCATTTCTGAATGGTGATCTGGTTGAGGATGTGTATGTGGCACAATCAGAAGGATATGTTGTTAAAGGCAAGGAGAAGTTGGTGTACAAGCTGAGTAAAGCATTGTATGGTCTCAAACAAGCTCCAAGAGCCTGGAATGTGAAACTGGACAGTAGTTTGAGGAAACTGGGGTTCAGAAAGTGTGCAAGTGAACCAGCAGTGTACACAAGAGATGTTGGGAAGACATGAGTGATTCTTGGTGTGTATGTGGATGACTTGATAGTAACTGGGGGTAATCCAGAAGAGATAACAGTGTTCAAGAAGCAGATGACCTCTGAATTTGAAATGAGTGACTTGGGACTTTTGTCATTCTATTCGGGGATAGAGGTGGAGCAGAAGAATGACTATATTACTATCAAGCAAACTGGATATGCCAAGAAGGTCTTGGAAAGATTTTGTATGGCAGATTGCAATCAAACTAAAGTACCAATCAATCCAGGTACAGTGTTGGATGATGACAAGGGTGGAAGACCAGTTGATTCAACTGAGTACAGGAGGATGATTGGTTGTCTCAGATACTTGTTGCACACAAGACCAGACATGGCTTTCTCAGTTGGTATGGCTAGCAGGTTCATGGAAAAGCCAACACTGATGCATCTGAATGCAGTGAAGCAGGTCTTTAGATACTTGAAAGGGACTTTGAACTATGGGTTGGTGTATACCAAGGAAGAGAAAGATGAAAAGCTGGTGGGCTATTCAGATTGTGATCTGGCAGGAGACAGGGAGCACAGAAGGAGCACTGGAGGAATGGCTTTTTATATGAATGATAGCTTGATCACTTGGTGCTCACACAAGGAGAAGAGGGTGGCACTGTCAAGCTGTGAAGCTGAATTCATGGCTACAACAGCAGCTGCAATGCAAGCCATGTGGCCCAGAAGTTTGTTGAGTGAACTGACAAAGAAGAAACCACAGTGTGTGACTTTGTTTGTGGACAACAAGTCTGCAATTCAGCTGATGAAGAACCTAGTGTTTCATGGGAGGAGCAAGCACATAGATGTCAAATTCCACTACATCAGAGAGTGTGTGGAAATAGGAGAAATTGCAGTGAAGTGGGTGGGGACTTTGGAGCAGAAGGCTAATTCTCTGACGAAGGCTATGGCAGTGATGAAGCTGGGTGAGGTGAGGTACCTGCTCGGTGTCAGGGAGCTTGAGGTGCATCAAGCTTAAGGGGAAGAATGTTCATGTAAGCTTGCCGCAGAGGATGCAGGATGATGTGGAGAAGGCGAGTGCTAAGCTGGCAAAGCAAGTGCACCCACGGGAAATCCAAATTTGAATGTAGGCGTCGAGCAGTTGCCGGTGGAGAACGTGGTGACCGCGCTCAGACGCTCCCTGGTTGCAGCAGTTGCATTTTACTCCTTTTGTATCCTACTTTGTGTAATTTTCGTTTAGGTAACCATGTGTTGTAAGCCTTGGTATAAAAGGCCGGATGTTTGGAGTGTGTTTTAGCACTTTTCAGTTGGTTGTAAACTGAGTTGTACTCGTGTTGATCTATGGTGAAAAGGGGAGCCGACGCCCTATCGGTTTCAGTGTGTTCATCCGAGTTCTTGCGCGTTCTAGTGTTTTAGGCTAGCCAATTTGATCTTGAGTGCTGTGATCTTTGATCCTTGATTCCAACAGGCACGTGGCGGCGTGGCTGCCCGGTGGGCAGGTGAGCTTGAAGGGCCCGCTCATGCACGTGGCGGCGCTGCTCGGTGCGCCCGGCGACGGCGGAGATGGAGCCGTGGCAGGCCGGGGAGAGGAGCCGCGTCGCGTGCCAGGTGTTCATGCGCCTCAAAGGGCTCTTCTTCACGTGGGACTCCATAGACATGCATGCTGGCTGTATCCACGGCCTGCACTCTCCCACGTCGCCGAGCTGATTTTGACATTATGTTGTAATTCTTTTGACAAGATCATGTTGTATAATAGGATCAATTTGACAGTTGTACGTACATTGTATCTGACTATAAACAGGATAGAGCCTACTATTTTATTTATAAAAATTAGCACGAATGATGTGCAACTGATCTTGTCAAATGTTATAGTGAGCTGCTCCGCCGGACAGGGCCACGCCGTATGGCCATATGGTAGTCATCAATATACATATAGATTAAACACAGGATTTGGGTATTCATTGTCATACCTATTACTAGCAAATACAAAGCATGCTCGGTTTGGCTCGACTTCTCTCTCGGTACTCATATTATACTACTAAAGGTGAGCATGCAGTCCACAATCTGATGGCCCAGCTAGATGCACAGTTTTCTAGCACGTCTCCACATCACGGTCCCAAGATGGCCCAGCTTGGTGTAGAAACTGCACCCTAGGCACGGGCGGCATGCACTACTGCAGTAAGTTTAACGTGACGGTCAAATATCATTAACCGTGGCGGTTTTCTTAACCGCCACGAACGATAGGTCACGGTTAATCATGATTAACCGTGGCGATTGGATTAACCGCCACGGTTAATCAATTAGGTAAAACAAAAAAAGAAAACCCAGAACAGGCCCGACGAGCCCATCCATGGGCCCACCGAGCCCATCCGGGAGCCGCGGCTCCGGGCGAGGGAGCTGAATCCAGAAGAATACAGCCACGAAGAAGCGCCGACATGCCGGAACTCCTCTAGAATCTCTACTCCTCTACTCAATCTCTCTAATCTCTAAACAAGACTAGATCTAGATGAACTAGTCTCTCCTAATTGCTACATCTAGATGAACTAGAACTAGATGAACTAGAACTAGATCAACTAGAGGGACCCTAACCCTAATTATGTGGAGAATATGAAGCACCGGGGTGTAGAATGCCTCTAGGAGGGGCCTTGGGGCGTCATTATATAGGCCGAGGTGGAGTAGGGGGCAAGGAACCGCCACGTCATCGATCCGCGTCTTCATCTTGTGTGCACCGTCGGATCAAACCGACCTTAGATCGACGTAGGAACGCTTTGCTTGGCTTCCAAGGACGCATGGGAGGAAGACTCCAGAAGGCGGCGGCCGAGGTTGACCTAGGACGCCGACCGGCCCCAGGGTGGTGCCGGCCGGCCCCACCTGAGCTCCTCTGTGGGCCCCGCTGCTTCGGGTGTCTTCTAGACCCTTCCTGAGTCCAATGACGATGTTTGCCGATGTGGATAAGTTTCATGATAATTATGCACTCTAATCCCCTCTTTTATGGTTTTCTGGAATAATCCCTGAAAAATATAGAATCAACAAAACTCGTGGAAATTGTCAGTTAAAACCCTAGACTAGTGTGCATTTATGTATCCTTTCATGTCTAAAGTTCTAATAAATATTAACGTTACCCACTGTCAACAGCCTGCCACTTGTCCTGGGGGCCGACACTACTGGAAATCAGTTCTTTGCCAAGTGCCTGAGACACTCGGCAAAGCTCATTTTGCACTCGGAAAAGGCTTTGCCGAGTATTGCACTCGACAAAGGCCACACGGCAAAGAACCCGTCGGCAAAGTGCTTTTTGCCGAGTGCTTTTTTTCGGGCACTCGGCGAAGTTTGAAAAGAAAAAACTCAAAAATAATAGCAAAAAAAAATTAATCAAAGGAGGGCCCCATCGGCCAGCGCCAACTGTCTTCATCCAAGTCGCAAGTCGTGGTATTTTTCGCAGCTATGCGGCCGGCGGGATTCGAACCCATGGCCTCTCTCTCGCGCGAGTGAAAAATATTGCACTACACACTCACATGTGTCTATATTCCGTTTTGATTTTCCAAAAATTATACTAAACCGAGTGAAAAATACTTGTTTGAGGTTCTAAATGAATTCAAATTAAAAACTTGTCAACTACAAAGTTTCATAACTTTTCGAGATCTACAATTTTCATTTAGCGAGTTTCTCCTTCCGAGGTCATTTACAAAATTTGAATTTTAAATTTTTTGAATTTTGAGCGTAGTTTTTGTTGACAAGATGACTTCAAATAAAAAAGTATCAGCTACAAAGTTTTATAATTTTTGAGATCTACAATTCTTATTTGACTATTTTTTCATCCGAGACCTTTTAAAAAATTCAAATTTCAAATTTATGAAAATCGACTATACTTTACGCTAGCAAAACTAATTTAAATTAAAAATGTTCAACTATAAAGTTGTATAATTTCTCAAGATCTACATCTTTTATTTTGGTCATTTGGTCATCTAACGTAGTGGCAAAAATATTATTCACAAATCTTATATATCTCTCTTGCAGTTGCGCAAACTACGAGAGATATGTAAGATTTGTGAACAAATTTACTTTCACTTTGTCAAATGAAGAAATGACTAAAATAGATGTTGTAGATCTTGGAAAGTTATACAACTTTGTAGTTGAAATTTTTTATTTGAATTAATTTAGTACTCCAAAGATACTGCCGATACGGGACTTAGACGGCTACTCACCAAAGACGGCTCCCCGTCAGGACAAGAGCAAGAAGGACGGAATCTGAGTAGAATACGGACCATCCTAGTTAGACGAATAGAAAGTAACCTCTATAATCGAAACGAACACTTCCTATGGATCCGACTAGGATTAGAAACCATAGCTCGGCTCTTTTCCTCTTATGAAAAAAGGAGCCGAGCACCCTCTTTTGTAAATGTATTTAACAATGCACAATCATACATCAATCCAACGCAAAAGGCCAAGGCCGACTGGAGTAGAGCTTTTACCGACGACGACGGGGGCTCGAACCAGATATAAACGTGGTGTCTCTTGCGTGAAACCGCCGAAGTTCTAGTTGTTCGCCGAAGTCCGAATCAACGCTACGGAACCCCGTGGCAGGCTATCGGTGGTCAAACACCGACACCGGGCGCCGCTGTAGGGGCTTTCCGCGAAATCAACGCCAAAAGCTCGATGGACCTACATATGATGATTTTTTCGGGCGGGATCAACCTTCGTTTTTGGAAAGTTGGGTCCGCGGGGCGCATTAACAAGGAATTCTCCATGGTCGACTACTTCGAGAACCGTGAGCCGAAGATACAAGAAATTTTTTCAAGACTCAAGCTCACAGAGGAAGTCAAGACCCAAATATACAAGACAAGCCGAGTTCTTTTCACTACGGCTTCAACAACTCAAAGACGGATATATCGAATATCACTTTCGAAAAGCAATGGAATCTTACAACCTCGACCAATGGGACATCTTCAAACAAGATAAGTTCTCTACCTTCCTTCCTTTTCAATACGGTAAACCTCTAGAAGGAGAAGAACTCGACCATCCACCCAATACGCACGAAGTCTTCATGATAAGGCAACCTCTAGTACCACCAAAGTACAACCTCGGCTCTGAGATCTTCGAAAGAATCGGTTTTATATTCCAAAGCAAATTTCGTCACAAGAGAAGGAGAGACCGACACGAGAAAGCAGCAAGAGAAAGAAGAAACAAGAAAAAAAGGAGGAAGAAGGAACCGAGTTCATGAACGAAGAGAAGCATGGCGCAAATATGAAGAAGAGCTAGCCGAGTACAATCAAAAAAGAGCTAAAAAAGAAGCCGAAGAAAGACGAATCAAGGCAAGGACAAGGCTTGATCCTATCAACAAGATACAAGAATTAATTAACGAAATTGACGCCATACAACGACCAAGTGAAGAACAAGCCAGACTTAGAAGTCTACTCAAAGATACCGCGCAAAGGATACAAGACGACCGAGTACCTCCCCGACACATACCATCCGAATGGACAAGTCAAAGAACTCGGAGGATTTCCGCTTTCAAAAGATTATCAACTCCAAATCATCGAGAAAGAGCTAACCTCATCACGATTGGACAGAAAAAACAGGGAAAAACAGGGGAAGATCTCCGACACCACCCGAAGTCCCCACAGAATTATTTCAAGATACGACGGCCCGGGCGATTCCGACTACGCACGGAAAAAAAATACCCGACAGATTTCCTTGCTTCGCAGAAGACTACTCACACCAAACTACCTCACAAATTCAAACCATCCAATCATTCAAAATATGATGGCAAGATCGAGCCAATGCAATGGCTTAGGATTTATTCTCAATCTATAGAACTAGCCGGAGGCGATGACGATATAAAAGCACTATTTTTCCCAATGGCCCCGAAACATTACCACTCCGGTGGTTCGATAAGTTACGACCGGATCTATCAAAGCATGGGGCGACCTCCAAAAAGCATTTTGCGAAATTTTACAGGGGATACTTGATCCACCCAATAACGCAAGCCGAGTTGAAAGGTTTAAAGCAAAATCCGGAGAAAGCCTCGAGAGACTTCTATAGAAGATTTGGAGAACTCGAGCACAAGTACATGACATCACCGAGAGAGAAGTAATAGAAGCATTTTCATACGGCTTAAAAGTAAGATGGATGTTTCACGATTTCTGCGCAAGGTAAACCCTCGGACAAACGAGGAGTTCAAAAAGAACGATTGAAAAGATGATTACAGCGAAGAGAAGACAAGAGAAAGATTCCCGCACAAATGAAACAACTTCGAAAAGGAGAAACAACACGCATGTAAAGAAACAACTCGAACGATCAAAACAACACAAGATGGAATAACCAAAACAACTCGGGTTATCAAGACAACTCGATATACCAGGATAACTCAAGGTATCAAGACAACTCAAGAAGATGGAACATTCAAGACAACAGACAAGAATTCCACAACAAAAAGAGATATTCTGATAACATGGTGGTATCCACCGAAAGAAAGAAATTCTACCCGGCAAGAAGATTTGAAGACCTCGAAAACATGAAATGCATCTATCATCCAACAGAATCCACCCAATGGGAGAGTGTCGCATCTTTCAAGAAAATATATGAGAAAGGACAAACAAGACAAGGAAGAAAACAAAGAGAAAAAAGAAGAAGACAACACAACCGATAACGGTTTTCAAAATCCAAGAGCAACAAAATATCGTAATATTCTCGGGAGTACCCGGTTCTAGGAGCAAACAAGAAGACAAGCTTGCTGGGCGAACAATCATGGCGGCGCAGCCAACAACACCCGATATTTAAACCGGTCACAATATCCAATTCAGTTCTCACGGGAAGACCAATGGACAAGTGTTGGAAACGCAGGGCTATATCCATTAGTACTCGGACCAACAATTGCCGCCATAACAATAACCAAAGTACTCATCGATGGGGGCGGGGACTCAACATCATATTTGCGAACACCACGAAGAAAATGGGAACAAATTCTCAAAAATGATCATACCTACAAGCGTACCTTTCTATGGGATAGTACCCTAAGACCAGCTATGCCTCTTGGACAGATTACACTTCCAAAGAACATTTGGAACTCCCACAAATTACGGGACAGAACTCATCAAATTTGAAGTTGCAGATTTTGAATCATCATACCATGCGATATTAGGAAGACCAAAGACTAGCGAAATTCTTGGCTGTACCACACTATCCATATCTACTACTCAAGATGCCAGGACCACACGGAGTACTCTCTCTCTCGAGGAGACCTAAAAAGAGCCTACGAATACGATGTACAAGCAATATAGATATCCTCAAAAGTACAAGGTGAAATCAACTCGGCAATGAGCGAAATAAAACGTAAGAACTAGAGATACCAGCCAAAAACAAAGTACACTCACCACCACGGTGAAGGAGAGGGCACCAAAAGATTGATCTAGGAACAGGTGATCCATCAAAGACCGCCACAATCAGCGCACACCGCCTATCAAATAGGAACTCGCGCTCACCAACTTCCTACGGGACAACAAGGATATATTTGCCCGGAAACCAGCAGATATGTCCTGAGTCCCAAGGGAGTTGGCCGAGCACAAAATTGAAGTCAACAAAGGAGCAAGACCGATCAAACAAAGACTACGACGTTTTTCACCGGACAAGAAGGAAGCAATAAAAAAAAAATAGCCCGACTACTAGCGGCGGGGTTCATTAAAGAAATCTTACATCCGTCGGGTTGGCAAATCCTGCTCCGGTACACAAAAAAGAACACGTATGAATGGCGTATGTGTGTCGACTACACGGACCTTAATAAACACTGTCCCAAAGGACCCTTTCGGATTACCAAGAATTGATCGATAGTGGATTCAACAAAGAGGATCAGCTCTATTATCCTTTCTAGATTGCTACTCGGGATATCACTAGATTGCACTAAAAGAAGAAGACCAAAGCAAAACTTCTTTCATTACACCTTTTGGCGCTTATTGTTACAAAACAATATCTTTTGGACTAAAAAATGCAGGAGCAACATACCAAAGAGCTATCCAGACTTGTTTAGAAGATCAAATTGGAAAGAACGCGGAAGCATATGTAGATGACGTAGTCGTCAAAATAAAGAACTCAGATTCTCTGATTGAAGATCTACAACAAACTTTCAACAATCTCAAAAAGATGGAAGTGGAAACTTAACCCCAACAAATGTGTATTTGGCGTATCATCAGGACAACTACTCGGATTTCTGGTCAGCCAAAGAGGAATTGAAGCAAGCACAAAACAAATCAAGGCAATAACCGACATGGGACAACCAGCAGATATCAAGGATCTACAGAAACTAACAGGTTGCATGGCAACACTCAACAGATTCATCTCTAGACTGGGGGAAAAAGGCTTACCTTTTTTCAAATTACTAAAGAAAGACAAATTTACCTGGAACGAAGAAGCACAGGGGAAGCCTTCGACAAGCTAAAAGCATACATCAGCACATCTCGGTACTAGTACCACCAAAGAAAGACGAAGACCTCATGCTCTACATTACCGCAACTACTTCAGTAGTAAGCACGGCTATTGTGGTCGAAAGAGAAGAACAAGGACACATCTACAAAGTACAAAGGCCGTTATACTACATAATGAAGTACTCACAGTATCAAAAGTGAGATATCCTCACGTGCAAAAACTACTCTACGCAATACTTATAACTTCAAGAAAGCTCAGGCATTATTTTGAAGATCACAAAGTAGTCGTCATAACAGATTTTCCACTCGGGGACATCCTAAGAAATCGAGACTCAACAGGGCCGAATTTCAAAATGGGCGATTGAACTCGGAGCACTCAAAAATAGAATTTACACCAAGAAAGGCAATCAAATCTCAAGCATTGTCGACTTCATTGCGGAATGGACCGAAATACAACAACCTACTCCAAACGTCATCCTAGACCATTGGAAAATGTACTTGATGGATCTCTAAAACTAGAAGGGGGCGGAGCAGGAGTATTACTTATCACACCGATGGAAAACAACTCAAATATGTTCTACAAATTTTATGGCAAGCTACCAACAATGAAGCGTAATCGAAGCACTCATCCATGGCCTACAAGTTGCAACATCACTTGGAATCAAAAGATTACTAGTCTACGGAGATTCAGCAAGAGGTAGTCAACCAAGTCAATAAAGAATGGGATTGCACCAAGGAAAACATGGATGCCTATTGCACGAAAATCGAAAAGCTTGAGAAGAATTTTTTTAAGGTCTAGAAATACATCATATATTACGAGATTCAAATGTTGCGGGCGATGTGTTAGCCAAACTAGGCTCGAATAGGGCAAAAGTACCCGCTGGAATTTTTGTAAAAGAATTAAACAAACCATCTATCAAGTCGGGGCGAAAAAGAAGACAAGAAGAAGAAGACAGAACAAAAGCAAATTCTAATGATCAGCCTGAGACAACTCAACATGGATGCAAGTATTCATAGACTACATCAAGAAAAAAGAAGTTACACGGAAATAAAATAGAAGCAACTCGGGTAATCGGAAGAAGCAAAACTACGTCTTAGTAGGAGATAATCTTTACAAAAGAGCAGCATCATCAGGCGTATTATTGAAATGCGTACCAACAACAGGGGAAAGAAATATTATTAGAAATGCACTCGAGGTGCTTTGCGGAAAGTAGTCCGGGGACTAAGAACTCGGATAAGCGAGAGCAACGGGCTACTCACTTTTCTTCTTGGTATACGGATCGAAGCCGTATTACCAGGCCGACTTAATATGGACATCCCCAAAATTGAGCAATATAACGAAGGAGAAGCGAGAGGAAACCAGGAGACTAGAAATCGGCGACTTAGAAGAAGTCGAGTCAATGCAACCCTACAATCAGCAAAGATACATGCAAGGGCCGAGAAGATATTACGACAAAAGCGTTCAACTAAGAACCTTACAAGCCGGCGATCTAGTTCTCGGGAAAATACAAAAACCGGATGGAAGACACAAACTACTCGGCCCATGGGAAGGTCCCTTCATAGTAACAAAAAGTAACAGGACCGGGATCCTACGAACCGATGACTGAAGGCGGAGCACCAATAAAAAAATACATGGCACATCTCTCAATTCACGACGATTTTACGCCTAGACATGTACTACTTCCTTCAACAAAGGTTCATAAGGAAGATTACGTATCCCAGCTTCTTTCCGAACAGATCCCCGACTTCTAGAGTCACGGAACTTCGAATAAGGACCTACAGTCCAAAAAAGCACTCGACTTCCCAAAAACCCGATGAGAGCAAAAAGCGCTCGACCCCCCAAAACCCCGATGAGAGCAATAAAAAGCGCTCGACCCCCTGGGCAAACCCCGATGAGAGCAAAAAAATCGCTCGACCCCCGGCAAACCCGATGAGATCAAAAAATCGCTCGACCTCCCGGGCAAACCCGATGAGAGCAAAAAAACGCTCGACCCCCGGGTTGTTTTCACAACACCGATGAGAGTACGGCTAAAGAAGTCAACACTCGGCCTATCCTAGCTCCCTTTTCGGGACTAGATGAGAGCAAAAAAGAAAGCTCGACCTATCCCGACTTCTAGATAAAAAGAACTTCGGATGAGGGCCTACGGTCCGAACTATTTGTTGAAGTGCAAAATGGCTACAAACTAGCCTCGAGCCCAACTATTCCGGGTTGTTTTCACAACACCGATGAAGAGTAAGGCTAAAAGAAGTCAACACTCACCCTATCCTAGCTCCTTTTCAGGACTAGATGAGAGCTAAGAGAGAGCTCGACCTATCCCGACTTCTTGAGAGAAAGAACTCGGATGAGGGCCTACGGTCCGAACTAATCATTAAAAATGACTACAACATTAACTATTCCTAGATGGATTCACAACACAAAAAAAGAATCATGACAGACAACAAGATATTCAAAGGTCGAAACAAGATATTTGACCAAGATTCAAGAAAGAAAATTCTTTTTTATTATCCGGGAAGGCATCAAAGTTTTATTACAATAAGGAAGTTCACTACTGATGATCATCACCATCATCAGCACGCACTGGCGTAATCTCTACAAGATCAGTAAACTCCTGAGCTAAGGGCAGGACTGCAGCTTCAGATTCCGCAAGTGCTTGTTCATCCTCAGGAGTATGAGTCCCATCCATCACTCTACCAAGAGGAAAGTTGGGATCAACCACTCGGAGGCGAGCCAAAACACCCTGAACGCCAAGCAACACTGCATCCTTGGCAAAATTGATGGTCCGCTCGGTCAGTCGAGGAAGGAACCGAACCCAAGTCGACCCGGCATCTTCGGGCCTCCTCGGCATAGTGGCAAGTCCTTGCACGCGAGCTCGGCAAGGCTGACCACCTGTCATCCGAAACCTTCAGGCGGCGGACAAGTCTTCAATCGATGCCTTAGCCTGTAAAAAAAGATCTCGATCGACACCACGCCCTGTCAGTAGAGCCCGGGCTAAAGTTTCTTCAAATCCTCCTTTACCTTCTCTGATTCATTGCGAAAGGTTTTTACTTCAAGCTTCAAAGCCTCAGTCTCCTTCGAGTACTTTTTCTTCAAAGCTGCAAAGGGAAGCAGAAATAAGTCAGAAATAAAAAGCAATAACAGAATTATATGCAAAATATATATATTTACAAGTACCTTGAAGATCTCGAGAAGCCTTCTTCTCAGATTCAACGGCAGCAACCACTTGAGCTCTCAAGGCAGTCTCTGAAGATTGACGCCCTTGAAGCTCCTCATCAAGCGTCCGCCGCAGAGAAGCCAACTCATCCAACAACTTCTTTTGAGACTCAGACGAGCCAAAAAAGAGGTCAGAATCACTGACATACTCCTGCACATAAAGAAAAAGAAGGATAAGAAAAAGACAAGACAGAAAATAAAGCAAACAAGTCATCCTACCTGGAATTGATCAGTAAAAGACTTGAATTCAGCCTCAAGCTTCTTAAGGCGAGAACTCGGATTGAAGTCTTCCTCCAGATCCTGCATCAGCTTCAAATCACGGACAGAATTCCAAGGAGGGTAAAAAGGAGACAAAGGAGGAGAACACCCAACCCTAGGATGAGGAGAAGTTAGGGGTTGGGCAAATGGCAACTTGTCCGCTCCCCGAGGAAGTCGCCACAACCGCTTGAGCAGCCAGGTGGTGAAGAAGTCCCAAAGCAGCAGAAGAAGAAGTCACCATAAGGGTAGACTCCACAAGCGAGATTGGGGTCGGGCAAAGGCACCTGACCCACCACACCAACACTCTCCGTCTTCTCGTGAGTCGGCCGGAGCGAAGAAACAAAGAGCAGATAGCCTATAAAAACCAAAAAAGTCAAAGACAAATAATGCAAGAAAATAAAAAAAAAGAAGTCGAAAAGAAGAAAAACTTACTTAGAAGGATGACGGAAAGCAATACGAGGCCGAGGCGGTGGAGGAGGCATGACCTGCTCCGATCCACCAACAACCCGGCAGACGAAGGAGCAGACCCCAAAGCAAGGGTCCCAAAACTGAGGTTGAGAAGAAGTTGACCGGGGGGGCTACAGAGAGCCGAGTCAAAGTTAAAAGAGCAAAGAAGTATACTCACCAAAACCAAGAAGACAACACTTACCGACGAAGAAGAGGAGAATCATCAACATCCTCGGCCTCATCATCAAAAAAGAAGAACGGATACACCGCCTACCAAAGAGAAGAATCAAGACTACTTTCCAAAAAAGAGCGAGCAAAAGTAAAACCAAACAACCTCTCACCTATCAAAAGGTTACCCGATGGCCGAGGAGAAAGAGAAAGAACGCGCCCGTTTCTAAGCCTGGCGAAGAAGAAGAATCTCCCGCAAAGAGGTCTCTTAGCACCGCACGAGTAACTCGAGGAAGGGCCACCGGCCGATAAGGAACATACTTGAAGAGAAGGCTCCATCAAAGAAATACCAGCAAAACAACTTCGGTCTTCAATTACCCGACGACCAAGATCAGCCGGAGGAGCAGGAAGAGGAGCAATTTCCCCATCAACATAAAGGGAGGCATCAACGTTAAAATCCCCGCCAAAAGGCTTCAAAAAGACAAGAACTAGTCAATCTCAGTCAAAAAAGAACTCGAAATACAGATACAAATAAGAAGAAATACTCACAGCGGGGGAGGTTTATCGGCCGAGTACTCAAAACCAATCATTGGGACCACCGACGCAGCGCCTTTCAAAAAATTTTCTCGGGGGCGAACAAGCATCTCCTCATCCGACAACTCGATCGTGGCCACCATACGAGAGGGATCTTCGGCGCCCGAGTACTCAAAGCCAAAGTTTTCACGCGCCTTCAAAGGTTGCACTCGGCGACGGAGGTAACTTGCCACAATAGCAAAACCAGACAAGCCATTCTGCTTCAAGTACCTAATCCTATTGAAAAGAGGTTCAAGAAGAGACAACTCGGCAGAAGTGAGCTGCTCTCTCCCCACCAATCATTAGAAACAAAGCGGGACCCCCGAGTAGGTTTGGAGCGCTGGAGCACCAAAGACCACCATCAAGATTACCAAAGATAAAACCACTCGGACCGCCAATCCTTCACGGAATCAACAAGGTCATACTCAAAGAAGTGGCTCGACTTACGCCCTTGCCGGAATTGGATCCCACATCCACCAAGGGTGTGGAGGGAATCATTGCGGGGTTGCGGCTTGAGACGGAAAAGAAAACGGAATAAATTGAGGGAGGGAGGAATGCCAAGGAAAGTCTCACAAAAATGGACAAAAATAGAAAGATGAAGAACCCCATTCGGGGTAAGATCATGAAGAGAGATGGAAAAGAAGCGAAGAAAACGGTGGAGGAAGGAACAAGCCGGCAAACAAAGCCCGGCACGAATAAAAGAAACAAAAAGCACAATCTCCCCTGGGCGAGGAACGGGGACACAATGCTCACCAGGCGCAACCCAACCGGAGAACTCCTTAGGCTGGATCATACCCAAGTCCTGCAGCTCAACCAGGTGCTTCTCCTGGGTAGTCGGGGCGGGGAAGTTCTTTGCAATGGCCTTCATAGCAGCAAACTCGGGATTCAGCTGCTCGTCGACCTCCTCCTCAAGAACAGACTTCTCAACTACCGACTTCTTGGAGGCCACCTTCTTCCTTCCCATGCAACGAATTAAACACCCAAACTAAGAGGAGGATGCGTGGCGGCAATGCAAAGAGCAAAGATTTGGGGAATTATTTTTTACGGCGCTAGGGTTTCAGGAAGCAAAGGCAAGGTGAAGAAGAAGAACAGTAACCGCAGCTAATTTATAGACCGGTCTTAAAAAGGCCCACTTAAGGGCAACGGTAAAAGGCCAACGGATACAAGACGCATGAATGTGAAAGGCCCAAGAAACCCTTAAATCACGGGATAACGGTCCGTATCCCGTTACCCACCAACGGTAAAGTATTGTGCCGTTACAAGGAAAGGTAGCTTTGCCAATATTATCATAACAAGTCGACACAAAAGAAGACGGCCACCAACAACTCCAGTCGAAGGAAGCCAGTCAACTGCTGAGCCAAAACAAGTCTACTAAAAGATATACAGTCTTCATATCAGTCAAAAACAAGTCGGCTCGAAGGCGGACAACCATAAACTCAGGACAAAACAACTCGGATCATTGCAGGAACAAATATTCTTCAATATTACAGGATACAAGGTTACAAGTCTTACAAGACCCATCGAATTCAGAAGAAATCCAAAGCAATAGTTACAAGGAACCCAGTGGAATTCTGCCATAGAAAACAATTACGCAGAATCCAAAACCGTCCTCGTTACAGACCCAGACTACCTCTAAGGCAGAATGAGCCGAGCAGATCCAAAGCAACCTTGATACACCAACACAGTGCATTCAAGATTGCCAAAAGGAGCACTGACTGATCAAGCATCACATCGGGCCTCTCCAAAAACAAGTCGGATCGAACCCCATGTGAACAAGAGAGCTCCAGCTATGCGTCGGCCGGTGGCTGATCTGCACCGCACAGCTAGAAGACTGTGCGGCTCGGCAACCTTCCCACGCAGAGCATATGTCTGGCAGAGTGGAAAAGAAGAACTAAGAGTGCAAAATGACACAGCATAGGGCACATCTCAAGACTTCTTCTACCTACCAGAACGAGCCTCCAATCACAATGCTACTCCGGGATTAGTCTGCCTCTAATCCCTATCTCAAGAATTCTTCTACCCACTAAATAGACCATATTGGAAGAACAAGAAAGAAGCCCGGGGGCTGTTCAACCTCGCAAACTATCATTGTCACAAAAACAGGAAGAAGCATACTACAAGACTCTGAAAACAACCGAAAGGGAAGTGCAATTTATAGGCCAAGGTCGGTGTACATGGACCAAGCTCACCAATTCAGAGAAGCATTGACAAGGACAATAAAAGAAGGCAAAGAAGAGAGCAAATGTAAGAGTATATTCCAGGCATATCCCAAAGACAAGAAAAAGCCTTTATACCACCAGCTGCCAACTCCCAACCATAAAAGCAGACATAAAGGACAGTAAAAGCAAAGTCACGAGCCGTTGTCCGTTTTCTATACAGAAGAACTCGGAAAAAGCCCGGGGGCTGTAGCTAAGGAAGAACTTGGAAAAAGCTCGGGGGCTGCAGCTAAAGAAGAACTCGGAAAAAAGCTCGGGGGCTACAATTTCAAAGCTATCATGCTATTCTGGACCCTCCAGCTCTTTGTTCCAAAAAGCAAGAGGCTCGGGGGCTACACTCATTGAGTGCGCCAATGAGCGCACGTCAGTCAAAAAGCCATCACCCGACTACCTTTGAGGAAAAGAATTCAAGCTCAGGGGCTACAATTTCAAAGCCATCGTACTACTCCGGACCCTCCAGCTCTTTGTTCCAAAAAGCAAGAGGCTCGGGGGCTACACTCAATGAGTGCGCCTATGGGCGCACGTCAACCAAAAGCCATCGCCCGACTTCTTTTCTGACAAAAAACAACTCAGACGAAGGCTCGGGGGCTACAGGGTATATACCCTCAACTTTTTCTTTTTCTCAAGATCCTCCAGCTACTTATAAATAAGTAGCAAGAAGCTCAGGGGCTACACTCAATGAGTGCACCTACGGCGCACAAAAGGGAACAATTCTTCAGCTAGACCACTTCGAAGCATCACTTCAGAAGCAAGGCGCTCCCCGAGTTCTACTTCGAAATTCTCGGGGGCTTGTCGATACGGGACTTAGACGGCTACTCACCAGCACGGCTCCCGTCAGGACAAGAGCAAGAAGGACGGAATCTGAGTAGAATACGGACCATCCTAGTTAGACGAATAGAAAGTAACCTCTGTAATCAGAACAGAACACTTCTTATGGATCCGACTAGGATTAGAAACCATAGCTCTGACTCTTTTCCTCTTATAAAAAAGGAGCCAGAGCACCCTCTTTTGTAACAGACGAACAACGCACAATCATACATCAATCCAACGCAAAAGGCCAAGGCCGACTGGGTAGAGCTTTTACTCGACGACGAGGGGCTCGAACCAGGATAAACGTGTGTCTCTTGCGTGAAACCGCCGAAGTTCTAGTTGTTCGCCGAAGTCCGAATCAACTGCTACGGGAACCCGTGGCGGCTATCGGTGGTCAAACACCGACAGATACTTCCAAATTTTCTTTGCCGAGTGCATAAAAAACACTCGGCAAAGAGGCTCTTTGCCGAGTGTTTTTTTAAGCACTCGGCAAAGAGCCTCTTTACCGAGTGCTAAAAAAAAACACTCGGCAAACCATGCGACACTCGGCAAAGATCCAGATTCCGGGAGTGCGAGAGCGCCCTTGTAATGTCGTCCATTCCAACTTTCGAAGAGGAAGCTCCTGTTGGCAATGGCAACCCTGAGGAGGCCTAGCTTGTTCCGTTGACGTCACCAGGTTGGCGACGGGCTTGCACGAGGAGCCTCGCTGCCGGTACTTGACCTATTAACCAAGCGACGTGTAACAGTAATACGGAGTGGCTAGCCTTTTGTCCCGGCCGCTATATACTTGACCTAATAACCAAGCAACGTATAGAAAAATACTACTCAACATGTCGATCGCTCGGCCTACGCCTCGCCACGCGGATTTTGGTCTTTTTTTTGTCGCGCTGTGAGCATCAGTTTCTTGCTCCTTGCATGCATTGTGTCTGCTGTCAGCCAGCCAGTGAGTGCCAGGAGGCTGCCAGTGCCGCCCAGGGCGCGCGCGGCGTGTATAAAAGCGGCAGACAGGCAACTCATGCAGATGCAGCATGAATGCATGCAGTCGTAGCGTAGGAGCTTACACACACACACGTCGACCATGAGCGGCCGCACCGACCCCGGCACCGGCACCGGTACCGGTACCCAGCCGTCCTCCGATGGCCAGGCCAGCGACTCGAAGAAACGGCCGATCCTGGACATGTCGCTGGGGACGGCGGCGGGGCTATCGAAGCTGCTCCCGACGGGCACGACGCTGGCGTTCCAGACGATGGCGCCGTCCTTCACGCGGGGCGGCGCGTGCGAGGACCACGACGTGAACTTCGCCTTCACGCTGGGCCTCATCGTCTTCCTCACGCTGCTCACCGCGGCGCTCAACTTCACCGACAGCATCCACGTCAAGGACGACGGCAAGCACGGCAGCACCCACTACGGGGTGGTCACGGCTGGCGGCCTGCGGCTCTTAGACAAGGACCACCAGCGCGAGCTCCTCCGGGCGGGGAAGGTCCACCGGGCGGAGCTGAGGAGGCTCAGGCTGAGGCAGCGGGACGTGCTGCACGCGCTCGTCAGCGCCGCCGTGTTCCTCGCCCTCGCCTTCTGCGACGCCGGCGTGCAGCGCTGCCTCCTCGTCAACCACCGGCGGTCCCGGCCGCTCAAGGATTTCTTCACGCACCTGCCCCTCGCCGTCGGGTTCCTCGCCAGCTTCGTCTTCATCGTCTTCCCGTCCACGTTCATGAAAAATGAGGACCGGCGGCATGATTCATATCTATTTCTGTTTTGCTCCTTCTATAAAACTTGTTTTACGATAACTACGATATCCATGATATAAGCTAATATCAAATTTAAAATACAATCTAGAGAGATTTTTTGTTTTCTACATGGTAGTTCTTGTTGAGGATTGCGTTTCCAGAGATATTCAGTACAGTTAATTGGACAACAAACTGCTATAGATTTCAGTTCACGTTGATTGTAGTCGGACCATCAGTTGAACCAAGTTATAATAAGATAACTTCTTGTTTTTAATCAAAATTGCGTCAACAATTTAGTGGTGAAAATTTAGATATTTTTTATCTATTACCTAATAATGAAGAGGCAAAATTTCAGCCTATTTTTTGTCCATCTATTTTTTGATCCATCCATTTTTTGATCCGTCTCCCTCAACTACAGGATAATAGAGAGTTTCTTCTGTCTAGACTTATATATATAATAACTTCGTGCTCATATGAGTTAGGATAGTTTTTATAGAGCGTGATACCGATTCCAAAACGTATTGGATCGTATAAGAACAAATTAATCAACTAATGAATCAAAAGGACTGCAGCTACAACTCTGTTTCTCCGTAATAGGCTGGAAACAATTCCAATTGATCTCCTGATCAGAAACAAGCATACTGAGCCTACTCGTTTTCTTGTTTAAGAGCCTTTCTATTTTTTCACTAAGAACTCAAGTTCGGATTTGTCATGGTTTTTTATTTTAAATTAAATATTACTAGTCCCTCAACCCGTGCTACCGCACGGGCTAATAACTTAAAGACATAGATGCATTACTAAAATCTATATAAAAATATCAGGCTAATAACTTAAAGACATAGATGCATTATTAAAATCTATATAAAAATATAGGGTGCACAATTTTGCCTCTTTTTCCTATTTACTCATATATTCTAAGAGGATAATCGTAACATAAAAATAAATAATTTTAAATATTAATCTAGTTGTAATTGCCTTTCATTCTCAACTGTTGTATATAATTTTCCACCTTGACTTTAGTTGTCTGCTTTTTATCTTACCCCCACTTGTGTTAAACATAAGTTGTGTTTATATTGGGTCTAATAAAACCGATACATTTTTATTTTCTTTATCATACTTTGGTAGGATTTAATACAATTACTTTATCGACATTTCCACCCGTATTCATATTGCATCACACATCCATTTGTGTTTGAAGTTTTGTTCATATTCTTTCAGAATACTCGTATAAATATCTTCTCACCATTATTCATATTTTATAGAGTTGTATTGCCAATTGCCAATTACTTTGCATATCTTTTTGTCGCCATTCATATTTTCACCTTTGGATTGGAGTTTCATGTGTGCTTAGCTTATGTTTAGTTGAAACCATAGCTATGTATTTGGCTTGAGAACAACATGGTCATCACTCCATGTACATACGTATATGCATAGCGACACCACGCCATGCATGCAGACCCTAAGTTAGATTCTTTACATACTAACAATAATATGAATGAATAATTGAAATCATCGCATAACTACTTTTGGATCTTTTTTATAATGAACAACTTAGATATTTTACATTTATGGATACTTTATATTATTGTTAATTGCATAGTGTATGTGGTAACTTACATACAAATTTTTGTGTTACTTTATATTATTTTTCCATAATATCATATGTGCTAATTCAGAAGAATTTTAGGGGCCTACTTTATAATTTTGATCTTGTGTAATGTTGTGGTGGTGTATAATTTTGATTAATATTTTGGAGGTTACTTTATATTATTTCTAAAATGGTAGAGGTGTTTAACCTTTTTTAAAAAATAGATCAAATCCAATGAGTTTTATCGTTAATAATGTTTATAGCCTATCAAAAGGTGGCCACATAATAACTTAGAAAAAACATTCCACTCATGTGCAGTATTTATTTGACAATATTAATCGACTACTGTACTTGACTAACATTTTGAAAATTCTCTAATTAGCTAGAGATGGTGTTGTAATCTGTGTTCTTGGATATAAGATTGAATATTCTCTCTTTTTTGTATTTCTAGTTGATCGTGAATATTAGGATGAATTTGGCTTTTACTTGCGTGGATACTTTAGGTATAAATTACATAGCTACTCCCACCGTCTCAGGATATAAGGTGCGCACGTATTTTAAAATTCAAACTTTGTTATCTTTGACTAATAATTAATCTAATAATATAAAATTTTTATAGTATAGTGGTATCATTAGATTTGTATTTAAAAATACATACTTTCTACTGATACTTTTTATTGTTGCCATAAATTATATATATAATAGTATAAATTAATGGTTAAATTAAAGTATGATCTTGAAGACCGCACTATGTCAAATAGCGCCTTATATCTTGATGAGACAGAGGGAGTATGGACTAAATGGTGTATAAATTACGTAGCTATAGACTAAATGGTGTAGGAAAAGACTTTTGCATTGAATTGAGCTCTAACCTGTATGGAGTCATGACGTGATATCACCTAACAGCCTCTTTTTGCCCATAAAACAAACATATCTTTTTCGCCGATAGCTTGTCATCGTAGGGGACACACGTACACGACAGAGCAAACCAGCAAGTATTGTACATGCTGGTCGCTACTCTCATCGATGGACATTGCATGCTGTTTACGTGGTTCTTGTTGACGGAGGTCAGATGGACGTTGTTTCAGCTAGTCGATGCCACCCACCTCTCTATGAGATATAGATTGAACACTGAGGCAACAAATTAGCTGATTGAAACAAACTCCAAACAGGAAATCAGCATGCAAGAAAAGGACTGGATGCAATTGCTGCATGGAAGCTCATGTACGCTTGGTGCTATCGATTGGAAGGAAGAGCCGGGCAAAAGTGTGGCTTGATTCACTTTTTCTAGATTGATAACTCCAAGATCGGGACGACTTGGTGGCGGCGGCGAGGTGCGCACGATAGAGCGAATTGAAGGTAACGGAGGGAGGATATGCTGTGTAGTTTGGATGCTGTATATAGCTTTAATAATGGGATAGGTTTTATGCAAAATTTAGGTGTTTATTTTTTATTTTCGTAATGGCAATGGTGGGTAATTTATATTTTGATTTAGGGGGTTATTTTACATTGTTTTTTATAATGGCAAATGTGGGTAATTATTTAGAAAATGAAATAGATATAATCGCTATAATTGTTAGATGCTACCAAATGGACGGCTTGATGTTCTAATTATTGTGGGAATTTCTAGGATTTATCTTTTTTTTAGCGCATCTGGTGAGAGTTAACGTGGAGCCTCCGTTGGAGCCTCTAATTAGTAACAGTAAGATATTATTATAGATGCAACAATTGGTAAATCATACCTTGGTACGAACAAAGCCTTCCATAGTCGTGTCGATCTCGATCTCTCTTCAAGTTCCAAGTGAGCATGTCCGAATTGGTATTTGGGTTACAATTCCAACCGCATGCAATTACGTACACGTACGTACATGCATCGATCTGTCTGCACTGGATCCGTAGAGTACGTGTACGTACATACGGTAGACCGTGTACAGGAGCCGACACACTCCATCTTACCATCGGTTTTGAAACAGCAAAATCGACCGGGACTCTGCCACACCGATTGAACAAACATACAACGTTGTGTTGGCTACATGTACAAACTCTCATTCATACGAGATTGCAAGGAAAAGCGAACTCTGATCGTTGTTGTGTTCGCTATTACTACTCCTATATAAGAGTAGATCGGGTGTGTGATTGCTACATGAATTAGATCGAATAGCCTCTCTCTACCTTCTATATCCTTTTGTATTCCAATGTAATCTACATAAACCCACTCATGGTTAATGGAAATTTAAGGTAGTGTATTAGTTTTATTCTCCAATATGGTATCAGAAGGGTTACGTTCCTATCGCTTCCGCTCCTACTCGTAACGACGCCAGGCCGCTGGCCGTCGGGCTTCTCCGACGCTGCGTGCTTGCCACTCGCCTCGCCGCCGGCCGTCGGACTTCACCCACGCTGTGTGCTTGCCACTTCCCTCGATCGTCATCACGGACGGCCGCATCTACTACGCCGCGTCGACTCCTGCAACCACGCCGTGATGCCTTCCAACGCCGAGCTCCAGCGGGCGGTCGAGGAGGCCCAGCTCCACGCTCAAGCCATCGCCGTCATCAACATCAAGCACATGATCCCCCTTGTCCTTGAGCAGACGTCGACATTCTACAGCCGCTGGCGCTCCCTCTTCCTCACCACCGTCACTAAGTATGCACTTGACGGCCTCGTTCTCACCGACGATGACTTCTCAACGGATCCTCATTGGAACCGTATGGATTGCACAGTCCGTACATGGCTCTATGGGACTGTTTCTCCGGATCTCATTGATGCTGTTTCCGTTGGAGTTTCTCCTTCTTCACGGTCTATTTGGCTTGGTCTCGAAGAACAATTCATTGGCAATAAGGAAACTCGTGCCATCATCCTCGATGCCGAGTTTCGAACCCTTGTCCAGGGTGATCTCTCCGTCACGGATTATTGCAACAAGATGAAGCGTATGGCAGATGCTTTGGGAGCCTTGGGTGAACCAGTCTTGGACCGCACCCTTGTTCTCAATGTTCTTCGTGGGCTCAATGACCGCTACTCTCACATCGCGGCCATGATCAAGCGAGCTCGCCCGTTTCCGTCTTACTCCGACGTTCGTGCAGACTTGCTTATTGAGGAAGTCACTATGGCTAGCAAGGCTTCTACCCCGACGGCGCTCGTCGTCTCTTCGTCACCATCACGCCCCCCTGCGCCTCGCCCTAGTGGTGGGCAGGGCGGCCTTGCTGGCCAGGGCAGCGGCCAAGGCAGCCATGGTGGCCAAGGCAGTGGCCACGGTGGCTCAAGCGGCAGCCACAACAGTGGCCAGGGCAGCGGCGGTCGGTCCCGGCGACGCTGGCGCAATCCGAACGGTGGTTCAGCTGGTCGCCCACCGGTGCCTTGGACGCCTCAACACTGGAATCCCCTCACAGGGACTTTTGCTGTCTGGCCAGGACAGCATGGACAGCATGGTGCTCGTCTCCACCCTCCGCTAGCGCCGCTGCCTCCTCGTGCCTTCATCGCCGGCACACCTGTACAGCAGCAGCAGTTCGCCGGCCCACAGCAGCAGCTGTTTGCTGGCACCCCGTCCGTTGCCGGGTCCTCCTACTACGGCGCCCCTTCTCCGGCTTCTTCCTGGACATGGGATCCACAAGTGTTGGCAAGCAACTTCAACACCATGACGCTCAACCCTCCTCCGTCCGACAATTGGTATATGGATTCAGGTGCTTCCTCTCACATGGTCTCAAACTCCGATCTCCTTACACAAGTTCATCCTTCTTCTTCATTTACACCATCCAATATAATCGTGGGTGATGGTTCTTTTTTGCCGGTCACAGCTGTTGGTTCCACTTCATTCCGCTTGCCCAATAGCTTTCTGCATCTGCATAATATTCTTATCTCTCCTCACATAATTAAAAATCTTATTTCTGTCCGTCGATTTACTATTGACAATCATTGTTGTGTTGAATTTGATCCTTTTGTTCTGTGAAGGATCTAGCAACGGGGAACATGATCGTCAGGTGCAATAGCTCTGGGGAGCTCTACTCATTTCGGCCTCCGATCCACCATCACTCTTTCAACACAGTCACATCTACACCAGTCCTTTGGCATCGTAGGCTCGGTCATCCTGGACATGAGTCTCTATCTCGCTTGGCTCCTTCTTTACATTCCACTTGTAATAAACGTGAATTAGAAACTTTATGTCATGCTTGTCAGTTAGGTCGCCATGTGCGTCCACCTTTTGCATCATCTAATTCACGTGCCTCCACGAGTTTTGATTTAATACACTGTGATTTGTGGACATCTCCTATTCCCAGTGTTAGTGGCTACAAGTATTATCTCATAATTCTTGATGATTGTTCCCATTATTCATGGACTTTTCCCTTACGCCTTAAATCTGATACTTTTTCCACTCTTTCTAATTTTTTTCTTATGTTGCCACTCAGTTTGGCACCACGATCAAGGCCATCCAATGTGATAATGGTCGTGAGTTTGATAACTCCGCGGCCCGTGCCTTCTTCCATGCTCACGGTACTGCCATTCGCATGTCTTGTCCTCATACTTCCCCACAAAATGGTCGTGCCGAACGCATTATTCGCTCCACTAATAATATCTTGCGTTCTCTCATGTTCCAAGCCAGTTTACCTTCATCCTACTGGGTGGAGGCTCTTCACACAGCCACTTATCTTCTCAACCGCCATCCCACCAAAACCCTCAATTTCCAAACTCCGTACTTCGCTTTGTATGGCGTTCCTCCCACATATCATCATCTCCGTGTTTTTGGTTGTAAATGTTACCCTAATTTATCTGCAACTACTCAAAATAAATTAGCTCCTCGTTCCACCCCTTGTGTGTTCCTAGGCTATCCTTCCGACCACAAGGGGTATCGCTGCCTTGACTTAGCCACGAATCGCATAATTATTTCTCGTCATGTCAATTTTGATGAATCGTCTTTTCCATTTGCCGAGCTTCCTGCTCCTCTCCCTTCATCCAACCTTGATTTTTTTGTCGGAGTTTGACTATGTGTATTGCCCTGTTCCTTCACCTTTTGTTGCAGGTTCTAGTGTTGCAGGTTCTGGTGGTGTTGGTGCTGGTGTCACGAGTGCCAGCATCTCAGCTGTTGGTCCTTCTCCAATGCATGGTGCCTGCAGGTCTTCTGTCGCTGCTCCCAGTCCAGGGAGTTCTAGCGCCGACGCTGCTATTTCTAGCGGCACTGCTGCTAATGGTGCCCCTGCCGGCACTACTGATGTTCCTAGCAGTACTGCTGCTAGCAGTGCTGCTGCTCCTGGTGCTCTAGCAGCCGGTACTATTAACACTACAGCTGCTCCTCTTCCGAGTGGAGCAGTTCCTGTCACGCTGACCGTCAACGATCATGTCATGGTAACTCGGGGGAAGCATGGTTTTCGCCAACCAAGGACTGTTATGAATTTGCAGGCTCTCTCATTGTCTCCCATTCTGAAGACTTATCGTGGTGCTTTGGCCGATCCCAATTGGCGTGATGCTATGCAGGAGGAATTCAGTGCTCTCCAGGCTAACCACACTTGGGACCTTGTTCCTCATCCATCTGGCATTAATATTGTTACAGGCAAACGGGTTTTTCGACACAAATTACATCCGGATGGCACATTTGACCGTTATAAAGCTCGTTGGGTCCTCCATGGTTTTACCCAACGTCCTGGTATTGATTTTGGAGAAACATTTAGTCCTGTTGTTAAGCCAGCTACTATACGCACAGTTCTCTCTTTGGCAGTCTCTCAGAACTGGGCCGTTCATCAATTGGACATGAAGAATGCTTCTCCATGGTACATTGACAGAGACGGTCTATTGTGCACAGCCATCTGGGTTTGTTGATTCGTCGAAGCCTGATTATGTATGTCGCCTTAATAAGTCCCTCTATGGCCTGAAACAGGCACCCCGAGCTTGGTACAGCCGGTTTGCTTCCTTCATTCGTTCTATTGGATTTCTAGAGGCCAAGTCGGATACTTCTCTTTTCATTCTGCGGCGAGGCTCCGACATGGCATATTTACTCCTTTATGTTGATGATATTATATTGACTGCATCTTCTGGGGCTCTTCTCAACAACATTGTGAGTTCTCTTACGACGGAGTTCTCCATGAAGGATCTTGGGCATTTGCATCATTTTCTTGGCATGACCGTCTCTCGGAGTTCCACTGGCATGTTTCTCTCCTAGCGCCACTACATTCTTGAGCTCTTGGACCGTGCTGGTATGACGGATTGCAAACCTTGTTCCACTCCGATTGATACAAATGCCAAACTCTCCACTGAGGGATCACCTGTTGCTGACGCCACTGACTATCGGGCTCTCGCGGGTGCTTTACAGTACCTCACTTTTACCCATCCCGACATCTCCTATGCAGTGCAACAGATTTGTCTATATATGCACGATCCCTGTGAGCCCCATCTTGCCTTGATTAAGCGCGTTCTACGCTACATCAAGAGGACTCTTGACTATGGCCTCAAGATACTTCGGTCTTCTTCTTGTGACCCTGTTGCATACTCCGATGCTGACTGGGCGGGTTGTCCGGATACTCGGCGCTCCACCTCAGGTTACGCCGTATTTTTTGGTGACAATTTGGTTTCCTGGCCTTCTAAGCGACAGCAAACGGTTTCTCGCTCTAGTGCTGAGGCCGAATATAGAGCTGTTGGTAATGCTGTTGCGGAGATCTCTTGGCTTCGACAACTTCTTCAAGAACTTCATTTTGTCCCCAGCGCTCCTCCGTGGTTTTTTGTGATAATGTCAGCGCTGTATATCTCTCAACTAATCCGGTACAACACCAGCGTACCAAACATGTTGAGATTGATTTACACTTCGTCCGCGACAAAGTTGCTACAGGAGATATTCGAGTTCTTCATGTTCCATCCACTTCTCAGTATGCAGATGTTTTTACAAAGGGTCTTCCCATCTATCTTTACTGAATTTCGGTCCAGTTTGAATATCTCCACTCCAAGCAGTGTCGGCGTTTGAACTGCGGGGGGATGTTAGAATACTAAGAGTTGTAGCCTCTCTCTACCTTCTATAACAACTCTATCCACCGGACATGGCAGCGGGCGGCGGAATCAAGGCGAGCGCCAACATGTGAGTTGTCCTCGCCAACGAGGATCCCGGTGACAACGAGGTGGCCAAACTAGAGACTCGAGTCAAGAGGGAGGTCAGGAGTAGGGAAGCCGCGAAAGACAGGCAGCAGCAGGCGGCGACGGCGGCCTCCGAGTACGCATTTGCAGCATGCAAAGCAGCGCCGTGATGTACGGTACTATCACAACGACAAGAAGGCGCGGAACGAACACTACAGGAAGCAGAGGAAGAAGCTGCAGCTAGCCGATAGCGGTGGCCAACGGTGAGGCTAACACAATCTTCATCGTTATCGGGAGCGGTGGAAGAAGAGGACGCCGCCAACACCAGCAGTGATAGGGAAACAAGCGGCCAAAGGAGGCCATGGATGACGGCAGTGACGACGGCGACGCCAATGGGTCTGGCAGCGAGGAGAGTACGTAGTAGCTGTTGCCGAGCGGTGATACGCAGGCTGCTGCATGCGCGGCCGTGGCGGCGGTTCTCATCGCCTTCTATGTCCATGCATGCTGTTAGGCCCGCTCACACCACACTATGGATATAGCTACTGCCAATGCATATAACATGATCGTAGCACCGTACAAGACACCGGTTTCTCACGCTGCTCGAATGTCCATCGTGCCATCTGTTGCACAGATCCGCACAACTCAGAAGGCATGGATATCAGCAATGCACCTGATCAAGCACGTACTAATAAACGTCGCTATCTCACTCCTTGCAACTAATCTATATCTCTTATAAAGTTAACCCCAACTACCTATTCTATCTAATCCCACAGCGATTCACGTCATCAACTAATACAGACCATCCGATTTCTACAATCATATGCATCGATCCGTTCATCTAATTAAGCCACCCACCAGTTCAACAACATCGCCGCCCCTCCTGTGCGTCCCTACCGCTTCCCCTTCTTGTCTGAACAACAGAATCGACGCCTGCCCGTACTGCTTCCTCTCCTTGACAAGCTTCTGCAATCCGCACCATCCCATCCCATAGAATCGAAGCCACAATGGCCGTAGCCCCTACCTCGGCCGCTCTCCTCTCCCCTACCTTTTCCGCATCCACCCACGACCGCAGCCGAGTCGACGCCTTCTCGCACCATTATGGCCGTGGCCGGTGCCCCAACGGTGGAGGGAAGAGGGCTATAGTAGGGCCGTCAGTCGTCACCCTGCCAAACTAGCGAACTTAATCATCGATTCGTCAGTTCGTTGCAATTGTGATTTGCACAAACTTATGGTGCCGCGTGTAGCAGAACCAATGGCACAAGGATCAAGGACCGATCACACATCTGAGCATGGTGGCAGCCGGCGGCAACACGCCATGTTGCACACGCCTGCACAGCTTGCGCCATCAGCAGTTCCTCCGTGCCGCAAGAAGTCCGCAGCATGGAGTACACAGCCGGCTCCATTGCAAGTTTCCAAGTTTGCATGTTGCCAAGCTCACTAGGTCAGGTATGGTCACTTTTAATTCCACTTTGTAGTTGATTCATATTGATATTTTATTTGGAACAGTAGGATCAATTGTCAGAGCTAGAAGCTACTAGCTAGAGAGCTGAATGTCCGCACCTAAACGTGCAATGTTGCTAATTCCTGATCGACTCTGACTTTGCCATTATTATTTTTATTTTGAAGGATACTTATGAACCCTAAAGGGAAGACAATTGAACTTTTTTATCAGAAAGCAAGAGATCAAGGACAAAATGACTGACTTGATACAATTCCGACACGTAGAGTACCATTCCCTTGAAACGTGTGAGTTCCCTTTTTTTTCCCTAAATACTACTTTCATTTAAATATAATCTAGCTATGTATGACATCGGATATGTTCTCCAAAATCAGTATAAGTTATTGCAATAGTACACAGACCATTTCTCTTGACACTGGCGTTTTATTTCTACTGGCGGTTTCTCTTTAAAATAGCCTGTAGAAATCGGCGCTATTTCTACAGGCGGTTCTCTTAAGGAACCGCCCGAAAAAAATAAACGATTTCTTGGCGGTTTTTCTTAAGGAACCGCCCGGTGGAAATCGACTATTTCTACTGGCGGATCTCTTAAAGAACCGCCAGTAGAAATCGATTTCTACTAGCGGTTTCTTAAAAAAATCCGCCAAGTATAAATAGTTTGAAATTAATTTTTTGAGTTTTTCAAACTTCCTCGGATGGAAAAACTCCCAAAATGAAAGTTGTAGATCTCAAAAAAGTTATGAAACTTTGTAGTTGATAACTTTTTCATTTGAAATTATCTTTTTTATGGAACGAACGAAATTTTCAAATTTAAAATTCAAATTTTGCAAATGACATCGGATGGAGAAACACTCTAAATGAAAGTTGTATATCTCAAAAAGTTATGAAACTTTGTAGTTGAACACTTTTTCATTTGAATTCGTTTAGGCCCTGAAATATTGAATTTACTATCGGTTTGTGATAATATGTGGGAACCGAAATGAGATATAGACACAAGTGACGTGTGGGTGGAGTGGTAGAGGGGGGATACGCGCGAGACCGAGGTCGCGGGTTCGAATCCCGC
Organism: Chrysopogon serrulatus; assembly: GCA_015844335.1. Lineage (NCBI taxonomy): Eukaryota > Viridiplantae > Streptophyta > Magnoliopsida > Poales > Poaceae > Chrysopogon > Chrysopogon serrulatus. The sequence goes on along the minus strand of JADLZL010003099.1, from coordinate 303,365 downwards.
CGGCCGCGTAGCACGCGATTTTACGCGAAAAAATGCGCGACTTGAAGGCGCCAAAATGCACGAAGCATGACCTAAACAGCTATGCCACAAGGAGGTGGAGGGCTTGAAGGCGCCAAAATGCACGCGGGTGCCTCTCCCGTTTCAAAAATATTTTTTGCCTTTTTAAAAATATTTTTTTTTTTTTTTTTTTCTGGCAACGATTTCTACAGGCGGTTGCTTAAGAGAACCGCCTATAGAAATCGATTTCTACTGGCGGTTCTCAACCAACCGCTAGTGAAAATGGCCCATTTTCACTGGCCTCTCCCGCTGGCGGTTGGGAAAAACGCCAGTAGAAATCACTTGTCAACCGCCTCTACTGATGTTCTCTATACTAGTGTTGGTATTGCATAGCCTTTTAATCTATATTACTTTTTCAGTGCTTACGTTTAGTGGAACCGATCCCATCTCAAATACCCGCTGCAACGCGCGGGGAATCCTTCTAGTAAATCTAATAAATCATGTGCTGCCACCCATCTATTGCTAAAGGGGTTTTCTCTTGTAGTGCGGTTAGGTGCAATTGCATCCCCCACCCTAAATAAACGGCGCGGCCACATCTAGCTATTAAGTAGCAGGGTAACAGATAACAGGTTGACAGTGGCTGTGCGTGATCTGAATCGGTATAAGAAGCCAGGACAAAAAAAAATAGGCATGTGACGAAAAACCTAGAGAGGGACGAAACAACATGCAATTGAATGTGGGAAGTTACTAGGAGAAGAATTTTAGCTATTTTTTTTATTTTTGCAATGTGAGTATGAAAATTGTCTGTGCTCATTTCTCCCACTGCAATGCACGGACATCTTTGCTAGTTAAGATAAGATAGGAAAGAGATCAAGGGATCAAAAACCCATAATATTTATTTTCAAAAGCCAATAATATTTATTTTTATTCTTTGTTTTTTGATATTATTTATGGGAAAAATAGAACAAGAAGGTGAAAACGGACAGGACGCGCATGCCAAACTTAAGCCAACTATAACTGGACGCACCAAAACTGGACTCAGGAGCGAACTCACGGAGTCAAACCAAGTGGACTCACATCTCTACTCTACACCTATAAAAAGATTAAAATATCATTGTCTACCTAGTGATACCAAGGCCCTGTTTGGATCCCATGAACTAGTAACTAGTTGACTAACAACATGCAATTGAATGTGAGTATGAAAATTGTCTGTGCTCGTGTCACCAACAACATAATAAATTATTCTCCCGTTGCAATGCACGGATATCTTTGCTAGTTAAGATAAGATAGGAAAGAGAGATCAAGAGATCAAAAATCCATAATATTTGTTTTCAAAAACCCATAATATTTATTTTTATTCTTTGTTTTTTGATATTATTTATGGGAAAAATAGAACAAGAAGGTGAAAATGGACAGGACACAGATGCCAAACTTATGTAAGCCAACTAAAACTGGACGCACCAAAATTGGACTCAGGAACGAACTCACGGAGTCAAACCAAGCGGACTCACATCTCTACTCTACACCTATAAAAAGATTAAGACATCATTGTCTACCTAGTGATACCAAGTCTCAATCCTTACATGTCCACGTCCAATATGAACATCCTTCAGTCGAATCTTACGCATCCATGTCCTACCAGGTTCTGATATAAAGACTGGATCCGCGTGTCCAAGTACAGTACAAAGTCCTCGGAGCTCAAGCGTCCGCGTCTGAATTCCTAAGGTTGAGTCCAAGATGATGAGCACACCGCCTCCCCACGCGCAGCAGCCCCTCATGCCGTCACCTTCCACGTTCAGTCTGGTAAGGTTTGATCCTTGCGAAACTATATATTTTTTAAAATCAATGGTTAAAGTTAGAAATATTTGACTTTAATGACTATAAATTGAAAAAAAAGCATCAATGAATTTAGAAATAATTTAGGGTTCACAACACAAAATCTTTTATTAGTTTTTTTAATTTTCTGCAAATCCATCTCTGTAGGCGTGGATAAAAATTTGTACTTCTCCCCATTACGACGCACAAGCATATATCTAGTGTGTGTGTGTGTGTATATATATATATATATATTAAAAAAATCAAGAGGACTCACGAAGGCAAACCAAAACCGGACTCAGGAATAGATATGAACGCAGCGTATATAGATTGTACCTGAACTTCAGTGTTTGTATGTGTAATTAAAGTAGTAGTTAATAAGGAAAGGTGGGCGAAAAATTTTGGCTCTTTAATATCACTAGCAAACGTGCCCATGCAATGCAACAGGGTATAATCTATTATGTAGTTTATCTGGAGATGATTTGTAGCTTGAAATTTTATCCAACCAGCATGGTTTGCTTTGACTTTCATATCCAATGATCATCTACGCGCATTTCAACTTATCTTGAGATCGGACTTTAGATAGCATTTGAGATTGCTTGGTACGTTTAAATTCATCTTGGCATCAAACTCATAGCCATGTATGTGTTCAGTCTTTCGGCTTTATTTTATTTTTTTGCATGTTCTCTTTTTTTTTCCATTCTTTTCTTTTCTTGTTTCTATTCCATCGTGTTCAGTTTGAGATCTTGTTCGTTTCGGCTTCTTAGAAATCTATTTAACAAAAGCCTTATTTATTATGATTCATCTTGGATTGGATCCTATAATGTTGCTAGATGCTTACTGTTCTAACTCGTATATATACATCAATTATTTATTAAACGATTACCTCAGCTATTATGATTTGTCTTCGATTCGTACTCTATAGATCGTCTATTGTGCATTTTAATTTATTTAGGAATCATACTTTTATACATGTTCCTCCAACTCATATTTTAAAAATCTTTCATTTCATATATATAGAAAGGAGGACCTAACACAGAGATTCCTCTAACTCATATTTTAAAAATCTTTCATTTCATATCTCTACCTAATAATAAAGAAAGAAAACTTTCAGCCCGCTTTTTTCGTCCAGCCCATTCTTTTTGTCCGGCCCAACTACCGTGCCATTCTCAATTTACCCCGTCCGGCCCAGTCACACGTTCCTCGTCCCCGTCCTTCTTCCTAGCGCCGTTCCATCTTTCCTCGCACTGGGGCATCGCGCGCCGGGAGATGGACGCGGCGGCGACCAGGCTGCCTCCACCGGGAACCAGGCTTCCTCCGGCGGCGGTGGGCGACGGCCTAAGATGCGAGGGCGGCAGGCCTGGGGAGTGAGGAACCAGCTTGGGCACCGCTTCACGCTGTGCACCGGCGTCCACCTGCTCATGCTGCCGGCTGCTCGGGCCCTCGGCGATGGGCATTGGGCGCCGCTGAGAGGCTAGCATGCGCGCGCGCGGCGACATTGGCCGCTACCTACCCGACGGCCATGGGCTACAACACATCCTGGGCCGTCGGCTGCTTCGCCATATCAGGGACCTCGCCAGGCGGGAGATGCATGGATGGCGGCGGCGCCCAGCGGGCTGCTTCGGTCGGCAACCTTGGCCGTCCAGCGCTGCCATAACCGGCCGGCCGGCAGCTTGTATCAGCCCCCGTCCCGGCCGTCGCAGGTCCGCACCTGCCAGTCGTGTCCATCGGAGGCCCCCAAGCTGGCAGTCTGTTTCCTTGCCAAGGAATCGGAATCAGTCTCAGCCCCTCGCCCGCCCGCACGTTTGGGACGTCGCAGGCCACCAGGTCAGACCCAGGCAAACCCAAGCTATTCCCAAATCGAACAATACTATATTGGTGTGTTACGAACTCCATGTCCGACACAAATTTCCTATCCATGATTGCTTCCGCTTTTTTCTTACCTATATATTACTGCTGCCATTGGGAAATCCTCGAAGAACAGGACCTGATTTTTGCTGAGCAGAGAAGCACCTTGACGAGTAGACCTCTGATTTCGCCAGTAGAGAAGCACTTCGAGGAGTAGCCCTAAACCTTCGAATTCGAGCTGAGCAAGAACAAAATCCTCTAATCTTGCCAACACACGATGGACAAGGTTAGCTTGTGGGATTTTGTCTTTGAAGATTAGTTCATATATATGTTATTTCCTATGGATTATGGATTCGCTACATTTAGTTTTTCATGTGTCTTTGTTTGATATTTGCTACTGTTAGGCAAGGCCTATGGCATTTTTTCTCTGAATTTTACCTCTTCTTTTACCTAGGGCGCCATATGTTGCTAGATGGATTGTTGTGTTAGGGGATTCATTAGTTTCCAGATCCTTTGTGCTTCGCATGGTAGGCCACAGAGCTTCTAACGCAGATCTTTAATTTCTAGGATGTTCATTTGATTTTATCTGTTCTTTGTCATTGAAGATCATATATATATATTCTGATTTTCTTTTTACCTTAGATTAGATGTATTTCATGATGGATTGTTAATCTAGAAGTCCAATTCTTTAAAGCTGGCCGGGGACCTCACCAAGGTGATCGCTTTTTGTGATCTAATCAAGATTAGTGTTCCTCACTTTGAACTGAATATGCATTTGGAAACCTTGAAGCAGCATCGTCGGATGCAGTCACTAGGCAATGATAATTCCCAACTGAGTCATCCTTCTCTGGTCCCTGTACTACTTTTTCTGTTAGTTTGTGCAAAAGCAGTAAGGCAAAAATCATTGCTGACCTTAACAGATGCAGGAAACGATAGGCATAAGAACCTGTGAGTAATGGGTGGAAAAAATAACTTCGTGGAAAGGTACCGCCCCTTGCACAATGTCTCATGACTCTCATCTACTTGTGGCTGCATCCTATTACCACTACGTGTCACATGAGATGGACTAGAGAACAACAATCATGTATCCTTTTGTTTTTTTTATGTCTTGCAGAATTCTAGATAGTTATGATTGGTTAGGGCATTAGTTTAGAGTGCATTTAAATGTGTATCCTGCAAAAAAAATCCCATTAATTGAAAAGTGTATTTAGGGGACCGTGACCTTTGAACTAGAAAACAAACTTATTCTTTTTCAAACCTTTTGCATGTTTGCATGTGTTCCTACTGAATTTACCTAACCATGTCTTTAGGCAATAAGTTGATTTTTAACAGGTTGGCCTGATCCTAGATAAAAGATGCTAGCTTACAGACAGAGTTTATCAGTCTATTTAGAGGTTCCCGTCCACCATCTTTGTTGGATGCGGTTGAGGCACATCACCATTGCCAAATCAAGGTCATCCTCCTCTTCCAGGTCTACCTTCAGCACCACCGACAGAAGTCCCAACGTGGCGCTGATGCTGCGGCCACGGTGAGTTTGAAACTGAACCATGTGCCCACGTATTGACATGCTTGGAAGCATCAGCAACGAAGTTGCAAGTACTAGGTATAAAAAATACAATTTCCTGTAACTAGCTCTTTCATTGATGCCAGCCATTTTGGATTTTATCGTTTCTAGCATTTGATGAAGGATTTAATGGAATAATTGTGGATGGTCATTTGTCAAGAACTCGATATTCAAAAGGAGCAAGCACACACCACACAAAAGCAAAGCAACCAATCAAGGTGCATAAAAACAACACTGCTCACGTACGAGGCATCTATGCTAATCAATGAGATTTAGTACCTTGCAACCTCATATCGCCACTTAGTGTAAACGAAAATTGTCAGGGTATACTAACTATTTGTGCTATTAACAATTTTGAACATAAAAAGTCAAATTATCACAGGTGTCTGCAGGACTTTTATTTATGTAAATATTTTACTGATGCAAAGTATATTTAGATTTCCCAATCCTGAAAGCCTTAGTTCAGTGTTGCAGAGAATAACACTATTTAGATATAAATGTTCTGTGAGAACTCACATGTCATTGTGGAGTTGGTGTCTGATAACAATATTTTATGGCGCCTCCTTAGGTTAATGATGGTATTTCTTTACAATGCTCATAGGGCCGGGTTTGGCTTGAAAAACCTAATATCAATGGCGATAGTAGCTTTAAAAGATGGTGCTTACAAAAAAAAAAAAAAAAAAAAAACTTCAAGTGTGTTTAGAAGATAAAGGGAACTGTCTGGCTATCTTGTTTTCATGTTTATGTCTGCATGGAAAGATGAACTTCAATTGCCACCAATAAAGGAAGGAACCATAAATATTAATATTAGCTTTATTATATAATAGTTTTCTCAATTATGATGCTTATATGTTAATTATTTTATCACAAACAGGATGGCTATGAACTCAGAAAGCAATTCTTGGGACAGATGTTGACTTTGAAGGAAAATAAATGTGAAGACAACTTATCTACTGGAGTTCAAGATTTCATTAGATGTATAAAAAATACTCAGATTTAGAGATAGTCAAATAGCTTCCAAATATTTTTTTTATAGAGACCATTTATTTATGTGTACGATTATTAGAGCACTTGAACTGTTGATTATCGAATTAGTCTAAAATTAGTTTTTACCCTATGGTTGTGCTTTAGTTCATCCCCTGCCTTTCCCATACATGTGACTCATTTGAAGGGCTCTACACCCTCATAGAAGTGTCTATTTCTTCAATATCTAAAGGATTCTGATTCCTGAAAGGAGTATCTATATATTGCTTAATAATCACCATGTGTTTTACTGGATTTTGAGATTTGTTAGAAAGTTTTAATATTTTTGGATGGATCAAGTTGGCTTTAGTTTTTTGTGATGTTGTGAGGCTGCGATCCAAATTCCAGTTTCTGGGATTTTGTTTTGGTGCAGATTGGTTAGCTTCTGTTTCCTGTGTTGTTTCTGAGTAGCTCCAGAACTGCATCGATCAGGTTCAGTGAAGGAGCAACACACTTGTTTTTGTGAGGATTTAGCAGCTTCTTATAAAAATTATTTATAGCAGCTTGTTTTCATGTCTGATCCTTTGTCTATGCATGACTTCTGCATAACAGCACAGCAGTCCCATTGCTTCTCGATCTCTGACGGCAGTGCAGTGGCTGTTGTTTTCAGTTTCTTCCTGAGTTCTAGAACAGCTGTGCTGTAGCTATGCTCTGGATCTTCGATTTTCCTCAGGAGTCGCTTGTGCGGTTTTCAGGTGTGCACCAGTAGCGCTTCTGGTGTTGTAGTTTTCCACCTGCAGCTGTTCTGTTTTCTCCGCTTACTACTGCAGTTCAAAGCTTAAATTTTCCAGCATTGTACATTCCATTGGATTGTGTCACTATGAATTAGATAATGGCAGTGCCAATATGAAATTTAACATTAATGTTCTAACTAAGAAAAGATAAGAAAAATGTAAAAAGTTAAAATCATACATAATGACAGTGCCAAAATGAAATTTTACATAAATGATCAAATTTTAAAAATATATTAAAAATAATAAACTGACCCGTAGCGAAGCACGGGCATTTTTACTAGTATACACAAAGCATGGGCTCAGACTCACGGTCCAGGACTACTTGTCTGCCATCTGACATCTCGCACTACATGAAACATCTGCTTTGCTGAGTGTCTGGGGCACTCGGCAAAGCCCCCCTTGTACTCGGCAAAGGCTTTTGCTGAGTGCCGCACTCGGCAAAGCGCACTCTCGGCAAAGATCCCATCGACAAAGGTGTCTTTGCCGAGTGCCGAATATCGGCACTTTCGGCAAAGTCTTTGCCGAGTGCCAAACCCGCACTCGGCAAACCAAATTCAGCCGTCAACTTGGGCGGCCTCTTTGCCGAGTGCTAACGGCACGGCACTCGGCAAAGAGTTTTTATTTTTTAAAAAAACTTTTGCCGGGTGCCACGCCTCCGGCACTTGGCAAAGAGACTTTTTATTTTTTAAAAAATTCTTTGCCGAGTGCCATGGCTTCGCACTTGGCAAAGCTGGGAAACCTGGGTCTCGCTTCCAGGCTTTGCCGAGTGCCGATGCCATGACACTCGGCAAAGACCTCTTTGCCGAGTGTTGCACTTGGCAAAAAGAGAAAAAACTATTTTTTGGTTTTTCATCAACACAAATAAACAAATCACATATATATCATCACTCACAAAGACAGATATATCACATTCATCATTCATAATCCATCGCATACACATATCGTCGATAATGCATCACTTACATATATATCATATATAATGCATCACATACACATATATTGTTCGTAATCCATCACATACAAGCCATAATCTATCACAAGTCACGTACGAACACAAGTCTAAGTCTAATATAGGCCTAACGAATATGAAGAGAGAAACGAAGGATACCTACTGCCATTCTTGCCACCCGCAATGTTCAAACAACTCAAAAGCTAGGCACCTATGTAAAAGCAGTGACCGATGAATGAAACAGTACTAACCTGGAGTTCCGCCATCTGCTACTGTGAGCTCTGCTACTGAGGGCGTATGGAGAGGGAGGAGCTCATGCTCCTTACTCGAATCTCGGCGAGGTTGGGAACAGAGACGGAGTCGACTATGCTGTCCGCCATCCAGTACCTGCCGTGCTGCTTCCCTCCTCCCAGCCTCATCAGGAGGTCTGTGTCCAGGGGCTAGGTGGCTAGATCGAAGCCCTCCCATGGCGCTCGCGAGCCGCCAAGGTGTACTCGCTGAGCTTGCTGTAGACGCTCGCGTTGGTGTATACCTCGGGCCCGTCCGCCGGGTTGTAGGTGACGTCTGGAGCTGTCGCCTTGCCCTTGTGTGCCATGGCGAACGCTATGAACTCATTGCAATCCTAGCCTTGGTGCGCCTGGGACTGTGGAAAAAACACAAAGATAATTACAAATAACCTGAATTGAGCGTTAGAATAAATAAATAAAGATAAAAACATAAAGAAGATTACCCATGTCTGGGCGTACACGCTGAGGCTCCGGTTGCCTTGGTGGTGTGCCAGCCCACCCATCTGTTGGCGGCAGTCCCGGCGGATCTTGTGCTTCTCCATTCACTCGTCCGAAAGCCACCTGTCCGCAATCGCCTCCTAGCAGAGGCGGTGCCTAGAGCACCATTCAAGTTATTGATATATCAGAAGATGGAATGAGGCTTACCTATTCTTCATGGAAGGAGGAAACGATGTTTCGTACTTACCGAGAGGTACTGCTCTCTGGTGAGCGTCATGGTCCGGGCGTGGAGCTTCTTCAGTGCTACACTAAGGACGTTGGCACTGTAGTTGATGATGCACTGGAGCCGCGTCTCGTAGTACAGGTCCACGAGTCGGGACCTGCAGACCCTGTCCTGCACTTGTGCCGCCCAGTCCTCAAACCCTTCGTCGTACCTGTAGTAGTCCTGCATAGAGACATCATGTATTATTTTATTATTTCAAGAACGACCGATGAATGCGTAGTATTAACCAATTTAGTGTGATGAATACTCACCTAGAACTTGGCCTTGATCCGCGCCGCAACGGTGCCATAGTCGCTATCTACGGCGGCGTAGAAGTGGTCCCACGTCCAGGGCGGCGAAGTCACCCCGGCATACGTGACCATGCCAGGGAAGTACTTCCTAATCAGAAGGCCATTGATGTGACGTCCCTTTTCGGACACTACTTCCCAGTTGCTGCAAGAGTCATTAAGAAGAATTGTTAGTCTCCAAACCAGGTTTCAATATGTCATATGAAATATTACTGAAATAATACTTACTCATCGCCCTGGGGTCGAATCAAGGGGCACCGGTGTAGTAGGATCAGCCCCGTCTGGAGCTTCGAGGGCCCACGCAAGTAGACTCCCGATGAGGTAGAGCCTCGTGGCGTGGAAGTGGATCCCCCTGGCTGTCGCTAACGCCGCCCGTGGTTCAACGAGTCGAGGAAGTGCCGCCTCCTCTGTGTCGAGGCCCACCTCCTGGTCGTCCTCCTCCTCCACCGAAGGGGTGGAAGCCGGCTGCACGGTCCTTGGACGGTCGGCGGGGCCTCCTCTCCCTCCTCCTCCCGTGGCTCCGGCGAGGGGCCCTCCTCGGGGGGGGTGTGGTGAGCTCTTCCTCATATAGAGGGAGTTGACCAAACGACGGGCCTGCCTTCCACCCCGCATTTTATCGAGTCCATGCAATTTCAAAGAGTAAACCAATTAACACGCTTAAATTATAAGTTCTAAGTACTTATAAAGAGATGCAAAATGAACCAAACATAATAATAATAATAATAATAATAATAATAATAATAATAATAATAATAATAATAATAATAATAATAATAATAATAATAACAACAATAATAATAATAATAACAATAACAACAATAATAATAATAATAATAATAATAATAATAATAATAATAATAATAATAATAATAATAATAATAATAATAATAGTACTAATATAGTATTACATGAATTAGAAATATTCTTCACGATCGGTAGTGGCTGGATCATAGGTGTTGTCATCACTATCGATATTGTCATATTGCACCTTTCCTCCCTCGTCCTCATCTCTATCATCCTGATCATTGTCATTGCCTAACAATACTTACTCAAGAATTTATAAGTCCTGCTCATCTTGCACCTCTTCTCCCTCGTCCTCATCTCCATCGTTCAGATCAATGTCATTGTCTACTTCCATCAGCGCAAACATATCTATGTCAAACCTCCCTTCTAGCCCCTCAGGTTGATAGAACTCACGTGTGTCTGGATCAAAGTTGCCAATTGCACAAGGTACCAACCCATTAGATTGGGGGTCTTTTTGGCATGTCCATGAAAGATAATAAACTTGTGTGGCCTATTGAGCCATAATATAGACATCCTCTCCTTGATACATAGAATCCTATCGAATTTCCACTAGTCCAATCTTCGGGGTTTTTCTCGTGATATTAGGATCGAACCAATGGCAATTGAATATGACTGGATAAGGAGCTTTGTGACACTGGAAATCGAGCTTATATATTTCTTCTACTATGTCGTAGTAGTCACACCCATCGGTACCGGGCGTACGAACTCTAGTATTCGTGGTTTTTTGATTCTCATGTTTTTGCTCATAGTTTCTTATGTGAAAGTGATAGCCATTCACATCATAAATATGGAATGTCCTCGACTCTATAGGCGAAGCCTTTGGTGAGCCCTTTCAACTCAGCATCCATTTCTCCATCTATGCGAGCCTGCAAGGTGAGGCCAGATAGATCGTTACATTACTCGCTCGTAGGAGCAAAGTGGGATGACAAAGATTGAACCAGATACCTTCGTATCAAACCAGGAAATAAAATCAGGCGCACCATCTTTGAGTAGACTATCTTCTTCTAAAGGAGAAGGAGGCCTATTCCCCGTCCAGTATGTATTCAGAAATTCCCTGAAAAACAAGAGTGTTGACACCTCTTAATGTTATCTCTAGCAACGGCGCTAAAAATGATTGAGCAGAACATCGCTACTAGAATGTCAAGTTGTCATCCCTAGCAAAACACCAAGGGGTGTGGTATTAAATCACACCACCATTTAGAATATAGAAATAGTATCCACAAGCGCACAGATCAAATACCATTGTAGCATTTTACCCGGAGTATTACCAGGTTGTCATTTATATTTTTTCAAAGGAAGATCTACATGGCTCTTGTGTAAAGGTAGCGTGATAACCTAGAGTATAATGGATAGGCGTAACCATGTCCTCACTACTCAATGCAGGGGTAAGTCACAAGATAAATGATAAGGATAAGTATATAATCATCAGCATAAATAGATAGAGACTCCTAGCTATATCATTAGGGTTACTAGCAGAACATCAAGAGATATTCCTGTCTTATTCTTAGCTACATGTCAATGCATATTATAGTTAGTGCAGTACACTTAGTAGTCATAGCTAAGGTTAGTATTACATCTATTCATAGTGGACATACTAGGAAAGTTTAAGAACATAGCACACCCTTCCTTCGTACAAAAGCCCTACTGTGCCTATAAACGGGGTTTAGACTATATAGGACTCAACAGGATTGTCACACCCGCGATCTACCAAGCCCGGCCTATAGGGTGCATTCGCAGGTAAACAACGTATAAGCACCATGCTTACACAATGTTCACCACTCACCCAACGATCGATTAGATGAGCGCTATACGAACCTATGAATAAGTATAATGTCAATCTAGCTATACTAAGCATATAACCACAATAGACAAAGAACAATATAACTATGAATATAAGTAGATAAGTATTCATCAATTCAATTGTAGCAATCATATAACTATACAATGATAGAGAACAAAGGTGAGAGGAGGTAAGAACAATACCAAATCCAAGCTCTTGATGGCTCCGGAATCCAAACCTTTGCTTGCCTCTCGCTAGTTCTAATTAGCTATCTAGGCTCTAGCTAAGGAGCTCTAATTAGGGTTTCTGGCTGATGATCGGACTTTGAATGAGGAATGAATGAATGTGCCTCCTCCCCAGGGGGGTCCTGCCCTCCTTTTATAGCCCTGGGCGATGATCGTGAGCCATCGGATCAAACCGACCTTGACATACGGCTGAGATTGATCCTCAAAGGCGGTGGAGCGCATCATCGGGCGAAGCAGGCCACCAGCGGGCCCTGGGCTAGACCGGCCGGTCCAGACCCAGACCGGTCGGTCTGGCCTGGTGGCCTCCCGCCCTCCGCTTCGGCGTGGTGTCTTCTAGCCTCTTCTAGATCCTTTCTGCGTTGTCGCGGTGTCCGATTTCTCGTTCTATGTTCCGATAAGCTCCTGGGTTTACGTCTTTTCAGTTTACACCTGCAGAAATAGTGAAACACCAAAACCCATGGAATTCTATCAGTGTAAACCATATACCTACTTTGGTGATCACAATTGCATCCTTTTCATGGCTAGTTGACGGTTAGATTTGTACGATAACGATCATCAACAACTCCCCCAAGCTTAACCTTTGCTAGTCCCTTAGCAAAGAAAACTTAAAAAAGTTATTATAAGATACATATATGTTTAAGTATTGTAGCCATCTCGGAGCAACTCCCTAGAAGTATACCGTAGTCAGATAGAAATTCTCTTCCAAGTTATGCAATAACTGAGCTGACTTTCAAACTTACCCGTATTACCTTTAACTGTGGGGCTTATTAGCTCTTCCTTGGGTCTTGAGTACTTGACAGACAGAAAGATTCCATCTAATCACTATGTCTCAAGCTTTTCGATCAACTATCATTCTGGAGTTTTTAGAGGTTTTCAAATAGAACTCAGAGTTTCCCATGTATGACACTCTCAAGTTTCTCAATATATGTGGTATTTGTGGATTCTCACCAAGGCAGTGATGATGGTTGCCTTTCTTGTCTTCCTATAACTAAAGCTTATGTGGAGCTTATAGGTAAGGAGAAAACTGAAAGAGCAAACTTGCAATGCATGTGTTGTAAAGTCAAACAATGGATCCATGGAGAAACAAGTCATACAATCAAATCAAGATGTATAGGTGGATGGATATGGTGGATATATAGTGGAACCTAATGCTACTCAGCTCCTTGAATGCCTACCTTTCCATGGACTTTGAATACTGGTCAGAGGTTATGAGCTATCTTTTTCCTTTCTTTTTCTCAGGGAGTCGGGCATCTAAATACCCATTATTTTCAGCACTTGGACACTTGTCCACTTTTTTCCCTTCTTTCTTTCTCTCTCTTTTTTTTAAATATATTTTTTTAAATATATTTTTGCATAGCTCATAACACTCCTTTTGGCATTGATGGATATGGAAAGGTAGCAATAGAAACTTGGAGCATTTATTGGGTGGCTATCCTAGTGGAATATTTTTGGTCTTTTCTCCCAGTGTAGGAGAAAAATATTTTTGAAATGGATGTAGGTAGAATGGCATGTTGTTGCGCCTACTCCAGTGTAGAGTAGTGCATATAAAAGTGGATCTTGATTCAAGAGTATGACAAATTTCTCACCAGGGTCACAAAAGTTGACAAAACTCAATGCAAGACAAGCAGCATATATATGGAAGTTTAACTAGCCTATCTCATCATATTTGGCTCTGGTGGGAATGTAAGCTTTGTCATAAAGGAACTCATCATGTTTTTGCATTTTTCAAAAGATAAATCTCCAGAACTCTAGTGTCACTTAGAACAAGATAGACAGCAGCTTAGACTTTCTCAATCTTATCAATCAAGTACCTAGACTTAGCTCAAGCATATGCAACCCACAAGTTTCAGGCTCAGAGCAAATCTTCATGTCAAAACAGTTGGAGCTAAAACTTGAGAAAACTTTTGTCTAGACGCTAGGCATTTCAGAGGTGTTGTAACAGAGCAGCTTATCATTAATTCAAATCATCTCAAGAGCTTCCTTTTTATTGACTCTAGACAGACAAACATTTTTATTTGGTTTTTCATTTTTCAAAAACTCATACTATATAAGACTCTAAGGACTCTAAAAAGTATGGACCTTCATGTGCCTATATATTTTGGTATTTTTATGTTTTCTTATGATATTACAGTGAACCTTCATATGCTCACATATTTTTGATATTTTTCATTTTTATGACTGACTCGATAATCACGTAGGTACACTTACCTGGGTACCTAGGGGATGCCTTCCCCCAAGCTAGTTGTTGTCGTGGTTGAGCATTAAAGCTGAGCAGTCCTCTCAGTAGAGCTCACGCTTGCAAGAGCTGGTGTAGCCGGGAACCTTCATCTCATCCAACAAGAAGTTGCTTCCTTTATACAGTGGTTAGCTGTGTGTAGGGAAAGTGTACTTTGAGTGATGAAGATGATAATTCCTAGGTGGACTAGCTCTTAAAGTCATCCTGCAGCAAACATCTCACAAAGCACCAAAACTCGTGGAACGGATTAGAATAAACAGTTAGTGGTTAGCCGTTTCGTGAACTGGTTGTTGTGAGAGGTTTTTAAAGGTTGTTATAGTGTATACAATGCAGCAAGATGCTCAATAATTATTTTTAGATTTTCTTTTTATCAAACAGAAGGAAATATGCATGCTAATTTTTATTTTATTTTTAGGCCACCACAGTGAACACTCATTTAGTTTGCACTGAAGGGATGTCACATGGGGCTTTGAGGTTTTCCAAATATTTTTATGATTTTCTATAAAGATGATGAAAACTAACTATGAATTAAAAAGTGCAAGAAAGTTAATAGATAACTACCATTGTTATCTTATGGCAAGGGTTCGGAGTTTAGAGTCCTCCGGACAAGACTTCTCGTCGTCGTCACTCCTGGGGTGCTTCATCGGATCCCGAGGATGGGGACCCTGACGCTGGACCTCCTGATGATAATGACTCAGTTGAGGAGGTTACCTTTTCTTTTCATACCTTTGTAGGTTGTTCCTTTGGTGTTGTAGATTCTTCTTTGATTGCCTCCTCCTCAACATTGCTCTTTTGAGAGCGATTCCTCCGGCGCTGACGTCTCCTCTTGGACAGGGTGAAAGCTGCTAATCCAGGAGAGTTATAATCTTTAAATTGACAGCGTACCTTCTCTCATGGGAATTGGAAGTGGACTTGGCCTGATCCATTATAGATGATTGCGTTGGTGGTGCTGAGGAACGGCCTCCCAAGGATGATGGGTGTCTCATCTTCTTCTCCCATGTCTAATATCATGAAGTCGGTCAGAACATAGTGGGTGTGGATTTTGACCATGATGTCCCTTGCTACTCCCTCCGAAAATCTCGTCGTATTGTCCACCAGCTGCAGCTGCATATAGGTAGGGTATAGAGGTGTATTGAATAATAAGTCATATACCTTTTTAGACATGATGTTGACAGCTGATCCGGTGTCGCAGAAAGCATTGTAGAAGGAACACTGTCCAATAGTGCAGTCGATGGTCAGCATGCCTGGGTCCTCCCTCGTGATTAGGAATGGTGAAGCTAAGAGGTGGTCATGCTCATACTCAACAGCCTTTACTACTTGGACTTGCTTTCTCACTTACCTCCTGTTCTTGTTCTTTCTCTTTCCATTTAAATTCTTCTTATTGGCTTCTTCGTTTGTTGGCTTGACTGGAAAGTAAGCTTCTCTTGGATCTACAGGAGCTTTAAGGGTCTTGCTCTTGAAACTAAACTTCTCTTTGCTACCCTTGATGGTGAAACAAATCTTCACACTATCCATGTAGATGACAGCCTTTGCAATACTCAGGAATGGTCGGCCAAGAATGATTGGACTCTTAGGATCTCTGCCGGTATCCAGGACTACAAAGTCTACAGGGACATATGATCTCCCGATTCGTATACACACGTCATCTAAGATTCCTTCAGGGTGCTTAACCGTCTGGTCTGCGAGCTGCAAACACATATTCGTGTACAACAAAGATGCCCATGGAAAGACTTGGTCAAGGATTACCTTAGGCATGATGTTGACGCTGGCGCCTAGATCACAAACAACTTTAGGGAAGTCGTGCTGCCCAATAGAGATGGGGATCAAGGTCTCCCTGGATCTCTTTTCTTGGGTGGCATGGACTCATCCTTCCATCTTGATGATACTTCAACATAGTAACCTACATATACATCAACAAGATTTGCGGTCTCGGACTCTAGAAGTTGCCCTGGAATCTTACTTTCATTGGTCGGTGGAACAGCGGCCGCCAGCTGAGCTAATTTCTATTCTATCATTTTATTGAAGCTAAGATGGTTCTTAACAGCAGAGGTAAGGCTATCCATTTTAGTGTTTATATTTTCTAGCATTTTATAATTGGATGCGACCTTCCTAGATAAAGTCTCCACCATTTTATTTTGGTTGGAGATCACTTCTCTCAAAGGCAATTGAGCATAGCTATTGTAATTAATGCCTTGAAAGTTATCTGGAAAATTACCTTGGTAGTTGGGTCTTTGCTGATTCCATCCTTGATTTTGAGGACGATAGTTGTTGTCGTTGTTGTTGATGAAGTTTACATCCTCACGGGTCTCAAGGCAGTTGTTGCCTGAGTGTCCCATATTGCCACACACTTCACAGGTCATGCATGAATCATTAATGCGCATGACTTCTTGTTTCAGGCTGGTCT
Source organism: Chrysopogon serrulatus (assembly GCA_015844335.1). NCBI lineage: Eukaryota > Viridiplantae > Streptophyta > Magnoliopsida > Poales > Poaceae > Chrysopogon > Chrysopogon serrulatus. Next base: position 286,671 of record JADLZL010003099.1, on the reverse strand, counting down.
TATCTTCCAGCTTCTTTATGAGCAGATCTATCTTGGCAGACAGCATGTCTACCTCCAAAGATGTTAGGTCCAGTGCAGATGTTGTTGGTGGTTAGAGCGAAGAACTCACGCATTGACTTATCAGCCATTTCCTCGAAAGCTGGTGCTAAGTTGCATTCTTGTTGCTCTTTTTCTTCACTTATAGGAGTTTGCTCCTCCAAAGAACGAACCTCAGCAGTGGGTGTCTTTGATGGAGATTCAAAGATATCCCTCACTTGCTGGAATTTCTTTCTTCAAAAGAGTTTCTCTGGATTTTCAACGTAGTTATCTGGCAGATCAAAACCACTCATTCACTACCCTGCACAAGATATCACAAAGATAGAAAGCACAAGGGTAAGCCTACATTGAGTAGGGGTCTATGGTTTCCTCTATCTCATTAGTTTGTTAGGTCTATCGCTATTCCTTTATTCGCCAATTGCCTTCCCCGGCAACGGCGCCAAAAATGCTTGTTGACACCTCTTAATGTTATCTCTAGCAACGGCGCTAAAAATGATTGAGCAGAACATCGCTACTAGAATGCCAAGTTATCATCCCCGGCATAACACCAAGGGGTATGGTATTAAATCATGCCACCATTTAGAATATAGAAATAGTATCCGCAAGCGCACAGATCAAATACCATTGTAGCATTTTACCCAGAGTATTACCAGGTTGTCATTTATATTTTCCCAAAGGAAGGTCTACATGGCTCTTGTGTAAAGGTAGCGTGATAACCTAGAGTGTAATAGATAGGCATAACCATGTCCTCACTACTCAATGCAGGGGTAAGTCACAAGATAAATGATAAGGATAAGTATATAATCATCAGCATAAACAGATAGAGACTCCTAGCTATATCATTAGGGTTACTAGCAGAACATCAAGAGATATTCCTGTGTTATTTCTAGCTACATATCAATGCATATTATGGTTAGTGCAGTACACTTAGTAGTCATAGCTAAGGTTAGCATTACATCTATTCATAGTAGACATACTAGGGAAGTTTGAGAACATAGCACGCCCTTCCTTCATACAAAAGCCCTACTATGCCTATAAACGGGGTTTGGACTACATAGGACTCAACAGGATTGTCATACCCGCGATCTACCAAGCCCGGCCTATAGGGTGCATTCGTAGGTAAACAACGTATAAGCACCATGCTTACACAATGTTCACCACTCACCCAACGATCGATTAGATGAGCGCTATACGAACCTATGAATAAGTATAATGTCAATCTAGCTATACTAAGCATATAACCACAATAGATAAAGAACAATATAACTATAAATATAAGTAGATAAGTATTTATTAATTCAATTATAGCAATCATATAACTATACAATGATAGAGAATAAAGGTGAGAGGAGGTAAGAACTATACCAAATCCAAGCTCTTGATGGCTCCAGAATCCAAGCCTTCGCTTGCCTCTCTCTAGTTCTAACTAGCTATCTAGGCCCTAGCTAAGGAGCTCTGATTAGGGTTTCTGGCTGATGATCGGACTTTGAATGAGGAATGAATGAATGTGCCTCCTCTCTAGAAGGTCCTGCCCTTCTTTTATAGCCCTGGGCGATGATCGTGAGCCATCGGATCAAACCGACCTTGACATACGGCTGAGATTGATCCTCAAAGGCAGTGGAGCAGACTGGGCGAAGCAGGCCGCCAGCGGGCCCTGGGCCAGACCAGCCGGTCCAGGCCCAGACCGGTCGGTCTAGCCTAGTGGCCTCTCGTCCTCCGCTTCGGCGTGATGTCTTCTAGCCTCTTCTAGATCCTTCCTGCGTTGCCGCAGTGTCTGATTTCCCGTTCTATGTTCCAATAAGCTCCTGGGTTTGCATCTTTTCTAGTTTACACCTGCAGAAATAGTGAAACATCAAAACTCGTGGAATTCTATCAGTATAAATCCTATACCTACTTTGGTGATCACAATTGCATCCTTTTCATGGCTAGTTGATGGTTAGATTTGTACGATAACGACCGTCAACAAAGAGACAGGAGGGTTGGATACATGGAGGATAGTGACGATGTATGTGACAAGCTCATTGAGAACTTACTGTACATAAGGCTTCACTTCATTAAGGTTTAACAACACATACAGCATGATAATGCACCACTCATCATGCCTTAAGTTCTTGGTGCCCGGTGCGCTTGCCTTTCCGAGTTGCCCTTTGAAAAGGTTGAGGCTCGATGAACTCTCGTTAGTGTTGTAACGAGTGGGAGGATTGTGCACGCTGGAAAGGGTATCCTTATAGTATGTTGTTGTGAAGTTTGACACCTCTTCTATAATGAATGCCTCTGCAACAGAAGCCTCAATTTTAGCTTTATTTCTACACTTTTTTCGAAGAATCTTTAGACATCTCTCGATCATATGGCACCAATGGGCCTGCACGGGTCCCCACATTTGTGCCTCGTACGGTAGGTGCAAAATCATATGCTGCATTGATAGAAAGAAGCCGGGTGGAAAGATCTTCTCCAACTTGCAGAGCAACACAGATGCCACTTTCTCTAAGTCATCAATCATGTCCCGAGATAACTCCTTAGCATAAAGCTGGCGGAAGAAATAGCTCAACTCTGCTAGCACGTGCCACACATGATCGGGGAGATATCCCCTAGTCATCGCAGGAAGGAGCCGTTCAATCTATATGTGGTAGTTATGACTCTTTATCCCTAAGACTCGCATAGTGTCCAACTTTACCCCCTACTCAAATTCGCGGCATACCCATCTAGGAACATTAACGTCTTGATCCACAGTAGTACTTCCTTCCTTTGGTCCCTTTTCAAGACGAAATTGACTGCAGTTCTTTTCCATTTCCTTCCGGTCGTGGGAGGCTTCATCACTTGCTTTGGTCTATCACACATCGTTGCTAGGTCCAATCTAGCCTTAACGTTGTCCTTGGACTTATCTATATCCATGAGTGTTCCAAATAGCACCTCGGTGATATTCTTTTTTGTGTGCATTACATCAATGTTGTGTGGAAGAAGAATATAACTGAAATAGGGAAGCCTAGTCAAGCCCGATTTATGAGTCTATTGGTGTTCCTAACCATATCCAATAAAACCACCTTTCTCTTTATCATCTTTGAGAGCATCTATCTCAGCACGGACCTCGGCAGCGTTCATCATGTGAGGTATAGGGTCGGTGACTTGAATCCCTTTCCTAAAGTGCTTGACGTCTCTTCTAAATGGATGGTTAAGAGGGAGGAATTGATGATGTTGGTCAAATGAAGAAAACTTGTCACCCCTCTTCAGATAAGTGAACCTCACAGTAGTCTTGCATATTGGGCATGGGAACTTCCCATGAACACACCACGCGCAGAATATGCCATACGCTAGAAAGTCATGTAGGGAGTACTGGTACCACATATGTATTGTGAAGTTCTTCTTTGTAGCTCGGTCGTATGTCAGTACCCCTTTTCCCAAGCAAGGATCAATTCATCAATGAGAGGCTCCATAAACACACCCATCTTGTTGCCCAGGTGTCCAGGAATTATGAGCGACATAAATACGTTCTTTGGTTGAAACATGACACCGGGGGGAGATTGAGGGGATCATAAACACGAGCCAACAAGTGTACGGAGCTGCCATTAATCCATAGGGGTTGAACCCATCTGTTGCCAGTGCTACATGTACATTGCGAGCCTCCTAAGCTTTACCATGATGTATGGCATCGAAGTGCTTCCATGCATCACCATCCGATGGGTGTACCATCTTGTCAGCGTTGTATCTTTTGCCATATTTATGCCATGTCATCTATTTTGCAGACTCCTCTTTCATGTACAGCCGTTGGATCCTTGGTATGAAAGGAAGGTACCGTAGGACCTTTACGGGGATACCAAGCAGTCCCTTGTTGCCTTCACTAGGGTCCACCAGATACCTAGAGGATTTGCACTTTGGACAGTGTGTTGCTTTCTCGTGATCTTTCTAAAATAGGACGCACCCATTCGGACAAGCATGGATTTGCTCATATGGCATCTTAAGTGCACGAAGAAGTTTTTGTGACTCGTACATGTTCTTCGGCAGAATGTGACCCTTCGGAAAGAGGGATGCAACAACAGTCAACATAGAATCAAAGTTGTCTTGACTCATGCTACACTGCAACTTAAACGCTATTAGGCATCCAATGGCATCCAGTTGTAAAACCAGTCCTCTCATGAAGGGGCTTTTGTGCGGAAGACAGCATATCGTAGTATGCCTTCACGGTTTCCTCTGGCTCGTCCTCAAATTCTTTACCGAACCGTGCCTCCTGAAAGTCATCCATCCATTCTGCTACCCCGGCATCTCCATCAAAGCCTCGAGGCGTGGTCTCACCACCTCCTCCTTAATACGATCGGCTTCACCATGGTGGATCCAGCAGGTGTAATTTGGTGTGAATCCATACTTGATAAGATCTTCCCTCACGTGTTTTTTATTCTTTCTTACACGGTTGTCACATTTGAAGCAGTGACACGGCATCCGACTCGACTCTTTAGCAGCCTTGCCAAATGAATGCTCCAAGAAAGCATTAATCTTAGTAATCCATTTTGGGGTCAAACGTTCGTGCCCCGTGTACCTCCAATCACGGCTCTCCATCCTCTGGCATATATATATGTAAGGGAGTAGCATAACTAGCAATTGCATCTGCACGGCGTTCCTACTGTCTAATAGGTAAGGATAGGTCCTAATCTTACCCGCGGATGCGTAGATGAGGTTAGTTTCTATGCTCCGTTCCGATCCGAGACAGAATTTCGGCAGCACCTCCCCGCTGTTCGTCCGATACACGTCCTAAGAGGGAGAGTGTGTATCCAGAGAATAACAGGGAGGTGATGGCGAAAGTCTGTCTCGGACCAGAGGGGAGCATGGAAACCAACCTCATCTACACATCCGCGGGCTGTCCAAAATACGTGGACAATCCGAAAGAGATACGGTCGGAGATATGTAAAGATCTGCATACCTCCGACCGTATCTCTTTCGAACAGGAGACGCCTAACTGGGTTACGTGAATAAAACATGCATGCAAAGGAGGAGGGGGTTATACCTTCGGTGCCGGTGAGGTCAGGCTAGTGGGACGGTGGCGAGCAGGTGCAGTGGTGAGGCGAGGCAGTGCAGGCAGACCCGCAACGCCGACGAAGTCGATCGGGGTCGTCGACTCCCTCCCACGGGTCCTTCTCCTGCAAAAAAATTGGTTAGTGCCAACTAAAAATTTCGGCAGCACCTCCCCTGCACGGAGAGGTCCCCAAAACCTACAAAAAACATAGGCACGAAGGCCAACAAACACACTTATCGCACATAGGCACGAAGACCAACAACCATCTACATACCAAACATACTAACTACTACTAACACTACAAACTACTACTAACACTACAAACCACTATTAACACTAACACTACTACTAACTACTACTATACTACAACTATTACACTACAAGTCTAGGGCATATACCTGTCCGGCGAGAACGACAGGAGCAAGAGCCGGTGACGACGGGGGGAGGGATCTAATCTGCGTGGCGTCGACAGGGGCGAGACCGGCGAGACCTTCTCCTCCTCTCTTCTTCCCTCCTCCTCTCTTCTCCTCTTCTCCTTCCTTCTCCCCTGCCTCGTCCTTCTCCTATCTACGGTGGGGGCCGACGGGGGGGGGGCCGAGGCTGTGGGGGCTGGCCGGGGGGGCGGTGGGGCTGGCCGGTGGGGGGCCGGTGGTGGGGAGGTGGAGGCCGGCCGGGGCGGTGGCCGCCGGCCAGGGGCAGTGGGGCCGGCCGGTGTGGCGTGGGGAGGCCGGCCGGGCGCAAAGGGCAGGCGGTGACAGTGGGCGGGAGGAGGGGCCAGCAAGGGAGGCGGTGGCCGCCGGCCGATGGGGCCGGGCCGGGGTGGCGGTGGAGGCCGGCCGGGGCGCCGCGGGACGGCCGGGAGGCGGGGGCGGGCGGCAATGGCGCCCGTCCGGCGGCTCCAAGACGGGCGCGAGGATGGCCCGGGCGGCATCGGCGGGCGGCGAGGGCGCGGGCGACGTTGGCCCGGCAGCGAAGGTGCGGCGCGGGCGAGGCATGGCGGCGGCCGGTCGGGTCGAGGTGGGGGGTGAGTGAAGTGAGAGAGAGAGAGAGAGGGACCGCAATTTTAATCGGGGCCTCTTTGCCGAAAGTGCAGATCGGCGGGCACTCAAAGAAAGACGTATTCTTCGCCGAGTGCCGCCGATCCGCACTCAAATAAATTTAAAAAAACGGCGCTCTTTGCCGAAGGCCACCGGGTGGCACTCGGCAAAGGATTATTTGCCGAGTGCCAACCCTAGGCACTCGGCAAAGTTTTTTTTTTTTTGGCACCAAATTTTTCTTGAAGCTTTACTACACTAACACAAACAACATGTTTAAATATGGGAGTTTTTCATTGCTTTTTGTTATATTTCTCCTGTTTATTTTGTTTTTGAATTTTTTCACATAATGCATGTTTGAACTGTAGGTATATCGAATAATAGATTTCAGTTATTTAAAAAATATTATTCTTGTTTCTTAGTGTAAATTTAGGCTAAATGTAGGAACTCTCTCGAAATTTCGATCAACGTGCTCACGGGGGAATGCCGCCACTTACGTGCGGGTAGTTTTTAATTATATAAAATGCGAACGTGTTCCAAAAATTATGAATCTTGTCGACAAGTCATGATATCATATACGTATGCCATGGTAAGAATTTAAAAAATTTGGAGCATATTGCCACGCACGATGCTCATAAACGAGGACATCATCACATGTGATATCATATATCACATGTGATGATGGGGTGATTTGTGAGCATCGTGCGTGATAACGTGCTCCAAACGTTTTTAAATTTTTACCATGACATACGCATATAATATCATGACTGGTCGATAAGTTTCATGATTTTCGAACACGCTCGATTCTATATAATTAAAAAACCGCCCACGCAGTGAATCGGCGTTGCCTCCGTGAGCACGTTGATCGAAATTTTGAGACAGCTCGTGGATTTAGCCTAAATTAACACTAAGAAATAAGAATAACATTTTTAGAACGAAAAAATCTATTATTCGATGCACCTGCGGTTCAAACATACATTATGTAGAAAAAATTCAACAAAATAAAATAAATCTGTGAAATATACCAAAAACCAATGAAAAACTCCTATATTTGAACATGTTGTTTGTGATAGTGTAATGAAGCTTCAAAAAAAAAACTTGGTGCCAAAAACAAGAAAAAAAATATATATTTTGCCGAGTGTTTAGGGTTGGCACTCGGCAAAATTCGATTCCTTGCCGAGTGCCTAACGCCCCGACACTCGGCAAAGGGCACGGCGCTTGATGCCATTTGGACCGGCCAATCCTTTGCCGAGTGCCCCGGTTTGCTGAACGCCGGGCACTCGGTAAAGATGTCCTTTGCCGAGTGTCGGGCACTCGGTAAATGCTTCTTTGCCAAGTGCAATATTTTGCCGAGTGCAGCACTCGGCAAAATTTGTCTTTGCCGAGTGCGCGAAATTTGGCACTCGGCAAAGAAATCAGCACTCGGCAATGATTCAGTTTCCTGTAGTGTCGGACGTCAGGTGTATAGATAAGAAAATAATGAATGCTACTTGGAAAATGAAACAGGAAAAAAAAAAGAGTTGGAGTGAGCCACAAACAGAAAAAGAACGGACAGCCATGGAAAAAAGGAAACGGCCACGAACAGGAATCGAATAACTTAAAATATATAAAGCAAGCGCTGAAGTAGAGTTAGGTTTAATTAGACTTCGGACAGTAGTAGTATATATCCACATACGTACTAAAATTAATACGTCTTAGAATCAGATTCCATTTCAGTTATTGCTAGACGCGAGCTATCCTAACTCCTATACCACGGATCATATAAATCTACTATCCGGTTGTTTAGAGGAGGTAGACTAAAAAATAGATGAACCAACAAAATAGATGAAACAAAAAAATAGGCTGAAATTTTATCTTTTTATTATTAGGTAATAGACTAGCAAATTTACCCATGCGTTATAAGGGAGAAAAAATTACCAAACATTCATGGAAACAAGGACCGGAATGATACATATCTATTTATGTTTTGCACTTTCTATAAAATTTTAAAGCTAATTTTTTTTTTATGATGACTATGACATGGACAATATAAGCCAATGTTGGCAATAATATGACAATACACTATTGAACTTGTATCTAATTTAAAATATAATCTTCATATATTTTTCCGTCTCCTATTGCAGAACACACAAAACTATTCATTTGCAACTATATCATAATTTTAATTTCATACTACCCATGCGCCGGTATAGTTAGATATCGAGTTATGTGACTTCATTCCTTATTTGGATCCATAAAAAAAAAAAAAAACTATAACTTTAATCTCTAATTAAAGTCGGTAATCTATATTTACCAATGTGTCAAAAACTGGTCTTTCTGATGATTATGATGGGAAGCATCTCTCGATTTCTACATGATAGCTCTAGTCGAGGATTTTTTTTTTTAGAGAGGTTATTAGATTAAACGGGAAGCATCTCTCGATTTTTGCATGATAGCTCTAGTCGAGGATTGCTTTTAGAGAGGTATCTATTAGATTAAATTGGACAACGAACTGCTCCAGACTTCAGTACGAATTGATTAGTTGGACCATTTGCTAAACCAGATTATAATAATAACATGTTTTGTTCTCAATTAAAGTTGCATTTATAATTTGTTGGTAAAAATATATATTTGTAGGTCAAAAGGTTAAAGGCTCATAATCTTATATTTATTTTTATAGGAAAAAATTTGGAAAAAAATAGTATGGGAAATTGAGAAGGGAATCACGGATCTAAAGCATGTACTACGACTGACTGTACATTTACTAATTCGTCAGTCGCTTGCGATAAGTTTCAAAGTTGATCGCGTGTACCGTGTCAACTGTTTCTCGCTCGTTGCGTTGCGTCCAGTTCCCGCATTGTGCACGGCACTGCCGTCGTCGGTCCAGTCCGATCTGAACATGCTCCTAAGTAATAACGTGGGGAAAAACTGAAAGAAAACCAAAACAAACATGGAAAAAGAAACGGAAGCAAACAAACCGATAACAAACCAAAATAGGATTCACGAACCAAAGCAAAATCCCCCCAAAATCGAACTTGAGAAACGCCACCAGCCGAGGGGGAAAAAAATGTGACGTATATAGACTGGACTCTGTTTCCTGTGTCTGAGTAGTTATTAGATAGTTCAAAGTGATGAACAAAAAAGTAGATAAGATGTGTCCATAGGTTACAACAAAACTCAATAAATATTAGGATGGGACGCTATATCAGTCTAACGCGAGCTATTCGAACTCGTATGACCATAGGTAACATATATAAGTTCGGATGGATTAAAAAAAACTTTCCATTGTCCGGTAGTTAGAGGGAGTTGGACCAACAAAATAGATAGACAAAAAATTGGGCTGAAATTTTGTCTCTTTGTTATTACTAGCAAAATTGCCCGTGCGTTGCAACGAGAGTATTTTTTTTAGAAAATATTATCGTATTTATCAGATCACACTAAAAAAATTAACATCGGAAAATGCATCATCAAAATGCAATATAATACAAAACATCAATTTATTATGTTGTATGCTATAGAAAAATAATTCTCATCTGATGAATTAAATAGTATCAGTACCGATCTTCAGCACATATATGGAACAGGTTTACTCGGGCGTTAGTTTAGTGAGCTACTTAGCTTGGTCCCGTATTGTCCACTATCGCTGTTAGCGTGCTAGTGAGCCCTTTATAACAAAAAGCTAGGTCACATACACAACCGGTGACTTCGTGCAAACCATTGCATGACCACTACGCAGGGCATTCATCATCTGATATAGCCCAAAGTGCTTTTTTAAATTAATCGCTAGGCGTAAAAAAAAATCTAATCATAGGACCTGTGTCTGCAGTGTTAGGTCATTGATTACTCACAACCGGTAGATCCGAGTGCTCCCATATTAATACATCGCAGTTTCCCTGTATCGTAAGCCATGGATTTTTTTTTTTTTTTTGGTGGCATTTTTTTTTTTTTTTTTTGGTGGCCAACCATCCCTATCTACTCCTTCTCACAGAATACCACGTAGTCCCATATATTCTGTACCGCTCTCAGTCCCTGTTTGATATAACTATACTTCATTGGTAGAATAGTTTTTTTTATTTTATTTTAGCTGGTAAAGTAGCTCTACTTGTGGAGCTGAAGTAGTTTTATAAAAAAAAGTTTGATGGGTGGGATAAATGTTGATATGTCTATAATGCCTTTTTATTCTTAGTTTTTCTCTTTTTTCTCCTTTATTTTTCTTTGATGGTTTCTCTCTCCATCTTATCCTAAAGGCATGGTCCACGGGCGGCCAGAGCCCAGAAGCAAATCGCACGGGCACCTCCACCGGTCATGGTTGTGCCAGTGTGTATGGCTTGATCCCCTCCTGAGAATCTGTAACCAGCCTAGGTTGATCGCGATCAAGCACCTGGACAGGTAATGAACGAAATAAACAAAAGTGTGTTGCTCGAAAAACAGAAACAAATGTTTATGCTTGAAGACACTAAAGGTTCAACTCCGTAAACACTCCTTCAGTCAGGAATGACCAACCATCTTCACATACCTGCAAGTCTGTAATTCTATCTAGGAAGGAAGTACTTCTCACAGAAAAGGAAGAAAAAAAAAACTTCAGTCAAGTGTTGGGTGTATACGTATGTAACTATGTACTATATAGCAAATTGCACAATTATGGTCTCGTGGACTAATGTACAATCTAGGTGAGATATAGTATGAATTTAGAATTCACGATAGAATCAAGATTAGCAATAGAATCAGATTTCTTCGCAAAAAAACAAACAAACAATAGAATCAGATTATTTGTTTCCCCATCATACAAATGGATCGATCACACAGCAGCAATGTTTGCGACGTGACAAATCATCTGATGCTTAATCAAACTGAATGTTTCCACCAAGGAAATCGATCAGTAGTACAAAAACAAGAATAAAAAGCTTGAGGCGCCATTTGGCCTGGCAGGGTAAGTTCTTGCCAAACCAAAAACACCACTTTGTACGCAGACATATACCAATACCAATCCAAGACCAGGAGCAGCCATTACCGTCTACTCCCTCTGCCCCAAAATATCAGTCATTGTAGGTTTTCATGCTATAAATTTGATATGATTTGTAGAAAATGTGTGCAACATTTATATCTCCAAATAAATTTTTTAAAAAATTAGATTCAAAGATCTTTCTAATAATACTAATTATATACCATAAATATTAATACTTTTTAATATATATTTAGTCAAAGTTATTTTTCAAAAAAAGCGAAAGTGACAGATATTTTAGGACAAACAGAGTATACAGCTTCATATCTACCACCACCTCTGCGATGCCCATGTTCCACTCCACCCCGAAGGGCGTGCGCAGGTCATCTGACAGCCCGACGCCTATCCCCGAGACGGCGACAGTGAGCTCCACCGCCCCCTTCTTGGGCACGCAGAAAGCCGGGACGGGGCCCCACATGAGGCTGACGACGGCGTAGGAGTAGGACACCACGGCCTGGCCGCTGGTGGAGCACCAGTCCGTGAGGGCGTGCGGGTTCTCAACCTCGCCGTGAGGGTGCACTCCGGAGAGACCGTGTGGCCGACGTCGACGAACGTGCCATTCAGGCGCTCAACGGCGGCGATACCCACCGAGAACTTGACCACGTTGTTGTCGTCGATGCCCGACTGGACACAGAAGGCTATGACTGCCGCCATGATCGCCATGCAAACGACTTGAGCACCTTCTTGCAGGGTCATTGTCGTCTCCTCGCTGTCACCACGCATGCTTTGCATGGGTCCTCTGAGCTGTCGTGTAGTGTCGGCACGTAGTACTCATCTGCTATCGTCGCCGTGGCTCTTCTTCTTCTAATCGAAGAAAATAAATATTCCTTTATATGACTTGGTAGTTGGTGCTGCTGGTCGATCCTTTTCGGAATTCTGAGTAGTGCATGAACAGGACTCATTCGATGAGCAGAATCCTTACTCGTTTGGTTATATTGGTATCGGTATAGCACCATATATCTAACCGAAATGAATACAGAAGAGTTGGACAAAAAAAGTGGGCAGAAATTTTATCTTTTTTATTATTATATATGTAATATATATAGATATAGATATAGATATAAATATAGATACATAGATAAGAAAAATAGATTTCTACTTTTTTCCCTATTTGGAATTGGATTAGAAATCGGGAATCTATTTAGATTAGGAATCCTAACTGTCTATATAAAATAGGAGCGATCAAAGACAATTTTCACATGCACAGAGTTAGTTAGGGGGAGACGGATAAAAAATGGGCGGAGAGAAATTTTGTCTCTTTATTATTAGGAAAGATTAGGTATATAAATAAAGAAATAATTATTTAACAACCGGTAGTGGAGCTGGCACTGCACACCAAGTGGTCTTCACTCTTTGTTTGGTGGGAACAAGTAGCGAAGCTAAAGCTCCGCGACTCCTCGTCGGGCGAAGCGCATGTCCAACTAGCTTGATGTCGCAATGGCTTCGACATCTCGCAGGTAGCACTAGATGGAGGCAAGCCTTGCTGTGGGGAGATGGTGTGGATTGGAATCACAGGAACACACAAAGAGATCGTTTCCATTTGCAGTTCCAACCCAAAACCGATGCCAAATCGACCCCGGGAGGAAGTTGGTGGGTAATCAGTGTCTCTGATATCAATTGATAATGACTCCTAGCAGGAAAATTGAGAATTGATAGTGGAAAGAAAACTGAGAAGAACAATATGTTGGAGTAAAACCAAGGATGTTCATCTGTTATGAGATAGAGAAAATTACTTGTGTGAACCCCCAAAAAGTATGGCTTCCTTTCTTGGTCTCTCTTTATTTTTTTATTTTTTTTGAACTTACCTATCTGGCCTCAAAACTAACTAGATAAGTTCAGAAAAAAGACAAAGAAAGAAAGTCAAACTTTTTTAGGGCACATACAAAAATCTGCCATTTTCAGCTTATCAGCCAGCCGCTGAACAGAGCCAAATATTTGATCCTCGGCTTAGTTCTCCTCTTTATATTACATGTGGGCTTGGCCCGCTCAACGCATGCATATTGCATTGCAAGCGTGTTGGCCCATTCTGGCCCGGTGTATCCGGTGTTCCGGCCGCATCCCAGGCCGAGCGCCTGTGCATGGCCTATTGCCTGTTGGCAAGGCCTTGAGGCCTTTTGTGTCCCTGGCACGGTGACACCATGCCAGGTTGGCGACGGGCTTGTACGTGGAGCCTCGCTCGCTGCCGGTACTTGGCCTATTGCCCAAGCGACGTAACAGTACGGATCGAGTGGCCTTTAATTTGGTCCCGGCCGCTACATAACAACATACTTGACCTAAGACCCAAGCAACGTATACAGTTACTACTACTGAACATGCATGCATGTGTGTCGCATATGTTGTCCATCGCTCCGCTGTGCCATATCATATCATATGAGGCGTCCCTAATGACAAGCTATTTAGTTAGCAAGGTGTAACGTGATAGGGAAAAAGTAGGAGGAAGAGTACTCACTAGTGACGAGCAAATGACTGATCTATTTCGCGTAACCCAAGAATATAAGAGATGAACGTGTAGGTTCAATAGTATATAAATGTATAAAATAGTCTCTGTTTTTGTCTCTCACCTCCACATCAGCTAACTACGTAGCTAGTACTATTAGGAACACCCTGAGCATCTGGTTCTTGTGGTCCTTGTTGTGTCTGCTGTCAGCTTGCCAGACGCCAGCTGCCACCCACAGCCAGGGCGCGCGCGGACACGACGGCGCTGTGTGTATAAAAGAGAGGGCCGGGGCAAGCATGCGGCAGATGTGAATGCATGCAGTCGTAGGATCGGAGCTTAATTACACACACGCACGTCGATCATGAGCAATACCCAGCATAAGTCCGATGGCCAGGCCAACGACAACGACTTGAAGAAACGGCCGATCTTGGACAGGTCGCTGGGGACGGCGGCGGGGCTGTCGAAGCTGCTGCCGACGGGCACCACGCTGGCGTTCCAGACGATGGCGCCGTCCTTCACCAAGGGCGGCACGTGCGAGGACCACGACGTGAACTTCGCCTTCACCCTGGGCCTCATCGCCTTCCTCACGCTGCTCACCGCGGCGCTCAACTTCACCGACAGCGTCCGCGCCAGGGACGGCAGCACCCACTACGGGGTGGTCACCACCAAGGGCCTGAGGCTCTTCAGCCACGAGTGCGAGCTCGTCAGGGAGTCGCAGGTCTGTAGGGCGGACCTCAAGAAGCTGAAGCTGACGCCCCAGGACGTGCTGCACGCGTTCGTCAGCGCCGCCGTGTTCCTCGCCCTCGCCTTCTGCGACGCCGGCGTGCAGCGGTGCCTCGTCATCACGATGCACTCGCGCCCGTGGGAGGATTTCTTCACCCACTTGCCACTCGCGGTTGGGTTCCTTGCCACCTTCGTCTTCATCATCTTCCCGTCCACCAGGAAGGGCATCGGCGAGGACGCCGCCTGGGGCCATCCACAACGCCGGAGAACGAGAAGATATTGCTGGAGAAGAAGCGTCAGGCCAAGCAGGCGGACGACGACGTTAAAAAGGAAGATCAGCTGGAGGAGAAACGTCAGGTGGCCAAGACGACGACGACACTGCTGGGGGCGGCGGCGACCCTGTCGAAGCTCCTGCCGACAGGCACCACTCTGGCGTTCCAGACGATGGCGCCGTCCTTCACCAACGGCGGCGACTGCAACGGCCACCGCGTGAACTTCGCATTCACCTGGGGGCTCATCGGCCTCCTCACCCTGATGTGCGCGGTGCTCAGCTTCACCGACAGCTTCACCGACGGCCACAACACCTACTATGGGCTGGCCACCTGCCGAGGCTTCTGGTTCTTCAACGACTACCCCAGGCACTTGAAACAGGACAACGCCGCGTGGGAGAAATTTCAGAAGGAAAAGATGATTAGGGCGCGTGACTTCCTGCACGCCATCGTCAGCGCCGCCGTGTTCGTGGCCGTGGCCTTCTGCGACGCCGGCGTGCAGCGCTGCCTGGTCCCGGACGAGTCCACCCAGTGGAAGGAGTTCCTCGCCCTCCTGCCGCTGGCGGTCGCGTTCCTCGCCAGCTTCCTGTTCTTCGTCTTCCCCTCCGACAGGAACGGCATCGGCCAAGAAGGCGCCGCCTTCTGGCATGTGGAAGAAAATAAAGGGCAAGAGCCACCAGAGCAGCAACCGGCCGGCACTGAACGCAACGCCAACCAGCAGGCCGTGACCATGAGCATCACCCGAGTTGCTCCATCATCGGAAGAAGGTCATGATTGTCTACACCAACTCGACTCCGATGATCCGCCGGCCGTGTGATGTGTGACGTCGCCGTCGATCGATCGTTCTCGTTCTCTGTAAGTTGTTGCGTGCATGCATGATGTTGGTCTTTTTTAAATAAGAAATTAAAGCCGCCTGTCGGAATCGAATCAAGGGAACAAGCAGGCGGCATGTTTGTCTCTGTTTAGAATTTTCCCCACCAAAGGTTGTTTGGCTGTTTCAGTGGGTGTGTGCGTGTTGCTTTTCAGTATGCAGTCCAATAATCTTAGTTATCTCCATGCATTTTGTTTGACGGTAATGTGATGCTGAGAGTGTGGAATAAAGTGTATTTTGTACTGCCCAGATGCTGAGACTACTCTGGAGAGTACGCATTATTTTAATAATAATGTTTCTTTATGGAGTTCAATTATATTCACTCTAATACCAGTGTTGATGATATTCAGTTTTAATGACCCAAATAGTTGTTTTTGAACCAAACGTCCGTGGAACCAAAGGCATCTACTAGTAGAAATGGACTAGTGTGTCTTCTTCAAAACAACAAAACGTCAGAATAAATAAAGACTGCCGGAATAATGGATTACTGTAAGCTAGGCTACTTTTGTCTGTCCCTTGGATGCCTGAAACTTTTATCACTGTTGCACACGGTCGCCGGTCGGTGGCGTGAAGTGCACTGTGTCTCTTGTACATTTGTACTTTGCATCGGCAGGGTGTTGAGAGCATGGAACAAATCAGATCTGTGTCCAGATTAATACTTGGTGAATTCAGTAGGTTTTAATGTACACTGAATCATGGCTTCAAACAGGGGCGGATCTTAATGGGGGTTGGGGGGGCTCCAGCCCCCCTACAGCTGGTGCAACAATGGAAAAAAGAGGGTGTGATAGACAAGAAGAGGTGGAGAAAAGAAAAAAAAAAAAAGAGAGAGGGAGAGGAAGAAGAAGAGACTAGTCCTTCCTTCAATCATGTTCTAGTGCAGCAATGGAGAAGAAGAGGGTGTGATAAGAAAAAGAGATGGAGAAAGGAAAAAAAATGCAAGGAGGGAAGGAAGAAAAAGAGATAACCCCCCCCCCCCCCCTCTCAATCAAGTTCTGGATCCGCCACTGGCTTCAAATGCCTGTCTGAACATATAGAATCTTAGCCAGCTGCCTCTCTGTCTATCTCCATTTATCTCTCCCTACATGCATACTTCCTCCGTCCCAGTTTAGATATCGTTCTAGCACTCAAAAATTGTCTCAGAAAGGTTGTCGTTCCCCACACCGTACAGCTAGCAGAGTAGGGAACCAGGTCTAGGACCAACGTCTGAAACCATCGCTCACACATGTCCACGCCTCACGCAATGGAAAAGGCATCTGGCCGTAATAAAAAATGAGCAAAAGCAAGACACATGGACGCTCGCCCTCCACATGTTTCGTCTGCTGTTCGTATTCCCTTGCTTGTTACAGACTACAATGTCAGATCGTATATGGGTATTCGCGGAATTTGCCGATCACTTTGGTTCCGCTGCTCGGTCGTAGAACGACATCTAAACAGGGACGGAGGGAGTATGTTCATAGCAACCATGTGTTCCTGGAAGTAAACAGGAATGTGAAACGAAAACATACAAGAATCTGGAGCGATACTTCACAATATTTTTTATACTATGGGAACGTGTAAATGTTCTGCTAAGGTTTGTATCGCTCTCAATAATCCCCTTTCATCATACTTGGTTTTCTCAAAACTGATATCATAACCAGGTAAAAGTGGTTGCTGTGTTTGGGTGCGTGCGTGACGGTCTTCCACTGGTACAGAAAATATTTTCACAGGCGGTGGTAGAGGCATTTATAC
Source organism: Chrysopogon serrulatus (assembly GCA_015844335.1). NCBI lineage: Eukaryota > Viridiplantae > Streptophyta > Magnoliopsida > Poales > Poaceae > Chrysopogon > Chrysopogon serrulatus. The sequence continues at coordinate 269,590 of JADLZL010003099.1, read as the reverse complement.
AGGCGGCCAAGCCCACCGCCTGTACTAGGGGTCAGTACTAATCGGCCCACAAAGACAGGTGGCGGGCTGTGAGCCGCCTGTGAAAAATAGGTTTTCACAGGCGGCTCACTTTGTCGGCCGCCCGTGTAAATAGTTATTTACACAAAGCGGTTGACTAGGTCAGCCGCCCTGTGTGAAAACCTATTTTTCACAGGCGGCTCACTCTATGTGCCGCCTGTGTAATTTTTTTTTTATTTCAAATTTTAATATTTGCCTCCATACTGTACTATATTTGTCACATATATATATATATATATATATATATATTAGATATGCAAACATGAACCATAAAATTGCATCATACATACAAAGCACATATAAATATTACAGATATGTACACATGAAATATAACATCAACCATAAAATTACATATAATATACGTCATTTCATGTTATGAGTCCAACCATTTAGTGTTTACATGTCATTTCGTTTTTAAGTTTAGACCTGCTAGGTCCATCGGCGCTCTAAATCTTTCACTTGCTAAATCGCCGGCTTCATCAAAATATGCTCCGTCACTTGGAATTATTTCTCTCATAATAAAACCGCACAAGTCTCGCTACTATATTTTCCATAGTCGATGGAGTGAAGGGCACGTCCTTTCCTTTCTTTCTCGGCTGGAAACAAAGTTTAAAAGCATCATTGACATATGTCCAATATTAACATTTGTAACTTTAATGAGAAAACTTCACACATAGATTACTTACCATATTTTTGTCCCTGACGTATCGTCCCCGCTGGCTTATAAACTCACACATATAGTATCCACAATGACCGATCCGGTGGTTGCTTGTGGCACTATGTAATTAATGAGCAAAAAGATTATTCTAAAATTGTCATGCCTTGTGTATTATTTATATGATGATATGTGTTCGGACAACTTACCGGATAATGGTGTTGTATCGTCAATGGCACACTAGGATCTGAGCGGACGGGGTCGACCGGTCCTTTTTGCTTCTTATAAAACCGCCATGCCCTGTAGATATCGAATATAAAACACTATAGTTATTTAGAAACTCTAATTCATATAAGTACGGATGTGGTTGCATGTTGGCTCACATTTCTAAATGAACCAGGAATGTTTGATACGACTGGGGAGGATAATGTAAGGAGTCTAGGACAAGCACCTTCCCTTCGAATGGATAAATATAAAAAACAATCCAATGGTCACTACATGAATAAACGAGTGAGCGACACATGTACTTAGGGCTAACACGATAATTTGAAGTACGTATACGAGGTCACGCTTACCCAAAGTTGTAGGGTGCCAATATGAAATTCCTGTACCTATATCTCAGCATTGCCCTACCGAGATAGAGGGCATAATTGTCCTCGTATTTTTGTTGCAATTCCTTTACAGCTTCTGCAACTTCTTCTGGTGTTTTGTGCTTCTCTATCTTGGCTCTATCTTCATTTGTAAGTACAAATTTGTGCATATTTTCTTGTAACATGATTGGACTCAGGTAACCGACCATCGATCCTACAGTTAATGATCTCTGCTCGTGGTCTTGCAAACTACATACAACATCCGCATATTAGAGTTAATCACATTCTAAATTTAATAATAACAATGTGTGTGCATGAATGATACTTACAGGCACCAGATTGTAATGAGTTGGACGTCTAGCCGCCTATAGTTCAACAGCAGGTGCATGTCCTCGAAGGTAACAAATGCCCTGCTTTTATCCTTACCAGTAGCAAACACGTCTGCTGGTATATCAACACTAACTGCATGCAGGCCAGCATTCACTGCTCTCATGTACCAGTCATGAAACCTTTTAATCGTCCATGGACCCTTTTCAAGCGACGTCCATTGCAGCATAGGCCTTCCGGGCACATAGTTACTGGGGACATTGACATAATCATCAATCGTTGGCTTTCTTATATCCTTAAGGGTCAATGGTGTACTTGGTGGTGGTTCGACATGTACATCGCCACTTGGGGCTTCCTTTGTTGGTGGCATGGCTTCAGTTGCTTGGCCGGTGGCTTCCTTTATTATTCGTGACGGTTCGAGCTCAACGACTTGTGCCGTCCGGCACGCTTTCCAAGCCCTTTTAGAAATAGAGTCGTGCTGCTTTGCTTTCCCCTTTTTTTTGGCTCATAGGGAGAAACCAATTTTAGAATTGGAAATTTCTTCGCCTTCTTGGAGGCCGGTGCTGGTGGGGGAGTGTGCTCGCTTCCTTCTCGCTTTGGTGGTGGCGGGGGAGTTTGCTCCGCTTCCTCCCCCCGCTTTGGTGGTGGCGGGGGAGTTTGGTCATCTTCATTCTCGCTTTGGTGGTGGCGGGGGAGTTTGCTCTACCTCCTTTTCCTGTTGTGTCCTTCTTGGTCGGGGCGGTGTCTGCTGCCGCATGTCCTTGGCGGGCCCCTCGAGCTCATCCAAATGAATGTCGATCATGTAATCGGGAGTGTGGCGGTGGCTCATAAATGTACGGGATGCTGGAGCATGCATTGGCGATGCTGTCTGTTGAATTGTTTCGGCCTCTTGGGATGGTTGACGCACTGGTGGAGAGGGTGCCGTTGGTGGATCAATCAACCTTACGTACCGTCTCGGCCATTGTATGAAGTTCTTGATTGCTTGTCCAAGCTTCTCTATACCCTCAGAGGTCGGGATATCGATGAAGTCGTCTTCATGTCCGCTCTCGACCGTCAACACTTCCACCCTACAGTATGCATCTTCCATCTCGACACCATGGAAACTACGTCCAGGGATAGCATTGCCTGTGGCCACTTGCTTTGTATGCTGATTCCTAAGGCCATATCCAATTGCCAATGGGCAAGGCCAAGGTTTTTCAATATCGTCAACTGGATAATGGTCCTGATTTGATGTTGACGCTATACTGCCTGGAAAGAGCATAGATTGTGTGGCCATCTCCTGGGTACCCAAGGGTTGAGCTGGGACAAGCTGCATAAACGATGGAGCTTGTGATGACATCTGTTGAGTAGGCACTGCTCCCGCCAATCGTTTCATCACTTCAGGATCAGGGTTTTTAACGAAGTCTTCCATCAAATCCCTAAACTTTTTGGCGGCCTGCTGCTCAAAAAAATCCTTCATTTGCTCCTTATGTCGTTCTCTTTTCTCATACACTCCGCTCCACTCTTCACCAAATCCTTCTTTCCAGCTGGTTCTGGATGAGACGCCCCGTACACGGCCTGGATGGTCGGGGTTACCTACAACATGATATTTCATGTCAGTATCGATTTCTATTTTACTCGAACAAAATGGAAAAAAATGGTTACCTAGAGCATGGGTAAGGCTGTCCCTCTCCCTCTCAGACTTGAAGGCACTGTCTTCTCCAGGTTTGTTGCTTCCAAAACCTTCTCGGAATCGGCTTGATCTCATCGGGACAGAGATCTCATCGCTCTCGGTGTTTGCCTTCCGAGCGCGAAGCCAATTCGCACTTCTTTTTCGTGCACTATATCGGTCAATGCCAACTGGCCCTCTCTCCTCTTTGCTTCGTCTTCTGCCCTCTATTTAGGAATCTTGGTCTTGTAACCACCACTGCCGAGGTGGTGGTGGTACTTGTTCTTCTTCGTAAGGTCTGAGGCGGCTTGGCTCTTAGCCTTGGATTCGTCGGAGTTTTTCATGACACGAAAACGTGCCCACTGTTCCGCTGTGATAGGGTACCGCTTCGTCGGGTCCCGCCCCTTCTGCAGCCACTTTTTATTCATATCATGCCTATAGCCCCGGAATGATATTGCTAATTGCTTCATGACATGACCCTTGACCAAACCTTCTGTTCCCTCCGGAAAAATAAACTTAGTGCACAATCGAGTCCAACAATTCTTCCTCTTTCCTTCAGGCACCATACTCCAATCACTCCAGGTGATATCAAATTCTTCCTTTACTAACCATCGAATGGCTGCCCTAAATTTGGATAGCGCCTCTAGAGGTGCTAAGGGCTCTCAGCTCGGGCTAACCTCTGTAATGCTATAAACCTCTTCTGGAAATCTATTCCTTTCTTTATCTCCTCGTGCCCGATCACTCTTTTTCTTTGTACTCCTTCGCTCGGAGGATGTCCCGGTCATTTGAGACGTTGTGTCCTTCTGAACATCTTGTGACTCTGCCTCCATTTCGGCCATAACTTGAGATAACACCTCCTGTCAATTTAATTGTTAGGTACATACATACACATGCATTATTCTCTCATATAGACAATCTACTTCCATATATACCTCATCATCAACTGGATCATCTTCAGGCTCGTAATTAGGGTCACGTTCCAACTCAAGACGGGCCTTCTTAGCTCTAGGGGATTCACGTGGTGATACGCTCGGGCTCCTATAAGGTTCGGATCCAGAGGAGTCAGATCCCGCTGTATCTATCTGGGCATCCGCCTGCTTAGCATTTGATGGAGTACTCATCTGCATGAAATATAAGTATTAACATAGAATACAAGTATATACTCTAATTACATAGCCTAATTAGCAAATCTATCATTAACAAATCCTAACAAAAAAATTTACTAACTATTATTTACAAACCCTAACAAAAACATTACTAACTATTATTAATAAACCCTAACTAAAACATTACTAACTATTATTAATAAACTGTAACAAAAATATTACTAACTATTGTTAACAAACCCTAACAAAAATATTACTAACTATTATTAATAAACCCTAACAAAAACATTACTAACCCTAATTAATAAACATTAAATAGGAAACTCTAATTAACAAACTAATTATTAATTAAAAAACTCTAATTAGTAACAAGCCCTAATTAGCTAACACTTATTTGCAAACCCTAACAAAAAATAATTAACAAACTAATTATTAATTTACAAACCCTAATTAATAAACATTAAATAGGAAACTCTAATTAACAAACTAATTATTAATTAAAAAACCCTAATTAGTAACAAACCCTAATTAGCTAACACTTATTTGCAAACCCTAACAAAAAAATAATTAACAAACTAATTACTAATTTACAAACTCTAATTAATAAACATTAAATATAAAACTCTAATTAATGAACTAATTATTAATTAAAAAACCCTAATTAGTAACAAACCCTAATTAGCTAACACTTATTTGCAAACCCTAACAAAAATAATTAACAAACTAATTACTAATTTACAAACCCTAATTAATAAACATTAAATAGAAAACTCAAATTAACAAACTAATTATTAATTAAAAAAAAAAAAAAAAAAAGCCCGGCAGCCAGCGGCCTGCCAGCCCAATAGGGCCCAAAGAAAGGCCCACCTGGCTGCCTGGCAGCGCGCCGGCAGCGCAGGGGGAGAGAAGGCGCGGGCGGCGCCACGGCGAGAGGTGAAGGCGGCGGCGGGCGCCACGGCGAGAGGTGGCGGTGGTCGGGCGGCCCGGCGGAGAAGGCGGCCGGGCGGCGCCACGGCCGCCTGGGCGGGCCGGCAGGGGGCGGCGCTTCGGTGGCGGCGGCGGCGCGCCGTCGGCGCGCAGCGGCTCGCTCGCGGGGCGCGAGCGGTGTGGCGGCGGCGGCGATTTTGGCAGCCTGTCGGCGTCACTGTTTCAAATCGCGCCACCGGGACTTAGAAAAATTTTCGCGTCCCGCGCGATTGCCTTTATATGCGGGGGCCTTTATATAGGCGGGTCACATTGACCACCGCCTGTGAAAATAATAACACAGGCGGGCGGTATTGACCGCCGCCCCAGTACAAATGTATTTGTACAGGCGGCCTCTAGGACAGCCGCCTGTACAAATATATTTAGACAGGCGGTCAATACCGCCCCGCCTGTGTTATGATTTTCACAATTTAACCCTAACTAAAAATATTAGTAACTAATTAACTTTAGTTAGTAATTTTAGGTTTATTAATTAGGGTTAGTTAATTACTTTAGTTAGTAATTTTAGGTTTATTTAATTAGGGTTAGTTATTATTTCATGTACTTAGGGTTAGTTAATTACTTTAGTTAGTAATTCATGATTTATTAATTAGGGTTAGTTATTATTTTATTAATTAGGGCTAGTTAATTACTTTAGTTAGTAATTCATGGTTTATTAATTAGGGTTAGTTATTATTTCATGTACTTAGGGTTAGTTAAATACTTTAGTTAGTAATTCATTGTTTATTAATTAGGGTTAGTTATTATTTCATGTACTTAGGGTTAGTTAATTACTTTAGTTAGTAACTCATGTACTTAGGGTTTTATGAATTAATTTAGTATGTAAATGATATCATCGTAGAAAGGATTACAACAAGGGGAAATGTAAACATCTTGTTGCTTAATAAGAAAAGAGTAGCATTAGGTACAAATGATAAGTGATACATGAGTTACATGATAAACAATCTAGCGTGCTACAGTCCTTCCTTGTCCATCATGGTGCACCCAGGGGCAAAGAGGTTTTGCGGGATACTTTTCTCCACATTTTTGATCTTTTCTTCAAAGTTTGTAAAAAGAGACATCTCGCTGAACTGGTTAACATCCTCTAAATCCATTACACCATCAACTCCTACAATTTGTTGCTTTCCGTGGATTGCTACGTACTTTGGCTTTTGGGTACTTTTCTTTTCATTCGTAGATAGAATTTGTTCCACATAGAACACACTGTAGCACGGTTAGCGGGATCCACGGATCATCTTTGTAACCTACTTTACTTAGATCAAGAACTCTTTGGCCATAGTTATCTACAAAGACATGTTTATCTTGAACCCATCGACATCGAACACCGGAATCTGCAGCGTGGACCATATTCAACCTCCCATATGTCATCAATGAACCCAAAGTATGTAGTTTCTTCACCAGTTGTATCATCTACAGCCTCACATCAATCGCCACTATTCTGTGCCATGCGCTTGGTGTCCCTAAAACTGGTGGAAAAATGTGAAGCCACTAATGTCATAGCTCTGCCATGATGTGACCTGGCTTGATGGTCCAGATGCTAAAATCTTGATGGTTTCTGCTGTCATGTCCAAATTCTTTAGCCATGCGGTGAACCGACGTTTGTGTTCCTTGTGTACCCAATCATTTGTGTATCCTGGATTCTCCTCACGAAGCTCTTTCATGTGCTGCTTGGTGAATGGGTCCATTATTATGAGTTGTTGTAGTATGCTGTAATGTACCTCAAGGACTATGTTGTAATCTGGCGGGATAAATGATTTCCATCCCATCCTCCCTCGTCCACCAAGCCTTCCCTCATGTCGCAACGGAGGCAAACCAATTGATACCTGGTCTTTTAGGAGATTATTACATAATGGTCCTCCAGACTCAATGGCCTCTTCTGTAGTGTATGCCTCTATCATGGAACCCTCCGGATGAGCACGATTTGACATATAGCCATTCAATATTGACATGAAACGCTCATACGTCCACATTTCATGGAAATACATGGGACCCAATGCCTCAATTTGAGGCACCAAATGAACAACAAGGTGTACCATGATATCAAAGAACGATGGGGAAAGCACATCTCCAACTGGCTCAATGTCTCTTGCAGCAAATTTCTGTAGGGACTCTAACTCATCACGGATAATTACCTTCTCATATATCTTATTGAAGAAGTAGCACAACAGTGTGATTGCCATCTTTAAGAACACTGGATTTATAGCCCTGATGGCAATAGGAAGAAAAGTGGTCAGCATTACATGACAATCATGTGAGTTGTAGTTGGTGAGTGTAAGGTCTTTCATCGAAACAAGACTCCTTATGTTGGAGCGAAAAAACCGATGGAACTTTTAAATTCTTCAACCACACACACATTGCATGTTTCTCCTCTCTCTTCGGGTTATAGCTTGCTGCCGGTAGATGGTATTTCCCATTCTCTAGAGTACAGGGTGAAGTTCTTTTCTGATCTTTAAATGTTGCATGTCCAAACGTGAATTGAGACCTTCCTTTGTCTTGCTCTTTATGTCTAGCAAAGTTCCAACTACGCTGTCAAACACATTCTTCTGAACATGCATACCATCGATCGCATGTCGTACGTCTAAGTCTTTCTAGTACGATAAGTACTTAAAGAAAATAGACTTCTTCTTGAATGTGTCCCCCTCATTTGCCTTCACAACCTTTCTTGGTTTCCCATCTTTGGTCTTTTTTCCAAACACAAACTTGACATTCTCAACTATCTTGTACACTCTGTGCCCTTTACTATAACCTGATGGAGCAGTAGATTTTGATTCGTCCATATTGTCAAAGTACTTATTCATCTTTTGTAAGCGGTACTTATGGCCTGCCGGTAGCCACCTCCTATGCCTCATGTACACTATCTTGTTAGATGGAGGAAGAGACACGTGCCATGTTCCATCTATGCACTCTACACAACCAACCTTTCCCTTGAACTGACCTGATAATGAGAAGAGAGCAGGGTAATCATTAATTGTGACAATAATAATTGCTCTTAGTGTGAATGTCTCTTTGCGGAACGCATCGATCATTTTCACACCCACTTCCCATAGTATTTGCATCTCTTGCATTAAGGGCTCTAGAAATACATCCATATCAACTCCAGGTTGTGTAGGTCCAGAAATAAGAATGGTTAGCAAAAGATATTTTCTTTTTTGACACAACCATGAAGGAAGGTTGTATATTGTCATGATCACTGGCCATGTGTTTGTGCGTCTTTGCTCCTCTCGGCAAATGGATTCATTCCATCGCACTCGAGCAAACCTTACATTTCGTGGATCCTCGACAAAGTCTGGATATTTCTTATCGAATTCTTGCCATTGCTTTGCATCTGCTGGATGTCGTAACTTTTCATCATCTTTCCTTTCATCAGAAGCATGCCAGGTCATAAGTTCTGCATCATCTGGGTTTGCAAACAAACACCTCAAACGATCAACCACGGGAGATACCATATCACCAATGCAGAATTCTTCTCAACGCATAATAGTCCACTTCGATATTGCTAGTGGGCTTTGAACGTTTGTCTTGTTGAGTCTTTGTTTGGGTCTTCTTTCGCTTCCTCCCTGAAGAAACAGAGGCTGCATTCTCTTCCTCTCGATAATCTTTATTCGTCTTGTACCTACTAGCACCACAGTTTGGACAGTTGTCTAAGTCTTTGTATTGATCACCCCGATATAGAATACAATGATTTCTACATGCGTGGATCTTCTCAACACCCATCATAAGTGGACTGACTAGCTTCTTTGCATAGTACGTGTTAGCAGGCACTTTATTCTCCTTAGGAAGAAGGTCTCCAAGTACACGCAATAAATCATTGAAGCTAGCATCGGACCAACCATATCTAGCCTTAATCGTCAAAAACTGAAGAACAGCCCGTAGTGTCGACCACTCTTTGGTACAACCTTTCGACTCGTCGTACAAAGGCTCCTCTGCTGCCTTCTTCAAGGCTTCCATTCGCTTCATGAAAAATATTGATGGATCCGCACAACGGTTCATTATTGCCTCTAAGAAATCTGCATCTTCAATAGCATCAGTGTTAGCACGTTGAGTTTCATTGACATCGGACGTAGCATTATGAGTTTGATTGACATCAGGCATAGCATGATGGGTTTCATTGATATCTGGCATATCATCACATTCATTGAGATATGGCATTGGACCCTCCACATTGATGTTACTTGCAGTGTTGTCAGTTGTCCGCATATAAGGTGTAGAACTACCCTCACCATGTTTTGTCCATATCAAGTAGTCCTCCATAAATCCTCTGCAAACCAGATGAGAATGTATTGCTTCCACATTGTCAAATACCACAATATTCTTACAGTCTGCGCATGGACAACATATGTGCTTCGCCTTTGTTCTCTGAGCATGTATCTTCACGGCATCAATAAATTTTTGGACCTCCACTACATATGATAGATCTAATCTTGATAAGTTGTACATCCATAATGACCTCTCCATATTTATCTGTAATTAGTTAAGAAAATATTATTTGTCACTCTAAAATCAAAACGAATATAACCCCTCATAACTAAGATACTAACCTCCGTCAAATAAACAGATATGAAAACCTACCCCTCGTTAACAAACCCTAAGTATAGGCAATTATAAGAAACAATTAAACGGATATGACAACTTGATTAACAAACCCTAAGTTCAGGCAATAATAACTAACCTTCATTAACAAGCCCTAATCATATGAAATACTAAGTAACCCTAATTAATAAACCATTAATTACTAACTAAATTAATTCACAAACCCTAAATACATGAAATATCTAACCCTCAATTATAAACCATTAATTACTAACAAAAACAATTTAAAAATCTAAGATACATGAAATAATAACTAACCCTAATTAATAAACCATTAACTACTAAATTAATTTACAAACCCTAAGTACAAATAATATATCTTACGCTAATTAACAAACCATTACTTACTAATAAGTAATTTAATTAAAAAACCCTAAGCACAGGATATCACTAACCCTAATTAACAAAGTGCAATTAATTATTTACTAAACTAATTTAAAGTTTATAAGTACAGGGGAATAAGTACAACGATTTTAAAAAGTACTCATTTCCTATTTCATGATTTTTCAACAATTTAGTACATAAATTTATAAAGTGTTAATCATCTAAAGGTTTATATAAACTAAAACTCAATAAAAAAAATAAACTTTAAAAGTGTTCATCATTACTCTATTGCATAGATCTACTCACAAGAATTCTAAAAAGTATTTATTTTCTATAATCCGAGCAAGATACAATTTACTATGAATTTACAAAAAAAAAATTAGCTAAAACTCTCTCTCTTGCCCTAGCTATGAACCCTAACCCTAACCCTAGATTTAGAGCACCTCCAATACAAGAATTGAACCAAAGAATCACTAAAAAAATAGCTTCAAGGGCACTAACTAACCTTTTGGAAGTTTCTCACCAAAGAAATGAAGTTCAAAAGCTCCCCCCCTTAGAATCGCCACTTTCGTCCGCCCATTGTGCACACAAAGACGGGAGTAACTGTTTTGTCCGGAGGTTGACGAAGGGAATTTATAGCTGGATTAACACAGACGGTTGGTAAGGAGAACCGCTGTGTAAACCCATTTACACAGGCGGCTCTCCTAAATATGCCGCCTTGTGTAAATAGATGTATATACACAAAGCGGGTTTCATTACAAACCGCCGCCCTCGTGTAAATAAATTTACACAGGCGGCCGGGCGTTGTAACCCGCCTGTGTAAATGCACCTATTTACACAGGCGGCGTATTTAGGAGAGCCGCCTGTGTAAATGGTTTTACATAGGTGGTTCTCTTGCTGGGCCCACCGCATTTTTTTTACTGCCGTCATGAGTATGTGAACCGCCTGTGAAAAAAAACAAGGTGCCAGCAAAAATTATTTTTGTACTAGTGTTCTTCAAGTATACAGTAGTTTGTAACAAATAAAGCTGCATGTCTGATTGGAATCAAGCAGGCGGCATGTTTCTCTTTATTTAAAATTTTCTCGATCGAGAATGCTTTTTGGCGGTTTCAGTGGTGTGCGTATAGCTTTTCAATAATAGTCAATCAAATCTTGTCTCCGTTTTTTGTTGTACTGCCTTGTAATTAATGCTGAGAGTGTGAAATAAAATTTATTTGTACCCAGATGCTGTCACTGATGGCAAGAACTAAACAAGTGCTAATACTACTGGAGTAGCTAGTATATGTGTTATTAATATTTTATGGAGTTCAATTCACTCCAAATACCTATATATGTGGGATTCAGTTTTGATGAGCCAAAAATAGAAGGTTTATGTGTGGAACTAAGCATGGCAACAGAGGCATCTAGTAGTGTATGTGGGTCTATATAATAAAGACTGCCGGAATCAAGTAAGGCACCAACTTTTGTTCTGTTCCTTCTTGGCTGGATATATCCCTGTAAAGTGTTGAATGGTTGTTAAGAGCAAGCTTAATAGTTAATACTAACCCTTACTAAATTAGTTGCAGGACACCCTTCAATAGTGGTATTTACTGATCAACACTACTCAATATTATCTTTGCTATATAAATTGAAAAAACTTCTTTAGAATTTTTATATTTTAAAATTCAAATTTTAAAATTACCGAATAACCTCTAGATTTTGAAATTTCAAAAGATTTAGAACATTGACACTATATCTATACACAACTTTAAAATTTTCAAATTTCAAATATAAAACATAAAATGAACATTTAGGATTCTAAACCACTTCACATATTCTAAATTTGAATTTCAAAATCTGAGAATTTAAAAATATTTTTCATGCCCAAATATCTTTTAATCAAAAATTAGTCAACTATGTAGATCTGATTGAGCATCACAATTTTGAAATAAATTAATCTTCATCTGACTTCAAATGCAAAAATTATAATAGTCATAACCATTTTGGTCACTTTCAATCTCTCTTCCATCCACTGGCAAATAATATTATTTTAATAGCTATAGTGTCCTAATACGGTCAATGGTTAAACCCTAATACGGTCCATGGTAAACCCTAAAAAAAACCTGATCTGCCATCAGCCGGCCGCACGCTCACACGTCACGCCGTGCCACGTGCCGCGGCGCTTCCTAGCAGGCCATGCTGGGCCGCTCGCGGCGTCGGGCCAGCTGATATGTCTGGGGGGAGTCCAGAGCGGCTGGATCGGGCTATCTACAGGCCGCACGGCAGTCAGGACCGAGAAAGGATCAGTGGCCGAAGAGAAGCAATTACCCCTAAGTGGGCCTGTTTTGCTTATTGGGTCACTTCGTGAGATTCAGCAATTAGCCCCATACTTTTTCCTTAGTCTGTTTGGTTGGAGGAATAAAAAATAGTCCATCTATATTTGAATGCTAACTAGGAGAATGCTACATGAGCTAATTATAAAATAAATTATACCATTTAATGTTTACTGTAACATAATATTATCAAATTATAGATTAATTAGGCTTAATAGATTGGCAACGTATCTAGTGCAAACTAACTTCCGTGAAAATCCGTGCAAACCACGGTAAAAAAGTCATCTAAATTCACCAAAAAATTCACACATGTAGATGATATGATGATACACTACCTTGCAAAATATTTTGTCGAAACTCGACTTCGTTTGTGAGATATAAAAATAATAAATTTCAAGTCGAAAAGCTATCCGGATGATTTGGCGAAAAATTCTTATTTTTTATATCTCACAAACGAAGTCGAAGTTTAGACAAGATATTTTGGAAAGTTGTGTATCATCATATCATCTACATGTGTGAATTTTATTTAGATGACTTTTTACCGTGGTTTGCACGGGTTTTCACAGTGAAGAAGTTTTGCACTAGATACGTTCTCTAATAGATTTGTCTCGCGAAGTAGTCTTCGTCTGACAAATTAGTTTTATAATTAGTATTTATTTAATACTAAATTAATGCCTAAATATTTGATGTGACTGGACTAAAAATTAATCACTCAAAACAAATAGAATCTAAATTCATGATTTAATTGCTTTTAAAAAAATATATCTTTTTCAACCTCTAGACAAGTTTCAGTCTCTTAAATATTGCAGTCCATGGAACATTTTTCTTATATGGATGACTAGAACATTTAGGGGTACTTTAGGAGCAAGGAGGAGCAAAATCCATAGATGAAAAACCCTCCACTAGGAACTAAGATGATAAATAGAACGATATCACCATGGATTATCCACCATGAGAAAAGTTCAGGATTCCAGAGACAATGAAGTTTCTAAATTAGGTCTTAGGAGCATGGTCTGTTATATATGGGTCTAGTAGGAACGAAATTCTCCTACATGTCTTATCAATATGTATATGTACATATAAATGGGTGGATGACACTGAAGTTCTATTGTCTCTCCTCCACGTTTGCTAGCTTAGAGCTGATGCTAGTTTATACTGTTAGTGACAACAGCCTGGTAGATGGCGCCCCCATCCTCGCCTTCCCGTTCCCGTCGCCGGCATTTTCACAACGATCACGAATGTACAGGTGAACTTTTGGTGCAGGGGGGGCAAACCCGTCAAAGCGCTACAACAGGAATATAGGACATGATACTAAAAGTATTCCACTCCCATGTGCTGAATCTGCTGACCTGGGATGCATCTACTGCACACATGACATGCATAGCAATATCCACCACTGACCAACCAGCAATAGCACTATAGCAGCAACCAAGATATAACAAAAGCACTGCCTAATTTCTTCTCTTTCCCACCCCCCCGGGAAAAACATCATATGCGTTCACTCTTATGTACCTGACGACATTACACTGGAGAGGTAAGCCTAGGTAATCAAAACATAGGAAAAAGAACAAGAAACCATTTGCTTCTTTTTCTTTCTTGTTGTGGTTCTTGGGAACAAGTTTGCAGGTGGCGCAAATGACCAACCGACGAAGGCTAGGTTATCGCTGCTTCGCTGGGAGCCCGCCGTTGCCGCTCTTGCGGATGAAGGCGTTTCTACTCTTCGGCTTTGGTATTTCGTTGATGTCCATCACTTGGATTGTCCTCTGCTTTTTGGCTGTCAAAAAAGTAGTTGTGAGAGACAAAAAGGAGAAAGGCTAACAAATTTTGTGTCATCAGGCTCTCTTTTACAAATTGATTTTATATGTGACATCCTGTCATTTCGGTCACTTCTGTTAAGAGCACCATGACCAGACCAATAAGCAACAATTAAGACAATGAACAAAACTGAGACAATATCTCCATAAAATCATCATGTTTGTCTGTCTGTAATGCAATATGAGGTATAAACTCAGTAACTTACCATTTTGTGCTTCTTGATAATTCTCCTGGAGCCTCTTCCTAGCAGAGTCAAGCTTGTCAAGGTCCAAGAGACTCTGCTTTTGCTCCCTTGTCACTTTCTGCACGGAAAATTAAAAATCATTCTCAGACATATCAATCCAACGAAATAATCAGACTCCTTTCCACAAAAAAAAACAATTTTATTGAGGAACTTGAAATTTTGTGACAACTCCAAACAGTTTTGTTCACTGGAAGTGGAACATGATCCTTTTTTGCAAGCAGCAATATTGAGCAATGAGTAGTGACATGTGAGGCAAAGTTGGTCAAAAGATGCTTCATTGGGGTCCATAATCCATACTGGTAGGGCCACTTCTACTTTAAACAAAATGCAGTGCACAACCGTCTGTTTGAAAGCAACGGGGACCTAGGAATTGAGAAGAATAATCTGGTTAAATCCTTACAGCTGGAGCAGATGATGTAGTAGTAGTAGGATGATGGTTGTTGCTCATCTGCCTGGAGTTATGATGAGCTGGTACAGGGCTGGCCTTGCGCTTTGCATCTATTGTTGGCTCAAACCCATTGCTAGCCCTCTCTGAAGCTGAACCATCTAAAATTTCAGAAACAAATAGCATACCTCCATAAGTACATTTTTACTGCATTAAAAAGGAAAAAAACTGAACGATATGTCAGAGGAAGATGATATGTAGCACTTACTATGCCTCTGTGGGCTGGGAGAATACTGAAGCCCTGAAACCTGTACGGTTCGAACAATGAAGGTGTCTTTGTTACATAATCAACCATCAATAAAGAAAAGGTAAACGTTGTACAGGCTCTAATAAAATACAGAGGCGTCGCCATAGATAATAGCTACTGTTCTGTTATCTGTTACTGCTAGTAGTTTACTCAGCATGAGAAAAGCATGGATAATCGCCCTTTTAAGAGTTGTGATCGTTTGGCAAACTAACAGGGGTATAATAGAGCAGGGAATATTCCAGCACCATATGCTTCATACCAGAAAGAAGCTTTCTACCTACAGAGGAATCACTAAAAAAGATTAGGTGTACTTATTCAGAGCAATCTCTAAGCAAGAAAAGTTACCCGAGGGCTTTGGTGGCTCCTGCCTTGGATTTTATCTGGGGAGTCACCATCAGCTGCTGTCATCAAAGCAAACAATTTCCACCCATCAGGATTATCAAGAACAGTCAGGATTATCAAGAACAGGATAAGAAAAATCTCACTAAAAATCCTGAGCCAAAGAGACTATAAAACTCTGCACGGTGACATACTCATAACCGTGGCGTTGCCGTCACCGCCGGAATTGTGCAGGCGCACCCAGTCGTCCACTATCTCCTTCCACTTCCTTCAAGTTGCAAGCAACACCAGGTTCCACACAAGAGGATAATTAGGAAGCATGTTCGAAACAGAAAAATCATTTGCCTAGTTTAACAGTGTTCGTGTCCATGTTCATCACCTGATTAGCTGCTTCACCAGTCGCCTGACCTCAGCAGAAGAGTGCTTGCGCAGACCATTCACCTGCCGCCCGATGTCAGTCTCCTGCACGAACACGAACAGAAGCTTCAAAGCTCTACCCTTTTTCATTTCAAACAAGCAAGCAACCCGATTGGCCCACTCATTGTGTAAGCCAAATAACAAAAGTGAAACAACAGAATGGCAAAAGGAATTTGACCTGGAGCGCGTTGTAGGTGACGTCCATGTCTGCGAGGCTCTGCAGCAAGCTCACCAGCTCGTCCTCGGGCTGTGACAAAACACCACAAGCGTGCACAGTTTGCGTGAAAAAGGCCGTGCATTTGGAGCAAATTCGCGTTGCGAGGGGGTAAAAATGGCTTCTTTGGGGACCTGATTGGGGTCCTCCAAGAAGTCCCTGATGGCCACGATCTTGCTCTCGACTCCGAGCTCCTCGGCGGCCTGCTCCTCCGCACCACCAGCTTGCTCATCAGCCTCCGCCACCGGAGAAGCCGGAGCCGCCTCCTCGCCGTCGTCCTCATCCAGCCCCGCCGCCGCTAAAGCGGCACGAGGCGGTGGACGCGCGTCGCAGTTGCTACAGCGTCCGGCGGCTGCGGCGGCGTAGAGGCGCTCGACGAGGCCGTCGCGGCGCGCGCGCAGCTCGTCGGGGCAGTCCCGCGCGGCCGCGTCCAGCGCGGAGTCAACCAGCGCCCACAGGTCGCCCCCGAAGGCGTGCAGCGCGCGGCCGAGGCGGTCGCCCCGGTCCATCGCCGGGCAGCCGCCCACAGCAGAGCACTCCTCACGGCAGCCCTGCTGCACAGGCGCCGGCCGGGGCGGGGCGTCGGATCGCCGGAGAAACTCGGCGGCGGGCCCGGCAAGCGAGCGGGAGGCGGAGCGACAGCGACGGGCCCCGCTGAGGCTGCGGCGGCGGATCCGGAACGAGGGAGGAGAGAGGGGGAGAGAGAGGAAGCCGGGCAGACGGGAGGAATTCTTGGCGATATTCCTCTGGCTGGCTGGCTGGATTTGGCTGCGCTCAGCATGAATCAGCTTCGGCTTCGGGCGAGGTGGTGCCGTGGCTGGCTGTGGGTTGGTTGGTTCGTTCTTGCGTGCACCCCCGCGGGGTGTGTGGGGGCGGGCGGGTCTGCTGCGCCTGCGCTGCTGCGAATTGCGATGCTCTGTCTCGGGCCTCGCCGCGCCGGTGACCGCTTTCCGCCGCCTGGTCCCCATGCGGTGTTTTTAACTCACATTCGGGGAGTGACGAAAATAGCCTCGGAAACCGCGGGGACTCTCCGGTCTTGCGCCGCATTATTTTTCCTTCTTGGAATTGCAATCGGTTCTTTTTTTTTTGGAGAAAAAGATGTTTTTTGTTTTTGGAATTGATAATTGCACAAGTTGTGTGTAGCACATGGAATTGGATACTGGATGCGTTCCAAGGCGTGGTGAGTTGGATAGACACGTGGATGATGATACCGTGGGCTGAATGCGTGTGAATGTGTTGTGTGCCAATTGACTACTGTTATCAAAATCTCATTTTGTACAGTACATTTGTTGGAAATATTTATCTCGAGGGTGGTAGAATGATAAGTGTGATCCCGTCGACTATGGATGTGTTTGATTTATTGGCAACTGTAGCCCGGATTGCCCGCCGCATGCGAAGTTACTTGGCTAGGCTACGGTGATTCAAGTGTTGCTTGTTTAGACGCAAGTCTAGCCACATGAAGCGTACGTTTGGTTGGCTAAGTGTGCACACCTAGATAGGCTCTCTCTGGATCGAACCATAAGACACGCGTTTAGACGCTCGCACTAGCCAGGCTAAGGAGAAATGGAAACGAAATGCGATTCCCTCAAATCAGGCCCGAAGGCACTTCCTGCATGCGGCCAGCAAGACTCCGACGCTCCTTCGGCCAACCAAACACACCGAATTTGCACCCCACAAGAAAGGTTCATTCAAAACCAGGAAACCAACACACGCCTCTGCGTGCATCACATGTCATGCTGTCTCATGGAGATAGAACAAAAGTAACAAAAGTAACTGCAACAGCATAAGACACGCGATGCCAACTATATTTGTATCGTAAGGGCTATGAGATGCCTTTCATATTTTTAATTCTTTTTGAAGTTTTTATTGCGTGATATGCTTCTATGCGTGCATTACGTGTCTTGCGGTCTCATGGAGACAGAACAAAATTAACTACAATAGCATATGGCATGCGATGCGAGCTATATTCATGTTCTAAGACTAACCGCAGTGCGGTACGCCAAACCATCCGCGAGAGCATTTGATGGATGAAAAACGGCGCAGCGGTATCCTGTATGCTGTGCGGCACGCACTACAGTCCGCCAAACTCAGCGCTGTCCAGTGCATCCGGTATCCACTGGCGTGGGTGAGTGAGAGGAGGGAGGTGAGAAATGCAATGCGGGCCCCACCTTTTACAGCTAAATAAAAATGTTTTAACTTACAAATTAAAAAACCATATTAAATTTTGATTGAACCATTAAATTTGTTTTAATAAATTCTTCGAAATACAATCTCACATGGATATATTTAGATAAAATTTATAGAAGATGACAAGTGGGGCCGTTGTTAGAAGTTGGTATAGAGTATGAGATATAGAGAATGATGAGTCTTGGAAGAAACATGTATAGAGTAGAGAATCTTGATGACCAAGATGTATAGAGGATGAAAATAGAGGATAATGAGTGCGGATAGCCTAAGGGCTACGAGATGCCTTTCTTATTTTTAATTCTTTTTGAAGTTTTTATTGGGTGATATGCTTAGTACCTTTGTAAGTGTCCTTATCACATGGCTGGATGTGTTCCAAGGCGGGGCGAGTTGGATGGACACATGGATGATCATGACACCATTGGTTGAGCGCTTCTAGCGTGAATGTATTTTGTGTTAAATGACCATTGTTATCAAATTTTTATTTTGCACGGTATATCTGTGAAAATATTTGTCTCAAGGGTCATAGAATGATAACCTGAAATCCAACTCAACTATGGCGTGCTTGGTTTGTTGGCGAGTGTAGCCTCGCATGCCACATGCAAGCCTGCTTTGGCCAGGCTACAGTGATACAAGTGCTACTTGTTTGTATGCCTGGTTGAGCAGAGCTTGGCCACATTAAGTGTCTGTTTGGTTGGCTATTTGCGTACGCCTGATAGGCTCTCTCTGGATCGAACCACGAGACATGCGCTCAACCGCCCGTGAGAGCCAGGCTAAGAAGAAACGGAAAATGAAACTCGTTTCATCAAGCCAGGTCCACCGACACTTCTTGCATGCAGCCAGTCAAGCTCCATTCTCTAACCACAACCAAATGCGATGAACTTGCACCCCACAAGCCAAGTTCATTCAGAACCAAGAAACTAAACGTGCCCTATTTGTAGCATTATATTACACGTGATGCCAGCTATATTCATGTCGTAAGCGTTACAAGATGCCTTTTTTATTTTTTAATTTTTTGAATTTTTAATTAAAATGTCCTTGTGTGGTTTGTTGGGTATGCATATCTTATGAAATCTAGTCATAAATGCCTCCAAATTCCCACATCCTGAACAGTAAGAAAGCACTATATCACAATATCGAGAGAATTATAGCGAGCTGTCATGACATGTGACGCCAATTTACATATGAGTTATATGCATGTCATCAAATTGAGAGGGATTTTATCCGGTCTTGACACTCTTGAGCCACATTTGTTTTCCTTCTCGAAACTGCCTAGTAAAACAATGGTTTGTTTTAGGAATTGGTAATGGCACAAGTTGGGTAGTAGCCCATGAATTTGGATGTCAGATGTGTTACAAGCTAGGCCTTGTGTTGGGTTGATAGTACCAAGGGTTCAGTGATGCTTCTAGCACGAATGTGTGAATTGGCCATTAATACAAATTTTCATCGCGTGTGATATATTTGTGAAAATGTTTGTCTCTTGGTGGTAGCATCATAAGTTTGGGATCTCATCAACTATATATGTGTGCTTCTCATGTGTCATGTCCTTGCATCTCATTGAGAAAGAGCAAATATAGCCCTAGTGTGTGACACAGAGACACTAGATGTATATATGTTGTAAGCATTACAAGATGGATTTCTTATTTATTTTTGGATCCAAAATAATTAATTTTGTGGCATACTTACGATATTTGTAAGTATCGTTATGTGGCTTATCAGAATGCCAGTCTTACGAAATCTAGTTATAAATGGCTTCAAACCCTTACATAAATTAACAAGAGAATATCACATCAAGCTATCAAGATAGTGATAGGGCTGATAACAAGCCATCCAACTTTTGATGATACTTACTTAGGCATAGAAAATTGCAGTGACTTTTGCATATTATATGTTTCATGTTGATCTCACAAGTACAATAATAATATGATGGTAGAAGGTGTATCAGTGTTCAGGTTTGATTTACTAAAGTATATCATAAGTTAGTACTTAGTAGTCATTGTGTATTGTACAAGCTATATGTTTCGCCACTCAAAGACATGACTGCGCAATGCAATGGGCAGAGGTTATCTATCATGTGGTCTTGCATAACATATGCTTCCCTTTTTGGATTTGCTCTCTATTTTGAGAGTCATCAATAAATATGTGACTTTGTGTGAATTGTTAAGCACATAAGTTGTGCAATGTAAATGGATAAAATATGCACTTCAAGATTGTGTTTTCGGTTGAGTGCTTATAGTGTAAATTTTTGTATGATGGCATATATTATGTGTATAAAGCAAGGTAGTTTCAATATATATGACAAACTTATAATTTATTGCATTGTGTATTTCACACGAGAAAGGATGACATACAAACCATAGTGGGAGTCATGATATGCTAGATACATATGTGTGGTTTGGTTTCTTCGTTGCAAGAAAGAATATACTATTCTAGCTTTTTTTTTCTATGTCAAATTACTACATTATTTTTTTAGAGGCTGCTAGCTAGAAACAACTTCTGTAGATGGGTAATTGAGCTGCTGGGGTTTGAACTCGGGATCTCTAGCCTTGCAAGTTGTTTTCTAGGATATCAAAATCCCTTTGCGATCAAGTGACTGAAACATCGTTCCATGTGTATTCACTTTAGTGAATATTGTAATATATATTTGTGACCATAAAGAATTCAATTGAAAAGTGTTTGGATTGAAATTTTTTATATGTTTTAAGTACTACATCTTTAGTTTAGACTATTTCTCAAGTTATTTATAAAATTTAAAAAAATGAATTTGAAAAATCATTAATCTCAAAGTAGATTTTTTTATCCTAAATGATTTGAAATAAAGTTATGGACTACAAGTTTTTATGTCTTCAAATACTACAACTTTGATTTAGTTTGTTTCTCCATCCAATGTACTTTGAAAATTGAAAGCTTTAAGCATAATTTTGGGTACTAAATAATTTCAAATGAAAAAAGAGTCACTACAAAGTTGCAAGAGTACTACAACTTCAGTTTAGAATGTTTCACAATCCAATAATGTCATTTTGAAAAAAATACTAAACTTCAAATTATGAAAACTTAAACAAAATATTGGACCTTAAAGGATTTCAAACGGAAGTCATCAACTACAAAGTTGTAGTTCTCGTGATCTTGAGTACTACAACTTTAACAGAAATTTTGTCTTAGATGGTGTCTCGCAATGTGATTTGCAAAGGAAACTTAAAATGGTCAAATTTAGGATAAAGCTAGAACTAGAATCACATTCTTTTTTGGACAGATGGGATAAGCAACGTAAAGATACCATCTAGTTGTTCAGTTTTCATAAATTATTAATTAATTGTGGAAAATGTTTGCCATGAGCTCAAATCGGATAATAATATGTTGCTCCATCCGCACCTGCTTTGATAATATGTTGCTCCAAATACTGAAATGATAATTCACTGCTCCCTCCATCCCAAAATATATCTGTCTTTCGCTTCTTGAAAAATAACTTTGACTAAATATATACTAAAAATTATTAATATTTATTAAACATAATTAGTATTATTAGAAAAATCTTTGAATATAATTTTTTAATAAATTTATTTGAAGACATAAATATTACATGTATTTTCTATAATTAAGTCAAATTTATGATATGAAAATAAAAAATAACAGATATTATGAAACAATATCACATCATGTTTGTGTCAGTGCCATGAGTGCAAGCCAAACTTTTGTCTGATAGTACCTGGGCAATAATCAACCTGCATGACATCGTCCACCTCATTGTGAAATGTTTCGCCGTACCCAATCCGTATGCAACTTGGTTTAAAATCGATCGGATACTCGGGTAGGAGTATCTACTCCGTATCTAGCTACGGAGGTACTCGTACCTATGCCATCCCCAGCTTGTCCTTGTCTTGCCTATCTCATCAGGTGCCAGATGGAGACGGCAGCATCTGCATGCCTCTGCGACAAAGCAAAGCCCCCTTAGCTTGCTGCTTTTGCTGTGAACATGCATCTAGGCCCCCTCTGCCGCCTCTCGAATCATCTCCATTTGTCCCTATTCTTACTCGATCTCTATAAGATTGCAGGCTGCATATTGGAGCTTGTAGCAGCACCGTGACAGCCCGACTTCGGCAGACAAATATATAAATTGGAGTTTCATCGATCATCATCGTCGATCCATGCCGTGGCTGTGGTGGCGGCGGAAGCCGGCGCCGCAGCATGGTGATGAGGTGCCGGTGGCGGTTGGCACCCACCTCCACGTCGCGGCCGGTGACGACGACGACGACGATGACGACAGCGGCGCTGATTTCAAGTCCACGGCGTCGTCGGAGCACAGCCACCTCACGCTGCCGGTGGAGGAGCCGGTCCACGTCGACGAGGAGGCCGATCCCGGGGACGGCGTCCACGCTCACTACGAGGTGGCCGATGGTTCCGGTTCGGAGGAGGAGCCGCCGAGCGGCAGCGACAGCCACAGCAATGGCGAGCCGGGTGACGCCGGGCACCGGTCCCGGAGACACCGCAGCAGCCCGAGAGGGAGGAGGAGGAGGCGATCTGCCCGTGTGCCGGCGTTCATGGTCGCCGGCACCGCCGCGGCGGTCATGCTGCTCGTGCTCGCGGCGCTCGTCGCGTGGAAGAGGCGGCGGCAGCGCGCCGCCGGCTAGCTAGCTGCTCGCTGGATGGCGCGCAGTTACCGCGGTAACGATCGTGGTAGTACTCGTATGTGTGTGGTGTCAAGGGTGACAGCCGTTTACGGTCGAGCAGTGTGTGCGTGGGCTCGAGGGTGTGTGTAAAAGCTGAGCGGTGAACTTTCTTTACTGTACTTTTTAACGGAGGGCTGTGCCTTTTGAAGCTAGGATTCAATTAGGCAGCTCCAGGGATCGACTTTTGAACTAGTTCTAAGGCCTTTTTTAATAATCCACACTATATGTGTTATTGGTATATTTGCTTTGGCCAGATAGGTTCGGATAAAAAAGCTGCTAAATTGATAGCCTCACAAACCAACAGTATAGTTTGGAGAAGAACTGATTGCCCTAACTGACACAGTGCAAAAGCACCCATCAAAGAGCACGTCATGGGTTAAAACTTAAAAGCAGACTCTTTGAATCAACAAATCTAACCAAAAGCATATGTGCACTCTCTGAACATACAAGACCATACGAAGCTATGATAGTATAGCCCGCAATGGAGCGGCAGTAGTACTTGTGCTCTGTGCCGATGTGTGAACACGCCTTTTTCTTGGCTAACATCCATACATGTCCCGCGTTATTGCTGCCCTAAGGGCATCCTCAATGAGTATGATCAAATCGTCGACTCGTAGGAACAAAAATGGTAAAGGCTGTTAGCCCCACGGTACATAACAAAGTGAGGTCGTGCTACAGAGATGGTAGACTTTTTGGGAAACAAGAGACGGTAGATGGTACGAAGGGAAGTGGGGTCGTGTTACAGGGGACAGTAGATTTTTGGAGAATCGAGTGTCGGTAGCCTCGGATAATATCAGGGTGAAACATGGGCTACACCATGAGAGGCAGTCTAACCCACGATATCAAGGTGTGTGGTGCATGGTAATGGTCACGCGTGCACTCTAACTATCAAGGGATATCCGAAGGATGTTAATCTGTTTAGATACATGAAAATAAAGATAGATCTAAATGGCTATGTGAGATTTTGTATTCTATATGATGATTATCTTGTAACCGACTAAATTTAGATATAACCAACCTATAAGTCTATAACCCTAGCCCTGACTACGTGAGGCATGTAAGGGACCCTCTCATTTTCATTTTATTCATCATCACATCACATAGTAATACAATCCACCATAACAAAAGGAGTAGGGAATCACGTCATATTAACGGACTTATCTAAACCTCGTGCCCATGTGCTTGTATTTGCTTGTTGATTTTACTCAACATAAAAAAATAGTGCCCGGCATCATTTATACCTAACTCGTCTCGTATCTGAAACACGTTTATTAGGACTTCCTCTGCCTAAAAAAATATTCATATTTGACCAAATTTTTAGTAAATAATATACATATTTACAATTTTAAATTAATTTATTATAAAATATATTTCATAATTAATCTAATTACATTTATTTAATGTTATAAACATTTATAGTTTTTAAACTATAATTAGTCAAATACTATGATGATATACTAAAACATAGGCTAGAATCGCGTGATTTTTCAGGAGGGAGTATTTCTTTGGAGTTCGGATGGCGCTCTCGCAGTAAACGTTCCTCCTGTCTATGCCACTTTGGGCCCACTTATTTTACATCTAGCAAAGCCCAAAAATCCGAGTCAGCCTCCGGGCCAAAAGCCCAATCAAAACCGAGCCAGTGAGTGAGCCACAAATGCTCCGCCGCCGACCGCGCCTCCCCGCCGCGCCATCGCCGCCGCCGGCCGTGCTCCGGCGAGCCTTCCGCTCGGAAGCCGCCCTCGAGGCCATCCGCTCGCACTCGCACTCACCCCCATCGAAGACCGTCTCATCCTCCTCCGGCGCCGACGAGGACGACCAGGCGGGCCCTGCCAGCCTCGCGCTCTACAACTACCCCACCTTCGCTGGCGCCTACGCCGCGCTCGCCGCCCGCCTCTTCCACCAACGCGTCCGCCGCCGCCTCCTCGTCCTCCCCTTCTCCTCCGTCGTGCCCTTCAGGTTGGTGGTTCCCGCTCGCAGCTCCCCGTTTCGCATTTCACTGGCTCCTGGCAATGGTTATAAATCTGTAATCCGCGTGTGCGATTGTTTCTGTCATGATGGCTTGTGTTCTTGAAATGAACCCATCGATTAGAGCCGAAGACTTCAAGGATGCCGGGTTCCAGACGTGCTATCTCTTGGACTTCATTGGGCCCAAGAAGTTTGCTTTCGAGCTCGCCCGATTCGTCCCCAGGTGCGTTTTCTGAAGAGAATGACTTGCAGTAAAATGGATCACTGAATTATGCTTTTCATTATACTGCTTAGTGAACCGACTGGTCGATGGAACACTGATAATTAGTTAACTATTACTGCCGACAATGTTCAAAAGACAAAAGATGATTTGGAATATTGCTTAGTTAAAGTTTACTGCTGCTGACGATGTTCAAAAAAAGAAGTTGCTTTTGTATGGAAGAATCAAAAGAAAGGAACATATATCTACTGTTAGCCTACAAGCTTTGCACAGTGGTGATACCAGTTTGTGAACTAAGCTGTTTACAGTCTTACAGCACTTGTTAATCGCTCCATATGGCTCATTTTCACGTACACAGTGTAATTGCCCAATGGTTACACATCCCTTACTTTCTGGCTTATGTATTTGTTTCATTACAGCAAATACTATGTTGTCGGATCTTGTTTAAGTGACCAACATGGTAGAGGGGTATAACCTTATGACATTGCTGCCTGATGCAGTGTGATAGCATTTGATCACCGGCAAAGTACGCTAGCGAGAATCCCTATGTTGGGTCAGTGCCCAAGCAATGTGGAGCTTCATATTGACATGTCAAAAGGCAGTGCCCGATCTGTATTTGATTATTTCTCCAAGGAGCTATCAGCAACAAAATCTGATTCTGTAAGTATAGAAAAAAAAAGCTTCATTTATGTTCGTTATCTTGTATGATTAAAACAAAAATGAGGATGTTTCCACACAGAGAACGTGTGAAAACTTGTTGGACCAAGAAGATGAGGAGCGAGTTTCAAATGTTCTTGAATACATAGAGGATGCAGACTTGCGACGGTATCAGCTGCCTAACACCAAGGAATTTCAGACAGCACTTAGGGATGAACGCGCAAAGTTGAACTGTGTCACAAATCCTCATGTTTTTGGACAGGTTTAGCACTACCTTCTGCCATCGTACTTGTCCTTTGTAAGACCCTGATCTTTTAGCATGACATGGTCAATGATTGCATTGTTGTATTGATACCCCCACACAGTTGCTACAACTTAATGTTGGTGATCTGCTTACAAGGGAGAAATTGCATGCTCATGAGCGCCTGCAGGCTGCAGAGGAGTTCATACAGAAGCCTTTCAGGATTCAGCTTGGAAGAGGGTCATATGGTGAATGCTTGGTATGTGAACAACACACTCTTGCATTTTATACTGATTTCGTCACTTGTGTTTGTCTACCTTTGATAGCTTCATGCTGCATAACATGCGCAGCACAGCTTTTTTATTACTGAAGCCAAAACTGCACCGCTTTAGCAAAGGCAGGTACTTCCTGCATCCATGAGTGCTCTTGCTTTAGTGATACTGTGCTAGTAGCTAGTAGAGATAGGCATGTTTTGTTTAAAAAAAATTCGAATGCTTGTGCTTGACACTTATGTTCTCATCTTTAATTGATTGATACCTTCTTTCACATTCCAACAGCACAGTATAAGATGTTCTGTCGTAGTAGCTATGCTTGCCCAGTTTTTTGAACTAGACTTTTGATGCAAATTGACGGAATGATTTTATGCTTATTTTAGCCACATGTGTTCTTGGATTGTTGCTTGAACTTGGCTGGATGCTTGACTATGACCAGATCTAGAGGCTGGTTCTATATGGCTTATATAATGTTATGTTTGGGAAAAATATTATCCATTAGCTTTAAATTTTTTTCATACTAAGGCAATCAGAGCAGATGGACACACAGAATTGAGCCATGAAATTGGTTTGGAGCTAAGTCAGAGGAGTGCTGCTGCTGGATTAAGGTATGAGCTCTATTCAGGTTTAACAGAACACATCCATGCCTATTTTGTGTTGCTTTGGTAATTTATTGAAGAATGTTTTCCTTTTCATCAAAGGCCGATTGGAGCAGTGGTTTTCATGCAACGGGGTGTCCTAAAGGTTTGCTTGAGGACTACTGACAGTACAGTTAATACATCAGAGATTGCAAAGGTGTGCTACTGTTGTAATTGTATTCTTCAAATCTGCATGGTCCTATAGTTGGATTTGGTTGTTCATTTTTTGCCGTATCATAAAAATGTAGGCATATGGTGGAGGTGGAAAACAAAGTTCGAGTTCATTCACTCTAAGAATGGATGAGTTCAACATCTGGACTTCAGTGAACTCATGAACTGAACTGGAAGTCAAATAGTGTTCATACTGTAGCCTGCATCCTGCAGGTACAGGCACCCACAGGTGGCCATGGATTTCCTCAGTGGCGGAGATATGAAAACAAGGTGGTCTTTTAGTGCTCCGGTATGGGAGGAAGGAAAGCAAAATCTAAGACTAACCTGGCGTGTTGATATGAGCATACAGGAGAATAATTGTTCGATACGGATGACTGGAGAACAATTTGGAGGCATAATTCTTAAAGGTTCAAGCTGTTCCCTTTGAAAGGTTTGCTGTTACATAAAAAAATCATCTCAAATCTCTCTCCTGTAGACCTATGTGCTTTAGTCTTAGAGATGAATACGGGTGGTGGAGGCAGAAGATTTGTCATACGCCAAGAGGCCAATTATAGGTTACAGTTATGTCGTTATTAGTTTTGAATGCTTAACATATATGGGGATGTAGCTCAGCTCCGTAGGGGAATGCATCAGGCAACGAAAATTGCTGTTAAGCTCCAGTAGCAGAAAGGATCCGCTCCAATTCGGACAGTTACAAAATGCATACGATCAGGAGATTTATAAACTGCAACCCCAAATTGTAATCCTGCTCCTTAATAATACATTTATGGCTCTTGCTCTGGGTTTTAAAAAAAATGCATCTCCGAACTTTTCTTCATTACGAACATCTATGTAACACACAACCACAAAACAAAACTGTAGGTTTAGCTTCAGCGAGCGATGCGGTATTCAGACAAGAACAATTCTCACTGCATTATCTATCCGTTCTCATGAAGTAGTAATGGATCAAAAACTGTGATATATCTGACCCTTTTCCGGCTCCTTCCTCCAGTGTGTCAGGATAGCGTCATGGCCTCGGAACTTGAGCTAGGCAGCATAGGAAGGCATCACGACAACTAGATCGCTGGATTCGAGGAGCACAGCGACAGCAACAGTGAAGCATGGCAGAGTGATTGGTAATGCAGCTGATTTAAGTTCGAACTGAGGAAGATGACTGTCCAGGGAGCTGACCTTGGAATCAGAACTGAGGAAGATGACTGTCCAGGGAGCTGACCTTGGAATCAAGCAACGCAAATTCACCCTCTGGCCCTCTTGAGAAGATACCGGAGAGAGAAGAACCCTAGAGCAAAGGTTTGCCAAAACCACCCTGTAGCATTTCTTGGATCAACCTTCTTGGCCAAGAACCAGGCATACACACCTTCACCAAGATGAAATGCAACTGCTGTCACAAAAACCAGCCGGATCACCAGCATTGAGCGAAAAACAAACAAATGGATGTCAAGCACCCATTTCAACGGGCCAACTGGTGGAAGACAAGCAGCAGAAAATACTGCCAGCATCCCAATTGCTACAGCCAACCAAGTAAATATGGTTGGGCCATCTAGTTCCCTTCTCTTCCTCTCCTGCCAATATGAGATAGTTGCAGCCAAGCCTTCACGAGGGCTGACCATAGGTACATAACCGAGTTCTTCTCTAGCTTTCAAGAATGAAAAGTAGTGTGTAACACCAACCTGTCACAATCAGCAAGCAAAATCAGATGTACTATCTACATATGATTGTAACTTTTGTCCAACATTAAACACAACTATTGTTTTGCAAATCTGCTTCTGCTAGCCTAGTCAGAGTAGTTTTCGGTAAAGATATCCCTTGAGGACTGATTTTTCAAACTAACGATCAAATTGACATGACCATTGCACTTGCATCTTACCATTATATTTATATTTCAAACTATTTTGGGTTAGGTAAACTAGCAATAAAAGAGAGACCAAATTCAACATCACAAAGAGGCTGACCTTATACATTTCAGCAGGAAGAATTAGAGGCTGTGGGATCCATTTACTATCTAACCATGGATAGAACAGTGTAGATATAAATAAAAATATTCTTGAAATGGCAAGGGCAACAGAGGTATCCAGTGTCACTCGAGGAGCAGCATAACCCAAACTTTGAAATAGGGGCCTGATGATAAACTCAAAAGTATTGCATGGTGATCCTGTGAAACAGTCATAGCTCAATAAGGCAATGAAATGTATAATCACAAATATAATCTCTGCGCTCTATATCAGACATTTCAAGGGAACAACTTTTCAGGGGATACTTCCCTTGAGGAGAAAAAGTCCAAATAGTAAGCTTGTTCAAAGGTTCAGAATTTAGTTATTCACTTCTGTAAACATAAGTCGTAGAAGACTTTGTACTTGTATTGCAAACAATTATGTTATTCAAAGTGTATAATCTATGTTAGAAAGCTGAAGCTTCAGTGTTCAGAACAAATGAATCGCTAAGAATCGCATTACTGCCAAAATCAAGACACCAAAACTCGGATGTCTTATTTACCTTGATTAGGATTAAACTTTTTCAAAGTAAAGTAATAAAAATTGCAGTATGACAAGACAGGAAAACAAAGCACAATGATGGCATCTGTATGAATGTCATTTAGTAACATCACAAAGGTTAACAGAAATTACCATCGCAGATGAAATATGCCTGACCAGCTGCTACAGGGGTTCCCTTCCTGTCAGGAATGTCATCTAAAAGTCCCATGCTTGCTAATATCAGAGCAAGAACTAGATTATCGATATAGACCCAATCTGTCTTGACATCTGGGCTCCCAATCTTGAAGAATGCTAATCCCAACTTTGCAAGGGACAGGATTCTTGGAAGATGACGCTCTTCACCTGGGCCATATATAGCAGCAGGGCGAATCGCACATGTATAAAGACGTGTACTTTTATCACTTCTGCAAGATTTCACCAAGTCAGCAAGACTGGCTGCGTATTATCAAATGACTCTTAAGTCTTGACTTACAAGATGAAATGAAATAGCTATCTGTTGTTTAAAGAGGAGCAATTATGCATGACAACACTAAGATTTTCAGAAATCTAAGGAATTGTGAAAAGAGTAGCATTGGCTTAGACTACATATTTCTATTTGTCGTTTTGGATGTCATCAGTCTCCAACAAGTAAGCACAGTTGCCATATTTTTCAATCTTGCATCAGCAAAGAGTATTAAAAATTACAATGATATGGAAGTATTTTGATGGTGAATCCATTAATACAAATTAACTATTTCCATGCAACAAATCTATATGCATGTGTACACTTGGTTTAGTTTTAGAACCTCGTGTATTCCAGGACATTTATTTTCAAAAGGAGGTAAAAGTTAGCTTATTGTGTAGACGACACTGAAGCCTAGAAAAGGGTAAACTTACTTAGCTGGCCGCCCATTACTCTTGAGTACCAACTGTTCAGCAACTGATTTGCTGCGCCCATAAGCATCGACATGGTCTTCGACAGGAAAATAAGGCAGCGCCTCATTCCCGTTGGCGATCGGCTTCCCTCCAAACACCACATTGTAAGTGCTGACATAAACAAGCCTCCTGACACCATGTTCATGGCAAGCATCGAGCACATTGCAGGTCCCGTTTATATTGACCTGATCGCATCTCCCGGCCTGCACCATCTCCTTCCCTGACATGCCGTACGAACCAAGGTGGAAAACACAGTCCACTCCGCGGAATGCCCTCCCCACTTCATCCTTGTTTCTAACGTCCCCTGCAAAAAAAAAGGCCTTATTAAGCAACAGATGATTCATTCCACAAAAGATATATTTGTCACTGAACAATAGTTGCTGAAAACAATGAGTAACCAGTTCCATCAAACACAGACAAAGAGAAGCTATCTGGGTGATTGCAGGCAAGACATGGTGGTGGGTTGGGTGATTGCAGGCAAGACAAGGTGGTTGGCATTGCTGGTGCTACTGTGACTATGTCAAGAAACAACTATGCAAGAGCTCACCTACTTAGATTGATACACAGAAATAAGCAAGTAGCTTGTGCAGCCAGGCACAATAATTTCCTACGAGTGGACACGCTTATTTGCATTTTGATCCAGAAGTGAAACTACAACAAAGTAGCGTCTTATTTGTACATAAGCAATACAATTTTGCCACTGGCCGCTCAGTAATAAAATCACACGGAGTACGGCGATCTAATCCGGAGAGTACGGGGAAGGGCCGGAGGGGCTGACCTTGGACGAGGCGGACGCCGGCGTCGAGGAGCTGCTGGGACCAGGGGAGGCGGCGCGGAGGTCGAGGGAGCTGACCTCGCGGGCGCCGCGGCGGAGCAGCTCGAGGCAGAGCGCGGCGCCGACGAAGCCCTGCCCGCCCGTCACCGCGAACCGCAGGCCCTCGATCCCCTCGTTCGCGCTCAGATGCATCCTCTCCGCTCTCGCTCAGCGTGGGGCGCGGGCGTGGGCGGAGAAAACAGAGCCGGGTGTAATAAAAGCACAAGTCGCCGCCACCGCCCACCGGCGACCGATGAGCGACGACGACCTGAGCTCGAAAGCTGTGGGTCCAGCACCAGTCGAGTCGAGTGAGGCCAACAAACAGTCCAGCACGTTTGTTCTTGTTGACGGTTTGACTGAGCGGCGAAAGTCAAAACGATTGCTGTTGTCCTTGATTGTTGCTGTCAAATCACAAAGAAAAAGGAGGAGCTGATAGAATTCTACTCCCTCCATAAAAATGACCATTCTTTTCGCTTCTCAAAAATCGACTAAATACCTATAAAAATCATTAATATTTATGGTATATAATTAGTATATTAGAAAGATATTTTGAATCTAGTTTTTTATACAAATATTGCATATATTTTATACAAATTAAGTTAAACTTGTGGCAAGAAAAAAAACAATGGTTTTTTTTTGAATGGAGGGAGTGCAATGATTCTGACTTGTCACTTGTCATCACGTACTAAAGATGCAGTAGCCCTGCTTAGATATCATGGGATCAGTGATTTTAGCTGGTTATAACTATCCTGATCGCCAGCGATATATGCAGATGCAGCCCAGCAGGTTCTATATCATCGGATCAGTGGTTTAGCTGGCTATAAGTTATATAATTACTCGACTGCTATCCAAATTTAAACCTTTCTCAAAAAAAGGTGACGGCATTGTGCAATGAAAACAGTCAGCAATTCTACTTTTGGTGTGAAAAAAAAGCTGCATCTCCAAATTGTTCCATATTATGGAACATCTATGCAAATATATGTAATATAAGAACCACAAAATATAGATGGACTTTTAGGCACCAGCAAAATTTCTCATCAGATGAGAACATCTCGCTGCATTAGCATTTATCCTTATGAAAACAAGGTTTAAGGTAAGCTGAGTAATGAATACAACCCTCTTTTTTCCAGCGTACGTTAAACACTTAACATACGTGACTATTCAATACAATCCTCTTCCTCACCCAAGAAAAAGAAAAGAGTAAAAAAAAAATACAATGCTCTGCACATACCAGTTCTTCCTTATACTAAACATATTCAGATGTGCTCACTACCTCCGAATATCTATTCTACAGTATCTATTCTAGTTATTCATTAATGCTTTAGAAGAGATGCCATCATACCTAAGCCTTTCGGCCATTCCATAAAGATGATATTCGTTCAAAGAACCCCCTTTTGTTGCTGATATTACCTTGCCCCCCTGACGATGAGGGAGGAGCACCAACAGCATTCACCTTATCAGCTTCCATCGAGCTGACTGGTGTTTGCATAACAGGATCAACAACCACATCATTCCTTTGGTCTATAGGTGCTGCATCAGATGGTGATGCTGGAACATCCCCAGCCTGAGTAACATCAGCTTCCACATGTTTGGAAGGTGGCTCTGGCCGTTGAGTAAATCCAGGAGCTTTCCTGTTGTCTCTAGATGACTGATCTGATGGGGATGATGGGACTACCGCTTGAAGAGTTCTCTTTTCTGTACGTGGTGATGGCTCCTCACTTTCAACTTCCCTGTGAGATTTTTCTTGAATGCTACTTTGAGCAGAATCCCCTGATCTCTTGAAGACCCCAACCACAGCCGAACAACTTCTATCGCCTGGTAGAGGATCTATAAATTTCACAACATCAGGCATGGCTAGGAGAAGGGCAGAGAAACTTTTGAAGCCACATGCACCTGCATCAATATTCACATTAATACTTTTAAGCTCTCTTCCTAGGTCTGAAACACTGATCCCTTGAGGATAAAAGCGCAGCACTCTCTTAATTCCATCGACAGCAGATTTGGGAATTTTAGGTTCCTTGGTTTTCCTTGGTAAAGCCATGGGGTTCTTTGGTTTCAGGAGAAAGTCACTACCAGGTTCACTGCATCGACCATACCAAGAAGATAAACCATCAGGTGGATGATTTAAATATTTGGGTTTGAGATTCACACCTTTAGCTAGATCCTCCCATTCCCACAGGTATGTTGCTGCACTGCGTAACATCTTGGGGCCAGAATCAGGGCAAGAAAGCAATACATTGTAATTGCTCATCCTAAGACGATGCAGGATGTTTGCAAAGTCTTTATCCCCAGATAGAAGGAAGAAATGAGATGGAGGAGGGTTCTGAGCAATCCAAGAGATTAGATACGACATGAATGATCGGTCACAGCCATCCTTTCCACCTAGAAAAGGAAACCATATTGTTAGTATGATCAGACAGACGACACTGCATAACTGAGATCTAAAATGCAAGTGTCTTAAATCCCAAGTTGGAAACAAATTTAAAAATTGAAGTGTATCAACTATCTCCAGAAAAGGTAAACAATTTAACAGATGACTTTGAATTAATGTTTATGGAGTCCTATTTTTAACTTATGTCAACAGCTGCCAAAGTAATGTGTCACTAATAATATTCAGATCCTGATATTTGATAATCCATGTCCTAATTTACTCATCTTGAATGAGGTTATGGATAGCTGTAGGCACACTGCTTCCTTACACTGTTGAGAATTATGTACTAGTAGTATTTGCAATGCCACCCTTGAGCTATTATACAAACATTGGCCCAACAGAGTAACCTGAACCAAGTCCCCTCTATTCAGATAAATTGTGCCAATATCTACTAAATATCTAAAAATTCCTCATGATTCCAAGACCGTATCCGATATTCGAGTACTGTTTTGAACCTTAGATGTTATTATAAACATGTTGCTGTGCTATGTACTTATTATAATCTAATCAACCAAAAGTAACAAAAGGACCAATCGTTTTTCGCTCCAGTGACATTCTGACTTCTGAGTCTACCGCTAAATGCTAGTATGAGATGAGAGAGCGTAGAAATGGGGGAGAGTAGTGGCGGGAGGAGACAGGGGACGCAACTGGAAGGGACGTGAGACAAGGCGACGCCGGTGTCAGCGAGCGCCTCCCGCTCGGCGGGCGGGATGCAGCGGACGTCGCCGAAGGCGGTGATCTCGATGGGCCCGCGGATGCCGGCGCATCGCAGCGCCTCCGTGACGCGCGGGGCGAGGTGGCGCGGGCTGGCGCCGCGCGGGAGGCGGCACCTCTGGAAGTCCCACCACACCGTCACCTTTACCGCCTTGGACTCCTCCCACTCGTCCTCCTGCTGCTGCAGCTGCAGCTGGTGGTGGTTGTAGTGGCGCTGCGCGCCGACGCCGCCGCACAAGGGAGGGGATGCTTCGGAGGTCGGGCCGCGGAGGAGGACGCCGTGGTTGGCGGGTCGTACGCTCAGGAGAAGGTGGTGGCGGGCGCGGGAGGCGAACATGGCGGCGGCGCCGACGCGAGCTCGCCGTGGCGGCGGGTTGCCGGGGGCTTTGGCAGGCCCAAGGATAAAACCCTCGTGGGCTGGACCTGGGCCGGGCACCCGGCCATTGAAGGCGGGCATGACAATAGGCTCGCAGCAAGAAAAAATGGAAATGTACTTACATAAAAAAAAAATTCTGCTAAAAAAAACTTACATAAAATTTTTTAAACTACAGAAAATGTCTTTCACTTACAAGATATGAAAAATTCCCAAAAATATCTAGAGATATATTAGGATACACCAAACTCAAATTAAGTATTTTGGAGCCCATGAAACATCTTTAGAATGTTCTAAATTTTGGTTTAGCCCTAGATAACTAGGAAAATATTGAGAAAAATCTCCCTGAACATTCAAATCTATGTATGAATATGTTTTCACTATAAAAATATAAGACACAACTAGCATGAATGCAACATATAGTGATGTTGTGCATCCATGCTATGCATCCGTGTTAGATGCGCAACATGTTTTGTCTTCTTCTAAAAGTAAAAACACATTTACATATCAATTAGGAGGTTTTGGGATTTTTTGAAGAGTTTTCTAGGTTCTGTTTTTCATGTTCCTAAAGCGAAAAAAAGCATCTAGTGTTATTTTCATGAGCCCCAAATACTTTGTTTTGATTTTATATCGAAATCTATCTTTATTTTTTGAATTTTTGAAAGCTTACATATATTTTCTATGCTTTAATGATCCTATCAAGTATATATGTTTTTTCAAAGAGTAAAATGTCTAATTTTAGGATTATTATGAGGAAAGATCAAACCATGATGATTCACATAGATAAAATAGATCTTTTTCTAAAGCAATCTATCGAACTTAAACTTTGACATGGAAATTATATCAGTTCAAATTATCAATGAAATTTAGGAAGATTTTTGCACGAATTAATGGGCCTGCGGATGCGAGCTGATTTGGCATGTGGGCCAACTAACCCGTCTGTCTAAGTCCTACCTTTGGTTGGCTTAGAAAAAGTTGCCCGACACCAACAAGAGGCCAGGAAGGAAGGAGGTTGTTTAAGGGTGGCCCCACCAAGGCGTATGGGGAGCGGGAGGAGGGGGTGGGTAGTCTAGCTCGCCGGCGTAGCATCGCCGCCTTGTGGCTATTTCTGCACGGGCGTCGGTCGGACGTCATGGAGACGGCGCATGAGGTGGCCGTTTACATCGACCGCTTCCACAATCTGGACCTGTTCCAGCAAGGGTAACAAGGATTTGGGGAAAAATTTCATGTCCCTCTTCTTTTCCTTTCGAACATGTTAATTAACTTTCTCATATTGTTTAAATGACATGCATGCATTCTTTCAGCTCTCCTTGATGGGTACAAAAAGATACGCATTACATTGTTTGTTAATTTTTTATGGGACTTCTTGTTGTTCCATTTCCTTGGTTATTTGTTTGCAACGCGTTGAAATTCAACTCTTCCCTTTTGGCCTTGCCTTTTTTTGTTTGCTTGCAGATGGTACCGCATGAAGATTAGTGCCCTATGGGAGAACGGCGGGAATAGAGCACCGATCTCGCCGGCCAGGGTCACACAATACGATGGTGCGAATTCACCTTTCTTGACGCAGAGATAAAAAATAATCCATTCTTAATTTTGTTCTGCAGGAAATATTTCTCGGCGTGTTTTAACATGAAATATAATTTGTTGTGTTACTCTATTTGGACCCATTTCCATCTTAATGCAATGACATTGCAATTTCACCTCTTGTTCATGGACAACAAAAAAAAAAAAATGGGCCACTGCTTCATAATGACAGATATAGAGATCGAGCTATGATTACGAGGGAGTCATATGGAGTAGCTTGTTCTGAAGTTGGGGAAAATGATTGTTGAAGTATTATGAAGAGCTATTTCACACACCTATAGTTATATCGTTAAGTAGATTATTAGATGATTCTCGTATTGATACTGATCAACATTTAGGTACACTAAAAGTCTAAAACTCATATTTCTGTTTATTGCATGGGTTTCTGTGGGGTATATTTCTTGCATGTTTGAAGGTTAGAGAGTGAACCATGAACGGTCAAATTGCTTGCCAACTTCATGACGAGCTTTCCTCAAATATAAATTTCCCTATTTCACATTTTGTTTTGTAATCTACTTGTACCAGTTCATATTTTCCTAATAATACAACAACATGCAGTATTTTTTTGCTTGTTTCAAGAAGGAAAAGAAGATTTACTGCTTCACTATGATCAGCACTATTCATTAAGCAAATCAATCTGCAAAGAAAAAATGTTGTACTGTAGTTTCTGACTCAATCATACCTACTCTTGAACATGTAGGCCATCCTAATAATCTCTCCATTGGTTAAATCTTGGCATACCTAGAATCAGAAGTTGCTCAAAGGAATTATGATTAAGTGATTATTTGTACTTGTATTTATGTCAATGTATAGATGAAAAGTGAGAATTGCTTAGGACATCACCATGGGAAACTATGTGTGTTGTGCTTTTGTGCTACCTCATTATATTATTGTTGGATAATATAGTACAATGCTAAAACAACAATATGTGTTAATCCTCTTTCAGTAGCTTATCATTATGTTTTCATTATCCTTGGTAGTAAAAAAATCAACAACATCCAGGAATAGAATGAAGTTTCAGATTTTTTGGACATTTCCTATATTTCTTAACCATATGACTTTTGAATTTAAATCTTTGGCTAATAGATAATGACATGCTAGGGATTATGCAGCTATTGATATTGGTGTGAAGAGCTCATCATTTGGCTTTTGGAAAATAGACGATGTTGACAATAGCTTCTATACACAGCCATTTCTTGTCAAATATTCTAGGCAAGATATTTATCTATCAGTTATGGTGTCCTTCTACATAGCCAACAGCGAAGATGAGGTTAAGTATTATAAGTTTTACTTCGATCTGTTAATGAACTTTGTTTACTTTAGCCTGATCTGTACTCTATCCATTCTAGGGTCCAGCAACTTCTTCTGTTATACTGAAGTTCGAGCTCATATATATGCCAACACTGGGGAATGGGTGGTGTGTATGTTATTGTGTCAAATTACATGTGCACCCAAATTTTACAGTCCTCATTCATCAGTTCTGATAAGCTGCTTCCTTTTGCATCATAGGACTGACGTTCAAGATTCAAGTGATGATACAGATTTGATCCCTCTACATGAATTTAGGATCCCACATAGAGCACTGCTGGGCTTACACTCATATTGCCCTGTTCATTTTGACGCTTTACACTCAGCACTTGTGGAACTGACAATACACATAGTGTACCTGAAAGCAGCTGTGACTAAATCATCATCACTGAAGGTACACAGGTTTGTGATTCTTTATATTTTTTAGATACTTTTCACACTACAATGCTTTTCTGATGTTGCTATAACATAAACCAATATGTCTATGCTTATATCTGTAATCAATATGTAACAAATATACATATTCCTTGTAGATTTAATCAAGCATCAGCTGCAGCCCATATGTTTATGTCATGCCAATAGCCAATAGCCAATAGGCAATATAAGTGAATACATTCCATTCATTAATTTTATGAATAAAAGTTTGTATGTGTAACATGCAGCCGCTGGGACAAAGTTTTGGCTCAAAGTCATATGATATTGTGAAGGCATCACTAATTTCTAGGGAAATACTTCTTGAAGAAATGAAGAAGATCAGTAATGCTATTGGTAGCACTCTTGAGGATTTAGATCACACTGATTTAACCCTTGGTAAATATGAGACGATTCAACCATCTAAGTCAGGCTCGCCCAGTAAAAATAAAGTCCAAGGTGCACCCACAAAGTCTACACCCCAGATGACTGGCATCTTACGTGAATTTCTTGAGGTATACTTCATTTTTCCTGAAAAGTTTTCTACTTATCTGTATTGGTTGATGCATCTGACAACTTGTTTCAGAGTTCTGGTATTGTGGTTGGAAGCACCGATGATATCATGTTGTATACTCTATCCGAGGAAGAATTGTTTGAACTATTTCAAATTGTGAGCAGCCAGCTCGCATTTATATGGAATGAGTTCTTGAAATTTCACAGGTGAGTTATCTTCTCATGCATTTCATTTTAGAAGATGATGTATCCACTGATTGAGTGTTTCTTAGTCTTATGGTTTCTTAGTTTTAAACTTGTAATGACTCTCTCATATATTCCACAATTTTTTTGTTGATTCAACGCAGGACACATAAAGTCAAGATATTGGACTATTTGCATGATATGTGGGATATTGATCGCAAAGCAGAATGGTCAATATGGATTATTCATTCAAAGATTGAGATTCCACATCGCTATTTGAGAAGCATGAATGATGATTCTCCTCGCCATTTGATTCGGATTTCCAGTTCACGAAAGGTCCACCATGATGTAATTACCTTCTCTTGAATGTTTAATGCCATCGATCACTCTTAATTTATACAAGAAATTGCACTGACCTAGAGTATTTTGTTGTTGCTATATTACATTTGTACTGTAGCCTATACAAAATTCGATGTCACAGGCTGAACTGCACAGGAAAAGTATAGCACAAATGAAGGTTAGTGGGTTTTTCTTCAAGTCAGGAACACTATTCAAGTTCTACACTTATAGTATTTTTAAGAAAAAGGATACTAATGGAAAACATACTGCAGATTAACACGCCATCTGTTCAAGATATGCACATTTATGCTGATCCTTCATGTATACCTGTTGTCCGCATAGAGCAGCATGTCATGGTCATTCCGCAACATTCTTCTAGCAAGGATTTTTTTTCAGACGCTTTAGAACCAGCCGGTAGTATTGTGCCACCTCTACTACAAGGACAATCATTGGAGGAAAAAATTACTTCTGGTTCCAAGGGTGGCCACATTTTACGAGCTGTCGTTTTTGTGCATGGATTTCAGGTAAGTTTGTTTGGACTGGTAATTATTGACTCAGCCCTATCATATACTATATCTGCAACATATTTAGTTGAAACTTCTGCTGATCCCTAATATATACAGGGACATCATTTGGATCTACGCCTTGTTAAAAACCAATGGCTTTTGCTTGATCCTGGAGCTGAGTGCCTACTGTCTCAGATAAATGAGGATAGAACTTCTGGAGATTTTAAAGAAATGGGTAGACGGCTCGCTAGTGAAGTAGTGTCATTCCTCAAAAGGAAGGTGGACAAGTATTCTAGAAGTGGAGGTTGCAAAGAGATTAAGCTTAGTTTTGTCGGCCATTCTATTGGGAACATTATCCTCAGAAGTGCCCTCACAGGTATTTTCAAATTGGACTTCAGAATTTCCCCCTCCGTAACAGTTGTGTGTATTTGATGACTAATCTTTTCTTTCTGTTTCAAAAGAACCCAAATTGGAGCCATTTCTGAAGAACCTACATACATACATGTCCATATCGGGGCCTCACTTAGGTTACTGGTACAGTCCAAACTCTCTGTTCAACTCTGGCCTCTGGCTCATGAAACGGCTCAAGGGAATGCAGTGTATGCATCAGCTCACTTTCAGCGACGATCATGACCCACAGAATACATTCTTTTACAAGCTCTGCAAGGTATTCATTACATTAAGTTTTTAAAGCTGAACTACTGTTGAATCTAGTCAAACTTGTCACATGTATTCGTCTTTTGTTTTCCAATTGTGGTAGCTGAAGACACTGGAGAACTTCAAGAACATCATCCTGGTATCATCACCGCAGGTACTGCATATATGTATGTCCAACATTCTTTCTTTCCCCAGGCTTAAATTCGGACATCATCACTTTACTTGAAACAGTCATCATTCTATCTGCTAGGATGGCTATGTGCCATATCATTCAGCAAGAATCGACCTCTGCCACGCCTCGTCGACAGATAACTCAAAACGTGGGCAGGTTTTCACTGAGATGCTGAACAACTGTTTGGATCAGATCCGGGCACCAACATGGGAAACACGGGTATTCATGCGCTGTGACGTTATATTCGACCAGTCCACCCAGGGACGGAACCTGAACACCATGATCGGCAGAGCTGCACACATAGAGTTCCTGGAGAATGACATCTATGCCAGGTTCATCATGTGGTCCTTCCCAGAATTGTTCCGATGATGATGATGATGATGTGCTGCTGGAGCGTGTGGAACTGTCAAAGACTGGTAGTCTATGCTAAAAAGTATTGTGACCGATGATCTAAATGTATATCACACAAATCATTAACGATTGCAGTATAAGCGCAGCATTCATGTTGTGTTTCATGAATTTTAGATCCGAACCCATTTTTGCTCTGTTGCCCATCAGGCATCAGCTAACTCTTGGCAAGGAGAACTTTGTATGTCTTAAAACGGTGTTAAAGTTACGGTGTAAAATTTTTCTGAATAGCCATATCTGCGGTCTCAGACAAACTATGGTTAGAATGAGTGGAAATACGAGTGTAGTTTCTAAGAGAAATACGGTAATGCCCCGTGTTGTGAGAACAGAGTGTTCAGTACGTAGCACTTAAAATATGGCTTTTTAGGAAATACTTGTATGTATGGAAATACATGTCTTCCACAAAAACATCTACAAAACCAAAACTTTGCATGCGTCAAAAGATAGTTCTATATATGTAAAGGAAACCAAGCCCTGCTTCTTGAAATATCGAAATGCATGTGTTCATCTCACTCCGTACAAAAATTCTTACTAGTCCAACACGATCAGCCATATATTAATTATTAACCCAATTGATTTAGAGGTCCGATTCCCAGGTCACTTTCACTAGAAGCGAGTCGAAGCCGGCGTGGATGTATCCCTCCTTGTGTTTCTCGGTGCCTGGCTCCATCAATACTGTCGTGGTGTTCATCCGGAGCTCATCGTGGACGACGAGAAACCGCTGTGCTTTGATTCCGGATGGCTCAGGCTGAAATTCAGCTCTGACGACGAAATCAACACCCGCTTGATCGTCAGCAGGAGCAGCAGCAGCTGAAGCGTGTAGGGTGGCCTCTATCAGGAGCGGCGAGCCAAGCGGCACGGCAAGGACGGAGCGCACAAGTGGGACCTGGTACTGGTAGTTGTCTGGGGTGGCGGCCACCACCTTGTCATCTGAGTCACGGCTGAAGAGTACGCACCTGGCATCCGTGGCTGTGTCCACGTCGTCGTCGAAAGCTCGGCTGCGTGCAACGATTCTCCCATGGACGAGGATGCCGGCTGCGGCGGCACCACCGTCTTGGGCCAGCAACGACGACGAGGACATGTACACCTGCACCGTGGCTTGCACCGCGTCACTCAGCACCGCGTAGGTCACCTCTAAGGGTCCTCGTCCGCGACCAGTGTGGATTGTCCCGGTCAAGGGCTTGTCGTACACAGCATTCGCGTCATCGTAGTAATCCCAGATCAGCGGCGGTGTACCATCGCCGCTGGAGTCGTCGTCAGCGTCCGCGGCGGTGTCAACGGCTGCAATGGAGACGCATCCTGAAGCGGAGATGGCTCTGTACGGTCCAATCAGCAGCAGATCACGGCGCCCACCTAGCTGCAGGCACAGGCCACAAGCGTCACGAATGCATATATGTATATATAGTTGGATAATGCAAGCCGGAATGACGATGCCAACGATATACAACCGCTCACACAGAGAGACACTACAGTTGTTGGACTTGATCTGCGTGCTCGTGCTTACCATAGAGTTGTGCACGGGCGGCACGGGTGCCTCGTCGTGCTGCCGCCCCAACACCCAGCTGGCAATGGCCGACACCCCACGTGCAACAAGTCGGACAAAGCCATTGACGAAGGGGACGACGGCATGGTCGTCACCGCCGCCGATGACCGCATCCGCCTCTGCTGCCACTGCAGCTTGGAGCGGCGGCTTGTAGATGATCTGGCCCCGCTTGCCATCGAAGACCGCGATGGCGCCGCCGCCGTAGACGAAGAAGTCGTCGTCGGCAGCAGCGCGCAAG
The DNA here is from genome assembly GCA_015844335.1 of Chrysopogon serrulatus. NCBI lineage: Eukaryota > Viridiplantae > Streptophyta > Magnoliopsida > Poales > Poaceae > Chrysopogon > Chrysopogon serrulatus. The sequence continues at coordinate 226,660 of JADLZL010003099.1, read as the reverse complement.
GCAAACACCTCCACAAGGGGGTGGCCTTGGGCTGTTGCTGCATGCCGCCGGCGCCTCCGCCGCCCGCGCCCAGGCGGCGGCGGTCTCCAGAAGAGCTTCCTTTTTAGCAGCAGCTGGACAACCCCGAGTGCGTCGTCGGAGTCGTTAACATCGGCGACACGTTCAGTCAGATCCTGGGGCCAGTAGTCGCCCTCCCCTCTGTTCTCCCTGTACCACTTCCACTCCATCAAGGCCTGCGACATATTCGCCCAATTCAGCAGGTAGCATACCTGCTGCTCGTCGAGCATCGTCACCGCATAGGAAGATTGCCTCCAGCTGTTGTTCACCGTGTTGAAGTGTGGAATCATCCGTGCGGACTCGCAGACGACGACGATCAGGCGCGCCAGATGCCGTTTGGTGTCGTCGTCAGCAAAGCCACGACGACCTCCTGTTGTGGACGACGACGACGACTGCTTGTAAGCCGAGAGCCAGCGCACGGCTTCCATCACCTTCGCCTTGCACAGGTCAACATCACGCTTCAGGTTGAAGGGTGACCCATCAAGGAGGCTCGGATAGTCGAAATCACACTCTAAAAATTTGGATCCTGGGAGCAACCGCGTGCTCGCATCCTCGAAGCCAAACTCGTACCACACTCGCCTTCTCTGCTTTGATCTGTCCTGCTGCTGCTGGTGGTAGTTGGCGAAGCCCACTAGGTAGACATTGTCGTCCCGTACTGCCAGGGTTACATGGCTATCGTCCTCCCCAGATAAAGCTAGGTGGATGTAGATCCACCTCGCCGGGCAAGCAGGAGTGCGCTGCTCGGGGAGCACCGGATGGCCCTCCACGTCCTCCTTCACTTCGTCCAGGTGTTCGGCAAGATGACAGCGCAGCTTCATGATGAAATCAGCGTAGTCACCATCCTCGTCCTCGATGCCATCCTTGATGGTGTAGTAAACATTGACAGGACGACGCCCCATTACCCAACCCTAAAGTTTTTTTTGCCAAATCAAATAATAATATATAAGTACATATCCCTCTTTCATTCTGGCATTTTTAGATACATTATTTTTGCATTTATTTAGAGATGATATGTACACATATATGCAAAGCAAGATCTCTGTACCTAGAAAAGCGAAAACGACTTATAATTTAAGAGGGCGAGTAGCAAGGACCCTATAAATCTTCCGTACAAGGCAAAACCTCAATCAACAAACATAATTTTTGTTTCTAGAATACAACTTCACGCGTATCTCATCAAACACAAATTTAAAGCAGATCACCCAAATATGATGGATAGATATATAGCATCCTCACCTGAGATGCGTGCGATCCCTGCGTGCGATCCCTGCACCTTCGATGTTTATATGTTGTGCACGCCGAGGCCAAACTCAGGGACTTAGAGCAATCGATTCATCTAATTTGTTCCTTGCGGTAGCTAGCTAGCCCTATGGAGTGCCCAAGCATATATACACGGCCACCACGGGCACAATCCTAATTTTAGGCATTGCAAGGACCATGTGAAGCAGGGTCGTTCAATAGTATATGTTCCTTGCGCTCTTACAAATTATTGTAAGGATACCAGTAAACTAAAGAGTGGTTACAAGAGGGACGAAGACCCCATGTTAGCTGCGACGACTGCGCTTTGTTGACTTGACCGCGATGATTCCTAGGTCTTTCAATAAATAAAAATGTTGGTAGTCCAGCTACTGCTGGTTTGGGTGTGGACACATGTGCCAGTATTTAATGAGTGGAACGCGAAGTTCGGTACTTCCTCCGTACTCATGTTAGTTGACGCTTTTAGACAAGCACACGGTCTCCAAGATCTAACTTTATCCATTATTTTTTATTAAAATACATAAAAAATTAAAAATAAAATTACTTTTATAAAAATAGGCTTCAAGGTCAATCTATACATATAAGTTTCACCTTTTCGAACTAAATATTTTAAAAGTTATTGCTAGTTTATGTTCCCAATATTTGACTCAATCTTGTCCAAACCGTCAACTAATGTGAGTATGGAGTAGTACAGTGGTACTCCCTCTCTTTTTCTTTGAGTGTTGTATTTGGTGGTGAGAGACCAAGGAGAAAATTAACTTTGAGTATTATTCACTAGTACACAAAACACTACCACAGACGGTTCTAAACCGATTTTCACTGGTGTTTTTTCCAACCGCCAGTGGGAGAGGCCAGTGGGAGAGGCCAGTGAAAATGACCCATTTCCATTGGCGATTGGTTGAAAACCGCCAAGTAAAATGGATTAGCCTGTAGAAATAATTGCCCGTAAGTCGCACGCCGCACATTTTTTCACGTAAAATCGCGTGCTACGTGGCCGTGGGGGTTCGAACCCGCGACCTCGGCTTCACGCGTATCCCCTCTACCACTCCACCCACACGTCACTTGTGTCTAGATGTCATTTTTGTTCCCCACATATTATACAAATCCGATAGAAAATTGAATATTTGAGGGTATAAATAAATTCAAATAAAAAAGTGATGAACTATAAAGTTTCATAACTTTTCGAGATCTACAACTTTTATTTAGAATGTTTCTCCATCCGAGATCATTTGCAAAATTTTGATTTCAAATTTGAAACTTTCATTCGTAATTTTCCATAAATAGATAATTTCAAATGAAAAAGTTGTCAACTACAAAGTTTCATAACTTTTTGAGATCTTATTTTGGGAGTTTCTCCATCCGAGAAAGTTTAAAAAACTCAAAAAAATTAATTTGAAACTATTTCTAGTGGCGCCCCTTAAGAGAACCGCCTTGTAGAAATAGGGCCGATTTCTACTGAGGCTGTTCTAAAGATAAACCGCCAGTAGAAATAAAACGCTAATGCCAAGAGAAATGGTTTGTGTACTAGTGATTAAGGGGTGTTTGGGATCACGAGCTTTTCTTCACAAAATTCTAGGGTTTGGTGCTTTCACAACTCTATTTTTTTTTTCCAAAACTGCATACAAAGAGTTGAAACCATTTGACTAAAATAACATAAAACGGAGCTGAAAAACATGGAGTGAAGCAGTCATAAATACCCCCTAAGCTTCGCATGACTCTCTCTGTCACGCCATGGTTGCATGCAAGCCACTCCCCGCTTCCTGCATTACTAGTTCACCCGCTGCAAATCTAATTCAGTGGCTGCATGCATGCGGACTTAATTGCTCGGAACGAACCGAGGCATGTAGACCAAAATACGACACTTATTTATGACTTTCTCCTAAAACAAAAAATAACACTTCAAAAATTGGAAGGAGTACTATCAAGCCTTCCCAAGATTTAGGTCCATTTGGATTCCATAAAAGCAAGTACAATAATAGTGCCCGAGCTATGCAGCAAATCTTGCTCCAACTCGGGGGCGCCAAAGACTGCCATACACGCATCGGCAAGAAGAGTTCCCTTGCGACTGGGGAGCATGCCGGAGCGGACAAGGTTCATGTCCGCGACCAACCGGGAGCTCGAAGGCATTCCTAAAGAACGAGCAATCCGGTAAGTCTTCTCTCGAGCAGACTCATCTTCGCCAGTGGAGCTTGAACCCGAGTACACTCGCATTATGTTGTTATTAGAACATCGAGGGCCCAAGTGAACCTCCCCGTGATTGAAGAGTAAAAATCAGGCGTTGGCGTGCGAAATGCACACCAAACGGTCGAAAAGCTCGAACTTACCAGTCTCCGAACGCGGAACGGATGGCTGCAAAGGCGCAGCAAGTGGCGAGGAGCCACCGCCAGGCGGAATCCCACCCGAAGCCACCTTGGGCCTCTTAGGGTTCGGCTCCGTTGATGCTGCCATCGAGGAGCGCGAAGTCTTGCGCGGTCCCTTGGCGAATATATCGCCGACCGATATATCACCGGTCCCGTCGACAGCGGCGCGGGGGTCAGCAACCTTACGGGTCGTCATGACTTCGAGGTCCTCGCTATCCTGAAAGACAAACGCGGAATAAATACAGAGTCGAGTGTATGAAAGAACACAACCTCAACTAATACAAAGTAATCACCCAAGAAATAGCAAAGGAAAACAACACTACCGAAGAAAGCGAAATATGCCCGTACTCACGAGTCTTGCCATGGACGAACTTGCGGCTGCGGCGACCCAAAGGACGAGCCATTTCGCGGCCGATTTGCACATCCGCCGGCTCAGTGAAGCGAGCCACTTTTTGCTTCACGGATTCAAGAATAGCTGTAGCCCTTCATCATCCTCGCCCATGTCCTCGCCCCTGTCCTCGACCTCGACCCTGACCGCGAACGGCCGGAGCCGAGGTACCAGCTTCGGGCTGAGGGGCTGGGTCAATCCGATCCGCATAGTAATTTTCATCGCATCAAACACCCGGTTCAGCCTCCGAACACCGGGAAGCCATTTGCTTTTCGTAGTATGTTCCTTGGAATTGTAAGGACCAATCACAGCGTCAGCCTGACCTTCGATATACTGCACGTAATCGAAGTCGCAATCGTAGGCCCTCGGCCGAGACCCTGGACGATAGGTCCACGATATCCGCCCTTATTCACAAACTCGGTGAAACCAGAGCCCAGCTGTAGGGGGCCACTGTCCGGAGGCAACCCACTCTTCCACTAGATCACGGCTGATTTGACGCCGTGAAGTCATGATGAAAGCCTGCGAAGCAGCAGCAGAGGCAGCACCGCCATCGAAAGCCTCAGCTAATCTGACACCTCGCATAGGTCCCATTTCGGACACCAAGACGCTAGCTTTGCACAGTCCATTCTCCAGGGCCAAAATCACTTCCTCATCAGAATAGACCCACACGTAAAACCAAGATTTCTGCCAGTTAGGCCACTTGTTGCGATAGGCAGGAACAATCTGTATGGTACCTTGGCTCTTCTGAGGAACAAAGTTGTAAGGTCCAAATTCAAGCCGTCCGCCACGGGCTTTGTTCTCGAACAGCTGCGCTTCATAGTACTGCACGAAAACGTTGACATCAAGCAGAGCACCCATCATCTTTAGCACGGCCGTGAAGTCCCAGGTGAGCGAACGCATTGGGAGTAAGCTGGTGAATTTGTATGTCAAAATGTTGAAGCACTTCGCAGACAAACGGTTCGCATGGAAAGCGAAGACCAGTAGTATAGTAAAGAAGTCTTTAAAAACAACGGCTTCATAAGGCTCAGGCCGAGGAATTGTTTTGCTGCCAGGCGCGCGACAAGCCTCACGAGTCCCCGATCTCATCAAACCTTCGACCACAAGCTCATCCAAACCAATCTTAGTAACCCGAGATCGCCCAAAGTGGTACACGGGGACGATATCGCCAGGTATGGACTCGCCCTCTTCACCTACTTCCTCGTCAACAACCTCGACCTCAACATACTCGTCAGCTTCAGGATGGATGCTTTCGACTGCAGCACCACGCGTCGACGCGGCCTCCTGAGCTAGGGGAGGCTGGGCAATATTACCAAGCGAAGATGAACCAGAAGAACTGGATTCGGAGCTCAAGCTGCTCGAACCTGTCAAGCCGCATCCGCTTTCGCCAGAACCGCTATTGCCCGAGCTCGCCATGATATAAACGAAGAAAAAAGAACCAATCGAGACAACTAGCGTGAACTAACAAGAGCGAATACATAATTAAAACTGAATGACAATAGGCGAAGAAAACAAAAGTCCATAGCATCAAAGGCGAATATAAGAAAGAAAAACTAAGAGAACTCACCAACGCAGCAAGAAAAGCGAAGAGCTCCGTGAACATGTCTCGGCGAAATTTGAGCCTTCAGTCCAGAGAGCAACGAGCGGTGAAAATGAGAGTTGGGCGACTTCTGGCTGGTGGGGGAGCGGCCTTATATACGGCGGCAAAGGCCGCCCTACTAGCGGATTTGGCGGGAAGCTGAAACGGCGTCGCCGCCGCAGGCGACACGTCGATCGTGAAAAGGCGCGCCAAAAAAGGGAAGAAAGGAAAGAGTAGAGTGAAACCAGTGCGAGAGAAGTCGAACTCATCGTCCCTTCGCACAGAATCACTCTTAGTGGGCCTTTTACGGTAAGACCACTGCTTGAGTGCATGCACCTCCCCCATTTAAGTCCAGGCATTGACCGGGCGAACAGGGCCGGGAGCGAGCCAGCCAGCCCTGCTCCCCCGAGGGGCTAGTGTTGGGGGAGCATGACACAATGACGCTGCGAAATGGTACCGCGCCCGGGGAAAGGGCGTGCGCCGCAGCGAATGTGCTATCGTGCTCACGATGGTCTTTTCGCATTAGCGAAAGGATCTTCGCGTCTCTTGGCAAGGAGCATCGGGCCAAAAACCCAGCGACGCCAAGGGCCTTGTCGTCACTACGAAGTGGTTTTCGCCCGCGCATAAGGGCGCCGGGGCCCAGAGGCGGGGACCGCCCCATCAGGAGGAGTGGTTGAGCACCACCGCGTACAATGACGCGCATGCCCCTAACAAGAAGTGGGGCCGTGCGAGGCCAGTACAGGGAAGCTCTTAGAAGGGTACAGACGGAAATTGTCAGGGAAGCTAAGGCTTCCTCCACCTATAAATACGCCCAGAGAGGCCATATCAAGGGGGTGGGGGGGGGGGGATGGGCCGGTCACTCTTCAGCCGGTCTAGAGGTTTGTACGCTGAACCGACAAGCTGTATATATTTTATATTGGTATAGAAGCTACATTGTAGTAGCATTAGCCCTTGCCAGAGAAGTCCCGAGCACCTTCGGAGTGGAGCAAGATCAAGGTGATGCATGACGGTGTTGAAGAAAGTCCAATATATATACTCTTGTTGGCATAGCTGTTATAGAAGGGGAGAAATGCAAATCAATGCATAGTGCTGGTCGAGCATTCTGGTTGGCCTTAAAGCTAAGTGGGAGCAGTGGTAGTGTATTGGGAATGGGAAAAGATGATTTATGGTGAAGGCTGAATTGATTAACAATTAGAGTAACTAGTCCATCAATCATGTTCGCATGGGCTAAAATTTTAAGAGATATATTATTTAATATATCTAACAGTGAATAATTTTTATACTAAATTGTATATTTTCTTTGTGTTTATTTTCTACAAAATAGACGTAATAGATACTTCATACTATATATCAATTATCATAGACTTATTAATTATTTTTTGCAAGGCATTAATTTATATGTCTTTCATCCATTTATATTTTTACTTTCTATTGGCATTGATTTATATTTCTCATGAAGCCTTGAATCTAAATTATGATTTTCTAAAATTTTCTTATTAACTATTATATTTTTATCGTTAACTTAAAACTCTTGTACTTAAGTATCTTTCATTAACTCTCCTGTTTGCACTTTTTAAAATAAGTACTTTAGGTCATAAGGTATGTTTACTAAATAGCATAAGCAATCATTTAAATCTTGCATCATGACACTTGAGGTAAGTGGTCGAGTTTGAATCTCCGATGTGTATAGCAGTTTTAATCTCTAAAGAGTTTTAATAGTTAAGTCATATAACATTTTATTTTTTTATGCTAAAATAAATTTAAAAGGTTAGACAAACATATATACATAGTAGTGGTATCTCCCATACTTTAAAGATGATTGAATTTTCTTGTTAAGAGACTATATGAAATTATATGTGTAGTCTGGTTATAATCCAAATATAAAGATGTCAAATATTTAGTTAAAATACATCAATATATCTAAAGAAGCAACCTAAATAAAACATATTTCATGATTACTAATATGATTTTTAAATAGTTTATTAGTATCATTAGTGTATATATATATATATATATATATATATATATATATATATATATATATATATATATATGAGTTTTTAAAGAAATATTTTTAACTAAAATATAACATATATATTTATCACTGATGCATGCTGGCACATCATGTATGCTTACTTTAATCAAATATTAATATTAATAACACATACATGCTTTATAATTATTTATACAATTTTAAATATAAGTTTTTGATATTTTTAGATGTAGATTTGCAAGGACATTTAAACTTTTAGATAATAAGGTAAAAATTAGGTTACATAGATTATCTATCATAATAAGAGTACATCAGTAATTATATATAAATTTTTACTTTATGTTATTTCATTGCACAACAAATGGAGTTAGATAATTATTTAGGAATTAGAATAGATCTGATAGCTAGTGTTATTAATAGTAGTTTTGAAGGGAATTATTAATGGTGATTAGGTTAAGTGGTATTGATGATCAAATGTTTTAAATTTTTGTGAGAACTTTTAGATTCTACATTTTGTTTTCTTGTCGTATCTCGTGAGAACTAATGTGGAGGCTCCATTAGAGATATCTAGGTTGACTTTCTTCTAATTTTTTTTGTAGCGTGATATGTTTTTAGATGATAGCCTAATATTAACATATATAAACCCTAGTTGCATCTAATTATGTGACTTCATTAATTATAGTTTGTTTTTGAATCTTAATCAACTTAAATAGAAATTCTAGTATTTTTTATATTTATAAAAGAATAATTTTTAACTAAAAGTAGTTTTTGGTTTAGATATTATTTAAGTTGAAACTCAGCTTGTACTCTAATATTACACTGGTTAAATTTGTTATAACAATTATGTTATCAATAGTGATATAATATTTCACTTAAAATAAATAAAATGATTTAAAATAACAAACTATGTAATTATTTTTTATGTAGCATTAACATAATTTAAAAGTCAATTGTCAATGTCATGTTATTATTATTATATAGTTTGTGATTTAAATGTTTTTATTATTCATAAGAAATTAAAAATATTTATCCTATCATATATATATATTGACTAAGTATACATGGTGAACATAGCATATAGTTATTTTATGACTACAGAACTTTAAGATTTATAAATATATATGTCTGTGGGATATCAATTTACTTTTTTAATAGAATATATTAGTGTTTACCTATAGATATGGGCATATTTTTTGTTTATTATCTTTTATAATGGCTATAGATACAAATGTAAAGGTAATACTTTATATTCTCTTGCAGAACAACATGCATAGATAGGTTGGATGTAAATTTAGAACACTATTTTGCATTAACTTTTATAATTATAAAGGTGGATAATATATAAAATTAATACCGTGTTTTTAAAAAGTATCTTTCATAATGATAGATTGGGAATCTGAATACAAAGTTAGAGGGTTGTTTTATATTATTATTTCTAGTAGTAAAAGATGAGTAATTTAGAGGTTTATGCTTATTTATTTATTATAATAGCAAAATGGGTAATTTATATATAAATCTAGGGGTTTATTTGATTCACTTTTCATAATGATAGATGTACGTGAAGAATTTTTATATAAATTTAGAGGGTTATCTTGAATTATTCTTTATAATGGCAGTGTCGGTAATTTAAATACAAAATTAGGGCTTAGTTTCTATATTCTTCATAATGGCAGTGTGGGTAATTTAAATAGAAAATTAGGGGTTATTTTATGTATTTTTCATAATGGCATGTGGGTAATTTAAATACAAAATTAGGGGGTTATTTTATGTATTATCAACTATGATGATTAGTATCTATCAAATTAAAAGCCAGATGTTTCAGATTATTGTGGGAATTTCTAGGATTTATTCTTTTTTTCTAGCGCATCTCAACATGGTACCTTCGTTGGGGCCACTAATTAGTAATAGTAAGATGAGATACGCGGTACATCATCAACTAATGGGAAGAGTTTCTTACGCTTAATCTGTGCAGCTGCATCTCTAATTGCAGGTTTATATAGATGAACCGGTGATGACAGTTTCTTACTTTCTTAGGCCTTAATGCATACCATTAGATTTGTGGGGGAGGGGAAGAGCGAGGCAGGGGCCAGAGTGCTGCACAGTTCATGTGTAGGATTTAGTGCACGGTAGTAGCAATCTATTGATTGGTGGTTCCTATTAGTTTATGACATGGATCGCTATGGAATGAGATAAATTGCTAGTGGGGGTTAACTTTATAAGAGATATAGATAAGGAGCTGCGAGGTGAGTGGCATGGCAACAACGGACCGCGACCGGGGAACAACGTGGGAGTCATGGGCTTCGTCCCGAAAGAAGAGCAGGCTCTGATCATTGAGATCTCGGCAACCTGGCGGTCATCCAGGCATTGACGAGAATGTCAGCGGCGGCGGCGGCGGCGGCGCCTTGGCCTTGCTCGGTGAGCAGGAGCCTGACGCCCTGACCTGCACGGTGGTTTCAACCGCGTTACTCAGCACCGCGTCGTAGGTCCCCCTGCCGGCCGGTCCGTACGCGTTGTATTGTAGTAATATAATAAGATATAGTAATATGCATTCGGAGATGTCGTAATTTTATTTATAAGTATATACTAGTTGTTCTTGTGTCTTAAGCGCGTTTTGATCTTTGTAGCTAGCTAACCACTCCATCTCCACTAGTGTGGTCTATTAGTGCCGTGCCTTATTTGCCTCTCGATGGAGGAGCTAGTCTGAGACTGAGTGCACGGATACAGACGGACACGGTAGTAGTATTTGGTTGGGCTTAGCTCTTGACGCGCCCATTTTGTTGTTTTGTCCTTAGAAAAAGCTTGGTAGTTTCATCAGTTGATCCATCGCGTCAATGAAAATAATATAATGATGGTTGATCATTATTGTCGGAGACCAAAATAAGGGCCCCTTGAGGAAAACCCAACAAACGCAAAAACCAGGCCCAGCAAGCCGTCACTCTTCATCTGGGCCACGGCCCCGGGGCACCAGCGCGCGCACATGGCCCTCGGCCCATCCGAGCCCATCCTGCGGGGGCCTCGGACGGCGCCCGATTCTCCGCCTCGCCCGAGCCCCCCATCGGCTGGGGCCTCGGGGCGGGCATCCATTCTCCGCCTCGCCCGAGCCTTTCCCGCGCCGGGGCCCTCGGGACGAGCCACCAACTTCCGTCCCGCCCGAGCCCCCTGGCGACTAGGCCTCGGCCGGGATGCACCGCCCAGGGTCAAAGCCGTACCGCCGATTTGACGCATATCCACTACCACCCGTCTCCATCCCGTGTCAGGAGCGTCCCACGCTCTGACAGGAGATGGGCATCGTCCCGTCCCGACCAACGCCGATGATCATGCTTACGCGACCTCCACAGTGAAGGCCACGCCCGCCACTGTGAGGCACTGTACTGCCTAACCTCTCTACCAGGTCCCATCGCCGAAACTCCGGGACGCCGCCCACCACGCCAAAGCTACGACAGCCGACGTCATCTCCCGTACGGGAGTGGACTGGACGCCCCCTCCAGTCAACCAACAGTCCACCCCGTGCTCTCTGAACCCGAGATGGACGACCACTGCGCCGGCGACCATCTACGGCTGGTCCAACTACTCCCCGTACGGCGCCACGCTCTGAGGCCCCCCGAGCCTCGGATTCCAGGCGGGTCAAAGCTACAGCAAGCTACAGGGCTCTGCCATCCCCTCCATCACGCTCCGCCAACTCCGAGCAGGGACGTGAGTCATTCTGACCAACAGGACCAGGGAGGCGACGTCGCGCTGCTCCGTCACGATCCAGGAGGGTTTGCCCATTCCGGGGCCTCGAACGAGGGAGGACAGAAGCCCACGACCTTGCCACGGCGCGACCACTCCTTGTAAGGCTCTGCCCTCCCCTTGCGGCTATAAAAGGGGGAGGTAGGAGCCCGTAGGCGGCAGAGGCACACACGAGCCCGATATTGGCACTCTATTCAATCAACCACGAGACTTGGGACCCTGTCCCTCTCTCACTACTTGTGCACCCTACCTACGAGTACTTCGGTGCAGGATAATACAAGAACTCCTCTCCCCCATTGGACGTAGGGCCTTCTCTTGCCCGAACCAGTATAAATCCTTGTGTTCATCTTGCACACCATCCGGAGTTGGGAGCACGCACCATAAATTTACTCGTTGGTGCTAGGACCACCAGTTCTAGCACCGACAGTTGGCGCGCCAGGTAGGGGGTTCTATGCGTGTTTCGCCTCTCTTCCCACCAAACCTCCGGATGGCCAGCAGTCGCGGCAACACTTCGCGGGGGGCCTTCGGCCCCAACTCTTCTCCTCCCCAACCGCTGAAGCCGGGGACCCTGATCCGGTTCGGACAGCTTGAGTTTGTGTTGACTGGTACCTAGTACGACATGGAGCTCCCCCCGACCGGGGCTCGAGGGACCCCTCAACGAAGCCCCGGTGGATCCGTCCACCGGCCCGCGCAGGAGGCATCAGCGGCACCCGCTCCGCCGTGCACGGCGGACTTCCGCCACGACAAGCGGACTGGAGGAGGAGCTTCGGGCGGCGTTGCGGTAGGCGACGCCTCCCGTAGGAAACGCTTCGGCCGCCGTCGTCACCACGCCCGGCCGTTCGGCATGGCCAATGCTTCTTTGCTGCTACGAGCGTGGCGTTGGTCTCTACCGCCACGCAGGGGCCCGGTGGAGGCGTCCACGTCGCCGGCGGCACTCCACGGAAACACCCCGGTGCGGACATCCCCGACGGATCCATCCACGCCTACGAGGAGTACCTGGTCGCAGGCGGAGTGGTGCGGCCCTAGCACGCACTACGTCCACCCGATCCCGCACTACCTCGAGGACACGGAGCCCGGGGGTTCATCCCGAGCACGCCGCCTTGGCTACCCCCCGACTCCGACTCCCGGGGCGACATGTGCGACCCGGCGTGCGAGTGCTTCCCCACGTGGAGGTCGAAGACCTCGGTACCGGCGGCCGCGGCAAATGCGGCACGGGACCGGGATCGTGATCCTAGGCACGCCCGCTAGGCCCGCCCCGGTGGCTGTGACCCCAGTGGATCCGGGAGCCTCTCGTCCACTGGGCAGGACCGACGGACCCCGCCGCCCTCGACCACTCGAGGGCGGAGGACCTAGCGGCCACGCCTCGGGAGCCACGTCGACCCACCGTCGAAGCAGATCCGCGACCTCGGGGCTAAGCTCGATCACGACCGTCTTCAGCTACGGCGAGAAGATAGACAGCGTTCGAGCAAGACCACCGCGCTGCGCTCAACCCGAGCCCCAGCGGCAAGGCAGCACGCCCGTGGCGTCCACCGGAGGATCGTCAATGACCAAGGGGCGAGCACCCTCCCGTTTTTCCAACGTGCAAGTCGAACGTCGCGATTGCGGCCCTTCTCCTCCGGCGATGCGGAGCCCTCCACCAGGCGCCGCATCGCGGCGAGGTGCTGGCGCTACATCGAGACCGCCCGCATCCAGCGGCCGAAGCTCAGCCTCGCGCCTTCGCTCGGAAGGGACGAGGCCGAGGCGCCCCACGGGAGGAGCGAGGCCTCGATCCATCGGGATCCCTCGCGGAGGCCAGCCAGCGGCGCATCGAGACAACCGTGGCAGCCTTAACGGCGGTGGCGCGCGCAACATCGTGAGGAGGCAAGGGCGCGGGACGAACGCGACCGCCAACCGCGCGGGGCGGCAGGCGCGACAACAACGAAGACCGCGACAGCGCGAGGCCCCCGAGGCCTCGTGCCTTCAACCCAGAGATCCACGGCGCTTTCGGTTCCCCTTCCGGTTCCGCCAGCCCGCCAACCTCACCAAGTACTCGGAAGAAAACGAACCCCAAGGTCGGCTCAATGACTACCGCCTGGCTTTGCCAGTTGGCTGGGCGGACGACGACAGGCTCATCATCCGCAACCTTCCTCTACACCTGGGCGATGCCGCTCGGGCCTGGCTGGAGCACCTTCCCGCCCGCACGATCTATGACTGGGGCGACCTGGTCAAGGTCTTCGTGGGGAATTTCCAGGGCACGTACGTGCGCCCTGGGAACTCTTAGGATCTTCGCAGCTGCCGCCAGAAGCCCGACGAGTCACTCCGTGACTTCATCCACCGCTTCTCCAAGAAGTGCACCGAGCTGCCCAACGTGGCCGGCACCGCCATCATCAGTGCGTTCCTGGACGGGACGACCTGCAAGGAGCTGGTCCACGAGCTGGGCCGGAAGATGCCCTCCACCGCCAACGAGCTGTTTGAGGTTGCAACGAACTTCGCCTCTGGCGAGGAAGCGGTGGGGGCGATCTTTCGTGGCGTCAACAACAAGGGGAAGCAGACGGACGATGGAGCGGGAGGAGTAGCATCCCGCAACCCTAAGAAGAACAAGAGGGGCAAGCGGAGGGGCAAGCAAGGCAAGAAGGAGGAGGACTCCGAGGATGACCTCGTCGCAGCGGCCGACCGCAAGACACCCCGAGGTCCCCCGGGGCCCGGGGCGTTCGACGACATGCTCAAGAAGCCATGCCCCTTCCACAAGTTCCCCATCAAGCACACCATGGGGGAGTGTGACTTGGCCTGCCGCTTCTACCAGAAACTCCCCCCGCTCGAGGACAAGAAGAAGAAGGAGAAGGAGGATGAAGGCAAAGGTTACGGGTTCCCGGAGGTCCACGATGTCTTCATGATCATCGGGGGTCTCCCGGCGAACCTCTCCCCGCGCCAGATCAAGCGCGAGCGCCGAGAGGTGTTCTCGGTGCGCCCCCACGCCACGCCGCACACCATGGTCGGCCGACGCCATCACCTATGGCATCGACGACCACCCGCTCTACGTGCCGAACCTTGGGAGATACCCGCTCGTGGTGAATCCCATCGTCGGCAACGTCCGGCTCACCAAGGTGCTAATGGATGGCGGCAGCACCCTCAACATCCTCTACTCCGAGACCCTCAGCCTGTTGGGGATGGAGCGCCCGCACCTCCGACCCTCCAACTCCCCCTTTCAGGGCATCGTGCCGGGCAAGCGAGCCTGGCCCCTCAGGAAGATCAACCTCCCCGTCGTCTTCAGGACGCCATCGAACTACCGCAAGGAGGTCATCACCTTCGACGTGGTCGACTTCCGAGGAACCTACCATGGCATCCTCGGACGTCCCGCGTATGCGAAGTTCATGGTGGTCCCCAACTACACGTATCTCCTCCTCAAGATGTCGGGCCCCAACGGCATCATCACCGTTGGCTCCTCCTACGAGCACGCATTCAACTGCGATGTGGAGGCCATCGAGCACGCCGAGGCCGTGGCCGTCTCCAAGGCCCTCGACTCCAAGCGCCACACCGGCACCTTCGAGCCGTCCGATGGGGTGAGGGAGATCCCGCTCGACCCCTCCACCTCGTCCGGTAAGACGGTGAAGATCTCCGACTCCCTCGACCCTAAATAGGAAGCCGTGCTCGTTGACTTTCTCCGCGCGAACATCGACATCTTCGCGTGGAGTCCCTCGGACATGCCAGGCATTGAGGGATGTCGCCGAGCACTCCCTTGATATCCGGGCCGTGTCCAGACCGGTGAAGCAGCGACTGCGCCGATTCGACGAGGAGAAGCGCAGGGCCATCGGCGAGGAGGTGAACAAGCTTTTGGTGGCCGGGTTCATCAAGGAGGTATTCCACCCTGGGTGGTTATCTAATCCTGTACTGGTTAGGAAGAAGAGTGGAAAATGGAGGATGTGTGTAGACTACACTAGTTTAAATAAAGCATGTCCGAATGTCCCTTTTCCTCTACCACGTATCGATCAGATAGTCGACTCCACCTCGGGGTGTGAGCTCTTATCCTTCCTTGATGCTTACTCCGGCTACCACCAAATAAAGATGAAAGAGTCCCACCAGCTCGTGACGTCTTTCATCACCCCGTTCGGCATGTACTGCTACGTGACGATGCACTTCGGGCTCAGGAACGCAAGGGCCACGTATCAGCGGTGCATGCTGGGCGTTTTCGGTGACCACATCGACAAAATCGTAGAGGCTTACGTCGACGACATCGTGGTCAAGACCAAGAGGGCTGACGACCTTATCTCCGACCTTAAGATCGCTTTCCAATGTCTTAAGGCCAAGAGCGTCAAGCCCAACCCCGAGAAGTGCGTCTTCGGGGTCCCTCGAGGCATGCTCTTGGGGTTCATCGTCTCCAAACGCGGCATCGAGCCCAACCCGGAGAAGGTGACTGCGGTGACGAGCATGGGGCCGATCAAGGACTTGAAGGGCGTACAGCGAGTCATGGGCTGTCTCGCGGCTCTCAGCCGCTTCATCTCCCGGCTCGGCGAGAAGGGCTTGCCCCTGTACCGCCTCCTGAGAAAGTCCGAGCGCTTCTCCTGGACCTCCGAGGCCCAGGAAGCCCTCGACAAGCTCAAGGCTGCCCTCACCAGCGCTCCAATACTTGCCCCACCAGTCGAAGGCGAGCCTCTCCTCCTGTACGTCGCCGTGACCACCCAGATGGTCAGCGCGGCCATCGTCGTCGAGAGACAGGAGGAGGGCCATGCTTTGCCGGTTCAGAGGCCGGTCTACTTCATCAGCGAGGTACTGTCCGAGACCAAGATTCGCTACCCGCAGATCCAGAAGCTACTCTATGCGGTGGTTCTGACTCGGCGCAAGCTCCGGCACTACTTCGACGCCCACCCCGTGACGGTGGTCTCCTCCTTCCCGTTGGGAGAGATCCTCCAGAATCAGGAGGTCTCGGGGTGGGTCGCCAAGTGGTCCGTCGAGCTCATGGGAGAGACCCTCTCCTACGTGCCGAGGAAGGCCATCAAATCCCAAGTCTTGGCAGACTTCCTCGCGGAGTGGACCGACACTCAGCTACCACCGCCCCAGTTCCAGGCGGAATGCTGGACAATGTACTTCGACGGGTCCTTGATGAAGACCGGAGCCGGCGCCGGCCTCCTCTTCGTCTCTCCCCTCGGGGTGCATATGCGGTACGTAATCCGCCTCCACTTCCCAGCGTCGAACAACATGGCAGAGTACGAGGCCCTGCTCAATGGGATGAAGATCGCCGTCGAGCTCAGCGTTAAGCGCCTCGACATCTGAGGGGACTCGCAGCTCGTCATCGACCAGGTCATGAAGGACTCGAGCTGCCACGACCCCAAGATGGGCGCCAGTCTTTGCAAGGCGGTGCGGCGCCGAGGACAAGTTCGACGGCCTCGAGCTCAACCACGCCGTCCGGAGGCACAACGAGGCCGCCGACGAACTTCGCCAAGATCGCCGCTGGGAAGAGCCCCGGTTCCCCCCGACGTCTTCACCAAAAACCTCGCGGCTCCCTCCGTCACTCTCGGCGGGCAGGAGGAGGCCTCGGAGAATCGCTCCGACCCCCTTTTGGGGGCTGGGGAGACGTCCGAGGCCCCCTCTGCGTCCGAGGCCCCCTCGGCATCCGAGGCGTCCTCGGCATCGAATGCCGAGGTCATGGAGATCGACGGGGAGGATCCAGATGCCGACCCCAAGTCGGACTGGAGAAAGCCATACCTCAACTGGATCGTCCGAGGAGTGCTCCCCGAGGATTTCAACCAAGGCCGGCGCATCGCGAGAAGAGCGAAGTCCTTCATCGTTATCGAGGATGAGCTCTACAAACGAAGCCCCTCGGGGTCCCGCAGCGATGCATCACGGTCGAGGAGGGCCACGCGCTAGTCCGCAAGATCCACGCCGGCGTGTGCGGTCATCACGCTGCTCCTCGCTCCCTCGTCGGCAGCGCTTTCCGACAGGGGTTCTACTGGCCGACCGCTGTCGCTGACGCCACCGAGGTGGTACGCACCTGCGAAGGGTGCCAGTACTATGCTCGTCAGACGCACCTACCGGCTCAGGCGCTCCAGACCATCCCAATCACATGGCCTTTCGCCGTGTGGGGTTTGGACTTGGTAGGACCCCTCAAGAAGGCGCCCGGGGGCTTCACTTATCTGCTTGTCGCCATCGACAAGTTCTCCAAGTGGATCGAGGCGTGCCCCGTCACCAACATTCGGTCCGAGCAGGCGGTGCTCTTCTTCACTGATATCATCCACCGCTTCGGAGTCCCAAACTCTATCATCACCGACCACGGCACCCAGTTCACGGGGGCGAAGTTTCGAGACTTCTGCGATGAGTACCAGATACGCATCGTCTGGTCCTCAGTGGCGTACTCCCAGACGAACGGGCAAGTGGAGCGGGCCAACGGGATAATACTGCAAGGGCTCAAGCCTTGGATCTTCAACAAGCTCGATAAGTTCGGCAAAAGATGGCTTGAGGAGCTCCCCTCGGTCCTCTGGAGCCTCGGGGCGGCGACGAGCCGGGCTCACGGGTTTACGCCTTTCTTCCCGGTGTGCGGCACCGAGGCCATCTTGCTCACCGACTTGGAGTTCGGATCCCCGAGGCTCAAGGCCTATGACGAGGCCTCGCAACCAGTGGCTCGGGAGGATTCGCTAGACATGCTCGACGAAACCAGGGACGCCGCCCTCCTACACTCGGCAAGATACCGGCAGTCTCTCCGACGCTGCCACGACCGACGAGTCCAGACCCAGGACCTCAAGGAAGGCGACTTGGTGCTTCGTCTCCGCCAGGACAACAGAGGGCGCCACAAGCTCACGCCACCTTGGGAGGGGCCCTTCATCATCGCCGAAGTACTCAAGCCGGGCACATACAAGCTCGCTGACAAGGCCGACGAAGTCCTCAACAACGCTTGGAACATCCAACATCTACGTCGTTTCTATCCTTAAAAATTCCAAGCATTGTACATACGCTTTGTACCTTTGGCTAAAGAAAACTAATTCCTTGGGCATTCACCCAAGTCACAACATTATGTCCTCGATAGGACTCAGTGAGACTTGGTTTTGGCCCACCAAAACCAAGCCTCCCTCGGGGGCTAGAAAGGGGGAACCCCCTTCTGGAAAGCACCCCTTAAAAATCTTTTTTCGCTTTCCTAGCTATTTTTCGTAGATTCTACGTTCCCGAAGGTTTCGCGTACTTAGGAAAAGGCACGACCGGAGTCATCCCGAGGCTGAGGATGGCCGAGCCGCCAGGCTACCTACGCCCGAGCGCTACGGTGCCTCCGCTTGCCGCCCTCAGCCAAAAGACGACTCCAAGCACCGTGGGGAAGTCGCTCATTACGAAAAGGCAACGGGGCCGTGACAACTACTCACGCAGTCCTTACCTTCGGTTAAAGAGCGACCCTCGGCTGCAAAGCATCCTCGCATGACTAAGTAACGAGTACAAACGAAAGGGAAACGTGAGAGACAACGAAAAAGCTAGCACAAAAACCATAAGGCCACGACGGGCCGATTCACACAAAGTGTTTCATAAACACAAGGCAACCTAAGTTCCTATTTACATGGGCACTTAAGCCCAGCTCGCAGGGTCTACTGGGGGGCGTTCGGGCCGCCAGCGTCTCAGGCGGCGGCATCCACGGCCTCAGGGTCTCGGGCTGCAGCTTCCAAGGTCTCGGCGCCCCCGGCGCCCGGCGTCCAACCGATGGTCACGGCCTCGGGAGCCACGGCGTCGGCAACCCCGGCGGCCACAACCTCGGCATCCGCGGCCTCGGCGTCGCCCGACTTCCTCGGAGGAGGAGGAGCGACAGCGGTACCCAGGGAAGATGTTCGCCCGGTGCGGCCCCGCCCGCTTCGCCTCGGCCTCCTCGACGAGCTAGGCAAGCACCTCGCTCTCGTGTCCCATCTCCTCCTCGGCCACGACGGCGCCTCGGCAATCCGAGGGAGGTCGAGCCGGTAGTGGGACATGGTCGGCCTGGCGTGTGCGACACGCCCCGACTCGGAGGGCCTCTAAGCGCGCGCCTCCATCGGCTGCGGCACCGCGGCCGGCCCGCGTCGCCAAATTCTTTGCCGCCCGGCGTCCTCCCGCCTCCACCGCGGCCTGGGCGGCGTGGCCTCCTCACGCGTCAAAGGCGTTGAGCTCACCTGCCCAGCGAGTCGTAGGCGGCTGTGACGCGGAGAGGTTTTCCTCCCGCTCCGTCACCCTGCCCCTG
This sequence comes from Chrysopogon serrulatus, assembly GCA_015844335.1. NCBI lineage: Eukaryota > Viridiplantae > Streptophyta > Magnoliopsida > Poales > Poaceae > Chrysopogon > Chrysopogon serrulatus. The sequence continues at coordinate 207,142 of JADLZL010003099.1, read as the reverse complement.
TAGGCTCAAATGACCCGAGTAAGGCTCTCGGACGATGTAATATAGGCACGAAGAACGACCGCGGCGTTTACCTTGCAGCTGGCGACGGAGGGTCCCGGCCTCGGTGATCCCCTGCATAACCACGTCCTTCAGCTTGGAGTACTCACCGGCCAGGACGATGTGCTCAGCCTCGGAGGTCTCCAGCTTCTCGGACAAGGACTTGATGGAGTCCGCCGAGCGCGAGGCCTCGGCGACCAACGCCTCCTTCTCGGCTCGGAGCCGGTCAAGGGTTTTGGCGTGGCCCGCCGCGACCTCCTTGGAGAGAGCGGCGTCCTCGCGCGCCGTCGAGGCCTCGGTCCGCAGCTCGGAGACGAGAAGGTAGAGCTTCTCGAGCTCGGCATCCCTCTCCGACAGCGTCGTCGCCGGCTTTGGCCGCCCGGGCCCTTCTCCCCGAAGCTACCGGGTCGTGGAGGCCGGCCGACGCGCGGAGGAACTCCGACTTCTCGCTCGACGTCTGCGCCAACTCCTGCACACTCTCCCTACCGGTCGGTCGCTGGGAAAAGGCCCCCGAGGGGAAAGAAAAGCTGGGAGTTCACCTACCCGGCTGGGGGGGGAGCTCACGGCACAGCCCCGACATGATGGTCCGAAGCGGCCTCCTCGTGGCGGTCGACACACCGCGACACGCTCACCCAGATCCGCCCTTCCTTGGCGTCGCCGGCACAAAGGCCCCACGCTTCTCCAAGGCTCCCGAGACGGTTGGCTCTCCGGCCTCGGTGGGCTCCTTTGCGACGGCTCGCCGGGCGCTCCGGCCAAGGCCGCGGCACCCACGTCGGGCGCCTCCCTCACCTGCGCCTCCTTAGCCTCTCCCTCGGCCGAGGCGACCTCCGCCTCGGTGGCCACAACTTGGCGAGGAGTCGAGGCTGGCTCCGCCTCGGTCATGGCCACATCGGTAGTGGCAACCACCGTGGGCTTCTCCACCGTCCCCTCGGGCGACACCGAGGACTCCACCCCGCCGACACGGCCAAGATCACCACCGGCCTCCTCGGCGGGCGCCTCCGCCCGTGTCGGCGACGTCGACGGGGGGCGGCCCGCCGACCAATGGCGCCACGATCGCGCCCTCGGTCCCCGGCGGACGCTGCGCCGTCTCGCCTCCATCGCCGTGGGGCCGGCCCACGGGCCGGGCGGCACCTCGGCGGCCTTCTCCTCTCCCGGTCCCGGCCGCCGCTGACGGCGGAATCGAGGCTTGGCTTGCGCACCACCCTCCCGCTCCAGGCTGCTTCCGGGGGGCGAGGGGGTGCCGCATCCACTGCGGCCTTGCGCTTCAGTGCGGATGGGAACAAGGTAAAGGTCAGCAGGTGGAAAGAGGTGAACACTGGAATCAACGACAAGGCGTGAACGCAACATACCCGCGCACTTTAATCTTGGCGCCGGACCGGGTTCCCCCCGAGGGTATGAGCCTCGGGCGCCCCGGCCCCATGCGCCCTCTAGAGACGCCTTGCTGTGGCCCTCCGACCCGCTCTTAGCCGACGCGGGCTGCTGCGGAGACGGACCTCGGCGGGGGGAGGGCTCGGCGACCACCTTCCCCGCGACGTCGCGCCTCCCCTTCGGGGGGGACGAGCCTCTCCGGCGGCCCCTTTCGGGCGCTGCGCCATCGACGAGCTGCCGCCCACACAGGCGCTCGGCGTCACCTCCGGGGATCCAACCCCGGGCAATGGCTCAGCTCGTCCTCATCCCACTCCCACCTCATCGTCGTCGTCACCACCGTACTCGGTGGTGTCCGACAGCGTCTCCCTCCCGGGGAGGTTCTCACACTCTGGCGCCGCCGCCGCCGAGCAGTCATCCTTCTCCTTTTTGCTTGCGGGCGTTGCAGCGCCACGGTGCTCTCCTTCTCCTTCTTCCTCGCCTCCGCGCGGTCGCGGTTGGCCTTCTTCTCTTTTGGCAATCGGGGGGCTTCGACGCCCTCAGCTTCTCCGAGAGCCCCTGCAAGCGCGATGATGGGGATCAGCGTTGGGAAAAAGAAGAAGAAGGACGACAGCGTCGGAGCGGAAGGCGAGCCTTACAGGCCCGATGTACCCCTTCTCCGGCCGTATGGCGATCTTGAGCAGGCTGCGAGTTCTCCACCGACGCCGCTGCCTCGTCCGTCGAGGACCTCGGCGTAGCCAGGGTCCTCGGCCACCATCCGGTGCCTTCCCGGTGTTCTTTGGGCGCATGTCGTCAATGCAATAGCGTCTTGCCGGTGCATGGCGGCAGCACTTCGCCGCTTGAAGCCGGCGATTACCGCCGAGGCGTCCAGCCCGCCTTGGTCGAGGCGCACCAAGGCGGAGAACACCCTCTTGAGCGGGGTCACCTTCTCGGCGATTAGCTCCTTCCGCCACGACGGCGGCTCCGAGTCGAACACCTTCCCGGTGTAGGCAGGCAGGTGGTCGTAGTCGTTGCGGAGGTAGAACCACTTGCTGTGCCAGCCACGGTTCGAGGAGGCGAGCTTCGCCGGGATGTAGTCCCCGCGGTGCTTAGACCGCAGCTGCAACGTACAACTACCGGCCCGGACCGCCAGCCTCTTTCCCCTCTCCTTCTCTTTCTCCTTCTCCTTCTCCTTCCCTTTCTCCGCCCCCGGCGGAGACTTCAGGAACAGGGTGGCCTCGAAGAAGTACAGCCACAGGTCCCAATGGGCGTCAATGCCGAGGTAGCCCTCGCACAGCGCCACGAAGACGACCGCATGGATGATGCAGTTGGGGGTGAGGTTGTGGAGCTCCAAGCCGTAGTGCTCCAGGAGGGCACGCAGGAAGCGCCCCACCGGCATCCCGAACCCGCGCTCGTGGAACGACGTGAAGCTCACGATGTACCCCGGCGGAGGGCACGGGTACTGATGGTCCGGCGACGGCACGATCCACTCTGGCCGCTGGATGTCGGTCCAGATGCGCAGGAGCCCCTTCTCCACCAGCGCCACCAACTCCGCCTCCGTCACGGAGCATGACTCCTGGTCCGCCACGCCAACGACGTCGGCCTTGGGCGCCATCGGGAGAGCGGGGTCGAGCTGGGAAGACGACGTGGGAGGTCTCTCTCTCTCTCTTTGTCTCCTCTCCGGCGAGCTCAAGCTTTCTCTCTGGCGGAGGAGAAGGCAAAGGCAGAAGTCGCAGCAGGCGTGGGAGGAGGGCCAACGCGGCCGCCACACAGGTACTTATACCCAATGCAACCCTGTCTCTCCACCTCTCTGCATTAAATGCGTATCGGCCCCGATACGCCTACTCGATACACACACGCGCGACCTGAGCGACGCAGCCAAGGCGCCGCGGCGGCACATGGGCTCGGCGCACCACACGCACGCCGCACGGCACGCCCCCCACAAAGGATCCGGGTCACGGAGCCCGGGGCCTACCACCACGCGTGGCCACGGCGGGGGAACCGCAGCGCCGCACATCACATCCCCCCATGGGACCCACGAGCACACGCCACGGCAACTGCCATGATGGGGAAAGTGGGGCCCGCCACCTCTTGCGCGGCGCTCCACATCCCGCGCTGGCCGCCTGAAAAGGCGCGCCCGAGCCACACGACGGGACACAACGGGGGTTTCCTTCTCCACGAAGGAGCCTGGGCGACGGCCCATTTACGGTCCAGAGGTTCGTGGGCTGGCCGATCTCAGGGTTCGACCGCCACCGCAGGGCAGCAGAGTCAGGGGCAGCTCGGACGGCCTCATACACAGCCTAGCCCCAAGGCAAGCAAGGGCCATCCTTGCAAAGATCCGAGGCCAGCATGGCAGCCGAGTTAGGGGGATCCCGCGTGGAGAGCACCGAGCCCCTCGGGACCCCAGGCGGACGGACCCGAGCCCCGCCTCGGGCATACCGTAGGCTCTTATGAACCCAAGCTTCCGGCCCAAACAACCCCTAACGAACGGGCACAAAGCGGTTCACTTGATCCTCCCATTAACACCACCGCACCTAGTCGTAGTTCGACACTCGTCGACGATAGCACGATTTAAGTCCACCCTCCTCCCTCGCTGGAAGGGATACCGAGGTGCGTGTTGACACCGTTATCACCCAAAATTTATTAGTAATTACCACTCCCGAGACATGAATATATGATAAGAATAGGGTTATCACCGACAATTTCCACGAGTTTTGGTGATTTGTGCATTTTTAGGGAATTTTTCGAGAAAAAGCCTAAAAGAGGGATTTAAGTGCTAATTTACCACGAAACTTGATCACGACGCAAGCACATCACCGGAGGGTTCAGGAATACTCTAGAAGACGCCTTTGAGGAAGCAACGGGACCGCAGCCACCACCAGGTGGGGCCTGGCCCCCCCACCCCGCCGCCCGGCCCCCTAGGGTTAGGGTTGGGTGCCCCCTTCCGGAACCTTCCTCCACCGCCTTTGAGGAGTCATCCTGACCGCTTGCTACGTCGGTTTGATCCAACGGCGCGTATCAATCCCACCGGGCTATAAAAGGAGGGTCATACCCCCCTGGAGGAGGCCAGATCAAGAGATGAAGAATCAGAGCTTTAGATAGAGATCCACTAGATCTAGGCTAGCAATCAAGATAGAGATTAGAGAGATAGAGTAGAAGAGTAGAGATTCGGTGGAGCCCCGGCCTGTCGGAGCATCCTCAGGAGCTGTATTCGTCTGGATTCGGCTCCCTCTCCCGGAGCTGCGTTTTGAGGTACTTTTGTATTTACCATTCTGATTCAAGTAAGCATTTGTTTATATTCGTTCTTTGGTTTGTAACTCATATTATATTGAGTACTTTGATTTGTGTAGCTCCTAGGTCAGAGTAGTTTTCGTAGCGTAGACGTGGTGTCTGGGTTATGATTGCTTGTGAATGTCCCTTGATCAGCCGGATAGTGGTAGCTCGCGTAGGTGACTTTATAGCTACGTTGAATCCTCCGTAGTCCACTTCCCGTTGATAGGACCGATAGGCCTATAGGTGTCCAGTAGGTAGATTAGTCTGTTTCTTCTCCTATTCAGTCACCGGGTCCGATAAGACGATATTATACAAAGTTTACCGGTAGTTAGAACTAGAGTACATTAGCTATTTCCTCATTCTCAATAGTTTTCTAGATTGTTTGTACCCTCCTTAGATTAAGAGTATTAGGCTGGGTCATAATTCACCTACTGTTCCTTTGGGTTCAATTTAAAACCGGGTTGATCTTGGTGAAGTGCTGATCAAGATATATCCTGCGGCGCTGCGGATAATCTGATTATAATCATTATTTAGGGTGCGGTTAATTTATACCAACAAGCATTTCTTTACGGGCGCCGTTGTCGGGGAACGGTTTGCTGATTTTAATTTAGCCTATCTTAGTCTATAGTTATCCTTTTATATTAAAAACAAAAATAAAAAAATATTATGGAAAACGAATCTCAACTTTTATATCAATATGGAGCACCATCGGGATCGTACCTCCAGCCAATAAATCTTCTAAACCTATCACATCATCTGGCTATGAGCTACGCCCGGGATTAATTAAATTAGTTCAGGAACATATCTTTTCTGGTAATACTAGTGAAAACCTCTATTCCCACTTAACTGATTTTGAGCAGACATGTTCATGTCTGAGCATTAAAGGCATGGCCGATGAAACTTTAAGATGGAAACTCTTTCCGTTTTCATTAACGGGCAGAGCTAAGAAATGGTATAATCGTCATGTTGGGAGTAGTCAAGAAGATTGGGAAATATTACGAAAATACTTTTGTCTTAAATTTTTCCCAAGAGAAAAGGTCGCTAAACTTCGATTTGAAATCATAGGATTCAAACAATTAGACAATGAATCGCTAGGCAAGGCTTGGGATCGTTTTGATGGTTTTATAAATTCTGGACCTAATCTTGTTTTACCAGAACCCATGCTTTTACAACATTTCTTTTTAGGCCTTGATGATAGAAATAAGGAATATCTTAATTTGGCCTCGGGTGGAGCATTTATGCATATTACTATTGAACATGCTAAAACTATTCTTACTAATATTTTAAATGATCTCCCCAGAAGAAAAAGAAGAGTTGTTTGAAGAAAATTCTCATTTAGCTAGAAATGAACTTTTACCTCATTCATCTCAATCTATAGTTGAATTAAATCCTGAGCTAGCTAAAGAGATAATTCCAAATTCTGAGTGGATGTTTGAAATAGAGGATGATTTCTTTAACGATTTTGGGAATACTACACTTTATCGTAAAATTATTCAACCCCAAAGAATCTAGAGATTTTAATTCTAGTCTTTCACATCCTGATGATTTAAAATTTCTTAGAGAAATAACAAGGGAATTAATTTTTATTTTGGGTGATGATTGGTTGACAGAATCTGAGCAATCCCCTGAAGTAATTCGTCTTAATTCACCCTCTGTTAGTGTAAAGTTACAAGTAGATTCAAATCCTTTTGAAGCTTTATATAACCCCTGTTGTAGGAGTCAACGTTATGTCATATACCTTTGCTAGAAAATTCTTGAAAGATATACCATTAATTTCTATAAATAAATTAATTAAAAATTGTTTAGGACATATTATTCCTAGTTTAGGAGTTTTGAGTGCACTTCCTATTGTTATTAATGATTCCCGATATTGCTAAATTTCTATATCTTTGATGTGTGGGATTTTGATGTAATGATTGAGTACCCATAATAAAACTTCTTCAAGAAGGTCGTAATGATAAATTAAAAGTTCAGTTCGGGAAAGGATTTAATTTTTCGATACCTATAACTCATGCGGTAAAATTTAAAGCAGTAGCCCTTCCCGAATTAGATCCAATAGAAGAGGTTAAGGCTATTGAATTCAATGATTTTATAGAAGATGATACCCAGTTCTTCATCGATGAAGAGGAGGAGGACCTTATTGATCCTGAATCTCTCGATGAACTACTAGAGCCGCCTAAACCTCCTATTGAGCTTAAACCATTACCATCTGGTCTTAAATATGTTTTTCTAAATAATGATCAAGAATATCCTGTGATTATAAGTGATAAACTTTCTGATGAAGAGACTTATAAATTAATAACTGTTTTAGAAAAACATAGAGCTACTTTTGGATATTCACTCCAAGACCTAAAAGGGATTAGCCCTGTTCTTTGCACCCATCGCATACCTACCAATCCAGAAATTACACCTTCAAGAGAGCCTCAGTGGAGACTTCAAAATGCGATGCGATATGTAGTAAAGAAAGAAGTTCTAAAGCTTTTACATGCAGAGATTATATACCTGTGCCGCATAGCGAGTGGGTAAGTCCTGTGCAAGTTGTACCTAAAAAAAGGAGGAATGACAGTTGTCCAAAATGATAAAAATGAATTAATACCTAAAAAGAACTGTCCTTTGGATGGCGAATGTGCATAGATTACGAAAAACTCAACAAAGCAACAAAGAAAGACCATTTCCCTTTACCTTTCATTGATGAGATGTTAGAGCGTTTAGCAAATCATTCTTTCTTCTATTTCCTTGATGGTTATTCAGATATCACCAAATCCCTATCCACCCCGATGATCAAAGCAAAACCACCTTTACATGTCCTTATGGAACTTATGCTTATAGGAGAATGTCTTTTAGATTATGTAATGCACCCGCTCCTTTTCAAAGATACATGATGTCTATATTTTCTGATATGATAGAAGACATCATGGAAGTTTTTATGGATAATTTTTCAGTTTGTGGAAAAACTTTTGATGATTGCCTAGAGAATTTAGACAAGGTTTTACAAAGATGTGAAGAAAAACACTTAGTCCTCAATTGGGAAAAATATCATTTTATGGTTAGAGAAGAAATAGTGTTAGGACACCTAGTGTCAGAAAGAGGTATAGAGGTAGATAAAGCCAAAATCGAAGTAATTGAACAACTACCTCCCCCTGTTAATGTGAAAGGAGTCCGAAGTTTTCTTGGTCATTGTGGTTTTTATCGTAGATTTATAAGAAATTTCTCACAAATTGCTAGACCAATGACCAGATTGTTAGCTAAGGATGTACCTTTCGAGTTTGATGAAGAATGCTTAGAATCATTTAATATTCTTAAGAAAGCACTTACATCAGCACCAATCATTCAACCCCCTGATTGGTCTTTACCTTTTGAGATTATGTGTGATGCTAGTGATTATGCTGTAGGAGCAGTCTTAGGACAAACAAAAGATAAAGCGCATCATGCAATTGCTTATGGTAGCAAGACAATGACAGAAGCACAATTAAATTATGCAATCACTGAAAATAAACTTTTGGCTGTTGTCTTTGCTATTGATAAATTTAGGTTTTACTTAGTTGGAGCTAAAATAATTGTTTATTCTGATCATGCTGCTCTTAAATATTTGCTCACTAAGAAGGATGCTAAACCACGATTAATAAGATGGATTGTATTGTTTTGCAAGAATTTGATTTGGAAATTAAAGATAGAAAAGGAATAGAAAACCCCGTTGCTGATCATTTGTCTAGAATGTATTTTAAAGAACCCCAGGAATTACCTATTAATGACTCATTAAGAGATGACATGCTATTTAAAGTGACCAAGACAGATCCTTGGTACGCGAATATTGTCAACTTTATGGTTGCAAAAGTTACGTACCACCGGGACAAAATAAGAAAAGACTCATTTATGAAAGTCGCCTCCACATGTGGGATCCACCATACCTCTTTCGAGTATGCTTGATGGATTACTCGAAAGATGTGTACCAAGAGAGGAAGGCATGCAGATCATTCAGAAATGTCACTCATCACCATATGGAGGTCATTATGGGGCATTCCGCACTCATGCAAAAAAATGCGCAGTGGTTTCTTTTGGCCAACCATGTATGAAGACACCAAAGATTTCATCCGAAGATATGGAGCGTGTCGAGGCACGGAAATATCAATGCAAGAGATGCTATGCCACTCACCAACAACCTTCAGATAGAGCTCTTTGATGTCCGGGGAATTGATTACATGGGACCATTTGTGAAGTCAAAGAATTATGAGTACATTTTGGTGGCGATTGACTATGTATCCAAGTGGGTAGAAGCTATGCCATGCAAGAATGCTAACTTCGAAACACTCAAAGAAGATGTTTGAAGAGGTTATATTTCCAAGGTTTGGAACACCTAGAATGGTTATAAGTGATGAAGGAACACATTTCAATCGATAAGAAGTTTCACTTATACTTGCAAGCTCATGGAATACGACATAACGCCGCTACTCCATATCATCCTCGATAAGTGGCCAGGCGTAAACATCCAATAAACAAATCAAGAATATTCTCCGAAAAAACAAGAAATGAAATGGGAACTTTATGGAAGGATCGCTTACGACGCACTATGGGCATACCGGACAGCTTTATAAAACACCTTTGGGTATGTCACCATATCAATTGGTATATGGCAAGACCTGCCACTTACTAGTCGAATTAGAACACAAAGCTCACTGGGCTATCAAAAGATGGAACATGGACCTAGAAGCTGCTGGAGAGAAAAGAAAAATGCAATTATCAGAATTGGAAGAATGGAGAGAAAAGGCTTATCACAATTCGAAGATCTACAAAGAACGGACGAAGAAATGGCATGATAAAAGGATCAAGAAGGAGGAGTTTACACCAGGAGATAAGGTATTACTTTTTAATTCCAGGTTCAAATTATTCGGGCTTGGAAAATTAAGGAGCAAATGGGAAGGACCCTTCACCGTTGTAAATTCATCACCACATGGAGCAATAACTCTACAATCAAACAAAGGTACGCTATTCAAGGTAAATGGACACCGACTTAAACTTTATTTAGAGCCATTTGATTCAGAAGTAGTGGATGAAATCGAATTCATCCAATTACCAACTTATTAAGTTCTATTTTATTCCGGTACGAATTTTTATCTGAAAACACATCTAATAGAAACATAGGAGGAGTCCGAAGTACCCCGCGGAAGGGCACCCGAAGTGGGCCCTAGGTGGGGCCGGTCGGCGCCCCCCTGCGCTCCCTCGTCCCATGTCCTTCTACACTCTTCCTACGTATATTCGCGTATTATCCACGCGCAGTCGGATATTCTTTCGTACGGATCCCGTAGAACCTAGGTTTTATCCTCATCCTGTCTCCTGAAAACCTATATAAATACGTACCTAGACCTCCTCAACTTTATTCCATAACCAGCCACCTCTCCCTTTCAAAGAGAGCTCTCCAATCTAGATCTACTAGCAATGGCGAACAAGGCGATCGTCTCCTACGGTGCGGACTTCGACAAAGATCCCCAAATGATGATTCAAGGCCCTCGTCCCTCGCGCCCACCAGCCTCTCGCAGCTTGTGCCACCAAAGCAAGTTGCAACGATCCCCCAAATTGTCATGAGCAAGTCTACTACGTGCAAGATCCATCTGCTCTTCCTCCACCACCGCAAGGCCGATGCTTGAAGGAGGTGCTAAAGGAAAGCAGATTGCTATCCCCAAGTGTACCCAGCTCCTTGCACCTAGAGCTAATGAGCGACTCGTGGCAGTCGAGACCGACAAGAAGGGCAAGCTTATATGCGCTAAGTACACCAACGCTGCTTGTCCTTCTGTCCAAGGAATTCGTGCAAACCCTGATGAAGTATGCTACACCGAGCCCATTGCACCTAAGCCCAAGCCTAAGAGGAAGAGAGCAGCAACAGCATTAGCACTGGAGAAAGTTCCCAAGCAGCCAGCACCTACTCTACGCACTCTCAATGAGAAGCTTGAAGGCCTCTCCAATCTTGTCAAGGAGATGGAAACATCTAACAAGCTGAGGGACAAGCTCATAGAAGATGTAGAAAAGAAGGTTGGGGTTAATCTCAAGTTAATCCGCAGCCTCAAGCGTGACAAAGACAAGCTTGAAGAAGAGGTTGCGGCCCTCAAGGAAATAATTCAGGGCCTCAACAATGAAGGGCAGCATTAACTGCCTAGTTATCCAATAAGGCACACTTCCGCTAGTCCGATTAGTTAAAGGAGTCAGTCGAGTCGAGTCATTTTGTTAAGACAAAGCCTAATGAGCTAGGTCAGTCGTTAGCTCAGTCATTAAAGCGTCTGTTGAATTATTTTATACCACCACCATAAATGAATAAAGTGTCTTATTTTATATTAATGTGTGTTATCTATTCTACTCTCTATTTTTGGAATATTTTGTCTCCACATATTACGCAGAAAGTATGCAGGAAAACAAGTGTGGGGAAGTACAATTAATCACGGTTTAAAATACGATCGGAAAAGCAGCTTTAATTGAAGCGACATCGAACCAACACCGCACACGCAGCGGCGGGACCGCAGGACCCCCGAGGTGGGGCCGGCGCGGCGCCAGGTGGGGCCACAGGCGGCCCCTTTCTTTAAACTTCTTCGTTTTGGTCCACAATCGTTCGAGTTAATTACAAGTCAAATGCATATTTTATACTCTGAATTTCGATTCAAACTTTAAATCTTCATATTAAATGCTTCACGAAATAAATAAACCCATTCAATCCATGACTTGAGAAAAATAAATTATATAACACCTTTCTAGAGTCATGATTATTCTGAAATTTATAGTGCTTCATGATTGTCTAAGTTATTGTAGGGAGTAAGATAGCAAAGATAATGATTATTCACTTTCTGATAATTTGTCTTTGGAGATTTTATTTAAAAAACTTAAAAACACTTAGCTTCACTCCCCTTTGTAATGGAACTTAATAATAATTATGTCAATCTAGTTTAATAGCTTTGGTTGAGAGGTTTATCATATTCCTAGTATCATAAAATAAAAATAAAAGTAAAATTCACTATCTTGAGCAATATTGTGAAGGAGGCATGAGCTATTCAAAAAGACTCGAGGAAATAAAAAGGACAAGTGTCCGAACCTCAAAAAAAGATAGATCACGAGAAAATAAAAAGGGACAAGTGTTCGAACCTCGAATTAAGAAAGAAAGGAATATGAGAATGTGCTCAGCAAAAAGAAGAGCTCATGGTTCCTCCAACATAATATGCCAAGAAGTGATAATTCTTCCTGATCTAGGAATATGATATCTCTCTTCCTCGCTATAAAAATATTCAATTTATGTCGCTACCACTAGTGCCACTACAAATGAGAGGGTTGAAGCTATGTTTTTACAAAATACATCTTCACTCCAAAAGACATAATTAAAGGAAGGGTGATCAATCTTAAACTTTCTTACTCTGCAATCACTTGAGAACTCATGATAGACACTCTAAAATTTCATAATACATGATTACTAGATTAGTGCTATACAATTTAAGCTCAAAGTTATGCATTGAATGAGTACCCATTCTACTAAAACCAACCTTTTTCTCGGGACGAGCAAAAGCCTAAGTGTGGGGGGTAATTGTTGACACCTGTTATCACCCAAAATTTATTAGTAATTACCACTCCCCAAGACATGAATATATGATAAGAATAGGGTTATCACTGACAATTTCCACGAGTTTTGGTGATTTGAGCATTTTTCAGGGAATTTTCTAGAAAAGCCTAAAAGAGGGATTTAAGTGCTAATTTACCACGAAACTTGATCGCGACGCAAGCACATCACCAGAGGGTTCAGGAATACTCCAGAAGACGCCCGACGCAGCGGGGACAAAGCAGCCACCACCAGGTGGGGCCGGCCGGCCCCACCCCGGCGCCCCGCCCGGCCCTCTAGGGTTAGGGTTGGCTGCCCCCTTCTGGAATCTTCCTCCACCGCCTCTGAGGAGTCATCCTAGCCGCTTGCTACGTGGGTTTGATCCAACGGCGCGTATCAATCCCACCGGGCTATAAAAGGAGGGTCATACCCTCCCTGGAGGAGGCCAGATCAAGAGATGAAGAATCAGAGCTTTAGATAGAGATCCACTAGATCTAGGCTAGCAATCAAGATAGAGATTAGAGAGATAGAGTAGAAGAGTAGAGATTCGGTGGAGCCCCGGCCTGTCGGAGCATCCTCAGGAGCTGTATTCGTCTGGATTCGGCTCCCTCGCCCGGAGCTGCGTTCTGAGGTACTTTTGTATTTACCATTCTGATTCATGTAAGCATTTGTTTATATTCGTTCTTTGGTTTGCAACTCATATTATATTGAGTACTTTGATTTGGGTAGCTCCTAGGTCAGAGTAGTTTTCGTAGCGTAGATGTGGTGTCTGGGTTATGATTGCTTATGAATGTCCCCTGATCAGCCGGATAGTGGTAGCTCGTGTAGGTGACTTTATAGCTACGTTGAATCCTCTGTAGTCCACTTCCCGTTGATAGGACTGATAGGCCTATAGGTGTCTGGTAGGTAGATTACTCTGTTTCTTCTCCTATTCAGGTCACTGGTCCGATAAGACGATATTATACAAAGTTTACCGGTAGAGTACATTAGCTATTTCCTCATTCTCAATAGTTTTCTAGATTGTTTGTACCCTCCTTAGATTAAGAGTATTAGGCTGGGTCATAATTCACCTACTGTTCCTTTGGGTTCGATTTAAAACCGGGTTGATCTTGGTGAAGTGCTGATCAGTATATATATGTGCGCTTGCGGATAATCTGATTATAATCATTATTTAGGGTGCAGTTAATTTATACCAACAGTACGTAAAAAACTAACGGCTGAGCACCAACCGGCTCCCCCTCGACGTCACGAGGGCTCGGGGGCTTCCGCAATGCGCGAACCGGTTCGGGAAACATCCTCAAGTCTAACCGAACCCTCGGATGAGCCGACGGGCCCGGGGGCTCGGCAGCACGGACTGTTTGTCCACTAAAACACGCACAAGCCCTCGGACGAGTATTCTCACTCCTCCGAGGCCTCGCGGGCTACACCCGGCGGGTGCGCTCGCGCGCCCCTGCCGGAGAACACGGCTCCCGAGACAGCCTCAAACCACACCGTGCGAGCTAAGTATAAGCCCTCGGAGGAGTCCCAAACTCCTCCGAGGCCTCGGGGGCTACACCCGCCGGGTGCGCTCACGCGCGCACCATGGAGAGTATCAACAAAGAACCGAGGAAGACGACCTCAGCCTCTGAACGAGTGCTCCCACTCCTTCAGAGGCTCGGGGGCTACTGTCGGGGACCAAAATAAGGGCCCCTTGAGGAAAGCCCAACAAACGCAAAAATCAGGCCCAGCAAGCCGTCACTCTTCATCTGGGCCACGGCCCCAGGGCACCAGAGCGCGCATATGGCCCTCAGCCCATCCGAGCCCATCCTGCAGGGGCCTCGGACGAGCGTCGATTCTTCGCCTTGCCCGAGCCCCCATCGCTTGGGCCTCGGACAGGCATCCATTCTCCGCCTCGCCCAAGCCTTCAGCGTCAGGGCCTCGGACGAGCCACCAACTTTCGTCCCGCTCGAGCCCCTGGCGACTAGGCCTCGGCCGGGACGCACCGCCCAGGGTCAAAGCCGTACCGCCGATTTGACGCATATCCACTACCACCCGTCCCCATCCCGTGTCAGGAGCGTCCCACGCTCTGACAGGAGATGGGCATCGTCCCGTCCCGACCAACGCCGGTGATCATGCTTACGCGACCTCCACAGTGAAGGCCACGCCCGCCACTGTGAGGCACTGTACTGTTTAACCTCTCTGCCAGATCCCATCGCCAGAACTCCGGGACGCCGCCCACCACGCCAAAGCTACGACAGCCGACGTCATCTCCCGTACGGGAGTGGACTTGACGCCCCCTCCAGTCAACCAACAGTCCACCCCGTGCTCTCTGAGCCCGGGATGGACGACCACTGCGCCGGCGACCATCTACGGCTGGTCCAACTACTCCCCGTACGGCGCCACGCTCCGAGGCCCCCCGAGCCTCGGATTCCAGGCGGGTCAAAGCTACAGCAAGCTACAGGGCTCTGCCATCCCCTCCATCACGCTCCACCAATTCCGAGCAGGGACGTGAGTCATTCTGACCAACAGGACCAGGGAGGCGACGTCACGCTGCTCCGTCACGATCCAGGAGGGTTTGCCCATTCCGGGGCCTCGGACGAGGGAGGACAGAAGCCCGCGACCTTGCCACGGCGCGACCACTCCTTGTAAGGCTCTGCCCTCCCCTTGTGGCTATAAAAGGGGGAGGCAGGAGCCCGTAAGCGGCAGAGGCACACACGAGCCCGATATTGGCACTCCATTCAATCAACCACGAGACTTGGGACCCTGTCCCTCTCTCACTGCTTGTACACCCTACCTACGAGCACTTCGGTGCAGGATAATATAAGAACTCCTCTCCCCCACTGCACGTAGGGCCTTCTCTTGCCCGAACCAGTATAAATCCTTGTGTTCATCTTGCACACCATCTGGAGTTGGAAGCACGCACCATAAATTTACTCGTTGGTGCTAGGACCACCAGTTTTAGCACCGACAATTATATATATAGATTGTTACATGGATGCTTTTTGGAGTCGCGATTCTCTATCTCTCTGGTATCTCTGGTCCATGGATGTCTTATATATACATATATACAGAGCATATATATATATACTGCATATGGTCCTCTCCTATGTCTTGGCCTACTAGCAGGCTCCGGGCGGCGGCGGCGTCGATGAACGGACCAGGCAGCACCTGTCGCGCCTCATCGTCATGGTCTGCGAGGCCGCCAGGATGATCCCGCACTGCGAGACCGTGCTCGATGGCTGGGACCGCTGCACGGGTGCCCTCGCCGAGCGGCAGGCGCACTGCTTGCTGTGGAACTGGAAGCGCCTGTCGCACGCCGTGCTGAGCTGGGATGTGTCGTCACAGCCTCCGCCATGGCCTGCGGAGCTGCTAGCTCCGCATGTTGATGCCAGGAACGTGGGACAGGCACTGCAGGTAGTGCACCTGCTGCTTAATTTGTCAAGTCCGAGGCCACTAGCGTCGTCGCAGCCGCCGCCACCACCACCTCAGGACACGGCGGCAGACGGTGACAGCGGCGCCAACGATGCTGGTGACATCTTGAGGCACTGGAACGACGATTCCACCATCGCACGCGTCCTCGGGCAGCAGGGCCAATGCATCATCTAAAGCTTGGGTCAAAAGATGTGGGCTGGCGACAATAGAGAGTGGAAAAACAATGTTGATCGGAACCTTTGAATTCTTCATTCAGGAAATTTGCTTGTGTAGGTGGGGACCTGGTATTTTCGGAGTCCTTATGCGAGGAATTACAAAAGAAATTTTTTCAATGCTGGAGTTGTTCAGCATGCGCGCTGGTTTCTGCATGCATGTGCGGCACCGTCTCTTCGACGGGATGCGCGGACAGATCATATACAGCAACGACGACGACAAGCTGGACGAGGACGACGATGACCTTGGCTTGGAAGAAGAAGAAGAATCATGTCGGACTCATCACTGGATCACGATGGTGTTGGTGACACTGTCACTCATCGTTATGGACCACATGTCGGCGAGTGGATGTTGTCTCACCTGCGCTCCATCTACACAGTTGGGCTGGACTTGGCCGCTGGACGGGTCCACGCAACAGCAAGCGGGAGAACGGGTCCACGCTGGTGAGTTCTCGTGTCTACAGTCTACACACCCACCCTAGTATATACTACATATTACAGTACGTTAGCAGTAGGGATGTTTGGTATGGCTCTAACTTAACAGCTTTAGTTATGATATGACTTCAACAGCCATAGTTATGACTTCTATGGTGGAGCAGCTCTACTTTGCTTCCCTTTTTTAAGTTATCGTTTAATTATACTAGTTGACTGTATAAGGTTCGTTTGCAATTGCCTGATAATTCATCAGGTACCTTAGCCGCTTGTAGCGGCCGCTTCCTATATTTTTTTTTTCGAAAACTGCTGGCAGGATTATGCCAGGCAAATATATTAGTTAATGGAGGAGAGCCGCTCCCTATATTTTAACTATCGGCTTTATCCGCATCTGATTGTTGAATGATGGTTGTTCTCACGTATATATCCAATTCGACCGTTGCTCGTTTCCGCCCTGAGCCCTCATGACATGAGGTGCAGCGTTTCGGCATCGACAGCGGCCAGGTCGAAATCAAGGTCGTCTGGGCTTTGGAGATCTGATGGATCTGTTAACTTCTCTGCTAGTTCTATAAACGTCCATATTATTAATTAGCATCAGGATGTATTCCAATATACACTAGTACATAGACCATTTCTGTTGACACTAGCGTTTTATTTCTACTGGCGGTTTCTCTTTAAAACAGCCTGTAGAAATGGGCCCTATTTTTCTACAGGCGGTTCCCTTAAGGAACCGCCAGGTAGAAATCGATTTCTACTCCAGTAGAAATCGATTTCTACCTGGCGGTTTCTTAAGAAATCCGCTAGTAGAAATAATTTAAAATTAATTTTTTGAGTTTTTCAAACTTCTTCGAATGGAGAAACTCCCAAAATAAAAGTTGTAGATCTCGAAAAGTTATGAAACTTTGTAGTTGAACATTTTTTCATTTGAAATCATCTTTTTATAAAAAACTATGAACGGAATTTTCAAATTTAAAATTCAAATTTTGCAAATGACCTCGGATAGAGAAACACTCTAAATAAAAGTTGTAGATCTTGAAAAGTTATAAAACTTTATAGTTAAACATTTTTTCATTTGAATTCGTTTAGACCCTCAAATATTCAATTTTCCATCGGGTTTGTATAATATGTGGGGAACAAAAATGACATCTAAACACAAGTGACGTATGTGTGGAGTGGTAGAGGGGGATATGCGCGGGGGAGGTAGTGGGTTCGAACCCCCATGGCCACGTAGCGCGCGATTTTACGGAGACGGGCGGACGGGTGCCTCCCTCGGTTGGAAAAATATTTTTTACCTTTTTAAAAATATTTTTTTTTGCAATTTTTTCCGTGTTTTCTGGGCAGCGATTTCTAGCGGTTTTCAACCAACCGCCAGTGAAAATCGGCCATTTTTACTGGCCTCTCCCACTGGCGGTTGGAGAAAACACCAGTGAAAATCGGTCTCCAACCGCCGGTATAGTGCTTCTCTGTACTAGTGATACAGTCATTTTAGTTCAATGCTCCCTCCATTTGAAATTGTAAGCTGTTTTTAGTTCTGTACTTAGTTGAATTGACCCCTCCAACTTTAAACTTTGCAGAAAAAATGCACAAATAGCAAATTAATTATTTAATTTGGTATTGATAGTCCATCAACCCGTACTGCCACATATAGGTTACATTCTTAGAAGAAAAACATATTTGATCAAGAAAAAATATAATAAATATATTTTGATCTTTAATTATTTCACATACAATATGTTGTGATTTCCAAAAGACAAATATTACTCAAAGGTACTTTGAATACAAATCTGTATATTGATGTAATTTTATGTCCTAAGCTAGTAAATTTGACTAAATATTAGTTAAAGTTTATAAGATTATTTTTTCTTTCACAAAATACACTTACCTTATTAGTGTACGTGCGCGGGAGTAATGTTTAGTACGTACTTATATATTAATTTACATGTGTTTTTACTTTATTCATTATCTTACACAATAGGTTTATAGATACTACGTAGTATCTCTACCCAGCTGCTAGTTGTGATAAACTTACCAATTTTTGATCTATCTGTTTTTTTTATATACTCCCTCGGTATTGTATTTAGAAATCATTGTGGACAATAACATGGTTTCCAAAGTATAATTTTAACTTTATTTTTTTATAAAAATATTCATCACAAAGTGATATCTATACTGATATGAAAGTATTTTTCAAGACATATCTATTTATATGGTTTTTATAATTTTAAACTCAACAATTTAAATGTTACTCGTGATTTATATTTCTAATGTTTGACCTAAATCTTATTCAAAACGACATCTAAATACGATATAGAGGGAGGACATAGGTTTCCCTCCTAGGCTCCTATGCAAGGCACCTCCATAAATTTTCAACATGCATTTGCCTTAGCTTTAGATTACGGTGACTCTTGTTGCATGGACCCCCAATTAACCATGCATAATAAATCAAGTTGTCATCCTCTGAGCTGACCAACAACAATCTAACATGATTGACTCGGCCGTCACTGGAATCGCACCCATATCCACTACGTGCATCCCTCTTGATCCATTGCATAGAAGACACACATATATACGTGGCTCAAACAATTTTTACTTAACATAGAAGGTAGTTAAAGCTAGTAACGTTGCATCCAAGCACATGCACTACAGGAAACAGTGGCTTTGCCGAGTGCAGTGGGCACTCGGCAAAGACCACTTTGCACTCGGTAAAGGCTTTGCCAAGTGCCGCACTCGGCAAAGCGCACTCGGTAAAGAACTGTCGGCAAAGGTTTCTTTGCCGAGTGCCGGATATCGGGCACTCGGCAAAGTTTTTGTTGAGTGCCAAACATCCACTCGGCAAAACAATTTCAGCCGTCAACTTGGACGGGAGCTTTGCCGAGTGCCGAACAGCCGGCACTCGGCAAAGAGCTATTTTTTATTTTGTTCTGGGAAATTTTTTGCCGAGTACCTCCCCGACGCAAATGCAGTGGTTACTTTACTCTATTTTCTCATGGCTTGTAAAATCTTTCTTTTTTCTCTTTGGATCATAACCAAATCAAAACTTCTCGAGTGTTCTGCATAAAAGGAACTGTCAGAATATTGGGCTAGTGGTAGTGAATCGATCTGGTCATCCTACTTGTCATGCCAACCTCTGCAGGCTGCAGCTAGCACGGCGTCCATGGTGCTCGGCTCGTCTTTCAGGTAGTGGAACCCTACGCGTGCTCATGTCTATGACAGAGCCCATCACGCTCGTGGCTGCTTTCCGATTCCCCATAATGACTGCTTGCAGATGGTACCAGTGCCACAAACAAGACATAATTCTCTTAAGTTAATCCTCCTCTAGATTCACGAAAACCGTTTGGAAATCCTCACGAGGACTGCCTTTCTCGATAGGATTAGTCTATCTACTAATCTAATACATGCTAGTTCCTTTGTGATAGCCTGCAAAAAAAAAAAAAAAAATTATTTAGGAAATTAGTGTACTCCATCATAGCCCATTAAAAAAAATGCTAACAGAGGGCAAATACAGTGTACATGTAGTTCGATCTAGTATGCCGATAAACGCATTATTGTCATAAATTTGGTGAAAAATATTCCCTTGCCATTTGTTGCCTGCTAGTTAAAATAATTAGTTTGTCAGATCCATCAACCACCAAAATAATGATAAAATTAACAGACGTAAAAAATGTCATAAAAAGTAGAGAAATAGAGCTATATCTATGCTAGGACTCCTTTACAAAGGAAAAAAAAAAGAATTGTGTGACTCGTAGCGGAGAAAACAAAAGAACAATAATTCCACTGCTTGCAGTTGTAGCTCGTGGTGCAAAAACAAAATGCAAGTTGATCCTCCTCTCCTCTAGATTTGCGACCTCGGGCAGCCTCGCCAAGGCACGTTGTCACTGACGACAGTCGTCACGAGGACTGTAGCTATCAACAACATTAGTTTACGCCGCAGACAGAGGTCTAGATCCAGATCTAATGCAGCCACTTGTGCAGTCCATCCTAGTAGTGGAGCTAAACTTGAAGCCAATGCCTCCAATTTAGTGATAGTTGTCTATCACAGTATCAGTCCTTGGTTCTCTGTGGGTTTGACTGTTCCAAGAGCATTCCTACCTCTGTTCTCTATAAACACTCTGGGTTTCAATTCGGACATCAAGTTTCCTGAATCAGAACTCATCCCAGAGGGTGCTTGCCGAGTAAGTGAAACCCATTTCCTGCAGTTCTCTAGATGGTCTGATATTTGTTTTGGTTTTACCTGTATCTTTTCACGTCATCAGCTTTGTCCGTCCCTTATTGACTGAAAACTATGAGGGGCTTTCCCATAATTGCAAATCCCTATTATAGATTTTCTAGAACATTTTTACAAGCAAAAAAAAAAATCGAGAAATACCATCGAAAGATATTCAGTGCTTGTACTGATTTTGGCCTCCGGATGTGATCAGGGAGAACTGCGAGCCGGATTTTTGGAAAGTAACCGGAGATGGCGGAGGCGGCGCTCATCTTGGCAAAGTCGATCCTTGGCAGTGCTGTCAGCAAAGCGGCATCAGCCGCTGGTACTGAGATAAGCTTGCTGATGGGTGTGCAGAAAGAGATGTGGTAAGCACCCTGTGTAAGCCTGTAACTGTAACTGACTCCCAGCTGATTCATTCACAACAAAACTAGGAACCTCACTGTCCAAACGTGTCTAGATGTTTTTTCATGCTCAAATAAATGAAGACTAAGTAGCTAGGCTCGTGACTGAGGCCTGGATGTGCCTTAAACTCTTTTCGTAGTTCCATGTGCCTTAAACTCTTTCCATCAAGGTGTGACAGCATGTGCCAAGTGGAAGGTTGCTGGATAAAGAGTCGGGTCATGTATATGAAACAAATTTATTTCCTTTCTCTAAACGAGGACGCGAATTTATTTTGAACTTTGTTTCACAGGTTCATCAAAGATGAGCTGAAAACTATGCAAGCATTCCTGCAACATCCTGAAGTAACAGAGAAAAAGGATAAACTTGTGAAGGTTTGGGCGGAGCAAGTATGAGATCTGTCCTATGACATTGAAGATTGCCTTGACGAGTTTATGGTCCATGTGAGGAGCCATAGCTTGTCAAAGCAGTTGTTGAAGCTCAAAGATCGTCATCGAATAGCTGTCCAGATTCGCAACCTCAAATCAAGAATTGAAGAAGTGAGCAGCAGGAATGCACGCTACAACTTAATCAAGACAGAGTCCTCCAACATCACTGATGAGATAGATTCCAGCATGGAAGATATTCGCAAGAACTCAGCTGGCAACATTGATGAAGCAGAACTTGTGGGCTTTGAAGCACCTAAAAGAGATTTGATTGCTCTGATTGATGTCACTGCTATGGAAGGTCCTGCTAAGGTAATATGTGTGGTTGGCATGGGTGGCTTAGGGAAGACTACTCTTGCAAGAAAAACCTATGAAAGCAAGGAGAATACTTTTTTTTTTTTCGAATACGCAAAAGACTTGCGCATCTTTTTCATTAAGAAGAAGAATGCAAATGCAAATGCAGTACAACGAGACGGCATCGGGGTGGTTACAAGGTTTTCAATAAGCTCCGCCACCCTCGATAGGAACCCACACAAACACACGCGAAACACAAGAAAGGAATCCCCACCACATCTAACAACACACAGCCGACGGGGTCAGGCAGGGGGGCAGGACTTCGGTGTCGAGGAGCACGCTGGCGCGCCAACGGAGCCTTCAGGAAGGAGATGACGCCCGCGGGCGCCAACTCTGATGGAACCGCGCCCAGGGGACCTTTCGGTCCCAAACGCTCCGGCGTCGGCGATCGAGGGGCTACCGCTGAGACGACGCCTTCAAGAAGGAGATGACGATGACGCCACCGCCGTCCGGTCCTAGGCCCCGGCCTAAGGACAAGGTTTACACCCGCTGCGTTGCTCGATCGCCATCGCAGCAAGTACGCCGATGGATGTCTTCGTGGTGTCCGCCACGGTGCCCGAGCAAGGACCGCCATGGTGGAGTAGAGAGAGCGCGCATCGGGCGGCCCGACCGGCCAACCCACCACCCGGTGGGGGAGGCGGGCCCCGCAGAAGTAGAAGATGGCGCTACAAGGCTGGTACGCCGCTCGCCGGGCCTGTGAAAGCCGCTAAAAGTGGAGTGGAGAGCAAGGGCAGGCCTCCCTCGGCCTCGGACCCAACGGCCGCCACCCGACGGGAGAGGAAGGGGTAGGAGCGCAAGGCGAGATCATCCCGCCGCCAATAGCTGCCCCGATGCGCCAGAGTTAAGGCCGGAGGCATCCCCTCGCCGCAACGCCCTCCCCGCCGAGCCCTCTCGAGGCCGGGCGCGCGGCGCCGGGCGCCTGGAGCGTGGCACCAGACGGCCCCGCACATGCTGCCCCCTTCCGGCCGAGGGACGCACACCGGGGGAAGGGAGGAAGGACCACAAAGCCGCTGGCCGCCTCGCCGAGACGCCCGCGCCCCAGGCCAGTGCGCCGGTCCGCCACACCAACCTCGCCGGCGAAGGAAGGCGTTAGGCCGAGGGGAGGTGACCGGACACCGAACGACGACGGTCAGAGGTGGGGCACCCGACGGCGGGCGCGCGCGACGGGTAATACGCCCCCGGGCCGCCACAGGTCGGGGAGGAGGGAGGAGAGGGGCCGCCGCCGCCAGCCGCCCGGGTCGTCGGGCGGCGCCATACCGTCGCGGCCACGCGTTTCGGCCGCCTGGCCGAGGACGGCGGCGCTTACCCGCCGGGCGGTTCGCGCCGGGGGGTGGGGTGGGAGGCCCGCCACCGGATCCGGCGGCCCGCGCCCCGCCGAGGGCCTCGCACTCAAAGCCGGCGCCGAGGCGCCGCCGCCCCCCACCGCCGCCGGGAGTGGGTGGGACGGATCCGCCGTGGTGGGGACGGATCCGCCGCCGCAGGGTCGGATCGCCACCACCGACGCCGCCGCCCGCCGGAGGGAAGAAGAGGGGGAGGGAGGGAGAGGTCGGGGAGGGGGAGAGTCCGGGAGCGGGAGGAGGCGGGGGAGCCCGCCTTGTTGGGCGGCCCTCCCCGCGCCGGGCGAGCCGAGGGGCGGCGGCGACCGGGCGGCGCGAGCGGGGGGGGGGCGGCGGCGCTGGGAGCCCCCCCGGTCGCCTCCTGTGGAGACGACGCGGGGCGACGTTTCGCTTTTTTAGCAAGGAG
The DNA here is from genome assembly GCA_015844335.1 of Chrysopogon serrulatus. Lineage (NCBI taxonomy): Eukaryota > Viridiplantae > Streptophyta > Magnoliopsida > Poales > Poaceae > Chrysopogon > Chrysopogon serrulatus. The sequence continues at coordinate 183,739 of JADLZL010003099.1, read as the reverse complement.
AATACTCTAAAGAGCTTTCCATATCGAGCATGGATCACCGTGTCACAGTCATTTTCTAGGAGGGCGATGCTCCAAGACATGATCAATCAATTTTTTGGTGCTGCTACATTGAAGAAACTATTGGAACAGCTTGTGGGGACAGTGTTGGAACAGGGCCTTGCTGGTTACCTTATAAAAGAGCTTCAGAACAAGAGGTACTTTATTGTTTTTGATGACCTATGGGAAATACATCACTGGAACTGGATTAGTGGTATTGCACTTCCTATGTCAAATAACAGAGGTAGTCGAATAATGATTACTACCAGAGATGCTGGCTTGGCTAGGCAATGTACTTCAGAATTATTTATCTACCACTTGAAGACCCTAAAAATTGATGAAGCCATAGAGTTGCTGCAAAGAAAGACAAACATAACACATGGATACATGAACAATGACGAGAACCTGAGAACACTACTTACAAAAGTAGTGAGGAAGTGTGGAAATTTACCATTGGCAGTACTTACAATAGGAGGTGTTCTAGCCACTAAGAAGATAGAAGAGTGGGAAAACTTCTATCAAAAACTCCCTTCAGAGCTTGAAAGTAACCCAAGCCTTGAAGCAGTACGGAGGGTGGTAACCCTCAGCTATAACCACCTGCCCTCACATCTTAAGCCATGTCTTCTGTATCTCAGCATTTTCCCTGAGGATTATGAAATCAAAAGAAGTCATCTGATTGGTCGATGGATAGCAGAAGGGTTTGTAGGAGCAAAGGTTGGGACAACCATTGATGAGGTAGGGAAAAAGTACTTTGATGAGCTAATCAGCCGGAGTATGATTCAATCATCAAGGTTGGAATTAGAAGGAAGTATTAAAACTTGCCGAGTTCATGACATCATCCGTGATATCATAGTCTCAATTTCTAGAGAAGAAAATTTCGTCTACTTAAGCCAGAGAAATGGAAATCAAGTACCAAAGGAAAACTTCCGTCATGTTGCATTCCACTACAGCAAGTGCCAAAAGGAAGCCATGGATTGGAGGCATATTCGATCGTTAACCTTTTTTGCTGATGAGGGGCCCGGTGATTGGAATCTGAATCTCACGCATTCAATTTTTTCACCTAAGTTGAGGATGCTAAGAGTTTTGGATTTAGTGGGTGAAAATTTAGTAATCACACAAGATGGTATAAACAAGATAGTGTTGTTGTGTCACTTGAAATATATCAGATTCAGATCTGACGAGTCAACAATCTATTTACTTCCAAGGCACATAGGAAAAATGCAAGGACTACAAATTTTGGATATGGGAAACACTTATATTACAACTCTGCCAACGGAAATCACTAAACTTCGAGATCTTCGTGTCCTTCGTTGTGATAGGAAAAAATATTTTTATTTGGAACCAGATGCACCATTGTGTTGGTTGTTTGGCGCGCTATGCCTACCAATATTCCTAATAGCTGATGTGGTGGACGGCCGTGCCAGAGCAATTGGTGAACTACACATGGGCTGTTCTAGTGGTTGGTCTAGGAATGGTAAACACGGAGTGAGGGTTCCTAGAGGAATTGGTAAATTAAAAGAGTTGCAGATATTAGAGTGTGTGGACATTAGAAGAACTAGCTGCAAAGCAATTAAAGAGCTCGGAGAGCTAACCCAATTAAGAAAATTGGCCATTGGTACAATCGGGGCTTCCAAGAAAAAGTGTAAGATACTCAGTGCAGTCATGGAGAATCTCTCTTCCCTACGTTCTCTCAGTGTGAGTGCTGGAGAACACCAGGATAGAGGACTTGCACGGTTGATTTCATCTTCCTCCCCTCCTCCCAACCTGAGGAGTCTCAAGTTGTACGGGCACACAGGAGAGATGATAGGCTGGTTCAGGAACCTTAGACAGCTAGTGAAGATTTCCTTATGGGAGAACCTGCTAGAGGAAGATAAAACCATAGAGATACTTGGGGAGCTGACAAAACTCATGCTCCTGAAATTGTTGGCCAATGCATACTGGAGGGAGACATTAGTGTTTGGAACTGGAGCATTCCTGAACCTCAGGACACTTGAGATTTGGGTTTTGCTAAAACTGAAAGAGATTAGATTTGAGGAGGGCACTTCCCCTCAGATGGAAACGATAGAAATCAAGTGCTGCACTTTGGAGTCAGGGATTACTGGCGTCAAGCACCTTCCAAGTCTCAAGTTGATTTCACTCGAGTATTCTCAGGTGGCGAGGCTCGGCATGCTGGAAGAGGAAGTGAACGCACACTCCAATCATCCTGTCCTGCGGCTGTCAAAGGACCGAAGCTGGCATGACTTGGGAGACGTCGAAGGATCCAATGTGGAGGTGGAAGCAACAGAATCCGTCCCTGACCACGCCGAAGAGATCTCACAAGCGATCACCCGAACGACGACCGACAGGTCAGCGAATCCTGTGCAGTAGCAGCTTTACCTTCTCGTTTCCTTTATGTTCAGCAGAATTAATTTGTCAACGCAAATAATGTTTTATGCTCACAATTCTTCTCTCTGCTTTGTCCACAGTGAAATCCAGCCCGCTTCTAGTTGACGCTGCTGCCTGCTGCTCTGCCTGTGTGGCTGTAGTGCCCATAGCCTCCCTCTGTATGCCGCTGCTGGTCTCGGTGTGCCATGAAGAGTACCTTACGCCGTGTTGGCAGCTACTGTGTTTGATTTGTTTCATCTGTTTTCTACTAGTACTGCTGTTGTTTTTCTTCCAAGACCTTACCAGTATGATGTTAATTCGAAACTTGCACATTGGCTCCATTCATTTCTGCACTAGATAATCAGAACGACATGCCAACAGATTGTATGCACCATCTTTATTACAAAGTCATCCCATGTCGATGATGTAGTCAAATAACCATTTTGTGAGTTCTGAAATCTATTGCACGTAACACAGCAGAAGATTTGACAATTAAACAACAAGCTTCTGCTTCTATTTTTTTCTTCTTATGATGAGTTTTCAGTACATGGATGGAGCTCTGCTTGTCGACTGGGCTACTTGTGTTAGACTTGATTCACTTAGGACCCTAGCCTAACCACAGAAAAACCTGACTACAACTAATTTACATTTCATTTAACTCGTCAAAGAGATTAGGATGCCCTTAGTGCTGCTGTGTCCCATGCATGTCTGGGTGAGGTGACGTAGGCGTTATGGTGCTGGTTCTCGGAGTAGACGACTCACATTTGTTTGTAGATAATCATCACAGCTGGGATGGGATGGTTGGCTAGGATCTACAAACCAATCTTGTTCTCGCAGCCCCAAATGCCTCAGTTAGTCACTGACTAAGTTGATTAACTCTACCTTTCTTCTTGATCAAAGCCTCAATTAGTATCCCTAGTCACTTTAAACATATAGTCAGCGAACGCTGTGCAGTAGCAGCTTTACCTTCTCGTTTCGTTTATTTTCAGCAGAATTTCTCAGCTTAAATAATGTTTAAATGCTCACGATTCTTGTCTCTGCTTGTCCACAGTGGAATCCAGCCCGCTTCTAGTTGACGGCTTGACGCTGCTGCCTGCTGCTCTGCCTGTGTGGCCTTATGCCGCAGCCCCTGCTGGTCTTGGTGTGCCATCAGGAGTACCTTAATTATTGTGCGTTGGCTACCACTCGAATCTCGCCGTGTTTGATTTGTTTCATCTATTTGCTACTAGTAATGTTCGTTAATTCCAACTTGCACGATGGTTCCATTTGCTTCCGCGCGCACATGCCAACAGACAGTTTGCACCATGACAGCCAAAGATTTGATAACTAAACACCAAGCTTCTGCTTCTCTTCTTTAACTTATGATGAGTTTTGAGTACATGGATGGAGCTTTCTGCTTGTCGTCTGGGTTGCTTGCCGATGTCATGTTATAGACATCATTCACCTACGATCACCTAGCCTAACCACTGAAGCACCTAACTACAATGTGATGTATTGAATAATTGATCATAATATAAAAACAGGATATCCATTAAAAATCAGTTCAGAGACATTTTGTTCATGGTTAGCTTCCGGTAGTGTTGATTCACTGCGGACATTGTTCAATGGTCAAAGCCTACCAAAACATATGTTCCAGTCTCCAGGCTGTAACTTTGCAGCAAGTCCTTTTATTGAGCCATGCTGCTGTTCACAATGTGACAATATATTAGTCCAGATTAAAAGGTGCTATCAAAAACCAATCAAGATAAAATAGGAAAATGGATAAAGAAGCATGTAACTTAATATTTGAAAGATAAAAAGATTTATTTGATTATGTCCTACCAGACAGCAAGTAAGACAAAATGACATTTTGGGCACACATCTAAGAATTAGGATAACTATAAGATGTTCCATAATTACCATGGATCAACCCCACCTTGGGGCTCTAGGCCCACCTGTCAGCACTACTTGCCACTCCTTCACTTCTAACAATGCTGGTTTGATCCTTCCTCTCGCCTGTTTGGTGCAACACTTAGACATGTTTTTATGCAAAATAAACTGAACAAAAACCGCACTTGATCTAAAATTTTGAAAAGTGATATGTTGATGACATCTTGAGATAGAAGCCAGCATAAACATTTGTTCCTTATACATACGCTTATGGGAAAAATATTTTAAAGGAAAATCATGTTGACGGTTATTGTGAAGTGTGATATAGTTCTGGCTTAGAAATCCTACCTTTTTTATTCAAAGTACTTGAAGATTTTTGTTTTTTGATGAAAAGGTCATAAAATCAATAGCTTCACAACAATGGTGAGAAATTTTCATAGCAAAGCCATATATGGCGATCTTACATGTTCAAACTATTTTCTACCAAGCCATATACTGCGATCTTACATGTTTGAACCTTCTAAATATGCTGCTTATACACTAGAAGTACATAGAAACATGTCTTTTTTCACACCCACCAAATAAAAAGTCCAAAGTTTTTATAGTGTGATCTGACTCTTATATTCTTACAAAAGAGACATGCTTTATGGAGAAGTATTGGAAAAATGGATGTGTGATAGTCCAACCATAGTAAGAATGGAAAAAAGATGAGTAACTGAAGGCTCATGCATTTAAAAGAAGAAAAGAATGATAGAAAAGATAGCCATGTCTCAAAATATTCACAAGTTAGAGAGAGACGTCATATTTTTTTCTAAAGGAGTACATTAAAGTTTATCATCATGTTCCACACAAACGCACATCTTGATGCAAGAGTAGGACATTTTTTCTCCTTGATGCTTGCTTTGATTTTACAATATATGCAATGCAACTAACACAATCATGTTTATCCCTACCTGAGCTCCACATAAGCTTTTAGAAGTAGGGTGAAAAAGAAGGAAACTGATGTTATGCCTTGGTAAGTGATCATATACCATTGACGATCTGAGAGTGCCATTCAAGGAGTATAAGTGAACTATGTCTTTTCTTGTGAAAACATTTTAAAAACTCCAAGTTACTAAAGTGTGAAAATGAAAAGATGATGACTTTGCTTTGTAACTATTCTACTTTTCATTATTTAAAAAAAAAAACTATTCTACTTTTCAATAGCTAAAGGATATATGTTACCTAATGCAACATATATATCCCACTTGTATAAAGAATGTTTGGGAATGACTCTTATGTTACACGTATATATTGAGATGTTATGCTGATGGTTGCTATAACTTTAACCTTATAACTTAAGGACGAGCAAAGAGCTAAGTGTGGGGGGTCTTGTTGACAATTATTTCATCATAGTTCTGTGTAGACAAAACCATCAACAAAACATCTCTTTTGAGAGGAAACAAGCAAGTTGTGGTGATTTTATACAAAATAACATGGTTCCATGTGGTTGTGGGCCCACATAGGGAGTCGGCCGACACCCTATGGGCCCACTGACCCCTCTCAAGCCATGCTAATCATCGAGAACACCCGGACATCCAATATCAACCTTTGGATTAGAAGTGTGTTTTCTCTAACATGACAAAGTGTCCTAGGCCAATAGAGAAAACCCATAGCGGAGGCGAAGGAACTGCACCCCACCGTTGATTTGGGACGTGGCCCCAGCGTATCATAGGTGTCGACCACCTATGCCCATCGCCTTCCACTGTCCTTGCATGCAGAGAAGCACACATTTACTCAATCTCAACCATCAATTCAAGGTCATTTTGATCCAAGGATGGAAGATGGAAGAACACAGATGCATGGAGCCACAATGAAATGCTATAAATACCCCCTACCCCCTCAATGTCAAGCGATGGCGAAGCTACAAGAAATTGAAGGGAAGTGCACTTGCCTTGAGGGTGCATATCCTTGTATCTAGAAGGGTGCATAAATGGTGAAATTTAAGCTAAAACTACTATTTTTTTTTTCAAATTCTGGGTGGTGGTGCATTTGCACCATGTACAAATAGTATACCTTTGCCCTTGCAAGTCATGACCACAAAGGAGGAGCTACATACTCTATAGATTGGTGAAGCCTGTTCTAGTAGTATTATACAAAATAGGGAGAGAGTGAGGGGAGCATGGAGAAAGGCCCGGATATGTCAGTGTCCTCTCCAAGTTGTACCTCGACAGATGCGATCTTCTGTAAGTAAACATCGGGGATTTTTATGGTAATTGATATGGTTCTGGTAGTTGATGTCCTGTTCTCATTGTGGTACGCCGCTTTATTGGAAAAAGTCTAAATACCCCTCTGAACTATTAGCACCGATCTAACCTAGGCCATGAACAAAAAAACTAGGTAACCTACACCCTAAGGTTTGCAAAACCAGGCAAAAAAACACCCCAGGCTGGTTTTGCTAGGCGGTTTTGCTGAAGTGGCAGCCACATCAGCATGGTTTTGACACGCAGGCAAGGGGGATGGCACGTGTGTGTGGCTGATTGGTGGGCCCCCCACCTGTCCGAGCGCCAGTGTCCACTAGCCGAAGCGCACGCCAGACGCTGCCCCGACGGGGCGGCGAGGCCGTCGGCGCTCTGCTGCGCCGGCAGTCGACGAAGCGTGGCCTTGGGCGGAGCAGCCTGCGGTGCTCCGGCGCGTGGCGGATGAAGGTGAGTGTGACCTGGGGTATTGCGACCGGAGTGGCGTGGCCAGGCGGGGGGAGGCTAAGGGTGCGCGCGAAGCGAGACCAGGACCGGGCGCGGCCGACGGTGCTCCTGCGGCGGTAAGGCCACGGTAGAGATGCTCGAACGCTGCGTGCCCGTGAGGCTGCAATGGAGTTGCTCCTGCGTGCTCACGAGGCCGTGGCGGGCTATCGCACGCGCCCATGATGCCATGGTGGAGCTGCTCGCACGCAGCGCCACGAGGCTGCGTCGGAGCGTCTCCCACGTGCCGGTGAGGCCGCGGCGAAGCTGCTCCAGCGCCAGCACTCATGTGGCCACGGTGGAGCTGCTCGTGCGCGCCCCGTGACACCATGGCGGAGCTGCTCACGCCCGCTGGTGAGGCCATGACGGAGCAGCTCACGCGTGCCGGTGAGGCCAAGGCGGAGCTGCTCACGCGCACACTCACGAGGCCGCAACGGAGTTGCTCGCACGAGCCGGTGAGGCAACAGTGGAGCTGCTCGCGCACGTGCTCACGAGGCCGTGGCAGAGCGGCTCCCACATGCCCGTGCGGCCGTGGCGGAGCAGCTCCGCCCGCGTGCTCACGAGGATGCGGCAGAGCTGCTTGCGCGCTGGCAAGGCTGCCGCGGAGCTGCTCCTGTGGGCACCTGCGAGGCCGCGGTGGAGTAGGAGGGATAGAAATAGGGGAGCAGCGGAGTATTTGAGGGGGGCACCTTGACAGGTGGGGCCCATCAGTAGGCCATATACACGCGCCATCTCCCTTGCCTGCGTGTCAAAACCATGCTAAGGTGACCGCCACCATAGCAAAACCGCCTAGCAAAACCGCCCTGGGGTGTTTTTTTGCCAGGTTTATCCAACTTTAGGGTGCAGGTTACCTGGTTTTTTAGTTGATGCCCTTGGTTAGATATGTGCTAATAGTTCAGGGGGGTATTTAGACTTTTTCCTACTTTATTTGCTACATTGTTGTAGTTTCGCTAAGGGAACTTAGTGAATCACGTTAGAATAGTGTGAGATATAGTGTAGACATGGTGTCTAGGCTACATCTTGCCTGTGTATGCTGCTTGTCATACGAATTATTCATGGATGCTAGTAGGTGGTGATATCCCTATCAAACTTTTGTATTCCACTACGTGTTTTTAGAGAAGTTAGCCGCTTCGGGCAAGGGTTTTGTGCTCTTCCTAATTCACCTTTCGCCCCCATGAGTAAGGGTGAGGTTGTCGCCTGTACATCTATCTTACCTTACCAAGTATTATAACCATATGAAGATCATCTGTACCCAACTATCACAAACCCCTTGTGATATCATAGGATCAACTTGATTCTTTGTTGAGTACACTTCATGATCCCTGTGGAAATCGATACCTAGAATACTCCTAGTGAGAGCTATCTCGACAGCCGTACGCTTGTGGTTTACCCATTTACAACCTTTTGGTGTCAACACTTTACTACCTAGAAATTGATTTCTAAGGATGGTCCATGTTATCAAGTGCCCCTAGAAATGCCTACGTTCTCAGGGACGACTTGTTACCTAGCCTTTCGTTCTACAGCCTTCTACAGCGTTTAGAATTACAACCATATGAAAAGAGGTGCCTCTAAAAATTCTTTATGTATAGTAGTGTTTGTGGATATATAAAGCTTGTGGTGTGGTGGTTAGCTTTCATTTGACAATTTAGTATTGCACGTGTGCTTTTGCTTTTGGGTTCGCTGTGTTCGTATTAACAAATTATTAATTATTATTAGGATATCTTTCGTAGGTTAAGAAAAATTTTAGGTAGTCACACACGCTTGCAAGCTGGAAATAACATGCATGAGTTCATTATCTCCAACTGAGAATTTTGTAATTACGTTAGTGCAATCAACCACAGGGACCATCCAAGGCCAGCCGGGGTCTGGTACTAGCTAGTAGTTCGTAATAAGTCCCTCTCTTTCCTTATCCCAACACACACACTTGCAAGCTGGAAAATAACATACATGAGTTCATTATCTCCAACTGAGAATTTTGTAATTGCGTTAGTGCAATCAACCACAGGGACCATCCAAGGCCGGCCGGGTTTTGGTACTAGTAGGTCGTAAGTCCCTCTCTTTCCTTTGGAGATGATCCCAAGAAACTGCTATTCATATCATATTGATTTTTGGGGTTTCCAGTTATCTTGTTCTACACGGCTCCATCTTCTAGCTAGCAGTTGCAGTCTTAGCTGCAATTGTTCACTTGATTGGCAATGCAGTCACTGAGCAGTTTCAACGTTTACAAGGTTTTTAATAAGCTGTGTTTGGGCAGTATCTGTTTGTTTGCAGTGAACAAAACTTGGGTGCAGAGCACAGAGCAGATTGGCTAGGTGGTCGATAAGTTTTTTAGCACACTATTACTACTTTAACTGGTGTAACTGTAAACTAAGGATGGTGATATTTACGTGATAGCTGCTACTAGCAGCCTGTGTGGTCCAAACTTAAGTTTGCACTAAAAGGACAAGCATCAATCCGTGAGTTGTATTATTTTTATCTACATCAAAAGAAGAAGAGTAAATAAAGAAACTTCACAAACTAAGAGTAATAATCCAAAAGTTTGTGTGCTGTCGATTCCATGTCACCATGTGAAAATAATCAGTACATGGAACTGCTATTCATATCATAATGACAGTTGGGGTTGTTAGTTGTTGCCAGACGTTTTGTCTTGATCTATACAGTTCGATCTTCTAGCTATAGCATTGCAGTCTTAGGTGCAATTGTTTACTTGATTAGCAACGCAGTCCTGAGCAGTTTCAACATTTACAAAGTTTTTAATAAGCTGAGTAGGCAGTATCTGTTTTAATTTGCAGTGAACAAGCTGGGTGCAGGGCACTAGAGCATTCAGATCGGCTACATGTTCGATTAGTTTTTCAGCACACTACTGTGTTTCTTTTTGTTGTTTTTTTGCGTAACAACTGTAAACTAGGGATGGTGATATTTACCTAACAGCAGCAGGTACCAACAGCATGTGGCCTAAATTTAAATTTGGACTAAAACGACAAGCAGTCCAATCGGAAGGGTCTTTCTCCAGGCCCACCACGCGGGCCACCTCCATCTCCATGTATAGATTACATAAAAGTCGAGATCGGCCAATGTTTTTATAAATTCTTGCTACTGTAGTATACACTACCCACTGGATGGCTACTCCATAAAGCATAGTCCATACCCACTGTCGGGGACCAAAATAAGGGCCCTCCAAATAGTTAGGCCCAACAAACGCAAAGCTAGGCTACATGGTAACTAAGCATGGCTGCCTGGCCCAAAGACGCCGCCAGCCTCTCGACCAAGCCCCCTTAGTTTGGGCCCACGGCAGCGCTAACTTTCCGCCCGTCCCCCGCCCCCCTTACGCTGAGGCCTCGGACGGGCGCTTGCCTTCCGCCCGTCCGAGCCCCCTTACGCCGAGGCCCCGGACGGGCGCTTGCTTTTCGCGTCCCGCCCGAGCCCCCTACGCCGAGGCCTCGGACAGACGCTGCCTACCGTCCCCGTCCGAGCCCCCTACGCTGAGGCCTCGGACCGACGCTAACGTTCCATCTTGTCCGAACCCTCTACAGGAACGCCTTGGACGGGCTCCCGCCTCCCGTCCCGTCCGAGCCCCGTGCTAGGGCAGCGGGCGGGGCCTTGCCGCACCTCCCTGGTCAAGCCTGACCACGGACTTGACGTATAACCACCGCCCCCCCTTCCCACCCGTGCACAGCCGGGCCGACGCCCGAGGCGGGGATGGGAGCCGTCCCGTCACAACCCTACGCCCGCGTTCATGATCATGCTACCCCTACGGTGGCGGCCATGCCTGCCACCGTAGGGCACCATGATGACTAACCTCTATGATGAGTCCCGTCCCCGGAAGTCACGATCAGCGTGCGCCAAGCGCCCGAGCCGACGCCTGGCGCCGACCTTGTACTCTGGCCGGGTTTTCGGAGCCTCGGCCACTGTACACCCGGGTATCCAGAGCCTGGAAGGCGGAGATGGCTTCCATGCAGTGTATCTCTGCGCCCGCCACGCCGTATACGACAACGACGCCCCAAGGCCCTCGGAGCTTCGGACCGGGGATGAGTCAAAGCTACAGCAGCCCAAAGCACCGGACACGGTCACCATGATTTCCACCTCCGTTGCCGGGATCGAGGAGCCGACTCCACGAACGGCGCCCATTCTCGGCAGCACGGGCGCCATGCAAGACAAAGCCGCCCCACACACGGGTCTCGAAACAAGGCAGAGGAGAAGCCCCGAGGTCTCGGCCGAGAAGAGGCGGTGCCCACCACCGCTTTCACCTATTCGCACAATCGTACTAAAAAGCCCGTTCCTCCCCTTGCGACTATAAAAGGGAAGGACGGGGGTCCTTCCAAGGGCAAGAAAACAAGTCCACAAGAAAACTGGTTGGTCTAGACACAGTCAATCGGACTACGTGCGAAGTCTAGCAATCTCCTTAGCACACGGGCTCATATACTCATATTCACGAGACTTGGGACCAGCTCCCTCTCTCCACCTGCTTGTACACCCCTACCTACAAGCACCTTGGTGCAAGATAGTACAAGACTCCCTTGTGTCCATCTCGCACACCATCCGGGGTTGGGAGCACGCACGCAAATTTACTCGTTGGTACTAGGACCGCCAGTTTTAGCACTGACACCCACTGACTGGAACTTTGTTCCCTTATCTAAAAAAAAAAAAGTCCATACCCACTGCGTCAACGCACGATATGGAAGCGAGCCCCGTTCTTCTCAGGTTCTGAGGCGGCAGCTTTGGAATTGGATCCACCGTGCAAGCCTCAGTCCTCTAACTGGTTAGTGATCAATTCTACCACTGATTTCTCTCCATCCATGGCAAAAGCACTTTCCTACTGCCTTGTAGCAGTAACCTCTGCTTTCGCTGATCCGTAATTAAACATGTTAGCGATGGGTCTCTGTGTTAGTGGCCATATCTATACTAATAATAAGTTTGGAGTAGATGAGTTGGGATCCTAACCCGGCAAAATAGGACTTCATGGAACGTAGACCCTGCATATGCTGGATTTCTAGTTAAATTTACACCTGACATGGCTTTTTTAAGGATTGTTTAATTTCTTTCCAGTTCCTTCTGAGTTGCAAAAGCTAGCATAAGTAAAATCTACAAGGCCTAAATTTGAAAATTTTCCTGCCATTTCCTATAATTTTTGCAACAAAATAGATTACTATGTAAACACAAACGGATTACAATTATTAATATGTTGCTTTATGCTCTCTGCCCTTGCGTGGGAGGAGGCGGGAAATCCCCCTTCTGTCACAGGTTTCAAAGGACAATACTTTCTTTTAAAAAAAATGGCAGGAGATCTGCCTTTCAATTAAGATAGGAGGTGAAAAGGTTTATGTACAAGCAGGTGGAGGCTAATAAAAGACGCCCCCTTAGAAAGAACAGAAATGATGTTAGCCCAAACAGAAAAAAAAGGACACATCCTAGCCAAGCGCTCTCTTCCCTTGTTCAATGTCTTCTTTGATCCTCGCCGCTACCTGCCACACGGTTTGTGAGCTATTGTTGAAAATGCGCCTGTTCCTCTCTTTCCATACATTCCAGAATGTGTAAATTACTAGGCCATTGAGCCTCTTACGATCAGCTTGGGACACTTTTCTAGCGTCCTTCTCCCACCAAGGCATGATCTGTAGGGGATCTTCTTGCTGCTACCCTAGAATACTGTCAAAGTGTTCCGATGAGAGAACTTGGTTCCAAATGGCCTTTGCGAAAGTGCATCATAAACACAAGTGAAGGCCGGTCTTCAACGGCCCATTGCATAGAACGCAGTGTTCCTGATGCGGCCACCCTCTTTTTTGTAAATTGTCCGCTGTTAGGATTTTCCCATGAATTAGAATCCAGGTGAACACCTTGCATCTGTTCTCCGCATGTGCTTTCCAAATGTGGTCTCTTGGGAATTTTGCAAATGAGCCCATGAATTGGATCCGGTAGGCTGAGCAAGTAGAGTAGTTACCATCTTTTGAGTCCATCTCCAGGTTATGGAATCCTTGGGCCAAGTGCACATCTTGGATCCTAATCCAAAGAGAGACAAACTCCTCAATGTGGGTTGCAGTGGTAATGTGTCCTCTCAAGAACGTATCCAATTGTTGTTGCGAAGCTTGTGTTGCACCGTTCTGTTTTTCCTGGCAACCAGAAGACAGAGGTTTGGGGCCAAGTACCTAGGAGCCTCTCCATCAAGCCAATTATTATGCCAGAAGCGAGCCTTTGCCTCATCACCTACAGAGATTATAGTTGAGGAGTTGAACAAGAGACAATCAACATCATTACAAGGAAGATCCATTCCCGCCCAAGGTTTGGAATCTTCCGTCCAATCCTGCCATAGCCAGCGAAGTCGAAGGGCACGACCAAATCTTTCAAGGTCAGGCACGCCAAGCCCCTTTGTTGTATTTCTGCTGTTGGAACATAGTCACAAAGTTTTGGGGTCGAGGTACGGGGTCGCGGGACGTGGTACGCTACTTGCGAGAAATTTTTACACTTCGGGTCGAAAATGAACCCGTGAACCCGGGTTGGGGTCGACGAACCTGGGTCGAGGGTCGGAGGTGGTGAGACCGTTTTATGTGACTATGTGTTGGAATATGATGCTAGCTAGAATAGTTTCATTGACCTCTCGTTTTGAGGTGATAGGATAATTCATATTGGCAATAAATCAAAGATGAGAGACTACTCTCATGCATGTCTAGGTAAAGTAGGATACTTTTTATAGCCATTAATTAAGATGTCATCAGCTAAGCAAATAATGATGTGTGGCATTGGAAATAAGGATGATACAGATCGATGATATAGGTCATGTTTAGTGGAGAGTTTCATAACACTGTTTTTTTTTTTAAAAAAAACATTGTTATCAGATAGAATCCGAGGTTAGACGAAACAACCACCCTCAATGGCTCAATGAGTTTTACTCTATTTTTTCAGAAACATTTAATTCCTCCCTTCATCTAGGGTTAGGAAACTGAACCAAGAGAGATCCAGATACAGATCTATGCAGTCCATCCTAGTAGTCGAGCTAAACTTGCAGCCCAGGTGCTTCGAACAGTATCAGGCAATGGTACTCTGTGCTTGCCTATTCAGCTATTCTAAGAGCATTCCTACCTTTTTCTCCACAAACACTCTGGGTTTCAGTTCGGACATCAAGTTTCCTGAATCGGAGATCATCCCATAAGGTGCTTGCTGAGTACGTGAAATACATTTCCTGCAGTTATCTAGGTTATGCTCTGATATTTGTTTTGGTTTCCGTTCCGCTTGTATATTTTTCACGTCACCAGCTTTGTTCTGTTGTATTTACTCTTTCCAATGAAGCAGCAGATTATAGAATGATTACGTTTTTCGACCAAAAAATGCCTACGAAAGACTCCTGCAAATTTCAAATCCTTAGTATATAAAATTTAGAACGTTTTTCAAAACAAAAATTCAATAAAAAGACATAAGAAGTAGCTAGCTATACAAAGATATTCAATGCCTGTATTGACATTGATGCGTTCAGCATCCGCATGTGACCAGGGGAAACTGCGAGCTCGATTGTGTGGCGAGTAAACAGAGAGGGCAGAGACTGCGCTCGTCATGGCAAAGTCAATCCTGGGCAGCGCTGTCAGCAAGGTGGCATCAGCCGCTGGTTCTGAGATAAGCTTGCTGATGGGGGTGCAGAAAGAGATGTGGTAAGTATTCAGCATCTTTCTTATAGCTTATTCATCCACAGCACAACAAGGAAGCTCACTGTCCAGCTAGCCATCTAAATTTTTCATGCTTCTAATAAATGACGATTAAGTAGGTTCCTGATCCAAACTTTTCGTGCTTGAAATAAATGACGACTAATTAGTTTCATGTTAGAAGCCTGGAATCAACATTAAGCACCCATCTTTAGTGTTAATTTGACAATCCCACCATATATAGTAGGCTCTATAGAGTGATAAGCATCGCAAAATTCAAAATTTCCATGTGCTTTAAATTGCATGTGCCAAGTGGAAGGTTGTAGGATACAAGATTGGGTCATGTATGCGAGACATTTTTTTATGTAACATGAATGTTTTTTATCTTGACCTTTCCTTCACAGGTTCATCAAAGATGAGCTAAAAACCATGCAAGCATTTTTGCAAGCTCCTGAAGTAACAGAGAAAAAGGATAAACTAGTGAAGGTTTGGGCAGAGCAAGTACGAGATCTGTCCTACGACATTGAAGATTGCATTGACGAGTTTATGCTTCATGTGGGGAGCCATAGCTTGTCAAAACTGTTGATGAAGCTCAGAAATCGCCATTGCATAGCTGTTCGGATTCGCAATCTCAAATCAAGAATTGAAGAAGTGAGCAACAGGAATATGCGCTACAATTTAATCAAGATAGAATCCTCCAACATCATTGATGAGATGGATTCCAACATGGAAGATATTCGCAACAAGTCAGCTAGCAACATTGATGAAGCAGAACTTGTGGGCTTTGATGCACCTAAAAGAGAGTTGATTGCTCAGATTGATGTAACCACTATGGACGGTCCTGCTAAGGTGATATGTGTGGTTGGCATGGGTGGTTTAGGGAAGACTACTCTTGCAAGGAAAACCTATGGAAGCAAAGAGGATACTCTGAAGAGCTTCCCTTATAATGCTTGGATCACCGTGTCACAATCATTTTCTAGAAGGGCAATGCTCCAAGACATGATCAGTCAATTTTTTGGTGCTGATGCACTGAACGACCTCTTGGAACAACTTGCAGGGAAAGTGTTGGAAGAGGGCCTTGCTAGCTACCTCACAAGGAACCTTCAGGATAAGAGGTACTTCATTGTTTTTTATGACCTATGGGAAATACATCACTGGGACTGGATCAGTGGTATTGCACTTCCTAGGTCAAATAACAGAGGAAGTCGGATAATTGTTACTACTAGAGTTGTTGGTTTGGCTAGGCACTGTACTTCAGAGAACAATATTTACCGCTTGAAGCCCCTACAAATAGATGATGCCGTAAAGTTGCTACAAAGGAAGACGAAAGTAACACATGATGACATGGGCAAACACAAGAACCTGAGCACAATAGTTACAAAAGTAGTAAAGAAGTGTGGATATTTACCATTGGCAATACTAACAATTGGAGGTGTTCTAGCCTCTAAGAAGATAGAAGAGTGGGAAAACTTCTATAATAAGCTCCCTTCAGAGCTTGAAAGTAACCCAGGCCTTGAAGCAATACGGAGGGTGGTGACCCTCAGCTACAATCACCTGCCCTCACATCTTAAGCCATGTTTTGTATATCTCAGCATCTTCTCAGAAGATTATGAAATCAAAAGAAGTCATCTGGTAGGAAGGTGGATAGCAGAAGGGTTTGTAAGAGCAGAGATTGGGAAAACAGTTGATGAGGTTGGGAAGGAGTACTTTGATGAGCTAATCAGCCGGAGTATGATTCAATCATCAAAGTTGGGTATAGAGGGAAGTGTTAAAACTTGCCGAGTTCATGACATCATGCATGATATCATAGTCTCAATTTCTAGAGAAGAAAATTTCGTCCACTTAATACAGAGTAATGGAAATCATGGACCAGAGGAAAACTTTCGTCACGTTGTATACCATGACAGCAATTGCCAAAAGGAAGCCCTGCGTTTGAGGCATATTAGATCATTAACGTTTTTTATTGAGGGGTCCCAAGGTGGTTTGCTGGATCTCACACCTTCAATTTGTACACATAAGTTGAGGATGCTAAGAGTTTTGGATTTAGTGGGTGACATTAAAATCACACAAGATGGTATGAATAAGATAGTGCAATTGTATCACTTGAAATATCTGAATGTCAGGTCTAATAGCTCCTGGACTTTACCTATCCATTCTCTTCCGAGGCATGTAGGAAAGTTACAAGGCCTGCAAATTTTGGACATGGGAAGGACCCAGATTACAACTCTACCAGCAGAGATAACCAAACTTGGACATCTCCGTAGCATCCGCTGTAATATGATGTACGGTAATACTTCTGGTTCTGTTTTCTGTATTGAAAAGATGTGCTTGCCGGGAACAGTGTGTGATGGGGACGTGATTCCCGATCTTCCGTCAGGTTCAAGATAACTATCGATTTGGTCGGAGAGCGACACACCGATCCGGCTTCAGATCACAAAGACCCGAACCGTGCAACCTTAGCACCACGTCTCCTCTGGTTATCAACCGTGTCACAATCCGGTTGACCTCGCCAAGAAGGCTAATCCCTGCTGCGAATCGAAGAACACAAGCAAGAACAAGATAATACGCAACTCAAGTGAAGTGACAATTGCAGATATATGATTAAGATCTCAACGTGGGGTTTCACAAACCGATAACGGCGACTGTTCGATGACAGATTGATCTAAAGCAAAACCCAAACCCTAACGTATGCGGCGGCTACTGATTATATGGTCTAAGGGACGTGCAAGCACCCTCATTCACGTCCTCCTCATGGGCCTATACGTTATATGGCCCGACGGCCCAAAAGATAGCCTTGATGGGGGCGTGATTCCCGATCTTCCGTCAGGTTCAAGATAACTATCGATTTGGTCGGAGAGCGACACACCGATCCGGCTTCAGATCACAAAGACCCGAACCCTGCAACCTTAGCACCACGTCTCCTCTGGTTATCAACCGTGTCACAATCCGGTTGACCTCACCAAGAAGGCTAATCCCTGCTGCGAATCGAAGAACACAAGCAAGAACAAGATAATACGCAACTCAAGTGAAGTGACAATTGCAGATATATGATTAAGATCTCAACGTGGGGTTTCACAAACCGATAACGGCGACTGTTCGATGACAGATTGATCTAAAGCAAAACCCAAACCCTAACGGCTACTGATTATATGGTCTAAGGGACGTGCAAGCACCCTCATTCACGTCCTCCTCATGGGCCTATACGTTACATGGCCCGACGGCCCAAAAGATAGCAATGCAACGCCTAAACAGATTCTGGACGCTCACTTGTTTTGACGATTCCCATTGACTCCGATGGAATTTGGACCTCAAACCAAAGCCATTAGTTAGCTTATGAAATTATCTTTCCATCCATATATGGATCATCAAAAACGGAGTTCGGATGTGTCCGGGGCGTCTGATTTATCGCTCGCTGGTCCTGAAGGCCGAGACTGACGCGAACTCGAGTTGGACTGGGCCTCTGGCTTGGCTTGGACGCCCTTGCTGGCCCTCTAAGGTGGTGGCCAAAGAGGAGGACGTCCAAGGGCTTCCTTGGTATGTTCTCCATCTTCTCGGGGTGTGCTCCAACTTGGGCCAGGGTCCCAAGGATGAATAACAAGCCCACGATGACGATGTAGCTCCCGGCAGAAACAGCAACAGCATGTCTTGATGATTTGGAGGCCTTGCCAATGTGATATTGAGATAGGACCAGATCTATTTGAAAGCTTATCAAATAAGCTTTCCATCAAGTGCTCATTGACCTCAATCGCACTCCAGATGGTTGAGTTATGGCCTTTCCAGTGAGGTATTGTCAGGTCACCGACGAACCTTGATTAACTTGCACCTTGAGGAATATTTGTACCTACAAGCAAATAGGAACATGTACATGTGGAACCAAGTGAGTTGCACCAAAAATCACTAAACAAGCTCACCTTATAATCAATGGTTGTATCTGAATGTGTCATGTCCTCATCAGTGTGCCTGCCAATCTTACTAGCCCACAATATTGCCCAGAATTTTGCTTGGAGACACATGGGCTGTGTTTGTTGTACGTCTTCCATAGATGGAGTGGTAGTGCCAAGAGGGATCACCAGCTTACAAGAGTTGCAGATATTAGAGGCCATGAACATTGGAAGAACTAGCAGCAAAGCAATAGAAGAGCTGGGGGAACTTACGCGATTAAGAAAATTAGGTGTGGTTACAGAAAGGGGTTCCAAGAACAAGTGTAAGATACTTTGTGCATCCATTGAGAAGCTCTCTTCCCTTCGTTCTCTCAGAGTGAAGGACAGTCAGAATACTGGACTTGGATGGTTGATTTCTTCTTCCTCCCCTCCTCCCCACCTGAGGAGCCTCTGGTTGTACGGAAAAATACGCGAGATGACAGACTGGTTTAGGAACCTTACACAGCTGGTGTAAAGGAAGATAAAACCATGGAGATACTTGGGGAGCTACCAAAACTCATGCTCCTTCAGTTTTATCCCTGTGCATACCTTGGGGAGAAATTAGTGTTTGGAACCAGAGCATTCCCGAACCTGAGGACACTTATGATTGAGGCTACGTATGTCCAAGAGATTAGATTTGAGGAGGACACCTCCCGTAAGTTGGAAAGGATAGAAATCCAGGGAGGCGAATTTAAGTCAGGGATTATTGGTGTCAAGCACCATCGAAGGCTCAAGGTGATTTCACTCGGTCGTTATTCTAAGGTGGCGAAGCTCCACATGCTGGAAGAGGAAGTGAACGCACACCCCAGTCATCCTGTCCTGCGGCTGTCAGAGGAACGAAGCAACCATGACCTGGGAGACGTTGAAGGATCCAGTGTGCAGTTGGAAGCAACAGCATCTGTTCCTGACCACGGCAGAGAGACCTCACAAGTTACCACACAAACGACGACTGACACAGGTCAGCGAATCCTGTGCAGTAGCAGTTTTACCTTCTCGTTAGCTTTATGTTCAGCAGAATTAATTTGTCGACGGAATTTATGTTTTTATACTCAAAATCCTTCTCTCTGCTTGTCCACAGTGAAATCCAGCCTGCTTCTAGTTGACGCTGCTACCTGCTGCTCTGCCTGTGTGTGGCTGTGCCCATATCCTCTCTCTGTACGCTGCTGCTGCAGGTCAGCGTGCCACGAAGAGTTCCTTACCCCGTGCTGGCTGCTACTGCTCGAATCTCTCATTGTTTGCTTTTTTCATCTGTTTGGTACTATTAGTAAATGATGTTAGTTTGAACCTGCACATTGGCTCCATTTACTTCCGCACTGGATAATATCAGAACGACATGCCAAGGAGACGGTCTGCCCTGTCTTTGATACTGAAGTCATGCCATGTCGATGATGTAAGCAAATAACCATTTTATATGTTCTACTGAAGTCTACAGCACATAACGCATTGTAACTAAGCACCAAAGCTTTTGCTTGTATTTTTTTTTTCAACTTATGATGAGTTTGATTACATCGATGGTGCTTCTCTTGTAGTGTGGGTCACTTGTGTCAAACTTGATTCACTTGGGATGAAGATGCACTTAGCGCTGCTGTTGTCTTATATGCCTGGGTGATTAATTATAGACGCGAAGAGTTTGGTGCTTTTCTTGTAGTGTGGGTCACTTGTGTCACACGAGGGACAGTGTTTGTTTGTTTGTTTTGTTTTGGTTTTGGTTTTGGTTTTTGAGAACTAGTCCATCAACTCGTGCTCCCGCACGGGCTAACTTTGACGTACTTTAGAAATATAAAAAATCTTATTTAATAAGCATTTAGGAATAAAAGTTACTTCATACAATTTGCATTGATTTAAATCCAGAGTTGTACACATGTATACGATTTACTTTGGTATATGCTTGAGCTAATGATGTCACATTACTTTAATTCTACACTTGGGAGTTTTGTTTTCCTTCATTTGTGTTAATGTCCCATTATGGATGACTTTGTGTAGTATATGGGCATGTTGGATTCCCCTGTGTAGAAAATAAATTGTGGGAATAATAATATTAAAAAGTTAGTTCACCTACAAATAAAAAAAATTAATACATGATTGAGTATTGATATCTAGATGCGTACCTTCAATTGCTTTCATAAATTAGTCTTTCATTGATTTGTTTGATGACTTTTTAGGATAGTTTGGCAGTCCATATACCATTTTTGAAGAGCTGAAGTCCATACAATTGATGTTTGGCTTGTCATTTATTGGTTTTTTGATCTTTTTCGTCATGAATGGTGCCGCTGACATACTCTAAAGTCCTTAACACTGTCGTTGCATCTTTGAAATTATTTGATATGTATTTGTAACCTTGATAAGGAGGTTGTAACATTGCTATGTTTCCATCCTGGTTAAATATTGTGCCGCTCCATTCAGAATCATCTTGTTATTGTAGATGACTTCCTAGGTTGGCATGATGTTCTCCATGGTAGCTTTTTTGATATATTATATATGATCAATAGATGTGACAACAACTTGATTGATATATTAATCAAAATATAGTATGTAACAGAAAAGTTACATGTAGAAGAAAGCAAGAGTATGGTAGGTTACCTTATTTATCTTGCCATTATATATCGTGGTAGTGCTTGCTTTTGAAGGTTGCATGTGAGGCGTTGTGATCAATGTGACATTGAAGCCCCTTTGCTGGTGTTAAACATAGTCTGTATTTATTAGTGGGATTGCATTCCACCACTATACAACCTTTATAGTCTGTATTTAATCAGGAAGATAGGTTAGACATTTTTTTCGTTGGTGCCAGTATATTTTAGAGATTCTGATGAGATGTCAGGTCACATTTATTAAATGCATGCCCTCATGATGAATAAATTGGTTTTTAAGACTGGTTGGCTAGAGATTAATATTTAACAACGTGTTATTACAATTCCTGTTTTTTATTTTTTTTTTAAAATGCAGATTCTAGCGACACTCTTTTTTTACTTACAATGCAAGAAAAGGTCATTATAGGTTGCACTATGACAATTTAGATATTAAATTTACTATACCGGTAGAAATAATTAATTATTGTGTAGTTCCATTGTTTTTAAAAACATAGAGCGCTTTAAATTAGATTGCTAGTATTGATATGTAGTAACGTTTTAGTCAATGTATAATAAACTTATTTAACAACTATGATTATTAATTATCTATCATAATAATTTATGTTAGTAAAAGTTTCTGCTATTTTTTATTTTATAAAGTAGATTACCAGTATTGAATTGGCATAATATTTTAGTTGACATATAATAAACTTATTTTAAATAACAATAGTTATTAATTTATTTATCATAATAACTTATATTAGTATTTACATATTGATTAGAAATATTTTTATTTTTTTATAACAATAAAAGTTGATAATTTTTCATAATCAAAAGTTTTACTTTATAGTATCTTTGTTAGTGACATACATAGGCAATTTGGATGCAAATTTAGGAGATACTTTGTGTTATCCTTCATAATGATAAATGTAGGAATTTTAAATACAAATTTATGGGCTATTTTGAATTATGGTTCATACATGGCAGATGTGAACAGTTTATATGTAAATTCAGAGAGTTAGTTTCAGTTTCGTATGGTTACGAAAATTGACTTACGAACATTGACTCCTCTTTATTTATATTAATAATAAAGCAGTCTGGCAGCATACATGTATCTTGTTTCTTGGCATCGTCGATAGATTGCCTCTGATTTTTAAAATAAAGCAGTCTGACAGCCTCGGATTTTTTTATTAATAGATTAATATCGAGACTTGATGGGTACTACAGATTTTTTTTAGGAAATCATCTTACAGGAAAAGGTTGTGATAAATTAAATAGGTGCTGCTTATTTGCAACTTCCTGGCCAACAAATTAAACATCACTTACCCCGACGTGCATATACTAATGCAAGCACATACCTGTTGGCGGGAATAGCCGCACTTAGGAGACCTGGAGGCTGGGGAGTGAGCGGAGGTCCCCTGCTTGGTAGAAGGTCTACACCTCCGCCCAAGCCCGGGTCCCACCAATGCCTCTCTCTCACCAGTGGATTCGGTCAATGAATCTCGGAAACGGTGCCTGAATGGTAAATGCTCTCATTAAATTCTCAACAACCTTTAAAACAGTCCTGAGTCCCCCTCTTTATAGGTGACTACTAGACAGTTCCTCTCTAAACTATTACACATCTGCCCATCAAACCCTAGGGGCAGTTCGGACCTAGCTCTAACCGCTATTTTTCTTCCTAGGGGCAGTATGGACATCTTCCCTTGCCGTGCCGTGGGCCGGGCCGCATCTGCGCCTTCACCCTTGCCCCCTTGGTGGGCCGTGGGCTCGGCCAGAGGTTCGGACCTCCGGCTGCGTCCTGCTCTTGGGGTCGCCGGACACCTTTCCTTGGTGACCTTCGCCTTCCGGTTTCACTCCGTCGGAGGTCCGGACCTCCTCCGTCCATTCTTGGCGGAGGTTCGGTCCTTCGGCCATCCTCGGGGCTTGTAGCCGCCGGGCGTCCCCATCGGCGACCTTCGCCTCCCCGGTCATGCCAGTAGCGGAGGTTTCTCTTTCCGAAAAAAAAACAAAAGAAGCCGAAAACGATATATGAGGGGTCAAGTGAATTTTTTTAGGGGACCTGCGCCTCGGAGCGGAGGTTGGGGCAGGAATTTTCCCCCAACATTCCCCCCTAGAGCACTTGGGCTAGCGCAGGTGGGCCAACGTTCTCTTCAGCCTCCCGCTCCTGTGGCGGAGGTCCCCCTTCCCCCCTTTGGTATTCCGCGCGCCGCCCACGTGTCACCTATTGGTTGGTGCGTCGTGCGACGTGACTTGATTTGACGGTTTGTCTTCCACCCGTCGGAGGCCCCCCCCCAGCGCCTATATAAAGGGGGCGCGGGCCATGCATGCCGTACTACAGGCTTGCCTGCCTTCGCTTCCACTACAGCTGTGGCTTCCGAGCTTCCTCCGCCTCCGCTTAGGGCCTCATTCTCGGGTCCTTACTCCCGCTTGCTTTGCGTTAGAGCCAGTGGGTGGTCTCGTTGCTTTGAAGATTGCATGGTAGACAGTGCGAAGGCCCGGGACTTTGAAGAAACTCTTTCGATGTCGAGGCTTCGCTTGCTGATTTGGTACCTCCGAGTCCCTCCCCGGAGATGGGCGGCAAGAATGAGAACATCACTTACGAGATTGGTCGTAAGCGTCGTCAACAAGATGATGCTTTGGACCACATGGTGACCGAAGGCTGGTTCGAGAAGGACAAGGCGGTGCTCCCTGGACGGGAGGTCGTCCCTGAGCCGCCCGGTAAGGATTACGCGGTGGTGTTCCGTGACTTCTTCACTTGCGGCCTTCGCTTCGTTCCTTGCAGATTTTTGAGGGATGTTCTAGACGAGTTTAGTGTACAGATACATCAGCTCACCCCCAATGGAATTGCTGCCCTTAGCAAGTTTGCATGGGCTTGTGAGTCTTACGGGGCTCCGCCGGACATTGACAGCTTTTGCCAATACCACGAGCTGCAGAAGCAACACAAGAAGTTGGACGGCGCGCTTTGCCAATACGGTAGCTGTTGATTCTTCCCCTAAGCGAAAGCAGGCCGAACCGAGGCTGGAGCTTTCGTCTTGCCGAGAAAAACAAATGGGACAAGGATTGGACCTTGCATTGGTTCTACGTGAGGACCCCGGCTATACCGGTGAGGAGGTCGGCGGCAAGAAGGTGACCCACTATCCCTTCGCTTCGTGATGACTCAGCCGGAGCAGCGCTTACTCCATCGCGCCCCTACTAAGCCAATCTGCTGCTCGGATCAAGGTGCAACCGAGCCTTCGCTCTGCCTTGCCGTTACTCGGGAGGTCGTGATTTGGTGGAGGAGATGGTCGCCGCCGACCGCTGGCGGCCGGGGCGAAGAACAGGCTCTCGTTCGTTTGGAGAACGTGCAGCTTCCTGTTTTTGGTGATGCTGGTGGTGTGCCTTTTCCTCGCTTTGGAGTGGTTCGCCCGGAGGATAAAACGGACGAGGCCTTCGTTCGTGAGGTTGAAGCGAAGGCCCAAGAAATTCTTGGGGAGATTTCGGATAAGGAGTATCTTGCCCGTCGTGCGGAGGCTGGCAACATGCCTCGTCTGAACCGTGTCTTTGAGGAGATGGGCATCACGTATGGCGATCACCCCGTGCTCTGGGAATTTGGTTGCTTCTATTCGCGAGAAGGAGGGCTGCTGGCTGCTTTGCTGCCGCTGAGGTGGGATCGGGTGGCGTCCCCAAGCTGCGGGGTCGTAAGCGCCGTGGAGCTTCTTCCCGGGGCCGGTGCGGTCGTGGGAAGAGGACACGCTCTTCAGTCCATGGCGTGGAGGTTTCCGAGCACGCGCAGGCGTGTCTGCTGGTGATGCTTTGCCTCCGGTAGCTCTTCTCATGTCTGCCGCTACTTCCCCCCCGCGGAGGTCGGGGCGTTGAAGCGGAGGCCACGGTGCGGGCTTCCTTGCTTGCGGTGGAGCATGCCCCCGCCAAGAGGGCACCTGTTGAGGCTACTGGGGCATCAGCCTCCATTCTCCCCTTTGCTAGTGTTTTTGGCGCGTGCTCCGATGATTCGGAGGCTTCGGTTCATGCCGTTGTTGGCACCGGAGGAGGGGCGGAGGTTCTCTCCCGCCAACCCACACCGCCTCTTGCGGAGGCTCCTGGTTCAGGTGAGCCTCCCTCTGGTCTTCCAGTTCCGGAGGTTGCAGCGCCGGCTCCAGAAGTTCACGTTGATCCTGTTGGTCAACCTGTCTCGGAGGCTTCTGGCGCTGCGGAGGCTGGGGCTGACGCTCTCTGTAAGTGCCCGCCGCTCTTGTCCTTTTGTTTGGCTTGTGCTGCTTCTAACGTCCCTCAGTGGGCCTTGCTCAAGTTCTTGCCCGAGATGGTGAGGCTGCTCCCGGGATTGACATGGCTCGCATCGACCTTGACCAAGCTCCCCGTGGGCCTCCTCCATTCACCGGACCTTCGTTCGGAGGTTTCCACGGTGCGGGCGAAGGTTTGGCTCGTTTTACTTTTCATTCTTTGCCGTTTTCCCTTGTGACCGTATTTTGATCTGCTTGGTGTTTTTCTTACGCAGGTGACTCCATGGAAACCTTAAGTGGGTGGAGTTCTGCCCTCCATAGCCTGCACAAGCAGCTTGGAGGTTTGCTGTTTTCTTCGTGCTGTTTATTGGTGTCAAACATTTTAGCTCATATCCTGAGTTTTTTTTTGTTTGCCCACAGGGGAGACTCGCAGGTATTTACAGGGGCTGGACTATTTCAATCTTCTGCGCCTGAACCTTGAACAACAGAGCGTGGTTTGTGTTCGCCTTCGCTTGCAGTTTGGTATTAGCTTTGTGTGCTTAACTTTTTTGATGTGTTAAACTTTTTTTTTGCGAGCCATCATATTGCGGAGGCTATGGAAGCTCGCTGTTCTCATGAAGTGCTGAGGCGTGATGAGGCCCTGGGTGCTCTCAAGGAGGAGGTTGAGACTCTGGAGGCCGAGAAGCAAGCCTTAGCTTCCGACTTAAAAGAGCTCCGCCCGTTCAAGAAAGCTGCTGAGGACCTCGACCTCAAATTGAAGTCGTCACAGAAGAATCTTGAAGATGCCCGGTCCGCCTCCCTGCTTTTGGAGGAAAGGCTAAAGAAGGCCAATGATGTTAATGCCAACCTCCGCACGGAGGTGGAGAGTGAAAAGCAGGCTGCCGCGACGCTGAGGAAGCAAGTGGAGGAGCTCCAAAAACAGTTGGATGAGGCGAAGGAGGCTGCCGTCACTGTGGCCAGCGCCTATTCTAACGCTATCCGCCGCTATGGCGGTGTTGCTCCCCCTCTTCCGGAAGATCCTTCTACCTCCGCTGTGCTGGACTGGATGCATTCCCGCCTCTCACACTTTCCTCAGTTTGTTGATGGCATTGCTGATTTTGCGGCTGTTTCTTGTGCCAAGAATTTGGTAAATGCCTTGATGGAGGTAGGGTGTGAGCACCTCCAGCTTCTGAAGGGGAAGGCTGCATATACGGACCCCAAGGAGGTTGCTTGGTCTACTCTCCGCATGCCTATGCGTGTTGTGCGTGATTTCATGCGCTACTGCTGGAGCCGTTTTGGCCGCACTTATGCACGCACGTTGGCCGAGGAACGCAACGCGGAGGTAACCGTGGTTTGTTTTATTTTGATTGGGCAGTTTGTTCTTTTTAGTTTTTAATAACCTCCGCTACGTTCTTTGTGGCGGCCGAGGCGCAGAGGGCGGCCAAGAAGGCGGAGGCTTTGAAAGCATCGCACCCGCAGTCTTCCAAGCGGGACCGAAAAGCCGGTGAAGACGCTGGAGGTGGATGCTTAGGCTTGGGCTCGAGTAGCTTCTAACTTAGAATTGATGCATAGTCCGGTTTGTAGACATGACCTCTGAGGGGTAGCTTTTGCTTAGTCGTTTGTTTTTTATTTCAAATTGCCTTGCGCAGGTGGCCTTGTTGGGACCTACGCAAGTGCTTGATGTACCTCCATTGACAATGATGAGGGATGGAGTTTATGTTAGCTGGCGGATGCTCGACTGCTGGCCTGATAACAATGTAAATGAAATGTTTAAGTTTGTCGTTGAAGAGCTTGAAGCCCCACACAGCGATTTCGTCCGTTCTTTGGCGTGGCGGGGTCCTAGTACCCCGCCTTAGTTCGCTTTGAATTGAGCTATGTGTTAATGTTGTATTAGGTTTCTCGCACCTTCGCGTGCGTGTTGTTGTAAGTTTATGTTTACGGTATATGTAATGAATGCTGCACGCTTGTAGGTTTTGTGAATCGTTGTTATATTGCGGAGCCTACAGCTTTTGGCGTAGGCTATTGTTTTCTCGTTTCTTTATTCCAGGCGTTTCTGCCTTCGCTGTTACATTTACATGCGCCATGTATGTTCTCTGGTCAGCCATATCCTGCCGGTTCGGTGGTCGTTTATAATCAAGTTGTAGCTGTTGAACTCATGCTTGGCCCCGTTGTTGTTCCGCTTTGACGCAAATGCGGGGGAGCCGTGCTTGCGCTTTTGCATGTTTTCTCTCACCTTGGGACCTTCGCACAAAGATCGCATGCTTGATCTGCGGTATGTTTAGTTGGCGCAGGTTCTTCCTTTAGTCTTGGGCTCTGCCCTTCAATCTTTACAAACTTTTGCGTGGTATCTTCCGGCTGGCGGTGGTGTTGTTTGCCTGGGAGTTGTTGAAGTAGAACCTTCGGTTTCAGGGGGATGTTACAAGCTTTTGCGTGGTTTCCCCCTTCTTCCGTTGGTCGTCCTAATTCTACCCTGGCGTACTGCGCCATGCTGGTTACAAGCTTTTGCGTAGTTTCCCTTTGTATTTGTACTTGGGGGAAACGCCTGCTTCCATCCTCTCCTTTCCCTCCTGTTTTCTTCCGAGTGGTCGGGGGGGTTGTTGATCCGTGGTTTATATATGGCCTTGGCTTATAAACGTCATTAAGTTTTCGGTGGTTGAGGTGGTTGCTGTCAGCTTTTGTTCTGGCCACATGGCATTTACTGAGTTTGGTTAGCATTTACTTTGGTCACGTGCCTGTTTTCAGACTGGTTTACGTTACGGCGGAGGTTGTCTTCCCGTGCTCTTCTGGTATTCGTGCGTTTTGCCGGGCCTTTGCCTAGAGTTATTTTGTAGCGGAGTTTGTCTTTTTTGGTTGCCTGGTGCCCATACCATTGGTAGGGTCTTTTTCCAGGTTTTATTTTTGAACGGAGGTTATCTCCTTTGATTGGCTGGTGCCCATACCATTGGTAGGGTCTTTTTCTAGGTTTTATTTTTGAATGGAGGTTATCTCCTTTGATTGCCTGGTGCCCATACCACTGGTAGGGTCTTTTTCTAGGTTTTATTTTTGAACGGAGGTTATCTCCTTTGATTGCCTGGTGCCCATACCACTGGTAGGGTCTTTTTCCAGGTCTGATTTTTGAGCGGAGGTTATCTCCAGCTCTACCAAGCGGTTGTCTGCCGTGGAGGTCCGGTTGGGCGTGCCTGGCTGTGCCGGCTCTGCCCAGTAGGTCCTCTTTTTCGCTATGTCGTTTTGTCGAATGTTAGCTGCCTCGTTGCTGGCAGCTTTTCGACCTTTTTGCTCGTGATGTGCTTTTTTTCTTTTTTTTCTTTTTAGGGGAGCCTCTTTCTATTTTCAGAGGTTGTTTACATAGACTCTGCCTCGTTAAAAACCTCACCTCCGCAAGGGAGCCCCCATGTGAGGAAAAGAGTGCAGGCCTGTCGCCAAGTGGCGAAAAAGGAAAATTACAGACCAAAAATGCTTATGTGCTGAGGGTACCTTCGCTTATATTTCCGCGCAGGTCCTCTTACACTAGATGTAATACTTTCTAAGGTTTACGGTGTTCCAGGTGTGAGTGGAGGTGTGACCTTCACTGTCTTCTAGTTTGAATGCTTCTTTGTTTGACGTCTGTTTAGCTATGAAGGGTCCCTCCCATTTTGGTTGCAGCTTGCCCGCCATATTTGCGTTTGGTTTCCTCCGTAGAACTAGGTCTCCGTCTACGATCAGTCTTCTTGTTACATTCTTGTCTCTCCAAGCCTTGGTTTGGTCTTGATATTTTACGATGTTGTCAAGGGCCTGCAGCCTTTCCTGCTCTATTCCTTCCTTCGAGCATTCTTCTTCCACTGTGTTACTGCTAGTTACGCGGAGGCTCTCGTGTTTTAGTTCTTCTGGCGTCATTGCTTCTTCCCCGTACATGAGTTTGAAAGGGGTGTATCCTGTAGCTCTGGTGGCTGTAGTGTTGTGTGACCAGACTACCCTTGGTAGCTCTTCTGCCCATTTTCCTTTGCGTAGGTTAAATAATGTTTTGGAGATTGCTGAGAAGATTTCTCTGTTTGCTCTTTCGACTGCCCCATTTGATTCTGGGTAGTATACTGATGCGAAGGCTAGTGTTGTGCCTATTGATTTGCAGTATTCTTTGAACTTATCTGAGTCAAACTGTTTTCCGTTGTCGACAGTTAGTATCTTCGGGACTCCGAATCTGCATATTATATTTTGCCAGAAGAATTTTTTTACCGCTTCTGATGTTATTGATGCCAATGGTTTTGCTTCTATCCATCTTGTAAAGTATTCCACGGCTACTACCGCAAATTTGAACCCTCCTTGTGCTGCTGGCAATGGGCCTACCAGATCCATGCCCCATCTTTGCAATGGCCAGATTGGCGGTATCGGTTGGAGTTCTGACGACGGCGAAGGTTGTTTGTTGGAATACAACTGGCAAGCTTCGCATGCTCTAACTAGCTCTTCAAAGATCCTTCGCATGACTTGGCCAATAGAATCCCTGTCTTAGGGCCTTCGCGACGAGGGGCTCTTGGTCCTATGTGTGACCCGCAGGTTCCCGCATGTATTTCTTTTAGCAACTCGCTGCCTTCCCTTTTGGATATGCACTTGAGCAGCGGTTGAACCACTCCTTTCTTATACAATTTTTTGTCTATCAGCACATATGACCTTGCCCTGTATTTCATTCTCTCCTTATCTGCTTTTGTCTCTGGATTGAATGTTCCTTTGAGCATTTGTATTATTTCGGCTCGCCAGTCTTGTTCTGATGTTACTAGTATCGCCTTTTCTGTTCTTTTCTCAGCAATGGAGGTTGCGTGTTTAGCTGTCTCTGCTTTCGTAAAATGTTCCTTCAGGCAATTCCCGTTATTTGCCGCGCCTTCGCTAGTTAGTCCGCCTCTCAGTATTTTCCCCCCTTGGTATGTGTCTCAGGGTGAAGCCTTGGAACTTTCTCTCTAGCCTTCGCACTTGCTCGAGGTATTTTGCTAACTCTGGCTCTCTTGCCTGGTATTCTTTCTCTACTTGGCCTGCCACAATCATTGAATCCGTTTTGACCAGAAGTCTGAATTCCCAAGGCCTTTGCCTTGTTGAGGCCTAGAATCAGTGCCTCATATTCTGCTATGTTGTTTGTTGCCTTGAAGTTCAAACGGGCTGCATATTTTATTTTGGTTCCTGATGGGGATATCAATACTGCGGCGGCTCCGGTGCCATTGAGTCCCCAGGCCCCATCTGTAAGTAGTACCCAACTTTGCTCCATTACATTCTGCAACCTTCGCTGCGAAGGTGTCCAATCCGCCACAAAATCTGCCAGTGCCTAGGATTTGATGGCTGTTCGTGGGACGTATGTTATGCAGTATTGTGACAACTCCGTGGCCCATTTGCCAATTCCACCGGAGGCTTCCTTGTTGTTTAGAATTTCTCCCAGCGGTTGCGACGAAGGTACTATGATTTCATGTGCCTGGAAATAGTGTTTGAGCTTCCTCGAGGCGGTTAAGATGGCGTAGGCTAATTTTTCTGCCTGGGTGTAGTTCAGTTTAGCTGCTGCGAGGGCTTCAGAAACGTAATAGACTGGTTGTTGTTCCTTCGACCTTCGCCTTCTTTTTCTTGTACTAGCACTTAGCTTGCTTGCGACATGATCGATGCTTGCCACATCTGAGGAGTAGTGTGGCGTCTTGCTCGTCTTGTTACTTTTAGGGTGTTCGCCAGATATTCTTTGAGCTTGTTGAAGGCGTCAGACTGCTCCTGCCCCCATTCAACTTTGTCGGAGGTTCGAGAGCTTTGAAGAATGGTAGGCTCCTTTCCCGCTGATCTTGAGATGAATCTGCTCGGTCTTGCAATTCTTCCGGTGAGTTTCTGCACTTCCCTTTTTGATGTTGGCTCTGTCATGGCCAGTATTGCCTTTGTCTTCTTCGGGTTGGCTGCAAT
This sequence comes from Chrysopogon serrulatus, assembly GCA_015844335.1. NCBI lineage: Eukaryota > Viridiplantae > Streptophyta > Magnoliopsida > Poales > Poaceae > Chrysopogon > Chrysopogon serrulatus. Next base: position 152,547 of record JADLZL010003099.1, on the reverse strand, counting down.
TCCCTCCGGTCCTACTATACACCCCAATATTTTGGCCTGGCTTACTGCGAAGACACATTTTTCTGGGTTTAACTTTAAGCCTGCGCTGCGGAGGTTGGCGAAGGTTTCTGCCAGGTCTTTGATGTGCTCCTCTTTTTCTCTGCTCATGACTATGATATCGTCAACATATGCAATGCCGTTTCTTTGGAACTGATCCCCCAAGACTTTACTTGTCATTCTTGCGAAGGTTGAGCCTGCGTTCTTCAAGCCTTCTGGCATTCTGAGGAAGCAGTATGTGCCGAAGGGTGTTGTGAAACTTGTCTTCTCTTCGTCCTCTTTGTTGAGCCAAATCTGGTGGTACCCTGAGAAGCAATCCAGGAGGGAAAATATTTTGCAGTTTGCGGCCCTATCCAGGGAGGTGTCTATTCTTGGGAGCTGGAATGCATCCTTTCTACATGCCTTGTTTAGGTCTGTGAAGTCTATGCACATCCTCATTTTTCCATTGCTCTTGGGCACGAGTACAATATTCGCTAGCCAGTCTGAGTACTTGACTTCTCTTATCACCTTTGCATCTAGGAGTCTTTGAACCTCCGCCTTAGCTGCTATAACTCTGTCCTCAGACATTTTTCTTTGTTTTTGCTTTTTTGGTCGGATGGCTGGGTTAACGTCCAGGTAGTGCTGTATGACGTCTCTAGACACTCCCCGGAGGTCTTCCGCAGACCATGCGAAGGCATCTTTATTTTCTCTTAGGGCTTCCACTAGCTCTATCTCTTGTTGACTTGTTAGGTTTGAGGCTATTGTGATCTTTCTGTCTGGTCTGGACTGCTCCAAGCACACTGATTTCGTTGTCTTTTCATCTTTTCTTCCAGCTTTGAAGCTTGTTTTCCCTTTGGGCATATCCGGAGGTTTCCCCTTCTTGATTCTTCTTCTTCCACAGAATTGACGTTCCTGCTTGAGCTGTGTATTGTTCTTTCTATGTTTCTTGCTTCTTTTTCGCTTCCATAGACTGTGATTACACCGTGCAGCGCTGGTAGTTTCATACAGAGGTAACCCATGTGGATTGCTGCGCCAAACTTGTTAGAAAAACCCCTGCCTAGAATGGCGTTGTAGGGATAGTTTAGATCGACGACATCGAAGGTTATATATTCCGTTCTGGCATTGCTCTGATTCCCAAAGGATACCGGGAGTGCAATTTTCCCCATTGCCTCTACCTTTCTTCCCCCGAATCCAACGAGGTGAGATTCCGAAGGTTGCAGCTGGTTCCTGCCGAACTGCATTTTGTCGAAGGTGCTTACAAACAGTATATCAGCGGAGCTTCCTGGATCCACCAGAATTCTTTTTATTTCCCATGCTGCTATGTTCGCTGTTATTACCATCGCGTCAGTGTGGGGGTAACTTTCTAATTTCAAATCTTGCTCGGTGAAGGTTATTGGCATTCTGGACCATTCCGTGGCTCTGACATGGCCTTGGACTGCTACGTTGTTTACCAAACGGAGGTGGTCCTTCTTTTGCTTTTTGGTTTGGAACTCCATTGCTGAGCCTCCGCTAATTGGTAGTATCAGGCCGATGGTTGGTAGGGGGTGGTGGGGGTTGTGTTGATTTTCCTGGTTTGGCTCTTGTTTTGCTTGGCCTGTTGGCTGCATTTGCGGCTGTTGGGGTGGGAGTGGCGGAGGTGGCGGTAACGCTTCGTAGGTTCTGCCTTGGGGTTGGCTATCTAGGTAAGTTATGCTAGGTGGCCTTGGGTGGCTATAGGCTGGTGCTTGCTCTAGCCTGTATTGGTTTGGATTTGCTGTTAAGCCTGCATGCGGAGGTGCTGGGCGACATGCAGGTAGGTGGCTTGGGAAGTATGCTGCTGCTAGTGTTGAGGGGTGTATCTGGGTGCTGTTTAAGGCTGAGTATATCGGACAGTATTGGCTTTGCCAGTTTGGTGCGGAGGTGTGGTTAACTTCCCTGGGTTGCTGGTGTGACGGTGCCTCCGCCTCTTTCCTCTTCTTCATCCTTTCCTGGGTTTCCTTTGCTTCTGGGCAGTCTTTTGTGACATGCCCCTTGTCTTCTCCGTGGAAAAAACAATACGACTTCTTCCTGTTGTTGCTAGAATTGCTGTTCCAGTTCTTTCCTGTGCTTTGCCTCGGATAGTTTTTGGTAGGCTGCGGAGGTGCCGGTGTGCCTGACTGTTGGTTTAGCTGGGTTTGTTGATCTACACTCATTACTTGCTTGTTTTGGGGCTCTTTGTTTTTGTAGCCTCTCCCCGAGTCGAAAGGTGCGCTTTGTTTGCGTTTTGGGATTGTTTGTATTGATTTTGCTCTTCCACCCTCTTCCGGAGGTCGTTGTCTGACTTACAGTATTTTTCGAACTCGGAGTACAACGCTTCCATAGTTTCAGGCTTTTCCCTGGCTAGGTGTGCTGCAAACGGACCAATCTTCAGTCCTTTGACCGCTGCTTCTATTGCTACCTCTTCTGGTACGTTAGGAGCCTTCGCTTTCAGCTGGACAAAGCATTGGTAGTATTCTCTTAGGGACTCGTCTTTTTGTTGCTTGCAGTGAAACAGGTCTGACGCTGTCAGCGACTCACTTGAGAACCCTTTGAAGTTGGTCATGATTTTGTCGCGCAGGTTCTCCCACGAGTAGATTGAGCTTGGCTTGAGCATAGAATACCAAGCAAGTGCATCCCCCTCAGCTGCGATGACGAAAGATTTTGCGAGAACCGCGTCATTGCCCCCTGCGGAGGCTACCGCTGCTTCGAAACTCATGATGAACTGCCTGGGGTCGGTCTTTCCGTTGAATTTTGGTAGTGTGATTGGCTTATACCCCATCGGCCATGCCGCCGTTTGTAATCCCTCTGACAGTGGGGATTTCTGGTCCACTGTCCGTGTTTGGGCTGCGCCAAAGGTCGCGAAGGCTGGCCCCTGGCTGGGTGCGCCTGACTGGGGTTGGGTGGTAGCGAAGGTTGCAAAAGCTGACCCTTGGGCGGGCATTCCTTCCTGTGTCTGCGCCATGAGCATGCTTTGTATTTCTGCTTGCAAGATTGCCATTTGTTGCCTTGTTTCTGCAACGGCTTGGGAAGTTTGTGCCGCCCTCTGCCTTGCGGCGAAGGCTGCTGCAACTCTCTCCCTTTCTGCTTGCAAGGCTTGTAGGCGAGCTTGAACTTCGCCGCAACTCATCTTACGGCGTTGCGGTGTTGTTGGTTCTGGCTCTTGGGCTGTAGCCGGTTCATCGTTGCTTTGCAGTGGCTCGACGGTGTTATCCTCCGCGCCGCCTTGTGCCGGTTCTGGTGTCGGAGGATCTGCGTAGGTCTTTGCGCCTTTGCCTTTGGCCTTTCTGAGAGGTGCCTCCGCCTTGAGCGCTTTTAGGCTGTTTTCTTTTTCCAAGGTGGCATGTCTGGGTTTTTGTTGGCTAACCACGGTGGGCGCCAATGTTGGCGGGAATAGCCGCACTTAGGAGACCTGGAGGCTGGGGAGTGAGCGGAGGTCCCCTGCTTGGTTGAAGGTCTACACCTCCGCCCAAGCCCGGGTCCCACCAATGCCTCTCTCTCACCAGTGGATTCAGTCAATGAATCTCGGAAACGGTGCCTGAATGGTAAATGCTCTCATTAAATTCTCAACAACCTTTACAACAGTCCTGAGTCCCCCTCTTTATAGGTGACTACTAGACAGTTCCTCTCTAAACTATTACATATCTGCCCATCAAACCCTAGGGGCAGTTCGGACCTAGCTCTAACCGCTATTTTTCTTCCCAGGGGCAGTATGGACATCTTCCCTTGCCGTGCCGTGGGCCGGGCCGCATCCGTGCCTTCACCCTTGCCCCCCTTGGTGGGCCGTGGGCTCGGCCGGAGGTTCGACCTCCGGCCTGCCCCCCTGCTCTTGGGGTCGCCGGGACACCTTTCCTTGGTGACCTTCGCCTTCCGGTTTCACTCCGTCGGGAAGTCCGGACCTCCGTCCATTCTTGGCGGAGGTTCGGTCCTTCGGCCATCCTTGGGGCTTGTAGCCGCCGGGTGTCCCCTACTGACGACCTTCGCCTCCTGGTCATGCCAGCGCGGAGGTTCCTCTTTCCTGAAAGAAACAAAAGAAGCCAGAAACGATATATGAGGGGTCAAGTGAATTTTTTTAGGGGACCTGCGCCTCGGAGCGGAGGTTGGGGCAGGAATTTTCCCCCAACAATACCTATAATGGAGTAGCATCCACAAAGGAAACTGAGGGCGCTGACTCTGCAGTAACACTTCGGGCATAGTTAGCATCTACGCCAATGCTTGGATGAGTTCGGCGGTTGGGTCACCTGGATGGTCCGATTCATTATTAAGTTAATCAACAAAATCAGTGAGTAATTGTTTTTATAATATAAATTTGAACAGAGAACTCCAGATCATGGAAAATAAATAAGAAGATTTGAACAGTGCAAACCAAAGGAAATAGAATAATTAAAATAAATAAACTAAAGAATTGAATGTTGCTACAAATTTTGCAAGAATGACATAAGCATGACATTTGCCATGTACTAAAGATGTGCTGGTGTTTTCAAAACACGGGGGTTATTCTACTTCTACTCTTTGTGCATGCATGCATGCAGCATCTGATGAGAACAATGGTGCGGCTTTGGATCGGGCAACGGTGGCAAGCAGCAGGAAGCAAGTTTGCTCGGCTGCTAGGGAGGCCGCAATAACAACGGATGGAGGACTTGCAGGACGGAAAATCTCGGTACAATCAGTGGGCACAACGCTGCATACCCTGGTGTTAGATTAATTAATTAATACTTCTAGTGTTCGTCAATGAGCAAACACAGCAGAGATCCGATGCCAAGGACGATGGTGCTTACCCCGACGGTAGATGGGTACGCCAGGCGGCCGTCTGTGGGCAACGCGGCAGACGATTGGATCATCAGAGGGACTCAATCACTTTGATCGCGGCACGCGGTGATGCAAAACACCCTAACTCAATGAACTTGTTGACGATCATGAAGAAAGAAGAAACGACCGGCGGCCAAGATGGAGCACACATGGCAACAAACTCTAGTTAGATAGACTCTTTGTCACGGGTCGTTGTAATCTATGTTGTTAGTTTCCACGATGGCCATACCTATCACGTTCTTTTTGCATGGCATCAATGTAATCACGTTTCGTTAGAAGAGGCTCGGCCGGTAATTCTCGGGTACGACCAATAAAGATTATCTCGGTTATTTTTTTCTCCCGATGGAATTTTTTTATTTATAATGGCATAGGTGGGTAATTTTCTAGAAAACAAAATTAGATCCAATGGTCGTAGATGGCTAGAGTTATTTATTTGATGGTCTGATGTTTCTGATTTATGTGAGAATTTCTAGTTATTTATCTTTTTTTTCTAGCGCATCTGAGGAGAATTAATGTGGAGGCTTCGTTGCGGCCTCTAATTAGTAATAGTAAGATTAGGATATCTTTCGTGGGTTCAGAAAACTTTTAGGTAGGTCACAAGCACTTGCAAGTTGGAAATAATATACATGAGTTCATTATCTCCAACAGAGAATTTTGTAATTACGTACCAGTACCACAGCGTACCATCCAAGGCCGGCCGGCGTTTGGTACTAGTAGTTCATAAGTCCCTCTCTTAATTTCCTTGGAGATGATGATCCGAAGAAAGTTCACAAAACTAAGACTAGTATTTTTTAAAGTTTACTAGGTTTTAAATGAGCTATGTTTGGGCAGTATCTGTTTGTTTGCATTGAACAACTTGGATGCAGAGCACAGAGTAGATTGGCTAGGTGTTCGAAAAGTGTTTCAGCACGCTACTAGTTTAACTGGTGTAACTGTAAACTGGGGATGGTGATATTTACCTAACACAGGAGGTACTAGCGGCAGCATGTGGCCCAAATTTAAATTTGCACTAGAACGACAAAAGCATCAATCCATCAGTTACGACGCAGTCCACTGGGAAAAGGGTCTTTCCACGCGGGGTCCTCCACCTCCATAGATAGATTACATAAAAGTAGAGATCAGCCCATGTTTTTATACATTCTTGTTGCAGCAGTACTATACTAACCCCTGGATGTCTCCTCCATAGAGCATAGTCCATACCCACAGTGTCAACGCATGATGAAAGCGAGCCCCGATCTTCTCAGGTTCTGAGGCAGCAGCTTTGGAATTGGATCCTCCGTGCAACCCTGAGTCCTCCAACAGGTTAGTGATCGATTCTCTACCACTGATTTCTCTCCATCCATGGCAAAAGCACTTTCGTACTGCCTTGTAGTAGTAACCTCTGCTTCGCTGATCCGTAATTAAGCATGTTAGCGATGGGTCTCTTGTTAGTGTCTATATCTATACTATTAAGTTTGGAAGTAGATGACTTGGGATCCTAAGGCTATCTGCACCGCGTCCGCTATCCGCGTCCGGTACTTGCGGATAGTGGACGCCCTGCGCCGCCATGGCCGGAAGGTCGAGCTCGCCTCGCGCCATGGCGTCGGGATTGGTGGTGGCGGTGCCTGTACCTCCCATGGCGGCTGCACGCCCCGGACCCACGTGAGCCGAGCACGAAAGAGGGAGCTGCGCCGCGCGTCTGCTCCGCCCGCCTCCGATTCGAACCCGCATGGAGCCGCCGCACAAAGCTCTCCCTCCTCGGAGCTCGGACGGCCAGAGGAGCAAGCGGCGACCAGCAGCAGCACGAGGAGGATGGGCGTGATCGGGGAGATGGGGAAAGGATGGAGGCGAGAGAGAATGGGGAGGGAGGACATCCGGTGGAATAAAAAAAGAAAAAAAAATTGACATATGGGCCCCGTTGATATAGAGTAGATATATAGAGGATGGATGAGTGCGAGAGAAATTGATATAGAGGAGAGAATTTTGATGACCAGGACAGAAAATTTCTTTTAGAGGATGAATTTAGAGTACGAAGAGTGTGGATAGCCTAACCCGGCAAATAGGACTTCATGGAACGTAGACCCTGCATGATGCTGGATTTCTGGTTAAATTTACACTAGACATGGTTTTTCTAAGGATTGTTTAATTTCTTTCCAGTTCCTGCTTCTGAGTTGTAATCTAGCATAAGTTACATAGACAAGGCCTAAATTTGAAAATTTCCTGCCATTTACTATTATTTTTGCAACAAAATAGATTACTATATGCAATTATTAATGATTATTAATGTGTCCTTGCTTTATGCTCTCTGCCCTTGTGTGGGAGGACCAGAGGAGGCGGTACATCCCCGTTCTGTCACAGGTTCCAAAGGACAATACTTCCTGTGTTGTATTTCTGCTGTTGAATATACGATGCTAGAATAGTTCCGTCGACCCCTCGTTTTGAGGTGAAAGGAAAATTCATATATTTGCAATAAATAGAAGATGAGCGACTACTGTAGAACGGTACTAGCATTACCTGTTCTAAGACCATTCCTACCTCTGTTCTCCACAAACACACTGGGTTTCAATTCGGACATCAAATTTCCTGAATCAGAAATCATTCCATAGGGTGCTTGCTGAGTAAGTGAAACACATTTCCTGCAGGTCTCTAAATTATACTCTGATATTTGTTTCGGTTTCCACCTGTATATTTTAACGTTACAGCTTGGTCCTGTTTGTTTTATTTTCTTTGCAATGAAACAGAAGATTATAGAAAGATTACTCTTTTCAACCGAAAAACTGCATATCGCAGAGTCCCGCAAATTCTAAGTCCTTAGTATATAAACTTTACAATGTTTTGGAAAACAAAAAATTCAATAAAAACACTAAGTAGCTAGCTATACAAAGATATTCACTGGCTGTATCGATATTGATGCTTTCAGCCTCCGGGTGTGACCAGGGAAACTGCGAGCTCGGTTTTTTGGAGTAACCCGAGATGGAGAAGACGGCGCTCAGCCTGGCAAAATCAATCCTCGGCAGCGCCATCAGCAAGGCGGTGAAGGCCGCCAGTACTGAGATAAGCATGCTGATAGGCGTGCAGAAGGAGATGTGGTAAGCATTCAGCAACTTACTCCCAGCTGCCATTCACAGCGCAACTAGGAAGCTCACTGTCCAGACATCTAGATTTTTCATGCTTCAAATAAATGACTGACTAAGTAGTTTCGTGATTGAGGACTGGAATCAACATCCAGTAGCATCCTCTTCATGTTACTTTGACCATCCCACCACATATATATAGTAGCATCACAAAATTCAAAGTTCCATGTGCCTTAAACTCCTTCCATGAAGGTGCGAAACTGCTTGTGCTAAGTGAAAGGATGTTGGATATAGAATTGGGTCATATATATTGTTTCAAAAGGAATTGGGACATGTATGTGAGACAAATTTATTTCTTACCGGAACATAATGTAATTTATTTCGACTTTTGCTCCACAGGTTCATCAAAGATGAGCTAAAAACCATGCAAGCATTCCTGCAAGCTGCTGAAGTAACAGAGACAAAGGATAGACTAGTGAAGGTCTGGGCAGAGCAAGAGATCTGTCCTATGACATTGAAGATTGCCTTGACGAGTTTATGGTCCATGTGGGGAGCCATAGCTTGTCAAAACAGTTGATGAAGCTCAAAGAACGTCATCGAATAGCTATCCAGATTCGCAACCTCAAATCAAGAATTGAAGAAGTGAGCAGCAGGAATAGGCGCTACAAGCTAATCAAGACGGAATCCTCCAACATCACTGACGACATGGATTCCAATATGGAATACATTCGCAACAATGCAGCTTGCAACATTGATGAAGCAGAACTTGTGGGCTTTGATGCACCTAAAAAGGAGTTGATTGCTTTGATTGATGTCACTACTATGGACGGTCCTGATAAGGTAATATGTGTGGTTGGCATGGGTGGTTTAGGAAAGACTACTCTTGCAAGGAAAACTTATGGAAGCAAGGAGTATTATCTGAAGAGCTTTCCTTATAGAGCTTGGATCACTGTGTCACAGTCATTTTCTAGGATGGCGATACTCCAAGACATGGTCAGTAAACTTTTTGGTGTTGATAAACTGAATGAGCTCTTAAAACATCCTGCTGCAAAAGTGATGGAAGAGGGCCTTGCTAAGTACCTGAGGATAGAGCTTCAGGATAAGAGGTACTTTATTGTTTTTGACGACCTATGGGCTAAAGATCACTGGGACTGCATTCGTTATATTGCACTTCCTAAGTCAAATAACCGAGGTAGCCGGATAATTGTTACTACTAGAGATATTGGCTTGGCTATGCACTGCACTTCATCAGAAAACTATATCTACCGTCTGAAGCACCTACAAACACATGACGCCATAAAGTTGCTACAATGGAAGACAAAGATAACACATGGTGACATGAACAATGATGAGAACCTGAGAACACTAGTTACAAAAGTAGTGAAGAAATGTGGATGTTTACCTTTGGCAATACTCACAATAGGAGGTGTTCTAGCTACTAAGAAGACAACAGAGTGGGAAAGATTCTATAATAAGCTCCCTTCAGAGCTTGAAAGTAACCCAAGCCTTGAAGCAATACGGAGGGTGGTGACCCTCAGCTACAACCACTTGCCCTCACATCTTAAGCCATGTTTTCTATATCTCAGCATTTTCCCAGAGGATTATGAAATCAGAAGAAGTCATCTGGTAGATAGATGGACAGCAGAAGGTTTTGTAAGAGCAAAGGTTGGGACAACCATTGATGAGGTAGGGAAAGAGTACTTTGATGAGCTAATGGGTCGAAGTATGATTCAGTCATCACAATTGGGTATAGAGGGAAATGTTAAAAGTTGTCGAGTTCATGACATCATGCGTGATATCATAGTCTCAATTTCTAGAGAAGAAAATTTTGTGTACTTAATCCAGAGTAATGGAAATCATGTACCAGAGGAGAACTTCCGTCATGTTGCATATCACGATAGCAAATGCCGAATGGAAACTATGGATTGGAGGCATATTCGATCATTACCCCTTTTAACCGAGGGGTCTGGTGATCAGATTCTGAATCTCACACCTTCAATTTCATCACCTAAGTTGAGGATGCTAAGAGTTTTGGATTTTGTGGGTAGCAATTTTACAATAACACAAGAAGGTATAAAGAGAATAGGGCTATTGTGTCACTTGAAATATCTGAAAGTCAGGGCTTATTATCAGTCAAATATCTATTCACTTCCAAGTGGCATTCGAAAAATGCAAGGCCTTCAAATTTTGGACATGGGATTCGCTTATATTACAACTCTACCAACGGAAATAACTAAACTTCGAGATCTCCGCATCATCCGCTGTAATAGGTATGGCTATGAGTATTTAGATCCTGATAAACCAGCGGCTTGTTTGGTTGGCACACTGCGCTTGCCAATCCTAATGTTTGATTCAGACAAGCGTGCCTCAGCAATTGATGATCTGCATATGGGCTACTCTAGTGGTTGGTCCAGGACTGGTGGAGGTGGAGTGAGGATTCCGAGAGGAATTGGCAACTTAAAAGTGTTGCAGATATTAGAGTCTGTCGATATTAGAAGAACTAGCAGCAAAGCAGTTGAAGAGCTTAGTGAACTGACCCGATTAAGACAATTAGACATGGCAACAGCAGGGGCTTCCAAGAAAAAGTGTAAGATACTTTCTGCATCCATTGAGAAGCTCTCTTCCCTTCGTTCTCTCAATGTGTCGGCCGGCAAACACCAGGATCGAGGGCTTGGAAGGTTCATTTCTTCTTCCTCCCCTCCTCCCCACCTGAGGAGCCTCTGTTTGGATGGATACATAGGAGAGATGACCAACTGGTTCAGGACACTTACACAACTGGTGAAGATTTCCTTACGGCGTAGACAGCTAAAGGAAGATAAAACCATGGAGATACTTGGGGAGCTGCCAAAGCTCATGCGTCTTCAGTTTTTCATCGAGGCATACCTTGGGGAGAAATTAGTGTTCGGAACTAGAGCATTCCCGAACCTGAGGACACTTGATATTTTTTTGCGTCTGGACAACCTGAAAGAGATTAGATTTGAGGAGGGCGCATCCCCTCAGATGGAAAGGATTGAAATCATGGGCTGCATTTTGAAGTCAGGGATTATTGGTGTCAAGCACCTTGCCCCCCGCGCCGTCGCCGGCGATGGCCCGCCCTAGATCCATTCCTGCCTCCTCCTCCGCCCTCGTGCGGCTAGCCTAGGTTTGGTGCCCTCTTCCTCCTCCTCTCTCCCTTCCTCCCTCCTGCCTTCCGCCTCACTGCCGCTCCCCCCCTGTCCAGATCTGGTTGGTCCGTGCCCTCCGCCATGGGTGACGGGTCATCGCCGCTGCACCATTGGAATCGGGAGGTTGAAGCTGCCCTGGAGGCCGGTTCGCCCGGCCGCCTCCTTGAGGCCCTCGGCTCCGCGCCTGGAGGGCCTAGGGAGGTTGGTGCGCCGTCCGGCACCGCGTGGGCAGATCTGGCGGATGAAGACCTACCCCCACCTGCGGACTTCTTCATCGGCTCACCGGGGCTGCTTAGAGATCCTCGACGGCGGTCCTCTCGAGCGTGTGGCTCACGAGTGACTCGGAGGATTTCTCGACTTCTCGACTCCGACGGATCCCCCTCCCCTCCGCCGTGCAGGGAAAGGGAAGGAGGTCGCACTCCACGGCCGCCGGCGGAGGCGGGCTCGGCGCCACCGTCGTCGTCGACGCCCCTCTGGTTTTATGGCGGCCGCTCGCGCACCCACCCGTGCCGTCGCAGGTGAGCCCCCGTGGTGCTCGGGGCTCATCCCCTACGTCTCGGCGGCGCACCCGGCCGGGCGCGTGGGTCCCCGACGCAGACGGCTTCTTCCGGGTCCAGAGCCGCCCGGTTCGACAGATCGTGCACTCCCCTCGGTCGCCGGGGTGGGTGCCGCCCGAGTTCGGGGCACTGTGCTTCAGTGTCGGCCCCAGGCACACCAAGGCGTCCTGCCATCGGCCGGAGAAATGCTACAATTGCTGGTCGGAGGGCCACCACGCGGCGTCGTGCCCCCTTCCGGCCTTGGGCTTCATCTGGTGCCAAGCGTCATCGGTCCCCGTGCGGCACGGCTGTCGACCGGAGGGTGGCTCGTCGTGTCGTCCACGGTCGGGGCTCGGTGGACCGCGGTCTCTGCGACATCGGCCTCCACCAGCGGCTCAACGGTCGCCCCACCATCTGCGCTCGCTCCCCTTCCCCCACGGCCACCGTCCCCCCGGGCGGACACGGTTTCGGTGGCCGGGGTCCAGCGGCCCGGGAGGGGTCCCCTCCATCTGCGCCCGCTCTCCGTCCCCCGCCTCGCCTCCGCCCTCCCCCCCGCCACCACCGCCGCCACCGCTTCCCGATCACTGGCGTTTGCGGTGGCGAGAAAGAGGTGGTCCTCGACCCGTCTCACTGGGCATCCCCGAGTTGATACCGCTGGCGCGTGGCGCGGTGCCGTTCGGGGCGCCGGCCCCCCAGCCATTGCAGTCACACTTCGTCGTCGTCCCTCGCCCGGCGGAGATCCAGGCCTCGGAGGATGCCACAGGGCTGGCCCTAGTGGCCACGGTGGGGGGCACGCGACCTCCTGTGTCCGTCCCCATGGTACAGGCCTACCTACGAACTACTTTCGGCTTGGAAGACGACGAGTTCGATGTCCGTCATCACTCTCCATAGGACTTCATCGTGCGGTTCAGGCATCATGCGGACAGGGCGCGAGTTCTTGCGGCCAGGCCGGGTGGAGCTCTGCTGCCACTGGTGTGGAGGCCCTGGCTGAGGACCTGCCAAGGGTTGGCTGCCAAATTCAGGTTCTGGGTGGTGGTCGCCCTCTCCCGCGTCCCTCTGCACGCTCGGAATCTTTCGGTAGCCCAGACCATCCTTGGACCGTCTTGCGCGGAGCTAGCCCTCTCGGACATCCATGACCGGCCGGAGGACGACGACAGGGAGTTCTTCATCTTCGCCTGGTGCTGGCACCCCAACTTCATCCAAGAGCGACAGGTCATATACATTCCGGAACCTCACATTCCGGGTGTTCCTGTGGAGGACCATCTTCCTGGACGCTGGTACCTGGTGCGGATCAGAGTGGTTGCCTTTCAAGACTGGTCCACCCCACCGGCTTCTCCGGGTGGTAACGATGGTGGCCATGACGGCGATGTTGATGTCGACCATGGTGGCAATGACGACCCAGGGGACACGGATGATGCGGCTGACCATGACGGCGAGGTGGAGGACTGGCCTACCCCGCGGCGAGACAGCGCCGACAACGACTCTTCACCGGACAGCAACTACAATGGGTATCACCCGGGCATGTCCGGCGCGGCTTCTCTGGTGCCTGCTCCGGACGCCAGCGCCTTGTCGCCATTGGACATGACTCCTTCCATGTCAGTGCCTCGGCCTTCACCGCGCTCTGGGGTGGTGGGCTGTTTCCTTAACCTCGCGCCGGCTCTGCTACACGACGCACGGAGCACCTCTACGCCACCGCCAGCTCACGTGGACTGGTGGGCCGCCGAGGTAGACACCGAGTTGGCTGGCACTGTTGGGGGCGAGTCTGTGGGTGCGGTCACTGCGGGCGACTGCTCCTTGGTGGACGTTGGAGCGTCGGCAGCTGTTGCTGGAGAGACCGAGTAGCATCCCCCACCGAACCCCTCTTTCACCCCGGAACGAGCTTCACCGACCGTGACCCGGGCGCGTCTGGAGGAGAGCCTCTGTGTCCCGCTCCAGACCCCCATTATCCGTGGCCCGCCGCAGCTTCGTCGCTCCAGGACGCCCAACCCCGCCCAAACCCTGCGGTGTAGCGCCAGGATCGCTGCGGCGCCGCGGGAGTCCAACACCACGGCTCTGGCGCAGGTGATCCTTTTGAAGAAGCTGGGTGAGCATGCCTCCCCTCGGTCCTCCGGGATGGATACGGCCAAGCTGTGCAAGCAGGCATTTCGACGGCCACTTTCCGACAGCTGCTACAACAATCTCCAGACGCTCCTCGGCTCCTAGTTTGATCCGGTGGCCCTCAACCTGAATATGCTTGGCCTGGAGGCGAACGGGGCCCTGGGGCTCTGAGTCTGCTCGGTCCGTCCGTTGTGCGCAACATCTCTGTTCCTTATGTCGACAAGAAACTCTTGTTTTGTGTGGAATGTGCGCGGCCTCAACGCCAGGGCGCGCCGTTGTGTGGTCCGCGAGTTTGTGGTTCAGCATCTTCCCTCCCTTGTCTGCCTTCAAGAGACCAAGCTGGCAGATGTCCCAGCGGCTCTAGTGACTGATCTTCTTGGGCCCTTGTTTGATTACGATTTTGTGCCTGCGCTGGGGACGGCCGGGGGAGTTCTTGTTGGATGGCGCCGGGACCGCTGGAACGTGCTCGACGTGGTCCATGGCCGGTTCTCCTTGTCGATCAGGGTGGCGTCTGCTGACTCGCCTGACCCTTGGTGGCTAACAGTGGTTTATGGACCACAACTTGACAACGACAAGGTTGAGTTCCTCGGTGAACTTCTTTCGTTCAGGGATGCTAACCCGGGATCGTGGCTGGTGGGGGGAGACTTCAACATGATCCTTTGCGCGGAAGACAAGAACAATGATCTTCTTGATAGGAGGGGCATGCGACGGTTCCGCGCTTTTATGGATTCTGCACACCTTCAAGACGTAGCTCTGTAGGGCAGGCGGTTTACGTGGTCGAATGGTCATGACACACCGACCTTGGAGCGGCTCGACCGCTGGCATCCATGGAATGGTTCGCTTTGTTCCCTTACCACTGCATGCGCCCGCTGTCTTCAGACTGCTCAGATCATTCCCCGATCTTTCTGCTGTTGGACTCTACCCCGGGAATGGCCAGACGTTTCCGCTTCGAATCTTTCTGGTCCAAGTTGCCAGGGTTCCTAGAGGCGGTACAACTCGCGTGGTCTCATTCCCTAGACCACGCTGACCCTTGCCGAGTTCTCGATTTCAAGCTCCGGAATGTTGCGCGGGCGCTGCAGAGCTGGAGCGCTACCAAGGTGGGTAGCGTTCGCTTGCAGCTGGCACTCGCTAGGGAGGTGGTGTTGCGCCTTGATGAAGCTCAGGAGTGTAGGCCCCTGGATCCGCGTGAATTGGAATTGAGGAAGGGGCTGAAGTTGCGGACTCTCGGATTGGCCTCGCTGGCAAGGACAATTGCTGGCAGCGTTCAAGACTCACTTTCCTAGCTGAGGGCGACGCCAACACACGCTTCTTCCACCTTCAGGCGTGTCATAGGCGGCGGAAAAACACAATTGCCTCGCTCCACCTTGATGGGGCCGACGTCTACGACCAACAGCTCATGGAACAGGCGGTTTACAATCACTTTAATTCGCTACTGGGGACTAGCTTTGCGCGAACCAGGAGGCTCAACCTCGCCACGCTCGGCCTCATACCCGCTGAGCTCCATGCGCTGGAGGTGGCCTTCACGGAGGACGAAGTAAAGAAGGTTGTCATGGACATGCCGAACGACAAGGCGCCTGGGCCGGACGGTTTCACCGGACTCTTCTACAAACTGACCTGGGACATCATTAAGGTTGATCTTATGCGCATGTTTCATGCGTTCTGGGCACTGGACACCAGGAGTCTCAACCACCTCAACGGGGCCTACTTGGTGCTGTTACAGAAGAAGCCCAATCCGGAGCAAATTGGTGATTACCGGCCATTAGCTTAATCCACAGCGTGAGCAAAATCCTTACCAAATGCCTAGCCAACCGCCTGGCCATGGTGCTTGATGGGATGATTGCAAGAAACCAGAGCGCATTCATTAAAGAGAGGTGCATCCAGGACAACTTTCGTGTCATTCGACTCACATGCAAGGCCCTCCACCGACGAAAAATTCCCTGTTTGCTACTCAAGTTGGATTTAGCAAAGGCGTTTGACTCCGTTTGCTGGACGTTCCTGCTTGAAATGCTTCAGCACCTGGGTTTTGGTTGGCGCTGGAGAGACTGGATGGCGGCGATTCTGAGCACGGCTAGCACCAAGGTGCTGTTAAACGGTTCACCAGGCAGGCGTATTTGTCATGCGAGGGGGTTGCGCCAGGGCGACCCTTTATCGCCAATGTTGTTTGTGCTCGCGATGGAGGCCTTCAACCGTACGTTTCAGTGGCTACATGACACAGGCGCCCTCTCTCCGTTGGGGCAAGGCACAGGCATCCGGAGAATCAGCCTTTACGCAGATGACGTGGTGATCTTTATTCAACCTTTATAGATGGACCTTCTCTCGGTCAAGTGGGCTTTGCAGCTGCTCGGCGAGGCCTCGGGTCTCTTTGCTAACTTGGACAAATGTGTGGCGACTCCTATTGGCTGCTCTGAGGATGAGGTCGGCCGGACTCAGTCTATTCTCGCCTGCCGGGTGGACTCGTTCCCGAGCAAGTACCTGGGCATCCCACTCTCGATCTTCAGGCTCACTAGGAGCGACGAGCAGCCGCTTATCGACTCCATCGCGGCACGCATCCCTGCTTGGCGGGGTAGCATGCTCAACGCAGCGGGCCGGCGCACGCTGGTGAAGGCTACCCTCTCGACGGTCCCTGTTCACATGGCCATGGCCCTGAGTTTATCGCCTTGGGCGATTCTGCAGATTGACAAGTTGAGGAGGGCCTTCATCTGGGGCGGCACGACCCAGATTGCTGGTGGCCGATGCAAAGTGGCCTGGGAGGTGGTCTGCAGGCCAACGGCGTTGGGTGGCCTTGGGGTTACAGACCTCAGGCGTTTGGGGATTGCGCTTCGGCTGCGCTGGCCATGGCTGCGGCGCATCGACCAGGAGCGGACTTGGCAGGGACTCCCCGACGCGGATGAGCGCGTGGCCACGGCCCTCTTTAAGGCTGCCACCGTCGTCACAGTGGGCAGTGGGGACTCCTCCCTGTTTTGGACGGACGCGTGGCTTCAAGGGGATCGCATTGAGACCATCGCACCCACACTGTTCGCCGCCGTGCCTAGGCGTAGGCGGGGGTGCACCGTTGCTCGGCCTTGGCTGGAGACGCCTGGGTCCTTCATATCGAAGGGCCACGCACGGTGCGCATCCTCGCGAAGTTCGTCCTGCTCTACAATCGTATCGAGCTGGTGCAACTTACCCCGAGAGTTCCAGACACGTTCTCCTAGACCTTGGCGGCGAATGCCACGTACTCCAGCGCGTCCGCATACGGGGCCATGTTCTTCGGGTGCTCTCGGCCGCTTGGGGCACGGGTGCTGTGGAAAACATCAGCACCGCCGCGAGTGAAGTTATTCTTCTGGCTGGTCATGCATGGCAGGTGTTGGAGGGCACATCGGCGTTGGCGCCATGGTCTACAAGACGACCCCACCTGTGTGCTCTGCGATCAGGAGGACGAAACCATTGATCACATTATCTTGGGCTGTGCGCTCTCCAGGGAGGTTTGGGCGCGTTGCCTCGCCTCCTATCACCTGCACGGACTCGTTTCAGTGGGGGACTCTGGTGTCATGTCCTGGTGGATGCTGGCTAGAGCGCCGCTGCCTAAGCCGATCCGGCGTGCGTTCGACGCGCTCACTATGCTGATCGGCTGGAGACTGTGGAAAGAGAGGAATGCGCGGACCTTTGAGGGCACTACAACTTCGCCTGCGGTGTTGGCGGCCCAGATCTTCGAGGAGGCGGACCTATGGGCTGCGGCTGGCTTTCGCCGTCTCAGTGTCTTGGTGGCCAGGAGGGCGAACGCCTAGTTTCTGCGCTCCGGCCGGTGCTGTAGCTTATTGGTTTGTTATGTAATCTCCCTGTGCGCTGCTCTGGGTGTGTGCGTGTGTGAGTGTGTGGGGGTCGGCAAGCTACGGCTTACCGTGTTCGGACTTCGGATTCCTTTCCGCTTCTGCTTAATGATATACATGCCATGCATGTTCTTGAAAAATTGGTGTCAAGCACCTTCCAAGGCTCAAGGTG
Source organism: Chrysopogon serrulatus (assembly GCA_015844335.1). Taxonomy (NCBI): domain Eukaryota; kingdom Viridiplantae; phylum Streptophyta; class Magnoliopsida; order Poales; family Poaceae; genus Chrysopogon; species Chrysopogon serrulatus. The sequence goes on along the minus strand of JADLZL010003099.1, from coordinate 134,898 downwards.
ATTTCACTCAGTTATGAATCTAAGGTGGCGAGGCTCAGTACGCTGGAAGAGGAAGTTAACGCACACTCTAATTATCCTGTCCTGCGGCTGCTCAAGGACCGAAGCTATCATGACCTCCTATTTCTAGACTGCCCCTTTGCAAAAATGATTTGGAGGATTATCTGGTTTGCTACTAGTTTACACCAACCGGAATCGATCAGTCACATGTTCAGTACATGGCTTAGTGGTCATGTTCAAGAGACCAAGGCACTGATCTGGGTGGGAATTGCTGCTTTCTGTTGGGCAATCTGGAGATGCCGTAATGATGTTATTTTCAATAAATTGAAAACTAACTCTATAATGCAGGTAATTTTCAGGGGAGCGTATTGGATGCGCTCCTGGGCTCAGTTGCAGCGTGATGAACAAGCCAAAGACATCCTCTCGTCGATGAGCAAGAGATTAGAGATAATTGCTTTAGAGATTTCAAATAGAGGATGGAAGCAACTTTATCGTTTGCTCTAGTGTCCTGATCTTTGTCGGACCTTGTCGGACCTTTGGTGTTTTCTTCTCATTTGAACCATTTGTAATAATTGGCTGTGTACACCTTTGGGTGTAGAGGCCGAATGTTTATCCATTATCTAAAAAAAATGACCTGGGAGAAGTTGAAGGATCCAATGTGGAGGTGGAAGCAGCCGAATCCGTTCCTGACCATGCCGCAGAGATCTCACAAGTGACCACGCTAACGACGACCGACAGGTCAGCGAACCCTTTGCAGTAGCAGCTTTACCTTCTCGTTTCCATTACTTGTCAAAGCAAATATTTATGCTCACAATTCTTCTCTCTGCTTCTCCTCAGTGAAATCCAGCCCGCTTCTAGTTGACGCTGCTGCCTGCTGCTCTGCCTGTGATTCGCTGTGCCTATCTATAGCCTCCCTCTGTACGCCACTGCCTCCAGGTCTCGGCGTGCCATGAATGAAGAGTACCTTACGCCGTGGTTGCAGCTACTGCTCGAATCTCCCATTGTTTGACTTTTGTTTCATCTCCTTTAATTCGAACCTGCACATTGGCTCCCTTTATTTCCACACTAGATAATCAGAATTCAGAACGACATGCCAACAGGCGGTATGATCCTTCTTTGTTTCAGTTATCCCATGTCGATGATGTACGTAAGCAAATAACCATTTCGTATGTTCTGAAGGCATCCCTTCGATGGTGCTTTTCTTGTAGTGTGGGCCAGTTGTGTTAGACTTGATTCACTTGGGATGAAGATGCACTTACTGCTGCTGTTGCCTTATATGCCAGAGTGATTAATTGTAGGCGTGAAGAGTTTGGTGCTCGAAACAGAGAATATTGGGCCCGTAGGTCATCGTCACAGAAGGGACAGTGGTTGGCCAAGGTCTGTTGAATGTGCACGACATGTAACTTAGTCTGCTTATTCAGCTGTTTAGGCGTATGGTCATCTGAGCTTGGCTGTGGGCATGTAGTGCTCTGTGTGGAGCACGTCGTCCGCCATGTTCCAGATGTATGTTTGGGATGGCAACCGCTAGCTGATGACGAGCGTGGCATGCATGTCGGGGATCATAGCCTCGGCGGTTCCTAGTTCTGTTGCCTTATATTCAGTTGATAAAGTCAGAAAACGCTGCCAGTACGTTTTAGCAGAGAGAGTGCTGCAGAGCTCGATCGCCGGCGACTAGCTCGTCGATTCTCCGGCAATCTCTGACAAGTGACAAGTGACATCGGAGCCGGTTGCGGGCTTGGACTCGATCACGGCGAGGTACCTCCGCTGGAATCTCTCGCGCGCGATCTAGCACGCGCTGATGGCTGGAGAAATGAGGCGAGTAGGGCGACTACTGCCTTCATAGGGGCACGCCAACAGAACAGGGGATCAACGCCCTGCTGTAAAAGGGTCCCCTTGCCGATCTGTGTCGCTCCGGGAGAAGGTCTTCATGCAGCTCAGCTGGGATGGTGCTCGACACCGGGGCCACGAATCACATGTCGCGGTCTCAGGCGGCGTTCGCCGAGCTCGACACGGCGGCCGGTCTGTGGGACGGTGCGTTTCGGCGATGATTCTGTCGAACGCGGATCGAAGGCTGCGGCATTGTCCTGTTCAGCTGCAAGAACGGCGAGCACAGGTCGTTCGCTGGCATGGCATCTACATCCCCCAGCTCACGTCGAACACTGTGAGCGTCGGCCTGCTAGAGGAGATCGACTATGACATCCACACATCAGGCATGGAGTCACGAGGATCCGGCCGAACCAGGCGCGGACGGCTGCTGGCACGAGTGGTGCGCGGACCGAACCGCCTGTACAAACATACTAGGTGACCATTGCACAGCCTGTTTGCTTGGCGGTGCACGGAGAGGAGAGCGCCTGTCGATGGCACACTAGGCTCGATCGGCCACATCAATATGTCAGCTCTCCACATCAGAAGACGCTGCCGGTTGTAGCTCCAAAAAGAAAAAAAAATCGTCTCTTCTCTACGTTCATCCACTGAGTTCGCGTGAGTTGAGAGAAAGAGTGCTGTGCAGCTCGCCGGCGACTAGATCGTCGTTTCCTAGGGGATCTCTGATAGATAGGGCTTCAAGCCGATCCTGTTTCTCTGGCAATATTATAATTAATAAGACAAAAATAAACTCTTTTACAATACTGAAAAGAGTACCACATATATTGTGGTGAATTGGTGATGGGAAGAATTAGATTGCATATGTGTTTTGGACCTTTTGTTGGGCTTTCCAACCTTCTTTTGCTTTTGCAATAGTCAAAAGCCAACCTTTCTCGTAATACAAATCCAAAAATACCTTCCCCGTCACGAGCGCTACCTGTACATACTGTCCTCTCCCTCTCCTAGCCGAGCGGAGATCCGGTGAACCGTCTCGCGCTCAGCTCCTCGTGATGACGCTACCCCCTCGAGTATAAGCGTGGCACCGGCCCTGCCTGGTAGTAGCCATGGCCAAGGCCGTGGTGAGGTGCAGATCCGGCAGTAGCCTTGCCTTCTTGGGTTCACCTTGACGGCCAAGACATTTGCTTACCATTCTACAGCAATCTCTTGAGTTCACCTTGACGGCCTAGACAATGGCAAGATCATTCAGTCCTATGGCAACAGTCTTAGATGCGAAAATAAGCTTATAATTTCACTTGTGCTGGCTCTTATGGATTGTTCTAACTAATGGGTCAGGGTTACTGATCTTGGAGCAGGTTCGTGTGGCAAGGGAAGAGCAGACTATGTTGGAGAACCATTATTATGGTGGGACATCTAAGTACTTTACGAATTGTATAGAGTACTCTTGATCCAAAGTGTTATACCGTTTGCTACATAGGCCTTTTATAAGAAAGAAAGAAAGTTGTGGGTTGGATTTTGATATGAATGTTAATATGATGTTGGTTCTTGTTGTTGAAAATACAGTTTATTACTACCTGAATTTTTGTCATCCATTCATATTATATGAATTGACAACCAAACCAACTCCGGCGGAATCTTGATATCTATTATATGAAGTCTCTTGAATGTGCATTATTATTTATTAAAATTCCACTGTTATTCCTCTTTTATGAATGAACCATTTTATGGACACATACGGCACGCACTACCTGCAATGGCTACTAGTGCCCCAAAAAGACTCATCTCATGAGACTTCTCCAAAAAAGTCCCTAGACCCTCATAAGTTTCTACCGTTCGGCAAACTAGACACTTACAGAGACTTTAGACACTGGACTCCAAATGGAAGGAAACAAATAGGGCTAATTATTTTACAAAATTGCACATGAGCTAGCTTGGAGATGGGAGTTGACTTAGACCTGGCTAGAACCAATAACCAAGGAGTGGGTGGTGGATCTGCACTCATTTCAAGGAAAACAATGAATGAAAGAAAGCAAAGTCTTCTTTGTCTTGCGCTCTCCCCCGGGCACCTAAATTAAAGCACTTGGCTATCCACCCCAATCACAAGTCCACGATGAACCAGCTCACCAATCCTGAATTCCTGATTCCTCAAGTAGAGAGTAGCTGATCATCAGGAAAGTAGCACCTGCAGCCCGGCGGGAGAGGCCGGGAGATGGAGGTGGCGGTGAGCGTCGCCGTGGGATCCCTGGGCCCCGTGCTGCGGAAGCTCCAGCTTCTGGTCGACGAGTGCTCCCGCATCAAGGGCGTCGGGAATAAGCAACTCCGTTTCCTGCGCTCAGAGCTCGCCAGTATGCACGCGCTGCTCCGCAAGGTGGCTGCCATGGAGGAGGAGGGCCCCGTCGACGTCCAGGTGAAAGCGTGGGCTCGGGATGTACGGGAGATGGCATACGACGTCGAGGACTGCATCGACGCTTTCACACGCCGAGAGCAACTCGACAGCAGCACCTCTAGTCAGAGGAGCGGCAGAGTCAAGGAGTTCATCGGCAGGTGCACCCGGCTGGTGAAGATGCCACGCTCCTGGCGGCAGTTCGCCGACCAGATCGACGATCTACAGGCTCGCGTCGTCGAGGTCGGGGAGCGGAGGCAGAGGTACAAGCTCGACGATCTCGTCTGTGCTGCTTCTTCTTCCCCAGCCCATACGGGAGTGGATCCGCTCCTCCGTGCACTCTTCGCAGACGAGGACCACCTTGTCGGCATCGACTGCGCCGTCGATCAGCTCGCCTGCTGGTTGCTGGAGGAGAATGGGGTCGGGGTGGCAATGGCAAAGCATCGGAAAGTGCTCTCGGTCGTAGGGCTGGGTGGCCTTGGCAAGACGACCCTTGCCAACCAAGTGTACATCAGGATTGGTGGCCGTTTCCAGTGCAAGGCTTTTGTGTCCGTCTCTCAGAAGCCTAACCTTAAGCTTGTTGTAAGGGATTGTCTTCTTCAGCTATGTGATGACAACAAATTTGTACAAGGTATTGGAGAATGGGATGAGAAGACAATAATTACAAAGATGCGACAATATCTAGCTGACAAAAGGTATGTAATCCTTCATGACAGGCAGCTTATAACTTGTTCCTTTTATTACATATAAATTTTTCCAATACTTGCACAAAGCCATAGAGGTAGAACTCCTCGATGCCATATTTGACGATCTGAAAGTTAAATTTATGGACTAGAGATAGTACTGGAGTGTTCTAAACTACTCACTGTGGTTTAATTTGTTTTATATGAAGAATTGCTTAGTCAGAATGATAGTGTTACCATAGTTGCAAGATTAGTCACACCAGATCATACGTTGACCACTTAGTATCATATTAGTTCAAAATGAGTTGTATGTCCAAAGTACAGCGGTACCTGATGATCCGTCGGGCAGGTCCTAATCATCCAACGCACTCTCTGGTACCGTGCATATTCAGAGCTAGCTCGTTTTAAGTTTGATCTCATCTAATTCAACTTTTGGATATTAGTGACTTAAATCTATCTATTAAGGCCATGTCTAAGCTGACTTATTTGAGATTAAAGTTGTAAACCAACCAGAGCTTGTATGCTAACAACAAGAATGGCACCAAACTCATGACATACTGAATCATCAAAATGTATTAAAAACCCTGATCTCTCTGTTATCAAATATAGTTAGAAAACTAGTGGGACTAGTGGGACATTTTGATATTTTAGAAGAACTACGACCAAGAAATTGACTAAGAAACTAGGGTGTTGCTATGGTCATTTGAGAATGATCGATATGCTTGAGTTTCATTTTTTTTCTGCATTGTAAGCTGAGCTCGCTCCATATATAATTCTTAACATCTGAGACTTCTGCAGGTACCTCGTTGTAATAGATGATGTGTGGTCTACATCTTCATGGGATGCTATCGAATGTGCATTTCCAAGGAACACCTGCAGTAGTAGAATCATAACTACTACACGTATTAAAGATATTGCAGGCTCATGTTGTTCACATATGAATGGCCGCGTCTATGATATGAAACCATTAAGTTACAGTCATTCAAAAAGGTTATTTCTCAAAAGAATATTTGGTTCTAAAGAGTGCCATATCCAGTTTCAAGAAGTTATGGATGAAATCCTGAAGAAATGTGGAGGTCTTCCATTGGCAATCATCAGTATATCTAGCTTGTTGGCTAATAAACCTGCTGTGAAAGAAGAGTGGGAGAAAGTGAGAAATTCTATAGGCTCCGCATTGGAGAGGGACAGGAATTTAGAAGGAATCAAAGCCATATTGAACCTGAGCTATAATGATCTTCCACATCATCTGAAGACCTGTTTGTTATATTTGAGTGTATTTCCTGAGGATTGTAATATAGAAAGAAGTCGATTAGTCAACAGATGGATAGCAGAAGGATTCATTCCTCAAGAGCGGGGACAGAGCCTACAAGATACTGCAGAGAGCTATTTCTATGAGCTCATCAACAAGAGCATGCTTCAACCAACTGATGTTGGCTATGATGGCAAGGCATGTGCCTGTCGTGTACATGATATAATGCTTGAGCTTATTATTTCAAAGGCAACTGAAGAAAATTTCATCACTATAATAGGTAGCCAAGGCTTCACAGCAAATGCACAATGCAATATCATCAGGAGATTGTCTGTCCAACAAGTTGATGGAGATGCTGCATTGGTCCTAAGAGGAAATAATGTATCACATGTTCGCTCTCTGACGGCATTTGGTCTTGTGAAATTCGTACCTTCTCTGGTTCAGTTTGAAGTTTTGCGAGTTTTGGACTTCGAAGGTTGTATGGGTTTGGAGAAGTATGAGTTGGATAACATCAACAGACTTACCCAGCTAATGTATGTGAGCTTCCGTGATACATGGATATCAAAGGTGCCATCTGGAATTGTGAAATTGCATGATTTAGATACACTAGATCTTAGGGGAACGAATATAGTAGAGTTGCCAGCTGAGATTGTCTGCCTCATCAAACTGCAGCATCTACTCATTGCAAGAACGTCTATATGGCTAAATACAGAGTACATTCAAGGGCTAACAAAGATACCTGTTGGGATAGGGAACATGATAAAACTACAGGTGCTCTCAGGTATCAATATTAACATGAGCTCAGCAAATTTAGTGCGGGATCTAAGTAAGCTACAAAACTTGAAGGAGCTCCATGTACAGTTGGACGCAGAAGGACATGACAAAAACAGGACGTGTGAAGAAGAGTTCCTCAACTCACTATGCAAACTTGGCAGCTGCAAACTCCAGTATTTATGGATTCGTTCTCCTGATTCTAGTCCCATGGAATTCTTAGATTCTTGGTCCCCTCTGCCATGCTCCTTGCAAAGATTTCGGATGACCACTAGTTACTATTTTCTGAAAATGCCAAAGTGGATTGCACCAGCACTCACAAATCTTGCATATTTGAATATTAATTTAGTTGAAGTAAAAGATGAGGATCTCCACATACTTGGAGAGCTGCATGCCTTACTTTATCTGGAGTTGTGGTTCAAAACAAACCAAAAAGAAAGGCTTACTATCGGTTTCAGACAATTCCAATGTTTGAAGGAGCTGAATTTCATTCGTCGTCCTCTTGAACTTAGTGGTGAGGGATATATTTTGTTTGAAACTGGGGCATTACCACAGCTCGAGAAGCTTCAGCTGCCATTATCTGTATCAATGGCGAAAGCAAGTGGTTTCTACATAGGAATTGAGAAACTTCCATGTTTGAAATATGCAGAAGTTACTCTTGGCAGAGTGGGTGCCAGTTATTATGAAAGCGAGGCTGCAACAGATGCCATCAGGAATGAAGCTAATGCCAATCCAAACCTTCCAAGGGTTACTATATGGTGAGGCGTAGTGACAAGTATGCCTGAAGTGGAAATGATCAGGGAATGGGAACATACATCGTCCACCATCAAATGCTATGGATTACTGAGATGAGAAGGAAACAAATATGACACTGAATAGGCAGGGGTCCAGGAACAGACCGATTTTGACAACTGACATGTCCCTCCTTATTATCATAATTCTATGATTATCAGTGTACTGTGTCTAACGAGCAAAATTTTTTTGCCTATGTTATTTAGCCCCCCGTGGTCCGTTTCTGGATCAAAGTATTAGAGAAGCAGCAGGCAGCTGCTCCCTTGTCCTCGTTCTTTGCTAAAGCAAGACGCATGCACAACACAAGCAAAGCATGCCAAGCAGCAGCGCAGCCAAGGGCGCGTTTGGTTCCGTAGCTAGCGCTCGCTTCACCTGGCCGAGAGAGGGCAGTGACCAGAAAACGCGTTCGGTTTCCTCGCCCTATCTCTTCGGGTCCTGCGCTGGCGAAGTTTGGCTGGCTCCCGTGGGAGAGTCGGATCGTCTCTCCGACGTGGGCGAGCGTGCCGGTGGAGCTGGGTGAGGCGAGGCAAGGGAGACCTGCAAACCAAACGCGCCCCAAGCCCTGTTATTTGGACCGGACCGGACCGGCGGTCCGACCGGTAAAAGACCGAACCAGGACCTCAGCCGGTCCGGTCCACCTAAAAGACCGGGGTACAATTGAACTGGAATTAAACCGGTGAACCGGCGGTTTTTTACTAGAAACCGGTATGGCGGCCAGCACATGTGCATGGGGAAGGTGTGAAATGTTGGAAATTTGTATAAAAAGGGGGTGGGGGAGGGTTCGAACCTTGGTCTAGAGGAATGGAACGCAAGTTCTCCACCACTGAGCTACGCATTTTGTTGTGATTTGCAACGATTACTAATTCTATTTGAACCGTTTTAGACCGGCGGTTCAACCGGTTGGACCAATCAAACCGTTAATCGAAGCCTTCAGCGGTTCGATGTCCGGTTCGATCCTAATAACTTTGGCCCCAAGTATCCCTCCTGGCTTCTCGCGTTCCGGTGGCCAGTCCCAAAGAATGCCCCAAACAAGAACCCCCTTCATCGCCTAACAACGCGACGCAGCAGCCGCCGCTGCAGACCAACGCCAAACCGCTTTCCCCACTCGGCCTTTCACGTGCGCAGCTCGCATAGCAAGCCCACCGGCCCAGCCCAGAAGGAGTACGGCAGTTGCCGGCCCAACTCCCTTCCCCTAGCCTCTCGCGTGCACTCGACGTACAGCGGAAGGACGCTTTCCCTTTGGCCTGTCACGTGTGCGAGGGAGAGCGCCGGCTGCTCCCTTCGCTACGAAGGCACTGCCGCCGCTGTTTGCATGCCGCTGCTAGCATGGGTCCCACCAACTAAGGAGGTCCCACCTATCAGTCTTTAGACTGGATGAGGAGTCGCTTCCCACATCTCACGCCCGACGCTCACCATCTCGTTGGCCATATAGATGGCCAGCAGGGCGGGCCGCCACGGCCGCCAAAGCTTCGCCCGCCATCGCCCAAAGCATGGCCCGTGGGCCACCGTGCTGCCCGAGACCGAACTATGTTGCTGCGCCCCCAGGGCCGCCACAAGGGGGGCGAGGAGCCGGTGGCGCCGCTTGCTGTTGAACGGAGGAGCGAGATTGAGGGGGCTGCCATGCTCGTACCCAAAGGCGTTGAGGTCCTTGAGGAGGCCATGGCCGTGTACTTCGGGAGGCCGTGGTGGCGCACACGCACCCCCAGTCCCCCACCGCGCCATCAGCGGGCGGAACTCCGGCCATGGCGATCAAGGTGTCAAGGGCCGAGGGCCCAAGCTGACTGACAGGATCACGGAAGTGAGGCAAGCGAGAGCGACACGACCGTGTGGGGGTGGGGTGGCTCGCTGCCCGCGGACCATGGTCCGGCATCCGCTGCGGTGCGAGGTGGGATTGTGGCGTACGGGAGACTGGAAGGGTCAGAGGTGAGAATGAGAGAGACTAAGAAGGTGTGTATGGGGTGGGGTGCGGGATTGAGGGCTCCTGATGCATGGGCTGGTGGAGTGGTGGCCTGGTGGAATTAGCAGGCCGGGCTGCCACCTGGCCATCTTCTTTATTGGGCTGTGCCCATGCCATGCCACGGGCCTGGGTGGCAGCCTAGGCACGGCCTGGTGCATCGGGCCGGACCATGCCGTGCCCAGTTTGAGCCATGCAAGATGAATCTTTTAAGCCTAATTAGACCATAATTTCGCAATATAGTGCTATAGTAAATATTTGCTAATGATAAATTAATTATAATTAAAAATTGTCTCGTTGTGTACTTATGAGTTATGTAATTTATTTTTTTATTAATATCCAAATACCCCTTCCGACATCCCATAAAATAAACATCTAATGTGATATAGACAAAACTTTTATCACTGCATCCAAACACCCCATTTAAACCTGCATATTGGCTCCATTTACTTTGGTACTCAATGTCAGACGACATGCCAAGGAGACGGTCTGTCCTGTCTTTTTTACTATTAATTGATAAAGTCATCCCGTGTCGATGCTGTAAGCAAATAACCATTTTATATGTTGTAAAGTCTAGTACAGCACACAACACATCGTAACTAAGCACTAAAGATTTTGCTCGTATTTTTTTCATGAGTTTGAGTACATCGATGGTGCTTCTATCCTCAAAATTTTTTCACTCTCTCTATCACATTAATTTTTACCCGTATATATGAAGCATTAAATATAAATATGAAGGACCGAAAACGGTGACCAGAGGGGGGTGAATGGGAGCCTTAAATTTCTTTCGAAACTTTCGACCGCTGTCCCAAAATCAAACCCCAAAAGCAAAACCACAAGCGAGCGGTAAGATTACGACCTAACAGGCAGGTGGATACCCTTAGAGATGTACAAGAAGTACAGCGAATCAACCGAGGAAGATCGGAGACGAGCACTCGACGAAACTCCGAAAGCGACGCACTCAATTCCTATGGAGAAGGAGAGAGTGGCCAATCCAAAATACTTAAGCCAACTTGTGACAAGAGTACTTGGATACGAAACACATGATGCCACGAACTCAACGCAACAAACGGAACTCAAATCGGAGCTCGGACGATCAAGAAGCGAACAAGTCAGCGAAACAGCCTTCAGGCACTCATACCGGACCTCATACCGGACGTGTCCGGTATTCACGACTTCGGACCGGACACACTCAGCTCATACCGGACCTCATACCGGACGCGTCCGGTATGCACCAGACCACAGTTTCAGCACAGAGCGACTTTGGGAGAAAAATGAAAAACCCAATCAAACAGTGTCCAAAAATCGTGAAATTTTAACCCTAGAAACTAGACACACAGAATAAGGTCTCCACAAAATTTCAGCTCAAAATACCAAAGTTAAGTCTACCGGACGTATCTGGTATTCACACCGGACGTGTCTGGTATTCGCGGACAGAACCCTGGAAATTTCAGTTTCAAAGCCAAAACTCAATCAAATCAACTCGGATCGACCTGAGATTTTGCAGAGGGGTTCACAAGGTAGTTCTAAGACTAATCCATGAAGATCACAACCCCAAATTCACTGCAACTTCAAAAATCGATGAAATCCGATTCAAGAGCAAGTTTTCCCCGAAAAACTTGATTCAACCCGATCTGTAGATTCGTGAGGATTCAGATGAAATCCTTCGGTGGAAAGGATCAACCCATGACCATGATCAAGTAGAAACAAGTGGTTTGCAAAGAGATGAACCACAGCTCGAGAAATCAACTCGGGAACAAGTGGGGAGAAGGGGAAAAACGAAGAACACGAAGAACAACAATCAAAACGCGAATCAACACATCAATCTGACCCCACGAGAAAACATGGAGGATTCGGGACCTCCATTCTCATGAGTAAACTTGGTTCTTACACTAATTGCAAAGGTTAGTGGACCTCTCTCTCATTTAGCACCTAGAAGAGGGAAACCCTAGAAAGGAAGAGAAAAAATGCAAATGGGAGAGGTGAGAGAGATGGGGCTCCCTCCACCTTACTTATCGACCGGGCTTATTTTATTTTCCAGTTTTTGCCTCTGATACAACTCTGAGCAAACCGCCTAGCCCTAGGGACATTGCGGTCCAACTCGAACCGACTCGATGCAATTCTTGATCCGACGGCCACCGCGCCTTCTCACCGGTAGCTTCGCCTCGACGCGAACTCCCCGATGCCGCCACGTGCCGTCCGTCCGCCTCGGGACCTCCGCCGGGGTTTTGTGGATCAACCCAGAAACCCGCCGGGTGGTTTTGAGGCCCAAACCACCGAAACCCTCCACCGTTGGTTTTGAGGCCCAAACCAACAAACCGGCCCATGTCCTTGCACTTGTCAAAGCCAAGTGCCAGCAACGCGATCCCGCCCGGCGATTTTGGGTCCCTCAGTCCAAGTCTCGATGTGTCCACCCTTTCACCACTCCCGGTCCATTCAGCGCGGCCCGCCATCACTTGACCTTCACCTCGCCGTCGGCCACTGCTTCCATGCTCGACACCTGCACAACACAAGCCAAGGCACATGTGGAACTCGTGGCTTTCACCACCATCAGTAGCACCCCATCCAAGATGCTAGTAGTTGAATCAATCACTCATCATCACAACTGAACCACAAGTATGAACCTTGTGTTCGCAATCTCCCCCTTGATGAGTGTATTGTTCAACACCAACACACCACAGCTGAGAAAAAGAAATAGAAGAAGAAGAAGAAAAGAAGAAAGCTCACCAAACGACCAAAAGCCAAAGAGAAGCCAAATGGGGTCATTTGAAGTAAGCACAACTTGGTCCCCAAAGACATGGGCAACAGCTTGACGCAACCAAGCAAAACATGGCTAGCCCTCAAGAAAAGGCAGAAAACGGGCTCAACACCGCTAGCCAAGTAAGAAGCACTCGAAACGCTAGATCCTCCAGAAAGAGGTAAAGGCTCAACACATCTAGCAGGAAGCAAGAAGCACTCGAAACGCTAGATCCTCCAGAAAGAGGCAAAGGCTCAACACATCTAGCAAGAAGCAATGCAAAACAACTCCCCCTGAGCAAATGCATATACGAGTGCACACAATCTTCTCCCCTTCTCCCTTTGAGAACTAGTCTCACCCTCTGAGAAGGCAACCAAATCAAGACATGTCAAGTGACTCCCCCTTGACATAAGCATGTGATGTGTCAGGCATGTGTGTGTCAAATTTCTCCCCCTTGTTGAATAATGCACACAGCAAGCCTAAAATGCAATGACATGCACAAATGTAGAAGCTCCAGGTATATAGCAATCAGAGTGAAAAGATGCTCTAGCTGGTAAAACAAGTGAGTAAGACATCAACAGACAAGTGCTAGCATATGCTCAAACTGATCAAATGATACGGAATATGAAGTGTAAGCCGTTTTGAGCAGATTTTAAGTTCTTCAGAAAGGAATTCACCATAAAAGATAGCATTTAGCAAATGCAAGCTGGAAATCAACCTAGTGCTAGTCATGTGTAAACAAGGTGAACTATCCCAAACCATAGTCACACATCATGTCAAAAACCTCAAACTTGTCAATTTTATCAAATTTTCAGAGTTAGCAGCAAATTACAAGTATTGATCAAGCATGTGTGTGCGAGAGGTTATCCGTCTTTATCAAGCCTAACTTTTCAACCAAGCGGAGCCTATGTCAAAAGACAATCAGGAGCTCAAAGCAATGGTTTCGGTCATCCACTACGAGGCTCCAGTTCATCCAAATGTGCAATTGGAAGCGCCTCGATACCTTGATGTGGGACAATACGGACCCATCTCGATCTTTTCATTCAGTATCTAAGCAAGTGTGGGACTCAAAGCATGAGACATAGTAACCAAGCACGCACAATATAGCATAAAGGGATCTTAACATCCTACACATGCTAATTACCATCTCAGGCGGTGAACATTTTCAGTTCAGCAAGTTTAAACAAGTTCACATTAGAAAATTATGTTCAACTCATAACATATAGCAGATGATCAATAAGAGCCTAAGCTGACAAGCACCACAAAGTAGTCACATGGCATACGAACAAGAGCATAGTTTTATTCCAAGTGTTATATACATAAAGCTCAAAATGCAAATATATCACAAAATGCAATGCAAATGCACTATTATACAAAGACAAATCAAAATCTAGACTATAAAAGAAACTGAAACTAGTGTACAATAAACAAAGTGCTTCCCTCCTCTAAAAAGGGAAACACACACCCAGTTCACCTCGCAAGCGAGCAAAGGTCGCTTGATCGAGGGGCTTAGTGAGAAGATCTGCAAGCTGATCCTGGGTGGCTACGTGATGTAACTCAATGTCGCCTTTCTCTTGGTGATCACGGAGAAAGTGAAAGCGAACATCTATGTGCTTGGTCTTGGAGTGAAGTACTGGGTTCTTAGCAACACTGATGGCACTAGTACTATCACACAATAAGGGCACTCTAGAGAACTCAAGACCAAAATCACGTAGGGTGGCTATCATCCAAAGCAAATTGAAACAACAAGCGGCAAAGCGGCTGACATACTCAGCTTCGTGGTGGATTGTGCAACGCTAGACCGCATGCGGGATGACTAAGACACAAGAGACGAACCTAAAAACCCGACAAGTACCCGACGTGGACTTCCTATCTAAGCGGCAGCTGTTGACACTCGTTAGCGTCAACTTTTACTAGGGCTTTTTACCCGAATGAAAACAAGAAAACACACTAGTCTAGGGTTTTATCTAACAAATTCCACGAGTTTTGTATATTCTGTATTTTTCGGGGTGATTTTTAGAAAAGTTAAAAAAGAGGGATTCTAGTGCATATCTAGCACGAAAACTTATCCGCCACGTAAATATCACGATTGGGCTCGGGAACCATCTAGAAGGCACCTAAAAGCAACCGGGGCCCGAGGGCTGCTGCCAGGGGGCCTGGCCGGGCCCCACCATGGCATGCCGACCGGCGCCCCAACTCTAGGGTTTCGACCCTCCTTTCGGAAGCTTCCTCCACCGCCTACGAGGAGTCATCTTGGCCCTTGGTTACGTTGGTTTGATCTGCGGGCGCACGTCGATCCCAGGGGCTATAAATAAAGGGGTAGACCCCCCCTCCCTAAAGCATCAAGTCATTTGGAGATCCAAATTTCAAGAGCCTTCTCTAGTTCATCGAGCCTCTCTAGTTCATAGCTTTAGCATAGTTAGATTAGAAGTAGAAGAGTTCTAGTTCTTCAGCGGGATCCGGAGCCCTAGCGTGCAATGCCTGTCTGGAGCGCGGAGTTCGGTATAGTTCTAGTACTTTGCTCTTATTGTATTCATTATGATTCAGGGCAACATTGTTCTTAATCTCTTAGATATTCTTAATTGCAATAGTCATTGTCTACTTTGATTATATGTCTAGGATAGTTGGTTTGATCTTATTGAATTCATGTAATTGCTCAGATAGCGTTTACCCAAGCGGCCGGCTGGTAGATGGTAGACAATATGTAGACGTGGTGTCTAGATATCTTGTTTATCTGCGAGTGCACCCCGACGTCTTAGGGGCGTGTGGTAGTCCGCGCAGTGACAATTGCGTTGGTTCCTCTATAGTCCACCCTCCGTGCGTAGGACTAGCATGGGCACGGTCGCGAAGGAGGTGACCCTTGTGTCTTAATACCCTCATTAGTTGATGCCTCTTTACATGTGATAATGATATAGGGTTAACTTAACAATGATTGCTAGATGTAGTTGCACTAATTAGAGTTATTCATTGACGTAGTTATTGAATTATCTTAGTATTTGTTCCCCGAGTTTATCCATTGGCTAGCTATTGTTATGACTAGAAGAGCTCGATGTTTATCTATTTATGATGACTGATCATTATTATTATTTATCATATATATCTTTTATCACGTGACTTATCCCTGTTATGAGTAGGATTCTAGTTATGGTTTATCTTTCACATCAATAGTATAAGTTATAGTTTATAAGTCCTACATATAGACCTTCCCAATGGTATAAATATAAATCGACAACCCGGTAGACTTCCCTAGGTAAAATGCTACAACGGTATAATTATCTGTAAAACTGCGTAACCGATCTTAGTTTATATTCTTATCTTTATATTCATATCTTTTATTTCTGCCTAGTCATATTGAATACATATAAATCTATAGTTATTTCTTAAGCAATATGATTAAGGATGACAACTTAATTCATGCTTAGGAATGATAGTGATAAATAGGTGGCTAGTTGCTAATGACAAGTTAATTTAATACCGGGCATTTTTGACGCTATTGCTAGAGGTAGAGTTTATCTCTATTTTTTTTAGTAGTGACGTTAGAAATGCCAACAAGCATTTTTTGCCGTTGCCGGGAAGGTAGCTAGGCAATTAAGAACATTGATAGACTTATAATTAAGCATGTGATCGAAATAACCATTAACCCCTGCTCAAGCAGGATTACCCTTGTTTGTCTACTTTAATATCTTATGCAGGGTAATGAACGACCGGTTTACGACCTTCCGGCATGCCCCCACAAAATAAACATAACAAATCCAATGTTGGAGAAAGAGGTCGACGTCACAACACTTTAATTCATATCTCAAGTGACGGGAACAAAGATGTTGCATCACTCATAAATTCCAGAATGTGAGTCATGGTAAGTATGACGAAATAAAGGTGAGACAGTCTTGCTCATGGACTTTAAATTTCATGAGTAGTTATCTTTTGCATTCCCCTATATGTTTACTTTTTACAATCCAAACATCCATCTCATTTAGTTTAAAGTTTTTCATCTATAACATGTTTAGTTCCATTTATATATCCATCCCGACTTGCATTCTTATAAATAACTTAAAAAAAATCTCACCATAATCATGCTTTTTCATCTCTACTTGAATAAACTTCTACAGTACTTTCATGCTACTTGTATTTGCTATAGTATGCTTAGGTTTAGAAGTATCTTCATACACCTTTGAAATTAAGCATTGACTGTTTTTCTAAGTTAAAATAGACATGGTGTCTAGTTTAATTTTTGAATCATAAGGTGATTTGATCTTACTTCTAAAAGGTTTTTGAATTAAGCAAGGTGCTTAGGTTAAAATCCTTTTCTGATTCAAATTGGACATGAGTCTATGTTGATTCTTGAGCCGATAGTAGATTTTAGTAGATACTAGTTATTTTGTCAGACTAACCCCTATAGGAGAATTCTCAAATTCAATCTGGGTAAGTCAAGAATGAATTCACATATGAGATGAATCAAGGCAGATGATAACTTTGCACAAGAAGTCCAGCATATGAGTATTAATATTTATCTTTAGTTACAAGTTATCTTTGCCTTGGACCATGCTAGATTGCAACAACAACAACATAAAGCACGATAGACACAATTTATGCTAAATAATCTTAAACCTTATATCATCTTAATTAGCATAAAAGAAAAAAAAAAAAAAATGAGAGAGTATGGACAACAAAACCCATCTTTCAATCTTGCTATTCCCTCGGGTATGTGTCCATTAACATTTTGCAAGAAAGAACAACTTTAATCTATTGGAGAAGAAGTTTTCAAGTGAGCATTATTGCATCTCCAATAGATCCTAGCTCATCAACCGCAAATTGATCAAAGAAATCAGAAAAAAGTCGATGAGTGAAGAGCATGTAATCTTCCATAGTTTCATTGAATGGTGAAAAGACGAAGAAGATAAAAGGAAGGCCTTGCTCAGCAAGACCATAAGCTCTCACCAACAGATGAACTCGAACCCTCCTCTTCCAAGTAAGTCATCATCACTTACTTAGAAAGATGAAGACATAAGGTACATTTTTCCATGCCTCATGCAACATGTAACTACAATTAACATCTCATACCATGTTGCTAATTTGTATTGGTCATTTCTACCCTATTCCATGCTCAAACATAACTTGCTAATATAATAAAATGCTCCTATGGTTCACCATACATATTCTTGGTTCTATGTGAATAAATACCTTTAGTCTTGCAAACTTCTTTATTCTATTATAAGTATGCTTTAGTACATTATTTAAACATTATGAAAATCAAGCATACTTCTATAAGAATTTAGTTGTACATGTAGACTAACCCCTCCTATATAAAAAAAAAAGTTTAAATCATATCGAGGAGACTATTCGTAGAATCAATTTAAGGTTAAGGGTATGCTTCAAAATAATATCCTCGCTTTAACCTTGATAGAAAAATTTTAAAATAGTGGTGAATCATTGAAAGCACGAGCTATAAATTAATCTTTAACTCTTAGGCAAATACTATCCGTACTTTGATAAATAGTATATTCCTTCGGGTATGTGTTGTCCACTAACCCCTTGCAGAGAAGACATAATGAGAGAAGCAGGAGGTCTGAAGAGTAAGAAAGGAGTACAACATACGAGACAAGATGCTAATGAATAACCCATGATACACAAAAAAAGAAATAAAGAGACCATTGAACTTTATTTACCCTTCATCATGCTCTAATAATGGAGGTAACATCTTAAGATAAGTGGTCAATTAATTTCCTCTTGGTCCTGGTATGCAATAAATGAAAATACAATCATGTTATAGTTACAACTTAATTTGATCAATCTAATTAAACTTAACATGATTTATTCTCTAAGTTTATTCATAGCACCATTCTCTTAATCTTAGTCTTAACCAAATAATCTATAAATACTTCATCTATTATTCTTGATATATTATAAAGATGAACAGTCTTTCTTGTGGTTAAGTGCCTTTACTCTTTATCTCACAAGTTTAAATGCCATATTTATACTTCTAGTCCTCTCACCCATGATATGAGTGAACAATATGAATAATATCAATCTTATTGTGCCCAAGGTTAGAGGATGAATAAATTTCTGGTTCTGTTGGTGTTTTTCCACCAGCAGAGCCCATGCACTTGATCTCTACCTTGTCTTTATGGGCAAAACGCACTTCAATTAAAGTGTGGGGAGACAATCCCCCGAATTCTACAAGTGAGAGTTCTCAACTAGTAATAATGATGCACATAAGATTGGCTTCGAGATACCTACAAAAGAAAGAAAGACGGTGGCACCGCCATTGGGAGCCACTAGTGGAGGCACTACCTCAATCCTTATCCTAAAGAGCAACTCGAAGTACTTAATGAAGCACTGCAAGGAGAAGTCTAGTTCGAAGGACTATAAATATCGAGCCCTCGCCATGAGGTAACATCGGTAGTTATCTATATTTACTTTCTTGTATCGTATGATTTATTCTCTCTTTAGCATGATTACTTTTCTATATTAGCAATGCATAGAAATAATAAAAACAAATAGATATGCATTAGGCTGCATTCATGCATCTTAAAAACTCAAAGCCCCATGTGAAGCCCTTGTAGTGTAAAAGCTATAAGAGTTCTCACTGTGGTGGCATACAGAATAAAAATCATGCATTTGCACTTTATGCATATAAACCCATAAAATCCAAAAAGATTAACTGAGCATCCTGCTGCAATACTGCTATCTTAAAAATACTTTCAAACCTCCACAACAACCAATCCTCTAAAAACAGCTAATCATTGACGTTTTATCCTAATACCGTTCCACGAGTTTTGGTGTTTTGTGAGAGCTTTCTGCAGGATGACTCCAAGAGACTGCTTACCTAGGAATATTCATCTTCATCACTTGAAGTACACCTTTTCGACATGCAGCTGACCCCTGTGTAAAGGAAGTAACTTCATGGGTGATGAAATTGAAGTATTCCTGGCAACACTTGCTCTTATAAGCATGAGTTCCTCTGTGAGGACCACAGCTTCAACGATCAACCATAAGGAAACATCTAGCTTGGGGGAGAGCATCCCCTAGTTATCAGCACGGTTAGAAGCGTGGGAGAAAGAGAATAAAGCTGAAGAGCTGGAGCCAGAAAAGAGAGAAACAAAAGAGACAGAAACGAGATGGAAGGAGGCACGTGCTGCATCACCACGAAACGGGGAGTTGACTGAGGTTACCTCAGACGATGAACCCACTGAGTAAGTGTTCTCCTCTATCTAAGTCATATCGGTAGACTTTAAATTCCGTACCCTAGCCATAAGGATAGAATGGTAGTTATCTCATGCAATTTATTTAGTAGCATAATTTTATTTACACACTAAAAGATATAAAAACAACAAAAGTATTTACTGTATCACTCATGGCATCACAAAGCCCCATGTGGATACCCTATGATATTTTTCGAAGGAACATCCGTCGTTGTGGCATAAAATAAAAATGACAAAAATATAGCATTCATATTTAAATTTATGCATCATAAATAGAAAATTCAAAAAAATAAGAGAAAAGTGAAATCCTGTTTAAATTAGACAATATTAAAGCTAGCCCATAAAGGTGATCAATTACTCTTTGGCTGACCGCTAACCCATTAAACAAATTCGAGCCTCGAGTTTTGGTTTCTCTTTGTGGAGAGTATTTATACAGGATTAACATCATAGCAAGTAGAGAGTCTATCAGTAGCACCCACTAGGTCCGCTACTGGTTAGCTCACTCTAAAGGACATCTACATCAAGTATTGCAACCATCCAGCTTGGGGGAGGAGCATCCCCTAGTTATCAGGTGACTACACCTAAGCGATTTTGAGTCTACTTTATATAGTCATAAAATACCAAAAATATGTGGACACATGAAGGTCCACGCCTGTTGAGTCTTTTATGAGTCTTTAGTTAAAGAAAATCTAAAAACCAATAAAAACAAGTCTTAGTTAGTATTAATTATATTAGAGTATGTTTAGAGTCGGTGTAGGCTAGAGTTAATTAAAAATTGATGAACATTAAAATTTTATCTTGGAAATGATGAATAGTTGCTCTGTTATAATGCTTACTAAGTACCTACTTGCTAAACTTAAAATCTCCTTGGTTCTAAGCATTGATGTTTTAATTAGAGAATTTATTTTGAACCTTAATTGTGGAGGCATAAGCTTGCGCTAAGTCTAGGTAGTTGATTGATATGATTCATAAAGGTTGAGCTGCTATTTATTTTATTCCTAGCATTGCTAAGTTCGGAGGTTTATTTTGAAAATCTAAAAAAAATTACATGATGAGCTCTTGTATGACAAATGTGAATTCCTACCAAAGCCAGAATTAATATCTTAGAGGATAGGAAAACGTTTTCATATTTAAGCTGCTTGCTTTGCATTGAGTTCATCAACCTTGTGTTGTATACCTTATAAGAGTCTTGTCATGCTTTTAAAACCAAGAAACACTTGCACACTCCAGTCCACATATGCATTATTCCTACTTTAGGGGTAATTGCAATCATTCACCATATTTCTATACATATTCATCATAAAATGTTCACCTCCTACACCGGGAGAGGACACAAAAATATATAATCACCCTATAGGATAATCCCTGTTTTTAATGCTCTAAGTCCCGATTATATCTCTCGATCCATTTATTGTGTTCAAAGGATGCATGTGGCTATGCAAAAGAAAGAAAAACAAAGAAAAAGAAAGAAAAAAAAGGGAGTAAAAGATGGACAAGTGTCCCAAAGAATTAAAACAATAGGTACTAGATGCCCGCCTCTCTAGTAAAAAAGAAATAATAAAGATAGCCCATGTCTTTTAGAGAAAAGTTTTAAAAAGAGAGTCATTCCCAAAAGAGCAAAAGTAGAAATAGGAGTTAGCCATAAATAACACATATGCATCTATCCACCATATTCCATACACATGCACATCTTGGTTTGATTGTATGCCTCGATTCTCTATGGATCCATTAGTTGACTTTACAATACATGTTTTGCAAGTATGCCTATCCTTGTTATTGCCACTTCTATGAGCTCCACCATATATACCTTTAGCCATAGGGGCATAACATCATTAATGCCTCAAGAGAGAACCACAAATACCACATACATTGAGAGACTTGAGGGAGTCATACAATTAAGCTCGAGTTTTATTCTCAAAAAACCTATGAAAACTCCGGAATGTTGGTATTGCAAAGAATTTGAGACATAGTACTTAGCTGGATTGTTCTATCTTCCGACTGCTCAAGACTTATGCAAAAGCTGTGAAGCCCCATATTACAGGTAAAATGAGTAAGTTTGAAGGTTAGAACATATATTGTTTGATCCGGAGGAAATTTTCGTTTGAAAGCATGTGTACTTAAAAGTATAATAACATTGTAGCAACTCCTGATCCAAATGCAATAACAACTAGGTTTAGTTTGTTTGCCAAGGGACTGGCAAAAGGTAAGCTTGGGGGTATTGTTGACACTCGTTAGCGTCAACTTTTACTAGGGCTTTTTATCCGAATGAAAACAAGAAAACACACTAGTCTAGGGTTTTATCTGACAAATTCCACGAGTTTTGCATATTCTGTATTTTTCAGGGTGATTTTCAGAAAAGCTGAAAAAGAGGGATTCTAGTGCATATTTAGCACGAAAACTTATCCGCCACGGAAATATCACGATTGGGCTCAGGAACCATCTAGAAGACACACGAAAAGCAACCGGGGGCCGAGGGGCTGCCGGTGGGGCCGGCCGGCCCCACCATGGCGCCGACCGGCGCCCAACTCTAGGGTTTTGGCCCTCCTTCTGGAAGCTTCCTCCACCGCCTCCGAGGGAGTCATCTTAGCCCTTGGTTACGTCGGTTTGATCTGCTGCGGCGCACGTCGATCCCAGGGCTATAAATAAAGGGGTAGACCCCCCTCCTTAAAGCATCAAGTCATTTGGAGATCCAGCCATCAAGAGCCTTCTCTAGTTCATCAGAGCCTCTCTAGTTCATAGCTTTAGCCTAGTTAGATTAGAAGTAGAAGAGTTCTAGTTCTTCAGCGGGATCCGGAGCCACTGCGTCATCATGCGGAGCGCGGAGTTCGGTATAGTTCTAGTACTTTGCTCTTATTGTATTCATTATGATTCAGGCAACATTGTTCTTAATCTCTTATATATTCTTAATTGCAATAGTCATTGTCTACTTTGATTATATGTCTAGGATAGTTGGTTTGATCTTATTGAATTCATGTAATTGCTCAGTATAGCGTTTACCCAAGCGGCACATTTGGGTAGATGGTAGACAATATGTAGACGTGATGTCTAGATATCTTGTTTATCTGCGAGTGCACCGACGTCGTGCCGAGACGTGTGGTAGTCCGTGCGGGTGACAGCTACGTTGGTTCCTCTCGTAGTCCACCCTCCGTGCGTAGGACTAGCATGGGCACGGTCGCCAAAGGAGGTGACCCTTGTGTCTTAATACCCTCAATAGTTGATGCCTCTTTACATGTGATAATGATATAGGGTTAACTTAACAATGATTGCTAGATGTAGTTGCACTAATTAGAGTTATTCATTGACGTAGTTATTGAATTACCTTAGTATTTATTCCTGAGTTTATCCATTGGCTAGCTATTGTTATGACTAGAAGAGCTCTGATGTTTATCTATTTATGATGACTGATCATTATTATTATTTATCATATATATCTTTTATCACGTGACTTATCCCTATTATGAGTAGGATTCTAGTTATGGTTTGTCTTTCACATCAATAGTATAAGTTATAGTTTATAAGTCCTACATATAGACCTTCCCAGTGGTATAAATATAAATCGACAACCTGGTAGACTTCCCTAGGTAAAATGCTACAACGGTATAATTATCTGTCGTAAAACTTGCGAACCGATCTTAGTTTATATTCTTATCTTTATATTCATATCTTTTATTTCTGCCTAGTCATATTGAATACATATAAATCTATAGTTATTTCTTAAGCAATATGATTAAGGATGACAACTTAATTCATGCTTAGGAATGATAATGATAAATAGGTGGCTAGTTGCTAATAACAAGTTAATTTAATACCGAGCATTTCTGGCGTTCTTTGTTAGGGGTAGGATTTATCTCTCTGCTTTTAGTAGTGACGTTAGAAATGCCAACAGTAGCCAGCAAAATCAGCATCCGAATAACCGCAAAGAGAGAGCGAGGAAGAAGCAGAATACCAAAGTCCAAACTCGGGGGTAAACCGGAGGTACCTCATGATGCGCTTCACCGCTTGACGGTGAGAAGTGCGTGGGGAAGCCTGAAAGCGTCTTGCAGAGGCATACAACAAAGCGTATGTCGGGTCTTGTCGCCGTCAGTACAAAGAACGATCCGATCATACTCGGTACTCCTTCGATCGACCGCTTCTCCATCCTCGTCGGCATCGAGGGCCGTCGTAGTTGACATGGGCGTCGAAAGAGGCTTGGCCTCGCCCATGTCAAACTTCTTCAGGACGTCCTTTGTGTACTTGCCTTGATGCACGAACGTCCCATCCTGCGTTTGCTTGATTTGAAGGCTGAGGAAGAAAGTCAACTCGCCCATCAAGCTCATCTCAAACTCCCTGCTCATAAACTCTGCAAACTTGGTATTCAAAGCGTGAGAAGAGCCACCAAAGATAATATCATCCACGTAAATTTGAACCAAGAGAAGGTCACTACCTTGCTTGAGGAGAAACAAAGTTTTATCTACCGATTCCATCCTAAAGCCCTTCTTAAGCAAAAAGGTTTTCAGCCTATCATACCACGCTCTAGGGGTTTGCTTAAGACCATACAAAGCTTTGTGCAACTTGAAGTCATGGTTAGGATACTTGGAATTTTTAAAGCCTGGGGGTTGCCTAACATACACTTCCTCCTCTATGTACCCATTCAGAAAAGCAC
Source organism: Chrysopogon serrulatus (assembly GCA_015844335.1). Taxonomy (NCBI): domain Eukaryota; kingdom Viridiplantae; phylum Streptophyta; class Magnoliopsida; order Poales; family Poaceae; genus Chrysopogon; species Chrysopogon serrulatus. The sequence goes on along the minus strand of JADLZL010003099.1, from coordinate 110,667 downwards.
TCTTGACATCCATCTGAAACAACTTAAAGCCCTTAGCGGCAGTGAACGCTAACGTAGAATGCGGATAGTCTCTAAGCGAGCTACAGGAGCAAAGGTTTCCTCAAAGTCTATCCCCTCTTTCTGGCAATATCCCTGAGCAACAAGTCTAGCCTTATTCCTAACAACCACCCCATCTTCACTCTGCTTGTTCTTAAACACCCACTTTGTACCTATGGGATGACACTCTGGAGGTGGAGGAACTAAGACCCAGACTTGATTCCTATCAAAGTTCTCTAACTCCTCATGCATGGCATTAACCCAATCAGGATCAGAAAGTGCGTGTCCAACATCTCGGGGCTCAAAGAAAGCAACAAATATAGAATGAGCGAAGTGAGAGATGTGATACGACCTGGACCGCGTGACTCGCTGGTCAATATCACCGATCATCGTTTGAGCGGGGTGGCGACACTGAATGTGTCGTGGAGCCTCTCTGGAAGAAGTCGTCTCCCCCTCAACAGCAGCTGGTGCCTCCTCAGGTGCAGCCGGTGTAGGCTGAGGAAGCTGCTCCAACGGTCCCCAAGAAGTGGAAGTAGAGGGATTTGGACCGTGAGCTGAAGTAGTCATCGTAGGCTCGATAGGGGCAGCCGGCGGAGTCGGCTCGGGATCACCCCAATCGGCATCGTCCTGCTCCTCCTCCACAAAAATGCTTTCTCCAAGCACTTTATCACCTGCACGCTCAAAGACAGGGGTTGTACAAGGCATAGTCTCATCGAAAGTGACCTCACAGGTCTCCACAACACGGTTAGTTTCAAGGTTAAGTACTCGATAAGCTCTAGAATGCAAAGCATAACCAAGAAAGATACCGTTGGAGGACCTAGACTCAAACTTGTCTAAATTACCTTGTTTCAAGATGAAACACTTACACCCAAACACCCTGAAATGACTCACCTTGGGTAGCCTCCCAAATCGTAACTCATAAGAAGTTTTCTTCGTAAAAGCATGGAGAAAGATGCGATTGGAAACATGGCAAGCAGTGTTGATTGCTTCAGCCCAAAACCTCCTAGGAGTCCTATGCTCATCGAGCATCGTCCTAGCCATCTCAACAAGGGTCCGATTCTTGCGCTCAACAATACTATTTTATTGCGGAACATAAGTTGAGGAAAACTAGTGCTCACGACCTAAAGACTTGCAAAAGGTTTTAAAATGAGTGTTCTTAAATTCTGTGCCATTATCACTACGAATAGCTCTCATGGCATTCTTAGGGAACTCATTTCTCAACCGAAGAATCAAATCTCGAGCATGTGAAAAAGCCTCATCCTTACTCTCCATGAAAAACACCCAAGAGTATCTCGAAAGTCATCCACAATCACTAGCACATACCACTTTCCACCTTCTGACCGAACCCGAGCTGGACCAACTGTGTCCATGTGAAGTAGCTCACCGGGTTCCTTGGTCATGATTTGATTCACAGGTGGGTGAGAAGCGGCTACCATCTTCCCATGACGACAAGGGTGGCAAATAAGATCCTTCTCAAATTTCAATTTAGGCAATCCTTGGATTAAACCAAGTGAGCTCAACCTAGCAAGAAGGTCAAAGCTCAAATGACCAAGTCTCCTATGCCACTTCCAAAGCTCAGAAGAGGATCCAGCGACTAAACAGCGGGAAGAGCCAAAAGAGTGAGAAAAATCAGCTCGAAAGACACGGCCAAAGGGGACGATCCGACAAACAAGATCTCCCTGAGAGTCAAGAACTAGAAAAAAAGCCATGTTTAAAGCATACTTCAAAGCCATCCTCAAGGAGTTGCGAAATAGAGAGCAAATTGAAATGCAAGTTTGAGACCAAAGCAACATCCTTGAGAACAAAGCTCTCGTTAACCCGAATGGTTCCACGAGAGACCACTTTACCTTTGCTATTATCCCCAAATATGATGTATTCCTTGTGTTGCATGGGGTCAAGGCTGGAGAACCATTTTGAGCTTCCGGTCATGTGGCGCGAACATCCGGAATCAATGAGCCATGTGTTCTCCAAGCCTCCGTCCTACATCAATAGAAAGACATAGGATGAGCAAACGGCACACCACTGGGGTTAGTAAACTGAGAAGGATACCAGTGATGTGACATTTGCCCTGAAAAAGTGTTAGAAAAAACACCAAACATGCCATGTCCCATTTGAGGAAAGCAATCACCACGAGAGGAAAAATATGGTCCGCTAGAGGTATGGGACACAAAAGCACCGCCGTGAGGTTCATAGTCATATTGACCACGACCTGAACCCCGTCGTGCACGACCACCACATGGTCTCACAACCTGAGGCCTAGCACCTTGAGGCATTGCACCTCGAGGCCTAGTAGTGCGCCTCTGAACAGGCGGTACATGCACACCATGGGGAGGACGGTACATGTTCCGGTTGTTCAACTCAAACTCACGCTTCTCATCTCTCTTCCTCCTAAAGCAAAACTCAACCAAATGACCATCCCTATGGCAAAACTCACAATGGTACACCTCTCTCTTAGGTGCTTGGCTCACTTTCTTATGGGTATGGTTCATTCTTGGAGGTGGCTTGGCTTTAGAAAGGGGTTTCTTAGAGATGGAAGGGAGTGTGTCAAGTAGGTTCCTTAGATGGTTCGGTTTTGGAATCCACACTTGTTTCTAGGGTGGAGCTCTTGGAGGTTCTTCAAACACTCCATCTTTGGTGGGAGGCACAAGTGGCTTAGGTGGAGTGATTTTGAGTAGCTTAGGAGTAGTGGAAGGTTTTTCACTTGGAGGCACACCACTAAACTCACCAACTTTGCCATAAAGATCATCACCCTTCCCACCTAATGCAAAGCCTAATCCCGGTCCACCAATTCCCCTCCTAAATTGGTTGACCATCATGCCAAGTTGCGGCTCACTGCAAGACACCCAACTCAAGATGGTCCGAAGGTATGTGTTTTCCTCCTCGGTACGCACCTTGTCATGCCGACAATTGGTAATCTCTAGCTCCAAACCCTCACAAAGAGTACACTTAGCCACATTAGTGCTATCTGAATTGGCCTTCTCAAGCAAGGCAAGCTTGGCATTCTTCTCTGCCAACTCAGATTGCAAATCCGAGCAAGACTTGCACGCACCCAACAAGACAGGTGAAGCACGCACACTATCAAACTCATCAACCAACTCATCATACTTGGACTGCAGACTAGCAAGATCAGCCATGTAAATGCTACAGAACTCAAACTCAGGCTCATCAGTCACTATAGGAGTGTTCTTAACTTGCTCGAGCTCCTTAAGCGCTACTTCTAGCTTAGCCTTGTACTCTTTTCCATCACTAGCAGCACGCTTAAGCAACTTATCCTAACTGAGCAAAGTAGCAGTCAAATCCTCAACCTCAGCGGCAAGTGCGTCGACGGAAAGTGATACCTTAGATGAGTCGTCGTCGTCGCCGGGAGCATCGCCGTTGCCGCCTTCCACCTCGTCACCAAGTGCCATGGTGCAGAAGCCTCCGTGGGTGGAGTCGGCGAAGAAGCAGAGTCCCTTCAGCTTGTCCTCGACCTTCCTCTCAAACTCGTCGTCGCTCGAAGAGGAGGAAGCATGCTCATCGTCGGAGTCGAGATCGCTGAGGGAGGCGAGGAAGGCACGCTCTTTTGCCTTGAACTTCTTCATGAACTTGCGCTTCATTGCTTCCTTGTCAAAGCCTCCCTTCGACTTGTGCTTGCCGGAGGTGTAGTCGCGCTTCTCCTTGTGCTTGTCGGAGGTGGACTTGCCGAAGGAGTGCTTGTTCCGCTTGGGACAGTTGGCGACGAAGTGGTCGGGGTCGCCGCATCCATAGCATCCATCCTTCGGTCCACCCCGCCGGCGATTCAAGCGGTTGTTGTGGAACCGCGAGAACCGGCTGATGATGAGAGCCAGCTCATCGTCTCCGAGCACGTCCAACTGCTCCTCTGTCACTGTGATCAAGGAAGACAAGGCAAACATCGCAAAGGAGGGGTTAGCAGAAGAACTAGAGACACCGTTACCTGACACCAGCGCCATAGTCGGAGCGGAGGGGTTGTGAAGCTTGGCTTGAATCTGGTGGTCAATCTCACTGGACTTCAGTTTGCTGAAGAGCTCGTCCACAGTGAGAGTCTCGTAGTTCTGTGACTCGAGAAGAGCTTGCACCTTCGAATCCCAAACCCTCCGATCAAGAGCATGTAACAACTTCAAAGCGCACGCATCTTGTTGACAATGGTCTGAAAGCGTGGGAACATAGAATCGATGGTCTCGCCATCAAGCTGCCGGAAACTCTCATACTCCTACTTGTATGTGTCAAAGAGTCTGGTCTTAATTGGGGGAGTCCCCTCGTGATAGCTCTGCAGGTTCACCCAGATCTCTCTAGCAGTAGTCAAGTGTCCGACCCGCTCAAACTCAGACTCAGAAAGACTCAAGAAGAGGGCATTATGTGCCTTGCTGTTTGCATCGTGTTGTTCCATTTGCTCTTGGCCAACACGAGCAAGAAGGACAACGTGTCGGTATTCTCATAGATTTCCCACACCCTCGCACTGAGACTCTGGAGATAGGCAGACATCCAAATCTTTCAGTACGGGTAATTGGTTCCATTAAAATGCAGCGGTTTTCCTGAACCGCGCTCCATGTCGCCTTCTAGCGGATCACGAACCGATTAAGGTGGAATGATCCTTAACCGGCTCTGATACCAATTGAAGGACCAAAAACGGCGACCAGAGGGGGGGTGAATGGGAGCCTTAAATTTCTTTCAAAACTTTCGACCGCTGTCCCAAAATCAAACCCCAAAAGCAAAACCATAAGCGAGCGATAAGATCACGACCTAACAGGTAGGTAGATACCCTTGGAGATGTCCAAGAATTACAGCGGATCAACCGAGGAAGATCGGAGACGAGCACTCGACGAAACTCCGAAAGCGACGCACTCAATTCCTATGGAGAAGGAGAGAGTGGTCAATCTAAAATACTCAAGCCAACTTATGACAAGAGTACTTGGATACGAAGCACGTGATGCCACGAACTCAACGCAACAAACGGAACTCAAATCGGAGATCGGACGATCAAGAAGCGAACAAGTCAGCGAAACAGCCTTCAGGCACTCATACCGGACCTCATACTTTGGGCGTGTCCGATATTCACGACTTCGGACCGGACACACTCAGCTCATACCGGACCTCATACCGGACGCGTCCGGTATGCACCGGACCTCAGTTTCAGCACAGAGCAACTTTGGGAGAAAAATAGAAAACCCAATTAAACGGTGTCCAAAAATTGTAAAATTTTAACCCTAAAAATTAGACACACAGAAGAAGGTCTCCACAAAATTTCAGCTCAAAATTCCAAAGTTAAGTCTACCGGACGTGTCCGGTATTCACACCGGACGTGTCTTGTATTCGCGGACAGAACCCTAGAAATTTTGATTTCAAAGCCAAAACTCAATCAAATCAACTCGGATCGACCTGAGATTTTGCAGAGTGGTTCACAAGATAGTTCTAAGACTAATCCATGAAGATCACAACCCCAAATTCATTGCAACTTCAAAAATCGATGAAATCCGATTCAAGAGCAAGTTTTCCCCGAAAAACTTGATTTAACCCGATCTGTGGATTCGTGAGGATTCAGATGAAATCCTTCGGTGGAAAGGATCAAACCACGACCATGATCAAGTAGAAACAAGTGGCTTGCAAAGAGATGAACCACAGCTCGAGAAATCAACTCGGAAACAAGTGGGGAGAAGGGGAAAAACGAAGAACACGAAAAACAACAATCAAAACGCGAATCAACACATCAATCTGACCCCACGAGGAAACATGGAGGATTCGGGACCTCCATTCCCATGAGTAAACTTGGTTCTTACACTAATTTCAAAGATTAGTGGACCTCTCTCTCACTTAGCACCTAGAAGAGGGAAACCCTAGAAAGGAAGAGGAAAAATGCAAATGGGAAAGGTGAGGGAGATGGGGCTCCCTCCATCTTACTTATCGACCGGGCTTATTTCATTTTCCAGTTTTTGCCCCTGATACAACTCTGAGCAAACCGCCTAGCCCTAGAGACATTGCAGTCCAACTCGAACCGACTCGATGCAATTCTTGATCCGACGGCCACCGCGCCTTCTCACCGGTAGCTTCGCCTCGACGCGAACTCCCCGATGCCGCCACGTACCGTCCGTCCGCCTCGGGACCTCCGCCAGGGTTTTGTGGCTCAACCCAGAAACCCGCCGGGTGGTTTTGAGGCCCAAACCACTGAAACCCTCCACCGTTGGTTTTGAGGCCCAAACCAACAAACCGGCCCATGTCCTTGCACTTGTCGAAGCCAAGTGCCAGCAACGCGATCCCGCCCGGCGATTCCGGGTCCCTCAGTCCAAGTCTCGATGTGTCCGCCCTTTTACCGCTCTCGGTCCATTCGGCGCGGCCCGCCATCACTTGACCTTCACCTCGCCGTCGGCCACCGCCTCCATGCTCGACACCTGCACAACACAAGCCAAGGCACATGTGGAACTCGTGGCTTTCACCACCATCAGTAGCACCCCATCCGAGATGCTAGTAGTTGAATCAATCACTCATCATCACAACTGAACCACAAGTATGAACCTTTTGTTCGCAAAATAAAAGAAATAACTAATTGTACACTTTAGTTATAACTTACGAGCCGAATCTTTTAAGCCTAGTTAGTCTACGATTAGACAATATTTGCCAAATACAAACAAAAGTGTTACAGTAGCAGAGTTGAAAAAATTTCAGCATCTAGACAAGGCCGTAGAGGGGGGCCACTTGTGTGTTAGACTTGATTCACTTGGGATGATGATGCACTCGTGCTGCTGTTGTCTTATATGCCTGAGTGATTAATTGTAGACATGAAGAGTTTGGTTCTTCTCTTGCAGTGTGGGTCACTTTTGTGTCACAGAAGGGACGACAGTGTTTTTTTTTGTTTTTTTGTTTTTTTTTTTTTTGTTTTGTCAATACAGACTGTGGTCGGCCAGGGTCTGCTGAGTAACTCTTATGCACGACATGTAACTTATTAGTTGTTAGTCTGCTTATTCAGCTGTTAGGCGCATGGTCATTGGAGCTTGGCTGTGGGCAAGTAACTTGCTCTGTGTGGAGCACGTCGTGCGCCATGCTTGGGATGGCAACCGCTGATTACGAGCGTGACGTGCATGTCGGGGATCATGGCCTCGGCCGTTTGTAATTGTAATTCGGTTGCCTTATATTCAGTTGAATAGAGTCAGAAAGTGCTGACAGTTTGTAGCAGAGAGAGAGAGAGAGAGAGAGAGAGAGAGAGAGAGAGAGAGTGCTGCAGAGCTCGCCGGCCACTAGCCGTCGTTTCTCCGGTGATCTCTGACAAGTGGCATTGGAGCCAGTTGCGGGCCAGGACTCGATCATGGCGACTTGGCGAGGTACCGATGCTGGAATCGAGACCGCGTGATCTAGTACGCGCTGATGACTCGCGGACGCGGAGTCGCGGTGGAAGTGGCGCGAGGCAGAGAACCAAAACAGCGGCAAGATCGGACGCCCGTGGCCGTGACTCGCGGTGACTGTCCCTCGAAGCCCTCCTCTCCTTTGTTGCTGTTGAGTTGCGACGCGAAGGTGCCATCGCCGCCGCCTCCGACTCGTTCGTTACCCACCGCCGCAGGATCGGAGCCGCCGCTGCATCGTGAATCCACATCCACTCCACCGAGGGCGTCTTCTTCGGCAATATCGACGACTGCCTCGATCTACACAAACATGCATGGGTGGGCTCTCCTTTCGCAGGGGATCGAGTCGACGACCTGCTGGAAAGAAGGAAGGGTCCCCTCGCCGATCGGTGTCGCTGTCGCTCCGGCCGGGAGGACAAACTCTTCTTCGACCATGCAGCTGGCCAGCTGGGAGGGACACGAAAAGGAATATATGGGCACTGTCCTGTTCAGCTGCAAGAACGGCGAGCACACACGGGGCGTCCGCTGCCGTGCGTCCCCCAGCTCACGACGAAAATCCACATCAGGCACGGATCGAGTCTCATGAGGATCCGGCCGGAGCCAGGCGCGCGGCTGCTGGCACGAGTGGTACGGTGCGCGGACCGAACCGCCTGTACAAACATACTGCAAGTGACCATTTCACAGCCTGTGTGCTTGGCGGTGGCGCGGTGCACGGCGAGGATAGCGCCTGGCAGTGGCACACTAGGGCTCGGCCACATCAACATGTCTCGGCTCTCCATATCAGTGTTGTGGACATTCGGTTGGGCTTTCCGACCTCCTTTTGCTTTGGCAATAGTCAAAAGTCAATCTTTATAGTAATAAATACAAATCCAAAGCCACATTCCCCGTCGCGAGCGCTACCTGTACAAACTGTACTCCCTCTCCAGCCCGAGCGGCACTCCGGTGACCCCTCTCACGCTCGGCTCCCCACGACGAGGCCATCCCCTCAACCACCAGGCGCGACGCTAGACCTGGCGAGGTGCAGATCCAGCAATGGGCATAGCCCTGGCCACGTTCGATCCCACCACCATTGAGGAGCACATCAGGTCGTGTCCCTAACACCCGCCAGCCACTCGTCTCTAGCGACCCCTCTCGCGCGGATCCAAAGGCGGGCCTGGCCACGGTTGTGATCTCTCCATCCTCTTCATCCAACGCCTACGGAAAAGATACGTTTTCTAAGGCTGAGGCCCTGTTTGGATGCAAAGTATTTTTAAAGTATTGGAGAAATACTATGGTTTTATAAAATACTTTGGTTTTTAGAAGCTACTAGATGTTTGGATGCAACAAATCTTATAGTATTTAAAACCATAGTTTTGTCAAAGCTATGGTCTTTTGGAGTTTTAAAAACTCCACTCAAGACCTCTTTTTCTAAACCATGGTTTTATGTCTCTTTTGGCTTATAAAACTATAGTTTTATGATACCGTAGCTTCTAAAAACTGCATTATCCAAACAGAGATTGTTACGCCACTTCCGTTGATGTGGTAAAACAATATTGTCGTGTCAACGGAGTGATGCGGCAAGGTTCTCCATATAAAAATTGTCACACTACATGCATTGATTTTGCCACACCAGGCACATTTGCACGGCAAAAAGGGTTATAATAAAACATAAATTGGGTGGGATTATTTTTTAAAAGAAGATTTGAAAATTGATTAAAATAAAAAAAAAGGATCACCAGATCCCTTTATATTCTGTTTCCACTTCAGTTCATCAGTTATGATCATAGCATGCACACATTTGGTGGTGTGCAGACTTGTGGACTTGCAGTGGTCTAGAGAATAATATTTTGTTTTGTCTACACTCATGAATGCCTCTGGATCGAAGATTTGCAATGCTTCGCTTCTATGGTTAGGAGATATATGCGTTTTTGTTTGATTTTTGTCCCATGTGGTAGCTTACATATCTACAACTATCACAGAGACGCAAAAGAATCAGGATTTCTAATTTAGGAATTCTAATCCGTTTCAAAAGCTCAACCTAAAAAGCACATAACTTTTGGGCGGAATGGTTTTTTGGATCTTAGACCTAGATGTGTGGTATCTACTATGCTATTAGAGTGTCTTCAAGAGTCGTTCTAAATATCACTCTCTAAATCATGGTTTGTAGAGTCATTTATATAAAAATCTTTTTCTATATTTTTTCACTCTCCAAGTGTTGCTTTATATCTTGTGTTTACTCTAGAGAGCTATTTTTATTTCTATCTATGGCTAGCAAGAAATATAGAATAAAAAATGACTATATTTAGATAACCAAATTAAAAAGCTATTTGAGGATTTTTTTTATCAGAATTTCTATCCTATTACTCATGAGTGATATAGAGAGTCTCTTAGAGTTAGAGCTGCTTGGCAGAGTCTCTTAGAGTTAGAGCTGCTTGGCAGTCAATTTCAATTTGGCTTCCTGGCGATTTATTGAGCAGCCAGAGCCACTATGCCAGGAATGACCAGTCTAGCTACCTCTTTCTTCTCAGGAAGCAATTTTCCATGGCCTCATCATAGATCAGACTATCTCAAAACGGAACAAAAATATCCCGAACCGAACCGCATCGTTTTCTATATTTAATCTGATCGAATTCATATTTTTTTGTCCGGCTTTATCATTTTCGTTTTTGTATTTCAGATTTTTATATTTCAAATGTAAAAGTAGAAAATGGTTTAGACATTTTTGACCGTTTTCTACTTTTCTACTTTTAATTTGAAATTTTTCGAATTCAAAATTCGGTTTAAACTGAATTTGGTTGACTGTACATGTGAAGCAGCGCCCAATTATAATTTGTTTACCACGCAGTTGCGTTCTTTTTACCGGTGGCTAACTACCCTTTCTTATATAGACAGTGTGTAGCCTCATTTTTATTCACTATGCACTTGTTAATTATTATATACACTTGAACTTGATCATTTATTTAGTTAGTCATGCACTTGGTTGTGCGGGTCAGTATTCCGTATTGAGTTTTTGTATATCGACCGTGTTCGATATAAATCCGCTTGAATTGGTTCATTTTTGAAATTCTCGATATTTCATAAGTTTGTGTTCATTTTCATGTCTGGCTTTTTACCGTTTTTGTTTTCGTTTTCTATTTCAAATGTAAAAGTAGAAAACAATTTATAAGTTTTTCGACGGTTTCTCACCGTTTTCATCCTTAGTGGTATCTACTGTGCTAGCTATTAATGTGTCTCTAAGAGTCTTTCTAAATATCATTCTCTAAATCATCATTTGAAGAGTCAATTATACAAAAATTGTTTTCTATATCTTTTTTACTCTTCAACGGCTTTTTTTTTTGTGTCTATTCTGTGAAGCTATTCTTATTTCTATCTTTGGCTAGCGAGAAGTCTAGAATAGAAGACGACCAAATTTGGATAACTAAATAAAGAAGTTGTTTGAGGGTATTTGTTTATAGAAATTTCTATTCCTATTAATATTAATTATGAAGGATATCGAGAGTTTTAGCGCTGCTCTAATAATGGTAGTAAATTTTAATTTGGCTTCCTGGCGATTTATTGAGCATCCAGAGCCACTGTGCCAGGCATGACCAGGCTAGCTACCTCTTTCTTTTCAGTAACCAAGTTTCCAAGGCTCATCAAAGATCAGACCGTATGTCCTGTGTTGCTATGCTGATTGCATCGACCTCTCGGTTTAAATGCCGTACAGTACAGTACATGCATCATATCCCAGGCATCCCGATGAGTTTTGTTTTGTGACTGTTGTTAACATACAGACCGTAGAGAGCAGCACAACATGACGTCTTCCAAAGGCGCATGCCAGCATACCTTTCTTTTCCTATTTCCTGTGCTTTGCATTTCATTTTTTTTTACTAGAGTCTGATTAACTCCTCCAACGCGCGCAGTTTCTGCTGAAATGACTGTAACCACTAGGATCAGCATGTCAGTGAGACAGCGACAGAACTTCTTCATGCGGAGTAGTACATTGCTCCTCTGTCTTTCTTGTCTTTGAGGGCCCTGGCAACCAGATATTTTTGATCCATTGTGAGACCGAGGATGCATGTTGACTGCTGCCGACGACGGACCTCCCAAGTCAAGGAGGGTGATGCGCTACCAACCGGAGGTCCTACCATTAATCCACCACCCACCATCCACTGCCACCTTTTGTGTACTATCGCAAATTCGCAATATAGATGCTCCATGCCGCCACCTTTCGGCGCTCCCAAGCTTGAAATTGATCCTTCCTCGAATCCCTGAGCACTCTGTTCTCAGAGCGTTCCTACAGTCCCACCTCTGTTCTCTAAAACCACTCTGGGTTTTTCGATTCGGACACCGAGTTTCTCGAATCAGAAATCACCCCAGTAGGATACGCCGAGACGCCGAGTAAGTGAAACCCATCCTCTTCAGTTCTCTGGATGATCTGATGTTTGTTTCCGTTTCTACTTGTACCTTTTCACGCCAACAGCTTTGTCAGGTTTGTACCAATTCTTTCAGCCCCACCCCCCCCGAGCGTGATCGAGGAGAACTTGGAGATACATTGTTCGGTGAGTAACCAGAGATGGAGAAGACGGCGCTCAGCCTGGCAAAGTCGATCCTCGGCAGCGCCGTCAGCAAGGTGGCGAAGGCAGCCAGTACTGAGATAAGCTTGCTGATGGGCGTGCAGAAGGAGATGTGGTAAGCATGCTGCAACTGATTCCCAGCTGATTTATTCAGAGCATAACTAGGAAGCTCAATGTCCAGATATCAGTTTTTTCAAGCATATCATGTAGATAATGACTAAGTAGGTTTGTGATTGAGGCCTGAAATCAACATCGAACACTAAATTCTTTTTGTGTTAATGGTCCTCCGACTATCGAGCACTAAGTAGGTTCTACAGGCTACAGAGCATAACTATAACTAGGAAGCTCAGTGTCCAGATATCAGTTTTTTAAAGCATCATGTCATAAGTAGGTTTGTGATTGAGGCCTGGAATCAACACAGAACACGCTAAATTTTTTTGTGTTAATTTAGCCCTCCCATTGTCGAACACTAAGTAGGTTTCTACAGGGTACAGAGTGGCTTAAGGTGTGAAACTTCCTGTGGCAAGTAGAAGATTGTTAGACAACTTGAATATGAATTTATTTTATCCTTTTATTTTTTACAGGTTCATCAAAGACGAGCTAAAAACCATGCAAGCATTTCTGCAAGCTCCCGAAGTAACAGAGAAAAAGGACAAACTAGTGAAGGTCTGGGCAGAGCAAGTACGAGATCTTTCCTACGACATTGAAGATTGCCTTGACGAATTTATGGTCCATGTGGGGAGCCATAGCTTGTCAAAACAGTTGTTGAAGCTCAAAGATCGTCATCGAATAGCTGTCCAGATTCGCAACCTCAAATCAAGAATCGAAGAAGTGAGCAACAGGAATAGGCGCTACAAGTTAATTAAGACTGAATCCTCCAACGTCACTGATGAGATGGATTCCAACATGGAAGATATTCGCAGCAACTCTGCTAGCAACATTGATGAAGCAGAACTTGTGGGATTTGATGCACCTAAAAGAGAGTTGATTGCTCTGATTGATGTCACTGCTATAGACGGACCTGCTAAGGTATATGTGTGGTTGGCATGGGTGGTTTAGGGAAGACTACTCTTGCAAGGAAAACCTATGAAAGCAAGGAGGATACTCTAAAGAGCTTTCCATACAGAGCTTGGTTCACAGTGTCACAGTCATTTTCCAGGAGGGGGATGCTCCAAGACATGATCAATCAAATTTTTGGTGCTGATGCATTGAAGAAACTCTTGGAACAACTTGTTGGGTAAGTGTTGGAAGAGGGCCTTGCCAGCTACTTGAGGCAAGAGCTTCGGGATAAGAGGTACTTTATTGTTTTTGATGACCTATGGGAAATACATCACTGGAATTGGATTAGTAGTATTGCCATGTCTTCTGTATCTCAGCATTTTCCCTGAGGATTATGAAATCAAAAGAAGTCATCTGATACATCGATGGATAGTAGAAGGGTTTGTAAGAGCAAAGGTTAGGACAACCATTGATGATGTTGGGAAAGAGTACTTTGGTGAGCTAATCAGCCGAAGCATGATTCAATCATCAAGGTTGGATATAGAGGGAAGTGTTAAGACTTGTCGAGTTCATGATATCATGCGTGATATCATAGTCTCAATTTCTCAAGAAGAATATTTTGTGCACTTAATCCAGAGTAATGGAAATTGTGTACCAGAGGAAAATTCCCGTCATGTTGCATACCACGACATCAAGTGCCAAAAGGAAGCCATGGATTGGACCCATCTTCGATCATTAACCTTTTTCACTGATCAGGGGTCCCAAGGTTTCTATAATCTCACACCGTCAATTTCATCACCTAAGTTGAGGATGCTAAGAGTTTTGGATTTTGTGGGTGGGAATTTTACTATCACACAAGATGGTATAAATAAGATAGTGTTGTTGTGTCACTTGAAATATGTTAATATCAGATCTGACGAGCCAACAATCTATTCATTTCCGAGGCACATAGGAAAAATGCAAGGACCACAAATTTTGGACATGGGATACACTTGTATTACAACTCTGCCAATGGAAATCACTGAACTTCGAGATCTTCGTGTCCTCCGCTGTGATCGGAGTAGATATTTTTATTTGGATCCAGATGAACCAGCGTATTGTTTGTTGGCAACTTAGAAGAGTTGCAGATATTAGAGTGTGTGGACATTAGTAGAACTAGCAGCAAAGCAATTAAAGAACTCGGAGAGCTGACCCGATTAAGAAAATTAACCATTGGAACAAATGGGGCTTCCAAGAAAAAGTGTAAGATATTTTGTGCATCAATCGAGAAGCTCTCTTCCCTTCGTTCTCTCAGTGTGAGGGTCAGCGAACACCGGGATAGAGGACTTGGATGGTTGGTTTCTTCTTCCTCTCCTCCTCCCCACCTGAGGAGCCTCAGGTTGTACGGATACATTGGAGAGATGACCGACTGGTTCAGGAATCTTACACACCTGGTCAAGATTAGCTTAACAGAGACCCAGCTAATGGAAGATAAATCCATGAGAATACTTGGAGAGCTGCCAAAACTCATGCTCCTTATTTTTTACTACGCTGCGTACCTTGGGAAATTAGTGTTTGGAAAAAGAGCATTCTCGAACCTCAACACACTAGTGATTTGGAATATGTTCGAGCTGAAAGGGATCAGATTTGAGGAGGGCACCTCCCCTCAGATGGAAAGAATAGAAATCGGGGGCTGCATTTTGATTTCAGGGATTATTGGTATCAAGCACCTTCCAAAGCTCAAGGTGATTTTACTCGAGCGTTTCTCTAAGGTGGCGAGGTTGGGTATGCTGGAAGAGGAAGTGAACGCACACCCCAATCATCCTGTCCTGCGGCTGTCACACGAACGAAGCGAACATGACCTGGGAGACGTCGAAGGATCCAATGTGGAGGTGGAAGCAACAGAATCCGTTCCTGACCACGCCGGAGAGATCACACTAACGACGACCGACAGGTCAGCGAACCCTGTTCAGTAGCAGCTCTCGTTTCCTTTATTTCCATCAGGATTTGTCAACTCAAATGATGTTTTTATGCTCACAACTCCTCTCTCTGCTTGTCCACAGTGAAATCCAGCCCGCTTCTAGTTGACGCTGCTACCTGCTGATCTGCCTGTGTGGCTGTAGTGCCCGTAGCCGCTGTTCGCCGCTGCTGGAGGTCTCGGCGTGCCACTGCTCGAATCTCTCCCCGTGTTTGATTTGTTTCATCTGTTTTGCTAATAGTAATGATTTTGTTTGTCTTCCAAGACCTACAAGTATGATGTTCATTCGAAACTTGCACATTGGCTCCATTGTCTATGATGTAAACAAATAACCATGTTCTGTGTCCTAAAGTCTAGCACTTAACACATGTAAACATATAACCATTTTCTATGTTCTAAAGTCTAGCACGTCGTAACACAGCGGAAGATTTCATAACTGAATACTGGCTCCTGCTTCTATTAACTTTTTAAACTTATGATGAGTTTTGAGTACATGGATGGAGCTCTACTGCAGTCTGCGTCACTTGTGTTAGACGTGCTTGATACACTTACGACAACCTAGCCTGACCACGCAGAAACAACTAACTACAACTTATATACAGTGACAGAGCCAGAAATTTGCCGCTGGGTATGCCGAACATACAAAATTTCGAAGCAAATATGTATGACCCCCCTTGTTGAAAGATTGATGATTGTGGAAAAATTTCAACTTTGCAACTGTAGCACGTTTCGTTTGTATGTGGCAAATATTGTTCAATCGTGGAATAACTAGGCTCAAAAGATTCGTCTTGTAATTTACAACTAAACTGTGCAATTAGTTATTTTTTACTTATATTTAATGTTTCATGCATACAGATAAAAACTTGATGTGATGTAGAGAGAAAAAAACTTAGAATCTAAACAAGGCCAGGATAGATTGAAAAAATTTCTCTCAATAAATGTAACCAAGTAATATTCATCACCCATTTTATTCATCGTGGAAAACACTCTTTCAACACTAGCCGTGGCTACGGGAAAAATTAGCACCAACTTAAAAAGCTTGTAAACAATAAAATATTGTTCATGTTTCTGTGTGTGTATAAGTTTACTTGAAAGATCATATAGGTTCTTCAAAATTTTAAACCTTTCATAACTACAAACATGAGAAATATAATGTACATAGTAAATTGGTATCGAAGTTTTCGTAATTTCCCGAAAACGAGAGTCGTGACTTATGAATGGATACCACGGGAGCACTTCTGGCCACTTAGGCCTTGGCCAGTAGACCTGCTGGCTGCTAACAAATGCATTTGTGGACTCTTGATCCAATTAAAAATAGAATATACATGTATGTTATATTTATACTATATGTAGTTATTTTTTGCACCCAAATCTTGGGTATTCTAAGGAATACACAGGCATACCCTGGCGCCGTCCATACTTATATTCCAGGTAGGATTCGTTGACCTCTCGGTAGCACCCCTAATATATGTGGTAGCACCTGAACCTGCACAGGATCCAGGTGCAGGTTCAGGTTTAGGTGTCGATTGCCTAACCACGAAGGTGGAGATTTAGTACTACCATTTATAATTTCGAGGCAGTTTTAGCAACCGCCTCGGAGGTACGGTCACGGTAAATGTGACCATTATTAGAGGCGGTTTCATGCTCGCCACAGTTAATTCAGAAAAAACAAAAAAA
Organism: Chrysopogon serrulatus; assembly: GCA_015844335.1. Lineage (NCBI taxonomy): Eukaryota > Viridiplantae > Streptophyta > Magnoliopsida > Poales > Poaceae > Chrysopogon > Chrysopogon serrulatus. The sequence continues at coordinate 94,135 of JADLZL010003099.1, read as the reverse complement.
AAGGAAAAAGCCCAGATCTAGCTCCTATCGGGCCTGGATCTGGGCCTAGCACCAAACCAGAATCGGCCACCGCTTGCACGCCGCCGTCACCGTTGGGGCTGTGCTCGCCGTCGTGGGGGTTGATGGAGACCTCCGTCTACCCGGATCCGGTACCAGGCCTAATGTCGGACACACGGCAGCCACTACCTGCACGCCGCCGCCATCGTTGGGGCCATGCTGGCCACCGTGGGGGTGGACGGAGACCTCCTCCCGCCAGGATTTGGTGCCAGGACCAAAACCTGACACGACCACCACTGCCCGCATGCCGCCGCCACCGTTGGGGCTGTTTTGGCTGTCGTGGAGGTCGATGGAGACCTCTCGCCCGGATCTGGTGCCAGGCCCAACGTTGGACACAACCCGCTTGCAAGCTGCCACCGCCATTGGGGCCATGCTAGCCACTGTGGGGGTCGACGGAGACCTCCGGCACGGATCCGATGCCAGGCCCAACACCGGACACGGCCGCCATTGGATCTGCACGCCGCCATTGTGTGCACGCTGCCACTGCATGCCTGTATGCCGCCACCGTGGTGGATAGTGGAGGGGATGGGAGCAGAGAGGGCTCACGGTGCTGGATCTGCGCAGCTGCTAGCTGCCGTGGTGGAGAGGGAAGGGGAGGGGGCACCACCGTGGTGGAGAGGAGAGGGGAGGGGCACCGCCATGGGGGAGGGGAGTGGACTGGAGCGGAGGGAGCACTGGCAGAAGAGCAACGCTCAGGTTGGGAAGGGAGAGCGGCGCTCAGATTTGTGCTGACCAATTGAGGGTGGAGAGAAGTGAGGGAGCTCAAACCCTAATCCCCATATATATACCCAGTGCTTGAAATTGGGCCTAGTTTAGGCTTTTTCGTTGGAGTGGGCCGCAGTCACAGTTAATCGAGTCGGACCTTATAACTGGGCCACCTCAAAAAATGGGGGTAATTCTAGAGGCGGGCCAGTTAACCATCTTGGTTAATTAATTTTAGAAGGCGGTTATTATTTAGCCTCGATAAATTGAATTTTCAAGGCGTTTTTTTAAACGCCTCAGTTAATTGAAAATAACCGCTTCGGTTAATCCAAGGTATTAACCGAGACGGTTGGAATTGATGCCCGCCTCCGAAGCCCATTTTCAAAGGTCGCGGTTAAGTTTTTATGTAGTAGTGAAATTATGGAGACGGTTAAAACCTAAAATCTATTAATGGAGGCTCAAAAATACCTCTATTTTCAAAAAGGCTCGCCTCCGTTAATATGGTCGACTCTAGTTAGGAAAGTCCATCTTGGCTCTTGGCCCAATATATTGCTTGGAGTATGCCTCCCTATTGGACTCCTGAGTTAAGGCCAGCCATTACAGCCGCTGATCAGGCCCATACATGCAGGTTGAGTGCCCTAAATTTATCTAGAAATTTCTAGCACCGGTTGAATGACTAGGTGAGTCTACTAATTTGCTTCAAGTTACTCACGTATGCCCTGCCTTTGACTGGCAGCTCCAGATCCCGTACGTATGTTGTTCTTGAACAATACGTGTCCGCACACACCAGGCGTGCGTGCGTGATTGGACTTAGCTTTGGGCTCTGATGCGTGATGGAACGAAGCCCGGACTGTAGGCATTATGAAATGAGTCGGAGTTTTTTCTTGACGGAGCTGAACCTTAATCAGATGAGAAATTCAGAATTCGCTTTGCGCTCTGAGCTAGTGTTGTGTTGCAGGTGTTCTAGAGTCCAGAATAAAAAAACCTAGAAAATCATTAGGCCATAAGAGAATTTTTAGTATGGTTGTCGAAAATTTGGATGGCTCACGATGCTCGATCCAACGGTTAGAAAGACAGAGCCACCAAGAGGCACAAAATAGAAAGGCACCAAGAGGCACCAGGTGCATACTAAAAAGTGGGACCGTAGGCACCTGGTGCATAGTAAAATTCGGTGCTTTCAGCATCTAAAATTAGACGCGATGATCCTATTTTCGATATTTCCTTTTGTAATTAGGGGTATAATAGTAAATTCATAATAAAACATATTGTTTTGACCACTTTATGGATGATTGAATTGAATTAGCGCAGGTCCTTCCCAACCTTCCATCGATCCCCATCCCCGAATCCCCTTCCCATCCCCAAATCACGCGGCCAGGGGCTAGATCTAGCCCAAGTCCGGCGCCATCGACCCCATCCCTGTTAGCGCCGTCGACCCCATCCCCACCGGCAGTGGCGGCGGCGGATGAGGAGAACGGCGCTGCTAGTGGACACTCGCCGCAGCCACAGGTCGTGGCTGCCACGGCGGCCAAGAGGAAGGACATGTTGGTGCTCGTCTGGAGCTCCAACGGCTCACTGGTGTCCGAGCGTTCTGTTGGCGCCGCCGTCATACTAGTACCAACTACTGTTCGGCTCCACTGGAATATTGATTTACTAGTGCACTTGTACTACATGTGCGCATGATTAAAGGAAAGATACACGATGCATGCTTCATTACGTAAGGATGGTACTAGTACAAACTGCATACTTCTGATTGGGCTTCATAATATAAGGGAAGGAAGCCATAATTACGATACTAACCTTGAACGAAAAAAGTTAATTAATTATCTAGGTACCCAAAGACACCTAGAAGCACCCCCAACCACTGTAAAAGGTCTCAGGCCATAAAATTGATTTGGGATCAGGGAGAGCCCAGTTTATTTGCTCCCCGTGCTCAACTGAACTGCAGCCATGCGTCCCTAATTGGAAAACAACATGCCAGAATTAATGCCTCGACCCTCTTCGGCGGCATACAGGCAGTTCGTCAACATATATTTCTTGGCAATGTTTGCAACATATGCAGCCCCGCTGACAGTACCAAAGAAATCAGCAAGCCCGTTTTGCCACTGCTTGCTTGCATCACTCTGTCTGGCTTACCATAGCAGTTCATTATCCACTACCGTACCGTTGCAGCTCAAGTCATGGCCTGTTCCATGCATTGGCTATTGACATGATTAACTGTTACATGTAAACCAATAGCCTACTATTCAAGTTAAATCGGCAATCAACTAAGTGTTGTGTGGATGATTTCAGATGTTTTATACAGAGAGAAATTCCCTAAGTACTGCATGCATGAGCATAAGTTCGCTACTATATCATATCTAACACATAATCCATCCACTTTAGACATCGTTGACATTGGTATGTTTAATGTCAAGGCTCAACGACCATGAGTATTGGTAACTTGAGTTTATGACAAACATGTAAAAATTTTATAGAGTATCTCTGTGTGTATTTGCATTAGGAAATCATTAACAAAAGAGACAGCAAAAGGAGAGTGAGATTCAGGAGTATATACCACCAATACATGGTATCGCGCTGTTTAGGTTTGATTTGAAGAAGACGTTGTACGGCGAGGACGCTTAATTTCAGAAGAAAAGAAACACAAGTAGGAGTTGTCTCCATCAAACTCAAAAAAAAGTTACGTCTATATTATATACTAACATAAGCAAAAAAAAATAAAGAAACACCTTTGCTGCTGCTTAATAAACACATAGTAAACGAACTCAGTAAAGCAAATATATGTATTAATGCACACAATACATCTAACCAAAAGCAAACTTTATTACAAAACAGGTGGCCATGGGAACTTACACACCGATATGCCATAATCAATCCAAGCAAGCTTGCAAAACCGGTGGCCATGGAAATTCACACGGATATGCCATCTTTTTCCTAGTACTATCCGCTGCAAGCGTCAGCTCCATGGTCTTGAGGTCAACGGAGAAGGACCACTGCTGTTTTGGCTCCAGTGGTGATATCACAACAAACCCCACTCCTCTCTCCACGATGGTTAGAGGTTTGTCGAGGAAGGATAGCTGTAAGCCAGGAAGGCTGCAGAGAACCTTGGACAACATGACCTTGTTCTCCAATGCCCACTCTCCATCCAAACATCTCGCAAACACCTCCATGGCGTTGTCCATCATGAAGACGATGCGCGGCTCACCATCCCCGCCATCGACTACGGTGAAGTTTCCTTTATAGATGTAGTGATACCAACACCTTTTGATGGCCGGTGACATCGCCAACGACAACGAGAACTTGCCGGTGCTGCCATTACGGGTGATCAACGTCCCATCTCGTCGGGCGTAAAAATAATACAAGCCCAGCGCATGACCCAAGAATCGGGATGCCACCATAGGGTGTAGCCTTGAAGCCATGTGGTCGATGGCCTTCTCGCTCCACTTCCCGTCCATATCGCCGGCGACAGTGAACATGGTGGTATATGCTACAGCACCATGATAACTGAAGAGCACACACAGGACCCTGAAGTTTGACATGCCAATACGCCCGCCGGAGTCATCTTCATCGCCGTCAACGAGGAAGGGACCCCGGAACATGTAATTGGCCCCATAAAAGTCCGGCGGTTGAGGGATGACCTTGTAGCGCTGCGTCATAGGCTCACAGACGACGAAGCCATGGAAGGCGGTAGAGATGCGCATCTCATGAATAAACTCCTCACAGTTGGAGGTGGTGTATACGTGCATCTGATCAGTGTACTCCAACAGGAGGAGGCTGCCACGGCTATCCCGGACCTCCCATGCCAAGTGTGCCACTGGTCATGCCGAGGACGAAATTTGTTGCTCGCGTCTATGAGGAAGTCCAGGGAGAAGCGGTGGTCGTCGATCGATGAGGAGGGGACAAACAATGGGCCAGGACGGCCAGGTATGGGGTCGCCGTTGTAGTAGTCGCCGGCGACGGGAGGTCCGTGGAGAGAGCTGTAGCGGCGGAGGAAGCCGGCATCAGCGATGACACGGCGCCATCTTCTGCATGTGGAGGCGGCGCGGATGAGGCTGACGGGAGAATCGATCCGCTCCAGGATCAGAACCAGGGTGTCGTCCATGTCCATGTCTGCTAGCAGCTATCTGGCCTTCGTTCTTTGCCTGGGTGTTGGACTTGGATTTGGGCTTGATACATGCGTGCTGGAGACCTGGAGTGGTGGGCCGATGAGGCCCAGTCGCCCAGACTACAGTCGGCGCGTGGCGGCATGAAATGTGTCGGACCTAGTCTTTCTTCCTTCGATCTGAACCTCAATCAGATGACTACAAGTTCAGAGTTTCCTAAAAAAGATGACAAGTTTGGGAAATAATACAGTGTGCTCCACTCAAGAAAAAGGAATGACTAGTTTGGGCGACGTACGGTATGTGACGAATTCAAAACTATTCTCTGAAACTCAGTGCTAGTTTGAGTATGGGGCCGCTGCGGCGCCGGAGAGTGACACACACATGATAAATCAACATAAAAATATATAATATATATATTGTCAAATAATACACTATTAAAACATATTGCATAGTGGATCTTGAAAAAGATCCTTAAATCGATTCCAAAATGGATTTTTTGGCCGAGAACGAAAAAACGGACCTTCAATATAACTTCTTGTCCTGGTTCCCATCGTTCCTTGAGGCAAATAAAAAAAAAGAGAGCAAATTGCATCTGGAATACAAGAACTATACACGTGGATGCAAATATCACCTCGCAGCTTGGACAAACATAGCTAGTGCGATTAATCCATTGGAACGACTGGACGAATTTATTGATATTGTTGTAGTAACACTGTTTATATGTGCACGACATTGTTGTAGGTTGTCCCTTTGCACATATACAAAATAATTATTGTATATTCACCCATTTTACTACAACAATGTCATGTATGTACGAGCTATGTATATCCGAGCTGATATATACATGAGCCATGCATGTTCAACCTGTGAGCTGTGAATTGCATGAGCCATGTACATACAATACAATTCGGTTGGAGCCTCAACTGCCAAGCATGTGAGAGATTGATTTTTGGACCATCTATGCACCAAGATGATAACTTGTACCCAATAAAGAAAATTATAAGTTGTTGGGAGTAATTTGCACCCACAAGTATAGTTTTTATACCCAATAAGCAAATTACGAGTTGTTGAAGGTAATTTGCACCTATAGTATAGTTTTTGTACACAATTGAGCAAATTACAAGTTATTGGGGTAATTTGCACACGTGTGTATAGTTTTTGTACTCTACATGCAATTTACTCTAAAAAAACTAAGACTGGCATTCACTAGTGGAGAAACAATTTTCCGTCGGTGGACAAAAAAATTTAGTCCTTGTTTCAAATTGCAAACCGAGACTAAAAGAGGCCTGAGACCTTAATTTAGTCTCAATTTATAACCCACAAGCTAGAACTAATTCCACCTTTTAGTCGTACTAGTGAACATGCACGTGCGACACGCACGTGCCTTTATCGTGATTGTGGCTTATCTAGAGATCATTGCCGTAATAAATTAAACCTGCAATTCACAATCCAGCAAAAGAAGCCACGCTCTCTACACCGCCATGCAAACTAATCAGGGATAAGCTCATTATAGAGGCATGCATCTACCTGACTACACGTACATGAAACCAAGGAGACAACAACCAAACAATTAATACTTATATTAGTGTCTTCTCAAGGTTCAGCACTGATGTATTGTTATTTTCTTCCAATAGTCACAGTTCCTTGTTGGTGCGATCCATCAAGTACCAAATTAAAACAAATAGGGAAGAAAAGGAGGAAGAGGTGCTTACCAGTCTCAGATTGCATTACTACTGCACAACATTCTCAAATTGCTTTGTGATTACCTGCAGAAAGAGGAAAAAAAACAGGGAAAATTAAAAAATAAAACTCAAAAAAGATCAGGACATAAACGTATAGATAAAGACGAGAAAAAAATTAAAACCAAACTTTATTATCTAAAAATGAAAATTTAGTTGGAGCCCTGAGAGGGAGAGTTGAGACACTTCTATCTTTGCATGCCAGCGTACATATCCTGATCAGAATCAACTACGTAGCCCACCAGGTGATCAAGTGCCGTACGAAGTTTAGATCGAAGCAACCGCATGAATTCTTCTCGCCGACCCTTCTGACTCTCGTTTCCATACCAATGCTGCACCATCCAAATCGCCGCCTTGCTGTCGTATGAGATATGAAGTCACGTTTAACGAGAGATTTGCCAACCTGTGGGCTACGGATGGATTGAGCTAGGATGAAGCCAAGGAGAGAAACTGATCGAGCTAGATTACGAGGGGAAGAGAGGTGACGATGTGCCGACTGTGACGAACCGGCGATCGATCACGAGACGGGGCTACAAACAACCAAGTGAGGCGACGAGTTGCAACTCTGTACGTGACCACAAGGTGTGCCCGTACATGGGTACAGGTGCCGCTAATAACAGATCCAGATTTTTAAAAGAAAGGATCGGTGGAAAGGTGGGTACCGGTGGGTGGGTAGGAAATTTTTTGGTTAAAAAAAACATGAGAAGACGCTACGTGTAAGAGAGAAACACGTGTAAACATTTACATGTTTACAAATCGGGTCCACTTATCAAAATATGGTGGGTGATTTAGATACGTTGGATCCTATCTTAATGTAGATCTAACGGATAGGAATTAAGGTGGGTAGAAGACGTCAGGGTGAGAGCATATTTTCAATTCCTTCGCTCTTTTATAGTATAGATTTGTAGCGGTTAGTCTCCGTTTATAATACAAGCCGGGACTAATTCCATCTTCTATAGTCCCGGTTGTAATGGTTTAGTCATGGTTTCTATCTCAAACCCAAACTAAAGGTGCTTGTAGAGTGAATTTAAAAGAAACACATATCTTTTCAAGTTAAATGCAGCAGAGGTCCATTAACTTGTGAGCAAGTTTTAATTAGGTCCATCAACTTACAAAGTGACTTTTTAGGTCTATTAACTTGTGAGCAATTTTAATTAGATCCATCAATTTAGAAAATAGTTTTTTAGTCTATAAACTTTACATACTGTATCAGTTAGATCTATATCCCTCCAAGTGGGCTTTCTCACACTGACATGGCTTGCTGACTTGTCCATATAAGTATTTATTAACCTTTATTTCATCAAACACTTTATGGGCACACGAGAAAGCACCACCTCCATTGATGCGGGTACGAGAAGAGCTGCCGCCACAGCCAAACGGGCACATAGGAATGCGAGCAGGCCTGCTACAGCCACGCAGGCGAGCGCCACAGACATCGCGGCCTCGACGACGCTCGAGCAGGCCACCATGCCCATGCGGGTCATCCTATGCACATGGGTGGACCGGTGTTCCTTGGTACTCAGTTTGTCATGAACTCCAAGCATAGGACAACGCGCAATCGCCCACCAACCCTCGTGGTCGTGGTGGCCTATTCGCATGCCCATGTGGCCTTGGCGGCGACAGTGCTCGACGCCGCGCCCTCGTGGGCGTGGTGTGGGGCAGCACTAGCCAGCATGGCCGAGGCAGCCTACTCGCGCTTCCTCGGCCATGGCAACACTCGCTCGCAACCGCATGCCCACGGCGGCTCACACATGCTCCCGTATCGGTGGAGGTGGCGCTTGCTCGCTTGCTCACTACGTGTTTGACGAAATGAAGGGTCAACAACTGCTTCAGATGGATAAATTAGCAGGCCACATCAATGAAAGAAGTCCACATTAAGAGATGTGGACCTAAGTGATACGTCATATAAAATTTATAGACCTAAATAGTCACTTTCTAAGTTGATGGACCTAACTGAAATCTGCGCACAAGTTGATAGACCCAAAAAGCCATTTTCTAGGTTAGTGGACCTAACTAAAATATGCTCACAAGTTAATAAACCTCTAGTGCATTTAACTCTATCTTTTGTATGTCGGATGTGTGGTGCGAGTTGAGATGGTATTGCGTCATGGGGTGAAGCGAGAGATCTTGAGTTCAAATCCACACTGTAGGGGCTAAAAATCAAGACCTCTAGTCCTAGTCTTGATTCTAGAATTGGTATTAAAGTTAGTCCGTGTTGTAGCAACCATAACTAAGAATCAAGACCTTTAGTCCCAATCTCATAATCCTGTTTCCCAAAACTAGGATTAAAGGGGATTGAGAAAATCAAGATCTTTAGTCCCAATCTCGTAGTTTCGGTTTCCAAAACTGGGATTAAATGTGTTGGGACCGGGACTGGAGCCCATCTATCTACCATTGTTTCAGCATCACTCAGCCTTTCCAATGTCATATTTTCTTTTCTTTTTTGCACGTGTGCCACCATTGATTTTATCACACCTTGTTGCTTGTTGGTGCTTTCCAAAACCAGGATTAATGGGTGTTTAAAACCGGGACTGAAGCCCATCTCTCTACCAGTGTTTTAGCATCACTCAGCCTTCCCAATTGTGTGTTTCCTTTTCTTTTCACACGCATTTTTGCCATTGATTTTATCACACCTCGTTGCTTGTTAACCATCTCTCATCGTGTCTGGAAGAGGCCACCATGCTTTTTTGCTTCCAAATTGCTTTTGGGTGGTTGAGAGCCTAAGAAAGCAAGGTTTTTGAGGCAAATCTAGAGCAAGTTCAAGGGAAGTACTTGTCTTGTGGGTGCAAGGATTTATGTCATTGTGCTTTATTTTTTACGTGAATGGGGCCGCACTCAATGTGCTGCATGTAGCTCTGCCCCTTTAGAACTATTATTTTTACCAATTCTTAGGGCTCCTTTGGATGCTAGGAAAAATACACATGGATACCATTCCACCAAGGGAATTTGTAACCAGCACATCTCACCCTCTTTCCGTCAGGTGGCAAAAGCCCTGGTCGCCATAGAGGCGATGCAAGACGGCCTGGCAGGCGGGCGGGCGAGCGGGCGTGGTGTGAGCGAGAAAATGTAGCTGGAAAAAAAATGCACGGGTCAAGAGGAGCTTCCCCCTAGATCGTAGGGCTGGGGCCAAGAAAGCATGAGGTTAATTTGATCTACAACACATCCAAATTGTTACCGGGGGAAGCTCCTCTTGACCCCAGCCCTAGATCGTAGGGCGTGGAGTTCTATCTTCCTCTATGTTAGGGGAGGAAGACTACCTTTAGCTCCCCCGGCGGCGCCAGCACAACGGAGAGGCGGCACCCGCCCAACGCGGGCGAATATGTTATGCACGAGCGAATGGCGCATGCACCATCGGACTATGTCCCTGGGCGTCAATCGCTCATTGAAGTACTAGGCGGATGCCATTTTGTCTTGACGAAGGCATTGCGAGCTGCGAGGAGTGAAGCATATGGTCGGGCGAATCATAACCGAAATGATATTCGACCATTCGAGGGGAAGTTTCATTGCTTCCGACCAGCGAGAACCCTCACTGCAAGAGGGCTTTCGCCAGGACTAGCGAATGGGTAATGCAATGCAGGAAAGGGGTCCCCACTTTCAAGGAACGCCGGGAGGCGGGGAAGCCTGGCAGACAATGACCTAGGGAGACGTTACCTGAGGGAGGACGTAAGTGTAAAGTATGGAAGTGCCCTTAGTGGGACAAGGTCGGAGCTGCGATTCTGAGTGGGAACCCTAGGGCTATTTCTGAGATCGTACCAATGCCGTGCACCCTATAAATAGAGACAGAGGGGAGCGCGGTGAAAGGGGAGAAAAAAGAATTTGGGCAGTCCAGTGCGCTTTGGCCTGCTGCCCAAAGTCCGAATATGTCTGTAACATTTGTCACTTGTTGATCTTCTGAAGCGAATATATTGGTGTAAGTCAACACTCTACAAAACCAATGCAAACATGTGACACCCCTTCCCAAACTGTCAAAACCGTTAGAATTATCTCCTTGCCCTAGTTTGAAGTAGTTTCAAGGCAGTTTTATATCTTTTTGTTATATAAAACTTGTAGACTTGATAAATTATTGAAAACCACAAAAATGTCTTTAAGCTTCTAAAAATTCTTAAAAAACTTAATGATAATTCGAGATACAACAAATTCGGATATAATATTTAGTGCTCATAAAACATTCTCTAAAAAAGCTTAAAGAAATATGAGATATAACCAGAATAAATGCAACATATATTAGTGTTAAATGCATTCTTACTACTACAGAATGGTTGTCACCACCGGTTTTGGTAGTGGTCATGATATTTTATCATTGCCGGTTTGTGTTACTAGATGGTGGTCATTAGGATTTCAATCCCATAGGCAGGCAAAAAAATAGCAAAAAAACTTTTAATCCCAAGAAAGCCCCACAGAACCAATGGCACCGTCATGTGTCACAACATTTTTCACACACTGCGCGGTTCTGGAATTTGAACCTGACACCTGTGTCGTCCAATTTGATCTTGTGACATATATATGCCATCGCATGGTGCTAACTTCTCTAACCACTCCACCACTAATTCGCGATGTCTATTTTTTCGAAAGGCGGCAAAAGTTTGCCATGTTTTTATTAGACGAATGAAGGAAAAGGAAAAAAATTACAAGAAATTGCCAAAAAAAAAACACACTCACGACTAGATAGGCACGTAGGCCATCCACTTTGCTCCTGCTCAGTAAGAAAAACAAGGGAAATCCGACAAAAAAACCACTATAGCTGGTTATGGAGCGCATCTCCTCCTGTAGCCGACTGGAACATTTGCATCTTCTCTTTGCACAAGGATTCGCGATATCTATACAACATGCGTATTACTTTCAAATGAATATTTAGAACTCTAAAAACACATGAGATAAAAAAATCAACTACAAATCAAGTTGTTCTAATCAAGATCTACAACTTTGATGTTGGTCGTTTTGCCATCCAAGGTCGTCGTTTGGCCAATTTGAATTTTGATGTGCCGGAACTTTGGTCATACTTTGATAATGTAGTTATAACAACTTTTAATAAAATTATATATTGCATTCAATATCTTCACACTGCTATGCACAGGGGAATCAATTGTAATAACTATAAGAGAGTGCAGTCTAAGAATTAGCATCTACAACTAACGTTAGGGGACTTCATTTTACTGAGGGCAGAGGTACTATTATATCGCATATTACAAGTTTCAGCATGTAAGATATGAGAGGCAAAATTCTCAATTTACAGTCATGCCAGATACAATAGAACAAGAGCTGACACAGTTGAAGGTTCCAATAAAAACACATACGTACTGAACACACGATAGATGTGACATACATTTATATAAAAAAAACTACAAATGAACTCAGTAGAGCAAATACGTGTAATACTAATGCATACAATTCCATCATCTATCCAAGCAAACTTGCAAAACTGGTGGCCATGGGAACTCACACGGATATGCCATCCTCTCCCGACTACACTCTGCTGCAGCCGTCGCCACCTCCATAGTCTTGAGGTCAACAGAGAAGGCCCACTGTGGTTTTGGCTCCGACGATGATATGACAACGAACCCCACGCCTCTCTTTATGATGGTCAGTGGTCTGTCGAAGAAGGATGCCCAGTAGCCAGGAAGGCCGTGGGTTACCTTGGACAACACAACCTTGTTCTCCAATCCCCAATGTCCATCCACCATTGCAAACACCTCCAAGGTGTGGTTCGTCGTCACGGTGACGATGCGCGGCTCACCATCGCCGCCATCGACGGCGTAGGAGTTTTGTGTGAAGTTTGGTCCATCCCGGTACCTTTTTATATCCAGTGACAACAGGAACGACGAGAACTTGCCTGTGCTGCCATCATGGCTTATCAACATCCCGTCTTCCTGGACATAAGAGTAAGACGTGCCCAACGCGCAACCCAAGTAGAATGGTATGGCGTTAGGATTTACTAGCCTCTGAGCAATGTGGTCTACGGCCTTCTCGATCCATGTCGAGTTATCCCCTCTGCCAACAGTGAGCACGGTGGTATATGTGACTCCATCTTCACAACTGAGGAGCATGCACTGGACCCTGAAGTTTGACATGCCAATGCACTGGACCCTCATCTTCATCGCCGTCGACGAGGTAGATACGCCGCAAAACTAAATCGGCGTTGGAGTCCGGCGGTCGAGGGATGATCTTGTAGCTCCGAGTTAGAGGCTCACAGACGATTAGGTTAGGGAAGGGGCCGGACATGAACGGCTCAGGAATGCACTCCATCAGGAGGAGGCTGCCACGGCTACCACTGACCTTCCATGATGGATTGATGTCCAAGCTGCTCCAAGGCTCAAATATGCTCGCGTCTACGACGAAGTCGAGGGAGAAGTGGCGGGCATCGATGATGGATGACGAGGGGACAAACGATGGGCTGCCCATCGTTGCATCACGTGAGCGGTTGCAGTTGTAGTAGTCGCCGGCGACTGGTGGTCCGTGGATAGAGCGGCAGCGGCGGAGGAAGCCGGCGTCGGCGATGATGCGGCGCCATCTCCTGCATGTGGACGCAGCGTGGATGAGGGTGACGGGAGAATCGATCCGCTCGAGGATCAGAATCAGGGTGTCAACCGTGTCCATGACGGCTGCTAGCTTTTCTCCGCGGCTGCGCCGCGGCGCTTGCAGCAAAACCCTAACATGATGACAGGTGTTGGGATTGATCCTGTACGTTCGTCTTCTATTGAATAAATATAATCCCGACCTGCAGTCTACACACCGCATGCGTATTGGACTTGGATTGCGTATTGGACTTGGATTTGGGCTCTCTATCCGTGGTGCGCACAGGTGGACCGATCAAGCCCAGACTGCAATCGGCGGCATGAAATGTGTCGGAAGTATTTCTTCAATCAATCAATTCAGATAATTCTCAAAAAAAAAAATCAATAAATTCAGATGAGAATCTCAGACCTGTTTAGGCGATGTAGCATGTGACGAATTCAGAACTATTCTGTGAAACCAATTCATCATGTATATTTGATTCTGTGTCGTCCAATCCCTACATTTTAAATCGTAAGTCCTTCCAATTTTATTGTAAATCAACATATATATTTTTTGACCAGACATTCTACGATGGTTAGGAAAGTACCATGGTACCTTTAGTTACTTTCATTTTTCTATTTTTAGGTAATTAGCAAATATGCGTGTGACTTGCTATAGTTGTATACCTTGTTTACAGTTAAAAACCGCCTTTCTCCAATAGTTTACTATTTTGAACTTGGCAAAAATACATAAAGAAGGCTGACAACGCGTGTATATATTTGCGTGACATCTACAATAGTCCCCATTGTAGCCGGACATCTTTATTTTTTTTGGCAAAAACCACAAAAAAACATCTTCTACAGTTCCCCATCCCATATTGTCATTTATCCCAAGTTAGCAAAAAGAGCCTCCACGCGCATATATATGTGCACTTGACTCCGCGCACGCATCCATCCGTATTAGAAGAGGTGGAAGGGCATAAACATAATTTTATTTTGCTCTCAGAGTTTCTAATGTAAGTTTTCAAGAGGTGGAAAGGTATAAACATAATTTTGTTTCTCTCTCAGGGTTTTTGATGTACTCCCTCCATCTCACAAAGCATGGAAATCTCACTTTTTAAGGTGAGAATAGTGAAAGTGTAAAATTATGATTATACCCCTCTTGTCTTCTTCTCAAGATATTTCAAGAAACTCAAAAGAAATAAAATCATCTAGAATGTTCATCTATGGTGAAGTAATACTAAGTAATACTAGACACACAAAATACAAATAAATATTAGATCATCTAGAATGTTCACTAAAAACATCTTCGGATTATATGTTTTTTAAGACAAAATTTAAATGCTAGAATTACATGTTTTGTGAGACAGAGGGAGTAAGTTAGATCTGGGTTTGGCAAGTGAATTATGTCAAACTATTGCAGATGAGCTCTTTTTTTACTTGCCATATCTTTTTAGGAGTTGGCAAAACTGTTGGAGATGTTCTAACATGAGAGATATGTCAAGTTGCTGTTTTTACCAAATTGGGATACCAAATTGTTGGAGACTATTTTTTCTTGTTTTGTCAAAATTGTATGGATGCCAAATTAAGATAACAAACTCTTGAAGATGCTTGGTACAACTATGAAACTATTTTGTACCCATCAGAGATTTTGCAAATAGCTACATAGATGAAACTTCTTAAAACCTATTCTCACATGGAAATAGAGTGGGATGAAACTAACATACTGCAGTAGTTTTTCTCGGCTTCACGTAGCACAAGTAGAGCCCACCTTGTGTGGATGGCGGATTTGCCTCGGGCGGCCATGAAGAGGGTTGGCGTGGTGTGCTCGACCGTCCAACTAGGGTAGGGGTGCGGATGTCGTCGGTAGGGGCACAGACATCGAGGGCACGGCTGCCAAGACACGTGTTCACCATGGGTCGCGAACGCCACAGCGTGTGGCCGTGTGGGACATGGCCACTGTCATGGGGTGTCATGGGGTGCAGACGTCTGGGCTCAAGGCAAGCGGATGGGAAAGGAGGGGAAAAAAGGAGGCATAATGAGCATTTCATTCTTTTTTTCATCTTAAGGAACTGTTTTGCCAAATCTATCACTAAAATAACTTCAGCTTTACAAGTAAAGTTGTTCGTGAAACTCAATTGAAAATCAGTTAGGGCCTAAATATGTTTGTGCCCCTTGACCTAGGTCTTGAATTTTCATTTATAGGCATGGTGCCAGCTATTTGAACATGTTATTGATGCATCTTCGTAAGTTACAATGTCATAAAATTATACTATAAAATTCGTTAAACTCTACGTGACGAGAACTAAACAGTAAAATATTGTTTTAGACTAATGAAAACTAAATAATAAAATATTATTTTGGACTAAAAATAATTATTTTGCCTCTCTTCATAAATAAACAAAGTTAACCATGGTCAAATGTGTTTAGTTATGAAGAGAGACAAAATAATTATTTTTAGTGTAAAATAATATTTTACTTGTGTAGTTCTCATCACGTAGAGTCTAACTGATTTTATGATATAATTTTGAGGCACTTATATGATTTTAGATCTATTTTATAAAAATATTTGGTCGGACGTGGTGTCCACCAGTAAATTCAACAAGAATCAAGGTGTCCTCAAGCAAATTTTAACTTCTTCAGTATCCAGCAGTAAAGAGCGGTCACTTGCAGTATCCAATGGCAAATTTTCCCTTATTTTTTTGTCCACCTCTCCCCTAACTAACTCGATGAATATAGACATTGTCTACGTTGGTATGTCTATAGGTCACTGGTTTTATTTGTGACACATGATGGGGATTTTTAATCTAACTTGGATAGGTATTGCTTTGAGAAGGAACATGTATTGATCTTAGTGCATTATACCGGCCCATTTACAAATAGGACTCCAAAGAAAATTAAAATTATAAAGAAGTTCAAAACTTCTGTTCATCTTCCTCGAAGCCTTCACACATCCGTTCGTCACCGCCATTGAAGCCGCTTTCCAATCGTCGTTAGGCACCAGAGCCAAACTCCACAAGGTGGAGGCCACAGAGAAGGACTTATTTCTAGGCGAATCAGCCGACACTGCCTCCTAGGCGCATCGGCATCCTTCGATTCCATCGCCGGCAACCCGAGCAAAGCTCAAATTTTCACCAAAGAAAATCTTCCTCGAGATTAACAGGGTCAACACCATCATCACCTGAAGAAGACAACGATGCGCCGACCCTCGACTCCTGGACAGGTCTCCCCAGCCTCTCCATTGACGTCGGAGTAGATCTCCATCGGAGAACGGAAGATGCTGGAAGAAATTATTCCGCCTCGCCGCCGCCGCTTCCGCATCGCCGGCGTCAACAGGAAAAATAAGCCGCAAAGGAGCCACACTCCTCCGGCAAAACCTAACTCCGCCGTCGAACATCGATGACGAGCAAACCCTAGACCTAGATGGACTCGACTCAGACTCTACAAAATAGTAGATCGACTAAAACGATGGACCTATGTTCATCCTCTTCACCGGCAGAAGGCCGGAGGCGATAGGAACGGGGTCAGGGGGCGGCGACTACGGAGGAAGCTGTGGTGGCCGGGGCGGAGGCAGGAGCCTTTCCCCGAGCGAGACGCTGCGGCAAAAAACTAACTTGGATAGGTATAGGAATCCTAATATAAATACAAACAGAGCATTGATCCCAAGTAACATAAATAGGAATCCAAATCCAAAGAAACAGACAAAAAAAAAGTATAGAAAATTGTATGAAAATTATAAGGTACAAAGAGCAAGTGCTTATCTATATTCATGACCACTGTCATGGGGTGCTGACATCTGGGATTGAGGTGAGCCGATAGGGAAGGAGGGGAAAAGAGGGGGGGCGGGGGCATTAGAGCATTTCATTCTTTTTTCATCTTAAGGAACTGTTGCCAAATCTATCACTAAAAGAATTTCAGCTTTATCGGTAAATTTGTTCGTGAAGTTGAATTGAAAACCAAATAGGGCCTAAATATGTTTGTGATCCTTGACCTAGGTCTTGAATATTCGTTTACAGGCAAAACATGTGGAGCCAGCTATTTGAACATGTTATCGATGCATCTTGGCAAGTTACAAACGTAAACCTTTATTTTATTTAGTGTGGAATTATCTAGACCACTATTTCTATTACGTAATAATAAAGGTAAAATTCAAGTCCATTTTTTTGTCCATTCATTTTTTTCCACCTCTCCCCTAACTAACTCGATGAAATGGACGTTGTCTACGTTTGGTATGTCTACATGTCACTAGTTTTTCTGTCCATCATGTTAGCCTTTTGTACATGCCGTGCCTAGGCTAGCACTATGGACCGACATGTTTTTGCCCACCATCATAAAAAAAAAAAAAGAACAGGAGGGGTGTCAACCCCTACTGAAAGATATATTAAACAACCAAAAAAAGGTCCATACGGAGAGTTCAAGAAACAAAAAAAGTATAGAAGAAAATAAACAAAATTATACAAAGGCTTCTAGCCATGACACAATGAGGGGGTGAAATTTATCTTTTGCTCTAAGAATAACTAGAACAAACTTCTTCTTGAAGACAGACTTGCAACTCTGAAGAGAAGGAGAAATGTGCATGAAGATGGCTTCGTTTCTGATGGACCAGATAGACCAGCATATGGTCACAATGATCTCCATGAAGAAAGGGACCTGAAGTTGATCTTATTCGATATCTCCGCACATCAATGCACATTGGAATCCATTGTAATAACTATAAGAAAGTGGAGTCTAACAATTAGCGTCTAGGCTTCATTTTACTGAGGAGAAGTATTATTATGTAAGTTTCAGCATGTAATATATGAGAGGCAAAATTCCTGATTTACAGTCATTCCAGATACGATAGAACAAGAGCTGACATTGTTAAGGCTAAGGTTCCAATAAAAACACATATTGAACACACGATAGATGTGCCGGATATATATAAAAAAAACTATAAATGAACTCAGTAAAGAAAATATGTAATGATAATAATGCATACGATTCCGTCATCTATCCAAGCAAACTTGTAGAACTGGTGGCCATGGGAAATCACACGGATATGCCATCTTTTCCCTTCTACCCTCGGCTGCAGGCGCCACCTCCAAGTTTTTCAGGTCTGCAGGCGCCACCTCCATGGTTTTCAGGTCAACAGAGAAGGGCCACTGTTGTTTGAGCTCCTGCGGTGATATGACAACGAACCCCACACCCTTCTTCATGATGGTCAGAGGTTTGTCGAAGAAGGATGGCTGGTAACCAGGAAGCCCGCAAGTAACCTTAGACAACACAACCTTGTTCTCCAATCCCCAATGCCCATCGACCCTCCCAAACACCTCCAAGGTGTGGTTGGTCACGCTGATGATGCGCGGCTCACCATCGCCACCATCGACGGGCCAGGAGTTCTGTGTCCAGGTTCGGCCATCCCAGTAAATTTGTATGTCCAATGGCAATAGGAACGATGAGAAATTGCCTGTACTGCCATCACAGATTATCAACATCCCATCTCGGTGGACATAAGAGTAAGACGAGCCCAACACGCGACCCAAGTAGCATGGTTTGACGTTAGGATTTACTAGCCTGAAAGCAATGTGGTCTAGGACCATCTCACTCCATGTCGAGTCTGTATCCCCAACAGTGAACACGGTGGTATATGCGACCTCACCTCCACGACTGAGGAGCGTGCATAGGACCCTGAAGTTTGACATGCCAATGCGCCCTCCGGCTTCATCTTCATCACCGTCGACGAGGTAGGTACGCCGACAACGCATGAAATAGGAGTCCGGCGGTGTAGGAATGATCCTGTAGCGCCTAGTCAGAGGCTCACAGACAATTAGATCAGGGAAGAAGCAGCTGGCCTCGAGCGACGGCTCAGGAATACACTCCATCAGGAGGAGGCTGCCACGGCTATCCCGGACCTTCCATTGATGGATTGAAGTCCATATGGGGTTCCAACACCCAAATAGGCTCACATCTATGGCGATGTCGTCGAGGGAGAAGTGGCGGGCATCGATGATGGATGATGAGGGGACAAACGATGGGCTCCCCGTTGCATCACCTGAGCGGTTGCAGTTGTAGTAGTTGCCGGCGACGGGTGGTCCGTGGAGAGAGCGGCAGCGGCGCAGGAAGCCGGCGTCGGCGATGATGCGGCGCCATTTCCTGCAAGTGGACGCCGCGCGGATGAGGGTGACGGGCGAATCGATCCGCTCCAGGATCAGAATCAGGGTGTCGTCCAAGTCCATGATGGCTGCTAGCTTAGC
Organism: Chrysopogon serrulatus; assembly: GCA_015844335.1. Classification (NCBI taxonomy): domain Eukaryota; kingdom Viridiplantae; phylum Streptophyta; class Magnoliopsida; order Poales; family Poaceae; genus Chrysopogon; species Chrysopogon serrulatus. Next base: position 74,813 of record JADLZL010003099.1, on the reverse strand, counting down.
GCCGCCGTTGCGCATGCAAAACCCTAGTATGATGACATGTGTTGGGATTGATCCGATCCCGTACGTTCTTCTTTTCAATATAAATAAAATAATCCCGAACTGTGCACACACTGCGAGCATATTGGACTTTAATTTGGGCTCTCTGATGCGTGGTGGACTAGTGGACCGATGAGGCCCAGACTGTAATCGATGGCATGAAAGAAGTCTTTCTTCAATCCATCTGAACCTCAGTCAAATGAGAAACTCAAAACTAACGTAGTACATGTGACGAATTCAGAACTATTCTTTTTAGTTCTGAATTCAAAAAACAGAACTATTCTGGTGAAACCACTTCATGTATAATTGACCTTGTTACTGTCCACTCCCAACATTTCAAATTAAATCTTATGGCGTTCTAATTTTATCGTAAATCAACATGCATGCATATATAACTTTGACTAGATTAATTTACAACAAATGTATTTAACCTATATTGCCAAATAAATGCATTATTCAAACATATATTTGTAGTGGGTTTAATAACGGGTAAATATTCAACCATCGTTCTATAAACTTTTTTTTAGATAATGGATAAACATCCGGCCTCTACACCTATAGGTGTACACAGCCAATTATTACAAATGGTGCAAATAAGAAGAAACGTCCAAGATTCGACATAGTCCATAACTCTAGAGCAAACGATAAAGCTGCTTCCATCCTCTATTTAAAATCTCTAAAGCAATCATCTCTAATCTCTTGCTCATCGACGAGAGGATACTATTGGTTTGTTCATCACGCTGCAACTGAGCTCAGGAGCGTATCCAATACGCTCCCCTCAGAATTACCTGCATCATAGAGTTAGTTTTCATTTTATTGAAAATAACATCATTACGGCATCTCCAGATTGCCCAACATAAAGCAGCAATTCCCACCTAGATTAGTGCCTTGGTCTTTTGATTATGACTACTAAGCCATGTACTAAACATGTGATTGATCGATCCCGGTTGAGACAAACTAGTAGCAAACCAGATAATCCGCCAAATCAATTTAGCAATGGGGCAGTCTAGAAATAAATGTTGGATGGATTCATTCATGTTACATGAGATGCATTTCTGGCTCCCTTTCTAGTTTTTTCTAGCGAGGTTGTCTTTGGTAAGGGTGACACCCCGTTGTAGGAACCATAGAAATATCTTTATCTTTAGAGGAATTTTTATCTTCCGAATCTCTTATGAAGAAAATGTGTATCAATATTAATATTGATATTTATAAGGTGAAGGTACATCGAATGAAAAAAAAATCAGATTTGGTCAAATTCCATTTAAAGTAATCATCACCTTCCACTAATTATTAGCCATAGTTAGACAAGTTTGACTTAAGAGCAGTTTTACATGAAAATAGATCTCTGCAGCAAGCTGCAAACTAAAAACTGAAAGAAAGAAAAGTTCTTCACAAAATCAAAGTTATAAAAAAAAATGTTTGCAAAATGATTGGAGCATCTCAAAAGTATACTTATATCAATGCCAAAAATGTTAAACTCGAGCTTCAATAACTCCTTATCACCGGTTCCCTTTTTTATTACTCAACGCAGGAAAAATCCCTTACGACTTGCTAAGTTCCATGTCACGCGGCCATAAGAGTTCAGGGGTAAGATAGATATCTGCTTTTAGAGTCCAAGGAGGAAACTTCTCGTTGCAACGGGAAGTTTAACTTGTGGCGCAGGTAGTCGTTGAATCAATTGTGCCGATAAATTTATTTAACAATTATTTTGCGTGATCCAATATGTCTTGGATCCATAAAACCAACAGTAGACGCTGAGGCCATGATGAGCTAGTCGATAACTCTGTCCATCAGTTACCTTGAAGAATTAGTCTTCAGTCGTTCTGATATTGTGCATCATGAAGTCCTATTTAATACTGACTGGGAACGCGCTTGGAATGCGCGCTGCCGCCGATCTCAGAAAGGCATGTCTTCGCCTTGTTCGACGCAGCGACTGTCTCCTGGCTTGGGGATGGTTTGTCAACCTTCTTCTGGACGGACAGGTGGGTAGGGGCCAGAGCATCTCTGGCCTTGCACTGGCTTTGTTTGCGGCGGTCGCACGGGCTAAGAGAAGGGCAACAGTTGCTGATGCGCTCCTTGACCATGCGTGGGTGAGACACATCTCTGGCCCTATCACAATGCAGGTATTGTCTGAGTTCATGGATATTTGGCATAGGATGAGCCAGGTAACGCTCACGCCTGAGACTCCGGATGCGTTCGGTTGGACGTTGACTGCGGAGGGCACGTACTCATCAGCTTCGGCGTATGGGGCCATGTTCCTAGGGTCCTCGCGCCCTCTGGGAGCCAAGCACATTTGGAAGACGTCAGCTCCACCAAAGGTCAAATTCTTCTTTTGGTTGGTTATGCACGAGCGTTGTTGGACAGCGGAGCGACGCTTCAGATATGGGTTGCAGGACTCAGACCTTTGCATCTTCTGCGATCAGAGGTCCGAAACTATACACCATCTGCTCCTGGGGTGTGTGTTTAGCAGGGAGGTTTGGGATGCTTGTCTTCGCCGTCTGCAGCTTCACCCTTGGGTCTTGGTGGATGACGGAGCAAACGCTATCAGCTGGTGGCTTCGTAGTCACAAGCACGTGCCCAAGCATCTACGTCGTGGTTTCGACTCACTGTTTTTTCTGCTCAGCCGGATGCTCTGGAAGGAGAGGAATGCGAGGACCTTCTCTGTGTTGGTTCTCTCTGTGCAGCAGCTTCTGCGTTGATCCTTGACGAAGCGGCTCTTCGAATCCTTCCGTCCCAGATTTTTTTCTGTGGTCTGTCTCTGGCTTCAAGCAGCTGAAGTTGCTACTACCCGTTTTACACACTGGCTTAGCTCAGACTATGTATCGGCTGTCTCTTCTCCCTCTGTTCGTTTCGCTTACTCGGTAACCCTGAGGTTACTTATGTATGTTACGATGTACCTGAACTCTTTCTGTTCTTAATAAAAAAACGTGCGCCTTGGCATGGCCGTGGAAAGAAGTCCTATTTTATATAAGGTTAAATGAGAGCTATGAAATTGCAGGAGTCTCTTTGTCCTTCCTATTGTGCTTGTGATGCCAACGAACATAGATCTCCACTTCTCACCAGTGGCGGACCCAAGATATAAGAGTAGGGTATGCCCATGAAAAAAAAAAATATTTTGATGAACGACATAAAAACTTCACAACAAGAGCTTAAATAAAAGATATATATAGTTCAACTAAATGTTTAGGGACAAATTGAGATAAAGCTGACAAGGGAGATGGTCTAGTCTTGAGCTAGCTTAACTAAATTTGCTTTGTGAAAAGCCGCAGATGAACTAACAGGATTGAATGATGACATGCAAATAAGCGAATATGTGCTTCCTTTTCTAAAAAAAAAGTGAATATGTGTTTACCTTATTATCAAACATAACAATTAGACTTCGAAGCAGACAGTAGTAATGCTTCCGTGAAAGCTCCGAAGCTGCCCTATGGGCTACGGTGAGGGAGTGAGGGAATTGGCTGGGGATTGAGAAGCCAGATGGGCCATTGGGCCGGCCATCTCAGCGTGGCCTATATGGGTTGCTTTGTGTTTAATATCAATTTTCAGAGCTTAACTATATTGTACATATATAACCTCTAAGAACTACTAAAAAGTTTCCTAAAAATGTAGGGTATGCCCAGGAATACCTGGGCACAACAGCAGGTACGCCCAGGCTTCTCGCTCAACCTACCCATCTCTTGGTTTACCTTTAAGAGCGCCTGTGAGCATGTCTCTCCACATAAGAGCAAGGCTAATAGTACTATAGCTTTTACTTGGTTGTATGAACTCTTGCAGCCCATTTTTCATCCAACTCATATAGTAGTTAGTTCTTTTATAACCTATCTCTTCCTCTCACAATTTTTTGTCCCTATGTCTTTAGTTGGCTATAAACTTACAGTCTACCTCTCTTCCCTCTTCCCTTTCTCTTCCACATCATACAACAACCTTCTTATAGCCCCTTATTATACTTGCTCTAACACACCCTACCTTATTCGTTGAGATTTCCTAATTAAAACAATATATCTAGTATGTGCCATGTTTCCCCCTCCCAATTCCAGTAAATGTCTGCAGCTAAATGGGAGAAGGCTGTTCGAGTTAATTAATTTCCTCGACTGAGGTGCTAGAAGAATGCTCATAAACCAGGGACGACGACAGGTAATGGAGACCCACTTAACCACAAATATAATGGACTCCTTTGCAAGCTTTTGTTAATTAGATATTGCATTTTTATAGATGCAAATGCATCCTTGACATGTTTGTGGAATGAAATACAGTCTTTCATGGTACGTTAATCCAACAAAAGGTACAACTGCTATCAGAAAATGCAGTTACATAACTTGACATGTCCAGTTAGTTTTAAAGCTCACGTGCAACATACTAATATCGGAGGAAGATAATGTTTATATCTCAAGTAGCAAAGCTTAAAGATATATAAAACTTTTTAGTTGATGACATTTTCATTTTAAATCATTTAGAGTTCAAAAATTATTAAATTGTAAATTCTCAAAGCTTTGAAATTCAAATTTTTCAAATTTTTCCAAATAACCTCAGAAGGAGATATGGCGTAAACCAACATTATAGTACTCGATGAGATCTAAAAAAATCAATTCAAACCTTTTCTTCTAAAATCGTGTAGGATCTTAACTAAATATTCATTACAAGAGATTCACTAAAGTGAATACAAAGAAAATTAATCATTCATTTCTAAAGCCTTAGGCCACAAGTCATGATTCTGAGGAGCGCATCCTAAGGATCCTTGCAACACTCCACGTCCAAACTACTTATATGGCCTAATTCTGCATGCACCTCTTGTATTCTCGCTTCGTATAAAAGAATTAATCCGGAGGTGCTATGTTTGGAACAACAATGTTTATAAGCGGACCCTCATCCTTCTAAACTTCTAAAGTGCTACTAGGACCCTCATCCTTCTAAACTTCTAAAGTGCTACTAAACTCACCAACCACAACCACACATTTGTCAGTAAGATTACATGGGCCAACTTCACAACTATTAAAGGATTAATGAGCTGGGGTTATTAAACTATCTTTGGTAGTTCTTATGATTTGCATGGCGGTCATCAGCACCTGAGAGGTAGTTTATTTTTCATGAACATGTGAAACATTTGACTAAGCCTTTATAAAATCAATAATAAAGTAGATACACATTCCTATGTAACAGGGTACACAATTCTATCATCTATCCAAGCAAGCTTGCAAAACCGGTGGCCATGAGAACTCACACGGATATGCCCTCTTTTTCCCACTACCCATGTGCACGTGGTCGTCGATGGCCATCTCGCTCCACGTCGAGTCCATATCGCCGCCGGCAGTGATAACACAGTTGTACGTGCGGCGACACCATCATCACGACTCACGAGCACACACAAGACCCTGAAGTTTGACATGCTGATGCGGTCTTCATCGCCGTCGACGAGGAAGGGACCTCGAACCTTGCAATAGGCGCCGTCGAAGTCCGGCGGTTGAGGGATGATCATGTAGCGCTGCGTCAGAGGCTCACAGACCACTAAGTCAGGGAAGAGACGCCATAGATTTGCGCGCGTCTCATGAATACGCTCCATGAGGAGGAGGCTGCCGCGGCTATCCCGAACATACCATGATCGAGAGTCGTCGTCGTCGCCCCAGCCCCGAAACATGGATATGCATGATGGCTTGACGTCCCACCAGCACCAGCTCCGAGACTCAGATTTGGTAACACCTACGACGAAGTCGAGCGAGAAGTGGCGCGCGTCGATGGACGACGAGGGGACAAACGATGGTATGCAGCGACGGTTGTAATATGCGGGGAAACCATTGTGGTAGTCGCCGGCGACGGGAGGTACGTGGAGAGAGCGGTAGCGGCGGAGGAAGCCGGCGTCGGCGATCACGCGGCGCCATCTTCTGCATGTGGACGCAGCGCGGATGAGGCCGATGGGCGAATCGATCCGCTACAGGATCAGAACCAGGGTGTCGTCCACGTCCATGGCTGCTGGTTAGCTTAGCTAGCTCTGCGACTGCGCTTGCATGCAAAACCCTACCATGTTGGAATTGATAATGAATTGGTCACGTACGTGTACGTTCTTGAATATTGTATTCCCAGCACGGCGCCCGGGCGTGCGTATTGGACATGGATTTGAGCTTAGCTCTATGCGTTACGGACTGCGTTTACAATTTTGGTGAAATTTCGCCGAAATATCTGAAATATCGTCTTTTTCATTGGGGTTTGAAAATTTTTTATATCGGTCAAATTTTTTCACTCAAATTCATCTTTCCATTGCAAAATTGCACTAAACTACACTAAAATGACCCTTTATATCCTCTAGGCTCAACAAAGTCCTATTTTTTCAAACTAATTTAATTTCTTCACTCATATGTTCGTCACCAGCACTAGCATATATATGTAGCTCTCGCACCGTCAGCTCACTGTATTACTATTGATCTAGTATTGTGATATATTATATTATTTCATCTGTGTTATATAAATTTGTGGTGTACAATGGATTCGAGAGTTTTTCTAATAAAATGTCGTTAATTTTTTTTAAAAAAATTATTTAAATTTGACCCGATATTTCCAAAATTTTCAAAAGTTCACATTTATCTCTGGGGGCGAAATTTTTTTTATACCGGTGTAGAAATTAAACACAGGTTACGGAGTGATGGTTGGGTGGGGATCGATGACGCCTATACTGCCGACGGCCGTGCATGAAATGTGTCGGAAGTCCCACGTGGACTAATTTTTAGTACCTATCACGTCGGATCTTGAGACACTAATTTAGAGTATAATACCAAACATAAACTAATTATAAAGCTAACTTATCTATCAATCCGTGCTCTCTCACGGGTTAAAATTCTAAAAGATATACTATATAATACATTTGACTAATAAAACTTTACTTATTATTTAATGATCATAAATTTATTATTTACTTTTTTAATTTTCAATGGAACTTGTATATTTTTCATGTATATTCATATTTTTGTTTTACATGGCACCTCTGTTATATTTTAATATTTGATTACTTTAAAAAATCTTACCATTAACTCTATTGGCCCTTATTATATTACATCACATATCTTAAGAATCATGAACCTAAATTTTGATTATTTTTTTTTAGTTTTATTTTTATTGATGGCTACATATCACTAGTACAAAATGTTTTGTAGTGGCGGTTCTAAACCCATTTTTCTTGGCGTTTTTCCCCAACCGCCCGATGGGAGAGGCCAATAAAAATAGCCCATTTCCACTTGGCGGTTGGTTGAAAACCGCCAAGTAGAAATAGATTTCTACTGAACCGCTTTGTAGAAATCGCTGCCCAAAAATCGCTCAAAAAATAGCAAAAAATATTTTTTAAGTAGACAAAAAATATTTTTCGAACTAGGGGAGGCACCTGCCCGCCCGTAAAAAAAATAGCTACCCAGAAAGTCGCGTAATTTTTTTACGTAAAATCGTGCGCTACGCGGCCGGTGGTGGTATTCGAACCCGCAACCTCCCCCTCGTGTATCCTCCCTTACCACTGCACCACACACTCACTTGTGACTATATCTCATTTTTGTTCCCCACATATTATACAAACCCGACAGTAAATTGAATATTTGAAGGTCTAAACGATTTCAAACAAAAAAGTGGTGAACTATAAAGTTTCATAACTTTTCGAGATCTACAACTTTCATTTAGAGTGTTTCTCCATCCGAGGTTATTTGCAAAATTTGAATTTCAAATTTCAAAATTTTGACCGTACTTTTCTATAAAAAGATGACTTCAAATGAAAAAGTTGTCAACTACAAAGTTTCATAACTTTTTGAGATCTACAACTTTTATTTTGGAAGTTTCTCCATCCGAGAAAATTTGAAAAACTCAAAAATTAATTTGAAAATATTTCTCTTGACGAATTTCTTAAGAAACCGCCCGGTAGAAATCGTATTTCTACTGGCGGTTCCTTAAGAGAACCGCCTGTAGAAATAGGGTCGATTTCTATAGGCTGTTCTAAAGGAAAACCGCCAGTAGAAATAAAATGTTAGTGTCAAGAGAAATCGTTTGTGTACTAGTGTATTTGTCTCTTAAGTTAAACCTCTTGTGCCTATTGTACCGTTTACTAACTCTCATTTTGCATTGCTTTGAAAGAGGGTTTTATTTCGTAGAGTACATTCCAATCTTAAATACAACATAGCATATACAAATCATTTGAAACTTACACCATGTCACTTAGCTGGAGGTACAAATGCTATGATGAAGAGAATTTATACCTCAAGCCTTATAATGATTGAATTACCCTAGGGTAATGTTCAAGGGCAAAAAAATATAGCCACCGGTAGTCACATATTATAATTGTCAAGATGATTGATTTTTCCTATCAATAATAGGACGCCGCGCGGTGACCTCTGAACCACCAGGACCACCTCCTATCTGCCACTGCGAAGGGGTATCCAAATCGATGCTCGTGACAAGGGCGACCTAGGCCTATGCACAGGTTCCTTAATTCATTGTGAGGCTAGTCTCAATGGGTGTTTCATGGCACAGTTTCATATGCATCTAGATTTTGAAAACAGTGCAGAAGAGTTTCATCTCCATGAAACTCTCTCTACTCCCATGAAACTTTTACAGTCTCTCTATTAATAAATACTGTGCTATGTCAGCGTATTTAATGCCTATGAAACTCTATGAAACTCCCATTGAGATTAGCCTGAGTGGGACTTCTCGGCTGAGATGGTCTGGGACATCGTCAGTTTCTGTCAGGGCAAGCCAGCCAGGTCTCGCCCTGCGGGGGAACACACGAGATTATCATTATGGATTAATGAATCAAAAACAAGCACATGATAAAATGGGCTTGACTTATCGACAAAGGCCCGAAAGCTTCGCTTATTCAATGTAGTAGTCACAAAGCTGATTTCCTTGCTTTCGAAGTTGCTAGAGCAATTAACGACCATGCAGCTCTCATATTGAATTGAGCAAACAAGAAATAAAAAGTGAAGCTCTTCTCATGATTCTAAAAGGAAAATCAAAATCATGCCAAGTACGGCGTTTCCATGCTTTTAATTAGTATATGCATGTATTTTTTCGAAAAGAGAGGATTTTATTAATTTACAATCATTCCATCGAGTTGATACAATAATTGTAAACCCACTCTCGGCCTCTGCAGCCTATACCAAATAAGAAAAGAAGACGTCAGGTATTCTAATGACTATCAATCCTAAGACTAGATCGCCACCCATGTGCCCCAGAGAAAACACCGTGACTATTTGCGCCAATTGTTGCGATACCGCCACAACCAAAGCCCGTGAAGTTTGTTTCCGGAAGATAGCCCACGTACGAAGCCAATGGATAACCGAAGAAACCACCTGCATAGGAGAGTAACAATATTTTTTTAAGGGAAATGCTCTTGTACTCCTCTTTCTAAAAAATAGCACACATCTCAAAGCAGTCTATTTAATAAATGATTATTATTATTTCTTTTAGCTCTTGGGTCCCACATGGGCCAGCCCGTCCAAGTCCAGTTCTGAACCCAGCCTGATTCAGAGGGAACGTCACCTATGCAAGTTTCGATCTATTCTCTGTTCGGTGATGGATGGATATCACGCCGCCGTTTCCCTCGCGGACGAGCCCTCCTCCGATCCCTACAGATTTGCAGGGCTCCTCCTCTGATCCGATCCCATACGGAAACTGCTATAATGGATTTTGCTTTCGTCATATGCACTTGGTTGTTCTTCCCCGTTTATTAGGAAATGTAACACTACTACTGCGTACGTGATTTATTGGGTTTGTTCTGTTCACGACCACACACAGTATGGTGGTTCCATTCCATGCTCTCTGCCCTTTCTATGTCAGCCCTCAAGTGCGTTATGTTCTGACTTCTGAGCAAGTGCAATGCAGCACTTGAGGGCTTGAAGCATGACACTTCTATTGCTGCATAATCTTATCCTGGGGCCAACAATTCTGATATCCCGTCTTTCTCTTGTGACCAACAACAGTCTATTGGTTACTGAATTTAGAAATGCACAATACGCCAGGTCGCCAGCACGAGAGTGAACCAACAACTCTGTACATAAGAATGCAGTTTTTTTTTTTTTTTTTTTTCAATGCATTTCTACTCGAACATCGAATGGACAGAATAGTCTAGTTGGTGAATCAGGTCGGTAGACAACTACAAATGGCAAAGGTATGCATATTTCATAGCTTGTATGAATCTTTCAAGTAATTGCACCGCATTAATAAACTTTTTTAATGCTTAAGTGCCTGATAAGTATGAAACATAATGCTCAGCCAATTCTAATTCAGTTTGCTGATTCAGTGATCGTCTGCCTGGGGCCCAAAGCTCGCAGACTTCCTGAACCTGCAAATAAGATGCCTCTTAGGATCTGTACGTGAGGTATTGCCAATTTTTCAGATTTTCAATTGGCATCCAAATCGTGAAAAGTTGATCCTCCATAGCCTTCGAGCACGCCAAATTGCACGGCGCCACCAAACCTCCTTGCCTACTGCCAGCACATCGCGAAATGAGATCCGGGGAGGAGGGGGACGATGCCGCACTTGGCTCGGTCCGCCGCCGCTGCTCAGGAATGGATGCCATAGGGGATCGGATAGAGAGGATTGAGTGCCCTACGCTTCTGCAGGGATCAGAGGAGAAAATGAAGGTGCTGGCTCTCCGCCGCCTTCAAGACGATCCGCGACCGCGAGGGAAACGACGGCCTGAAATCCGCCCACCACCGAACAAGGAACGGAATCCTGCGTACAAAACTTTCCCTCTGAATCAGGCTAGGTTCGGACTGGGCTTGGACGGGCTAAGCCCATGCAGACCCAAGTGCGAAAATAATAACAATATTGATTTATTGAATGGGGGGTTGCTTTGAGATTCGTGCTCTTTTTAGGAGGAGTACTAAACCAGTTCTCTTTTTTCAAAAACCAAACTAATGGTTTTAGTGTCCCTCAAAAGCCTGCAGCCAAGAAGGAGAATACTATAGTTAGCGTTTTTGCTTCGTACCTATTTGGCTATTCGCACCACCTTTTCTACCTCGGCGAGCACTACTCTTGCTTCGCTTGAATGTTAGACAGGCATAAAAAATGGCCTGGAATATTCGCGCATAGCTGTATGGGCAATCATCTGGACAGCGTTCAGACGTAGCCATGATGCATGTATTCATGCATAACGGAGAAGTGTATCTGTGTATTCGCGCATAGTAGTTTTGGAAAGTTCAGATCAATGCCCATTGACGCGTGGTGGAGTTGCATCCGGCCTGTCATGGGTTTGCAATGAGAATTTCGAATCATTTTCTCAAGCTTACACTGGTACACAAACTATTTTTTTTGACATTAGCATTTCATTTCTACTGGTTGTTTCTCTTGAGAACAGCCCGGTAGAAATCGGCTCTATTTCTACAGGTGGTTTTCTACTAGCGGTTCCTTAAGAAATCTACCAGGTAGAAATACATAATTTCTTACAAGGGATATTTTTTTAATTTATAGGTTGTTCAAACAATATGCATGTGATATTCTTTTTAATTTTTTTTCTTTATTACATAGCTTTGTTTTTGTTTTCTATTATGCTTTATTTTATCTTTCTTTATTTTCTATTTGTATTGTTGCTTTTTTATTTATTATATATTTATATTTTTATATATTTTCTAGTTTTTATTACTCATTGTTTTCTATTTTCATACATATTATAATACCATTTCTACGAACCTATATTTTTTCTTCTCTACATTAGAAAAATATTGTTGTCCTGAACTTAGAACATTTGTGTTATGAAGGTGGAACACTTTTTTTCCCATTTGTGTTATGAAGGTTGAACCTTTGTGTTATGATCTTGCGGTAATATTCAAGAAATGATTTCTTTGTAGCATAATAAGACTACTCTCATATTATTTCTGAGTTATATCTGTTTAGTGATTTTATTTTTTCATTATAAGTGATGTTCTATGATATATTTGTAATGTTCGGTATATGTAATATTCTACCATGTATTTGTGTGTTTAGGTAGTATACATATGATGTTTTATAAGATATACATGTAATGTTCTATGATATACTTGTCATGTTCATGTACTATACATATGGTGTTCTATGATATATTTTGTGATATTCCATAATATCTAAGAGTTGTTCTATGATGTATTTTAATTTGTCTACATATTTGTTATTATTATTTTTTACTTCACTATTTTACTTTAGTTAAGTCGTTTATTTTTATTTTTTCTGTATTTCATGAGATATATGCGGCATTAAGTATTATACATACAATGTTCTATAATATATTTTGTGATGTTCACATATTATAAATATGGTGTTTTGTGAGTATCTTTGAGTACTCACTCATATAGTACTCGCATGGTGAGATGTTCTGTGGTACTCCCTATTTTAGGTCTATTCAAGTAGTATATATATGATGTACTCTTTTTTTTTCTTCGTTACATGGTTTTTTAATTACTTTTTCTTATATTTTTTATTTTCTTTTCATACTATGTGAAATGTTCCATGGTATATTTTAGCCTAGAATATTATCTTTGTTAGGATGAAATACTTCTTTTGACTTAACTGGTCAAATACATTTTAATAATACAAATATTTTCACAGGTAGCACAAACTATTTATGTTGTTTTATGGTGGGGAATGCCAAAGGTCTTGTGTTCAATTCAACTCCTACATATGTAATATTTTTGCTTCATGTGAAATAGTGGAGTTGCATGCTGCGTCGGGGCTACATCCTCTCCTGTTAGAATTTAATAGTTGATAATGAATATTTTTGTCTAACACAAGCATCGCATGGAGTAGTGGTCCTCTTTTTTCAAGGGCGGAGCGACGTGGGGACCAAGCTGCCCTCCCACTCCCCTTTGCCTTGGTGATTTTTGTGAACTCACATGCTATTCACAGCCCACACATCAAGTAATTAAGCCAAGTCTGCGTGCAGACTCCAGGCACCGCCGGCCAACGAGCAGGCCAGCAAGTTCAGCACCGCCCCTAGAGAGCAAGTTGTTGCCTTTGCCTCTGTGTTTCCGCATCCAACATACTATAGTTCCATACGTACTAATTTTGAGTTCTTATTGATTCTTTTATTCTTTTTATTTACTTTCACACTCTTTATTTAATCTGTAAAATATGTAGGCTAGCTATATGTACTAAGTGGTTGATTTGATTGAATTTTAGATGCTTTTATTTGCTATTTGATTTGTCTTAATCCCCAAGTAGTATTTCCAGGATCTAAAAAAAAAAAGAAAGTGGATTGTGACAAGTGTTAGTTCGGTTGGTAGGGCTCCTCACCAGCTCTAACTCTGCTTCTTCGAAGGAACCCTACCAAACAATTCAAGAGAAGGAGCTGTTTGGAGTTATTTTTCGGTAAAAATGGAGGAGACAGAGCTGTTTTGAAGGAGCCACAAATTATGGCTCGTCCAAAATGACTATGGCTCCTCCTAAGGAGCTTTTGAGGAGGAGCTGTGCTAAACACGCCCTTAGTATATAAATATGCATATATATGATATGTTAATCTGATATTATGATTATCTTTGCAGAAAAATAGACCGCAATTGCATTACTTTGTCAAATATGCTCCGCCACTGCTCTTTTTAGTGTCCTATATTTTTTTCTTGACTTCATGAGAAAGGAAACCAACCCACGGCATGGGACAGAAGCCGGCCCATTGCAGAAGCTACGTACGAGTGCAGCGCATGGCAGGAATAGTGGCTAGCGGGCCAACCCATGTGCGTGGCAATGGAGCGCTTTTTCTTTTTCTTTTTTTTTTTTGCAAGCAGAGCGCTGGGTTGGTGAAGTGCATGGTGCCGACCCGGTCGGACCCAAGCACGCCCTGTATATTGGTGTTAACTAGGCAATATGGTTGTGCATTGCAACGAGAAAAGTAAACAATAAAATCAAATTAAGATGAATAAGAAAAAATAATTATTACTAAGAATTGTTTGTTCATAATCGAATCGAATAGTTAGCATCGTAAATAGAGGGTCACATTAAATTTGTGATCCATGCTTAAGGTTCATATAGAACATCTAGGGTATGTTTGCTTGTTGGACTATACTTGAAACCTATGCTGCTATACATTGCTTTTTTTTCAGACGTAGGAATACCCAAGTTCATGATCTTGGCTCCGCCACTGTCAGTAAGTGGTCCTCATCGTCATTGACTTTATCTTCACTTTGGTGGAGTCACCATTAGCATCATCAGTTTCACCTTTGCTAGTATTTCGAATTAGAGCAAACACCACCATCATCTTTGAAAGAATCTATCACAAGCACTAGCTAAGAGGGGTGGGCAAGGAACACACTAGAAAAGCAATCCACTCGAAGACAAAAGCCTTGCTGGCGTCCATGATTGAAGCTTGAAGACATGTCGTAATCATCCACAAGTACTTCACATGCTCAATTGTTTTTCCTAACTCAACCACATCAATATCTTCGGCGATGGGTAAATCATGAAAATAGAGTACCGGGGGGCTCAAGGATAGTGTGATAGAGGATGATGAAAGTGTCTGCCAAAAAGATCAAGACATGTAGGCTAGCCTAGAGGAAAACTATTCCTATAATGTATGTGCATAGATGGACTACAAGTTGCAATTGGTAGCTGAGTTGTAATTAGTCCACAATTTGTATTCAGCTATTGGTAGCTAGTATTTCGACGCCGCGCCCTCGTGGGCGTGGTGTGGGGCAGCACTAGCCAGCATGGCTGAGGCAGCCTACTCGCGCTTCCTCGGCCATGGCAACACTCGCTCGCAACCGCATGCCCACATCAGCTCACTCATGCTCCCGTATCGGTGGAGGTGGCACTTGCTCGCTTGCTCACTACGTGTTTGACGAAATGAAAGGGTCAACAACTACTTCAGATGGATAAATTAGCAGGCCACATCAATGAAAGAAGTCCACGTGAAGAGATGTGGACCTAAGTGATACGTCATATAAAATTTATGGACCTAAATAGTCACTTTCTAAGTTGATGGACCTAACTGAAATCTGCGCACAAGTTGATGGACCCAAAAAGCCATTTTCTAGGTTAGTGGACCTAACTAAAATATGCTCACAAGTTAATGAACCTCTAGTGCATTAAACTCTATCTTTTGTAAGTCGGATGTGTGGTGCGAGTTGAGATGGTATTGCGTCATGGGCTGAAGCGAGAGATCTTGAGTTCAAATCCACACTGTAGGGACTAAAAATCAAGACCTCTAGTCCTAGTCTTGACTCCAGAATGGTATTAAAGTTAGTCCTTGTTGTAGCAACCATAACTAAGAATCAAGACCTTTAGTCCCAATCTCATAATCCTGTTTCCCAAAACTAGGATTAAAGGGGGTTGAGAAAATCAAGATCTTTAGTCCCAATCTCGTAGTCTCGGTTTCCAAAACTGGGATTAAATGTGTTGGGACCGGGACTGGAGCCCATCTATCTACCATTGTTTCAGCATCACTCAGCCTTTCCAATGTCATATTTTCTTTTCTTTTTTGCACGTGTGCCGCCATTGATTTTATCACACCTTGTTGCTTGTTGGTGCTTCCCAAAACCAGGATGGTGTTTGAAACTGGGACTGAAGGCCATCTCTCTCTACCAGTGTTTTAGCATCACTCAGCCTTCCCAATTGTGTGTTTCCTTTTCTTTTCACACGCATTTTTGCCATTGATTTTATGACACCTCGTTGCTTGTTAACCATCTCTCATCGTGTCTGGAAGAGGCCACCATGCTTTTTTGCTTCCAAATTGCTTTTGGGTGGTTGAGAGCCTAAGAAAGCAAGGTTTTTGAGGCAAAGCTAGAGCAAGTTCAAGGGAAGTACTTGTCTTGTGGGTGCAAGGATTTATGTCATTGTGCTTTATTTTTTACGTGAATGGGGCCGCACTCAATGTGCTGCATGTAGCTCTGCCCCTTTAGAACTATTATTCTTAGGGCTCCTTTGGATGCTAGGAAAAATACACATGGATACCATTCCACCAAGGGAATTTGTAACCAGCACATCTCACCCTCTTTCCGTCAGGTGGCAAAAGCCCTGGCCACCATAGAGGCGATGCAAGACGGCCTGGCGGGCGGGCGGGCGGGCGGGCGTGGTGTGAGCGAGAAAATGTAGCCGGAAAAAAATGCACGGGTCAAGAGGAGCTTCCCCTAGATCGTGAGGGCTGGGGCCAAAAAAGCATGAGGTTAATTTGATCTACAACACATCCAAATTGTTACCGGGGAACCTCCTCTTGACCCCAGCCCTGGATCATAGGGCATGGTGTTCTATCTTCCTCTATGTTAGGGGAGGAAGACTACCTTTAGCTCCCCCGGCGGCGCCAGCACAATGGAGAGGCGGCACCCGCCTGACGCGGGCGAATATGTTATGCACGAGCGAATGGCACACGCACCATCGGACTACATCCCTGGGCATCAATTGCTCATCGAAGTACTAGGCGGATGCCATTTCGTCTATGTGAAGGCATTGCGAGCAGTGAGGAGTGAAGCATATGTGTCGGTACGGGATGTACCCGAGTACTCATCAAGACGGCACCCGTAGGGACAGCAGCAAGAAGACCGGATCCGAGTAGAACGCGGATCGTCCTAGTCAGACAGATAGAAAGTGACGTCTGTAATAAGAGCAGGACACCTTTTACAAGTCCGACTAGGACTAGAAACCTTAGGTCTGGCTCTTTTTCCTCTCATAAAAAGGAGCCAGAGCACCCTCTTTGTAACAGACCAACTACACACAATCAAGATCAACAATCCAACGCAAAAAGGCCAAGGCCGACTGGAGTAGGGCTTTTACTCGACGCCGAGGGCCCGAACCAGATAAACCGTGTGTCTTTTCGCGTCGCACCGCCGAAGTTCTAGTTATTTGCCGAGGTCCGAATCAATCTGCCGCGGGAACCCCGTAGCGGGCTAACGGTGGCTAAACACCGACGGTGGGCGCGCCGGTAGGGGATTCGGCGAATTCAACGTCGGGGAGCTCGATGGATCTACACGCGATGATCTTCCCGACAGGGATCGACTTTCGTCTTCGGAAGCCGGGTTTGCGAGGCAGATTTAACAAGGGGTTCTCCACGTACCGACCGCTTCAAGAACCCACGTTCAAGATACAAGAAATTTTTTCAAGACTCAAGCTAACGGAAGAAACGCAAGATACAAGTAAACAAGAAGGAGATTCGAGTTCTTTTTTCTATGGCTACAACAACTCAAGACGATTGTATCAAGACGCCACCCGTAGAGCAATCGAGTCCTACCACCGGGACATCTTCAAACAAGATAAGTACTCCGACTTCCTTCCTTTTCAATATGGCAAACCCATGAAAGAAAAAAGAGAACTTCGACCACTCGCCCAATAAACGTAAAAGAAGTACGATGATGAGGCAACCCTTAGTACCACCAATTCAACCCAACTACAATTCGTCTAAGAATCGAAGCCGATATACCAGCCAATTCTATTACAAAAGATGGGGAAACCGACGACCAAAGGATAGCAAGAGAAAGAAGAAACAAGAAGAAAGGGGGAAGAAAGAAACCGAGTACAAGAACGAAGGGAAGCATGGCGTAGATACTGAAGAAGAACTAGCCGAATACAATCGAAGAGAAGCAGAAAGAGAAGTCGACGAAAAGACGAAACAAAGAAGAAGAACCGGACTCGATCCAATCGACAAGATACAAGAGCGATCAATGAGATCGACGCCATACAACGACCAAACGAAGAACAAAACAAGCTCGAGAGATTTACTTAAAGACACAAAAGCTCAAAGAATACAGGAAAACCGAAAACCGCAGAGACATGCACCATCGAAACAAACAAGTCAAAGAACTCGAAGAATTTCTGCTTTCGAAAGACTATCAACTCCAAATTACGGAAGAAGAACTCAACCACATCACGACCGGACGTAAAGAACCGGGAAAAACAGGGGGGTAGATCACCTACACCACACGAAGTCCTCCAAGAATAATCTCAAGATACGACAGTCAAGCGATTCCGACTACAAACCCGAAAAAGTACCCGACGATTTCCCCTGTTTTTTCGCAGAAGACTACTTCTACAAATGGACTACCTCACAAGTTCAAACCTTCCAATCATTCAAAGTATGATGGCAAAACTGAACCAATGCAATGGCTCGGGATCTATTCCCAATCTATAGAACTAGCCGGAGGAGACGATGATATCAAAGCACTATTTTTTCCAATGGCTCTAGAAACATTACCACTCCAATGGTTCGACAAGTTACGACCCGGATCTATCAAAACATGGAGTGATCTACAAAAAGCTTTTTTTTTTGCGAAAATTTTGCGGCATACTTATCCATCCAATAACACAAGCCGAGTTGAAAGGATTAAAGCAAAACCCGGAGAAAGCCCGAGAGACTTCTACGTAAGATTTGGAGAACTCGAGCATAAGTACATGACATCACCGAGAGAGAAGTAATAGAAGCATTTTCATATGGTTTAAAAGTAAGATGGATGTTCCATGACTTCGCAAAGAGAACCCGCGAACAAACGATGAGTTCAAAAGAACAGTTGAAAAGATGATCACAAATAGAAGAGAAGACACGAGAAAGATTTCCGGAAATGAAACAACTCGGAAAGAAGAAATAACACGGACGTAAGGAACAACCCGAATGATCAAAACAACTCAAGATGGAACAACCAAGACAACTCAAGACACCAGGACAATTCAAGATACCAAGACAACTCAAGGTACCAAGACAACTCGAAAAGATGGAACGTCCCAAGACAAATGTGACAAGAATTCTACAACAAAAAAGAAGATATTCAAACAACATGGTGGCATCCACCGAAAGGAAAAAAATTCTACCCGCCGAGAAGATTTGAAGATCTTGAAAACATGAAATGCATCTACCATCCAACAGGACTCCATCCAATGGGAGAATGCCGCATCTTTCGGGAGAGGTACACAAAGGAAGACAAACAAGAAAAAAGAAGAAAACAAGGAAAAGAAAGAAGAGAACAACACAACGTAAAAACAGGTTCCAAAACCCAAGAGCAACAAATATCGGTAATCTTCTCGAGAGTACCCGGCTCTCGAAGCAAACAAGAAGACAAACTCGCTGAGAACAATAATGGCAAAGCGAACCAGCCACACCAAGATATCTAAACCGGTCTCAATACCCAATCTAGTTTTCACGTGAAGATCAATGGACAAGTGTTGGAAACGCAGGGGCTATATCCACTAGTACTCGGACCAACAATAGCAGAAGTAACAAAGAACAAAAAAGTACTCATTGATGGAGGAGCCGGACTCAACATCATCTTCGCCGATACCTTAAAAAATGATGGGACCGAGTTCTTAAAGATGATCACACCTACCAAATACGTACCGTTCTACGAATAGTACCAGGAAGACCAGCTATGCCTCTTGGGCCATTACACTTCCAAGAACATTTGGAACTCCAAAGAAATTACGTGACGTAGCTCATAAAATTTGAAGTGGCGATTTCGAATCTTCATATCACGCTATATTGGGAAGACTAGCACTAGCAAAATTCCTAGCAATACCGCATTATCCATACCTACTACTCAAGATGCCAGGACCACATGGAGTACTTTCTCTACAAGGAGATCTTAAAAGAGCTTATGAATGTGACGTACAGGCAATACAAATATCCTCAAAAGTACAGGGAGAAATCAACTCAGAAGTAGAAAAGATGAAGATCGAAGAGCTAGAAATCCCGGCCAAAGAGCAAAATACAATCACCACAAGCGAGAAGGAGAGAACACCAAAAAGATTGATTTGGGGACAGGGGATCCATCTAAAACTGCCACAATCAGTGCACATCTGCCTATCAAATAGGAAATCGCGCTCACCGACTTCTTACGGGACAACAAGGACATATTTGCTTGGAAACCAGCCGATATGCCTGGAGTCCCAAGGAAGTGGGCTGAGCACAAAATTGAAGTCAACAAAGGAACAAAACCAGTCAAGCGAGACTATGACGGTTTTCACCCGGACAAGAAAGAAGCAATAAAGAAAGAGATAGCCCGACTACCGGCCGCGGGCTTTATAAGAGAAATCCTCCATCCGTATTGGTTAGCAAACCCTGTTCTAGTACATAAAAAGAACACGGATGAATGGCGAATGTGCGTCGACTACACGATCTTAACAAGCATTGCCCAAAAGATCCTTTCGGATTACCAAGAATTGATCAAATAGTAGATTCAACGGCCAGGGCAGCTTTTTATTATCCTTTCTCGATCGCTATTCAGGATATCACCGGATGCACTCAAAGAGGAAGACCAAAGCAAGACTTCTTTTATTACACCCTTCGGTGCCTACTTGTTATAAAACAATGTCTTTTAGACTCAAAAATGCTTGGAGCAACATATCAAAGAGCAATCCGACTTGTTTGGGGGATCGGATAGGAAAAAACGCGAGAAGCATACGTGAGCGATGTAGTCGTCAAAACAAAGAACCCGGATTCTTTAATAGAAGACCTACAAAGAAACTTTCAACAACCTCAAAGAATGGAAGTGGAAACTCAACCCCAACAAGTGCGTTTTCGAGTATCATCCGGACAACTACTCGGATTTCTAGTGAGTGAAAGAGGAATTGAAGCTAGCTCAAAACAAATCAAAGCAATAGCTGACATGGGACCACCATCCGACATCAAAGACCTACAAAAATTAACTGGATGCATGGCAGCACTCAACAGATTTATCTCCAGACTCGGAGAAAAGGGATTACCTTTCTTCAAACTTCTAAAGAAGACGGACAAATTTACATGGAACGAGGAGGCACAAGAAGCCTTTGACAAATTAAAAGCTTACATCAGCACATCACCCATACTAGTACCACCAAAGAAGGATGAAGAACTAATGTTGTATATCACAAAGAACAACTTCCGGCGTCGGCCACGGCAATTGTGGTGGAAAGAGAAGAACAAGGGCACTTGTACAAGGTGCAAAGGCCAGTATACTACATAAGTGAAGTCCTCACAATATCAAAAATAAGATATCCACACGTCATGAAACTACTCTACGCAGTACTCATAACTTCAAGAAAGCTCGGGCATTATTTCAAGCACACAAGATCGTTATCGTAATGCATTTTCCACTTTCGGAGACATTCTAAGGAATCGAGATTCAACAGACGAATCTCAAAATGGGCAAATGAACTGGGAACTTTCAAGATTGAGTTCAAACCAAGAAAAAGCAATCAAGTCTCGTGCACTATCCGACTTCATCGCAGAATGGACTGAAATACAACAACCTACTCGCACACCATCTTAGACCACCGGAAAATGTACTTTGATGGCTCTCTAAAATTAGGGGAGGGCAGGAGCAGGAGTACTCCTCATCGCACTGCACGGAAAACAACTCGAGATACGTTCTACAAATCCTATGGCAAGCTACTAACAATGAAGCGTAATATGAAGCACTTATCCATGGATTACAAATAGCAACTTCACTTGGAATCAAAAGACTATTAGTCTACGGAGATTCAGCAAGTAGTCGTCAATCAAGTCAACAAAGAGTGGGACTGTACTAAAGAAAACATGGATGCTTACTTTGTTCGAAATCGAAAAACTTGAGAAAAATTTTCAAGGCTTAGAAGTACACCACATACTACGAGACTCAAACGTCGCGGTGATGTACTAGCCAAACTAGGCTCGACAGGGGCAAAAGTACCCGCCGGAGTATTTATAAAAGAGCTAAGCAAGCCATCTATCAAGACCGACGAAAAAAAGAAAACAAAAAAAAAGACGGAACAAGACCAAA
Source organism: Chrysopogon serrulatus (assembly GCA_015844335.1). Classification (NCBI taxonomy): domain Eukaryota; kingdom Viridiplantae; phylum Streptophyta; class Magnoliopsida; order Poales; family Poaceae; genus Chrysopogon; species Chrysopogon serrulatus. The sequence goes on along the minus strand of JADLZL010003099.1, from coordinate 53,139 downwards.
TCTTAACAATCGAGTTCAGACAATCCAACTTGGATGCAGGTATTCATAGACTACATCAAGGAGAAAAAACTACCCGAAAATAAGGCGAAGCTACTGGGGTCATCGGAGAAGCAAAAATTATGTCCTAGTAGGAGACAATCTTTACAAAAGAGCAGCATCATCGGGAGTATTACTAAAGTGCGTACCAAATACGAAGAAAAAAGAAATATTGCTAGAGATGCATTCAAAGGTTCTTTGTGGGAATCACGCATCATCAAGAACACCGGTAGGGAAGGCTTTCCGATCAGGCTTCTATTGGCCGATCGCTTTAAAAGACGCAGAAGAACTAGTCGATATTGCAAAAATTGCCAAATGTTTGCAAGACGTAAACATGTTCCAGCTCACAATCTAATATGCATCCCACCGCCTTGGCCCTTCTCATGCTTTGGGGGCTTGATCAAGTCGGACCACTCAAGAAATCCAAAGGAGGATTCGAATACATTTTCGCCGCCATCGACAAGTTCACCAAATGGATAGAATACAAACCATTGGTAAAATATAGTTCAGCCAAAGCTCAAGAGTTTATCCAAGAAATCATGCACAAATTCGGGATGCCTAACGTAATAATCACGATTTGGGATCACCATTCACGACCAATGAGTTCAAAAGTTGGGCACAAGACTGTGGATTCAACATCGATTATGCATCAGTAGCCCACCCTCAAGCTAATGGACAAGTAGAAAGAGCCAACGGTCTCATCTTGGCAGGACTAAAACCAAGACTGTATGAAGATTTAAAGGACTATGGATCCAAGTGGATAGACGAATTGCCAAAAGTAGTCTGGGGGCTGAGAACTCAAATAAGCAGAGCAACAGGCTATTCACCATTCTTCTTAGTATACGGCTCGAAGCTGTACTACCAAAGACTTGATTTGGACATCACCAAAAATAGAACAATATAACGAAGGAGAAGCGGAGGAAACCAGGAGACTAGAAATCGACAGACCTAGAAGAGGTCGAGTAAATGCAACACTACAATCAAGAAGATACATGCAAGGATTAAGAAGATACTATGACAAGAACTTCCAGCCGAGAACTTTACAAACCGGCGATCTAGTCCTAAGAAAAAATTCAGAAACCGGACAAATGGCACAAACTACTTAGTCCCCAGGAAGGACCTTTCATAGTATCAAAAGTAAAAGGACCCGGATCCTACGAGCTAATGACGAGAAGATGGAGCACCGATCAAGAACACATGGCACATTTCCCAGCCTACGACGTTTCTTTGCATAGAACAAACAAACATGTGTACTTCTTCTCCGAAATAATAAGAAAGATTTAGCGATTTCAGGACCATACTCGCTTCTCTCTCGGATAAAAAGGCTCACACCAAAAAGAACCCGGGCAACCCCGATGAGAGCAAAAACGCCGACAACCCGGCAACCCCCGATGAGAGCAAAACGCCGACAACCCGGGCAACCCCGATGAGAGCAAAAAAAACGCCGACAACCCGGGCAACCCCGATGAGAGCAAAAGCCTCGACCCTCCGGGCAACATAGAACCCGATGAGAGCAAAAAAAACGCCGACCCTCCGGGTTGTTTTCACAACACCGATGAGAGTACGGACAACACTCGCCCAATCCTAGCTCCTTTTTCAGGACTAGATGAGAGCCAAGAGAGAGTCGACCCATCCCGACTTCTAGAATAAAGAACTCGGATGAGGGCCTACGGTCCGAAATATTCGTTGAAGTGCAAAATGGCTACAACCTAGCCCTTGAGCCCAACTATTCCGGATTGTTTTCACAATACCGATGAGAGTACGGCTAAAGAAGTCAACACTCGACCTACCCTAGCTCCTTTTCAGGACTAGATGAGAGCCAAAGAGAGAGCTCGACCTATCCCGACTTCTAAAGATATAGAACTCGGATGAGAGCCTACGGCTCGAACTATTCATTCAGAAAGGCAAGCTACAAAGACAATACCGAGTCCAACTACTCGGACACCTCAAAAAACGTAAAACAAAAACAGTTGATCAAGGGCAAAATTAAGGAAGTTATCTTTATACAAAATCAGAAGAAGCATCAAAGTATCATTACAAAGAAGTCTACTACTGCTGACCACCATCACAATCAACAGGCGCCGGTCCTATCTCTACAAGATCTGTAAAATCCTGAGCTAAAGACAAGACAGCAGCTTCAGACTCCGCCAAAACTTGTTCTTCTTCAGAAGTATGAGGCTCATCCATTACCCTATCAAGAGGGAAGTTGGGGTCAACCACTCGGACACGAGCCAACACCCCTTGGACGCCAAGTAGAACAGCATCTTTGGCAAAGTTGATGGTCCTCTGAGTCGAAGAGGAAGGAACTCCAACCAGTCGGGCCGACATCTTCGAAGCCTCCTCAAAGATAGTGGCAAGACTACGCACGTAACCTAGCGAGCCGACCACTTATCTTCGTAAGCCTTCAGACGAGTAGACAAATCCTCTATTGTCTTCTTAGCCTGCAAAGATCTCGATCAAGACCGCGCCCCTAATCAGCCGTGCTTGAGCTAAAATCTCTTGACATCTTCTTTTACCTTCTCCGAATCATCTCGGAAGGACCGCACTTCAAGCTTCAATGCTTCGGTCTCTTCCGAGTACTTCTTTCTCAAAGCTACAAAGACAACAAAAAGAAGTCGATAGAAAGCAAAAGTCGATAACTACACAAGCGAAGGAGCGTATACCCAAAAAGTACCTTGAAGATCTCGGGAGACCTTCTTCTCGGAATCAACAAAGCGAACAATTTGAGCTCTCAAAGCAACCTCCGAAGAATTATGCTTTTTGCGCTCTTCATCAAGTTCTCGCCGCAAAGAAGAAGCTCATCCAACAACTTCTTTTGAGACTCGACGCGAGCCAAAGAAGATGTCGAGAATCACTAACATATTCCCCGCAGACAAAAAGAAAAGGATAAAGAAAAAAAGAAGAACTCGGGGATAAAACAAGTCGACAATACACAAAACGCTCAACAAAAGACTTGAACTCTGCATCAAGCTTCTTGAGATGAGAACTCGGGTTGAAAGCCTCTTCAAGATCCTGCACCAACTTCGGTCACGAATCGTATCCCAAGGAGCGCAAGGAGGCGACAAAGGAGAAGAACACCCAACTGATAACTAGAAGAAGTCGGAGGTCGAGCAAAAGGCAACTTCTCTACTCCCAAAGAAGTTGACGCAACGACCGAGCCATAGGGAGAGAAGAGATCGCAGCAACAGCCCGCAGAGGAGGAAACCACCACTTTGCCCGGCGAGTCAACAAATGCCGGACTAGGATCGGGAGCGCACACACGACCCATAATCCCAACGCTCACGTCTTCTCCGAGTCGAGCCGGGGAGCCAAAGAAGTCGTGAGCCCGACGACCTACAAGATTAAAAAGTTAAAGGCAAAAGGCCGACTAAAAAGAAATAAAATCAAAGAAGACAAACACTTACTTAACAGCACGACGAAGAGCCATCCGAGGCCGAGGAGGGGGAGGCGGCATAACCGCCTCAAGATCCACCAACAACTCAGAAGAAGAAGGAAGAGGACCCGGCAAAGGTCCCAAAGCTGGTAAAGAAGAAGAAGAAGCCGCCGACGACTACAAAAAGCAAAGGCAAGTCAAAACAAGCCAAACAAGCAAATAGAAATATAAGAACAACCCTCACCGACGAAGAAGGGGAGAATCATCAACATCCTCGGCTTCATCTTCAAAAATAAGAACAGAAGCACCACCTGCTAGAGAAAGGAATCAGGACTACTCTCCAAAGAAAAAACAAAACAGGAAAGAACAAAAGTCTCACCTATCAGAAGGTTACCTGAAGGCTGAGGCGAAGAGGAAGTCCGTGCCCGCTTAACAGTAGAAGAAGAATCACCCGCTCCAGCCCTCTTAGCACCAAAGACGAGTTCGAGGAAGGAGCACCGGGCTGATAAGGAACATATTCAACGCTCTCCACTAAAGAAAGACCAGGGGGAAAAAGTCGACCTTCGGATACACGGCTAACAAATGAGTCAAGGAGCGGGGAGGAGGGACAATCTCTTCACCCACAAGCAGAGAAGCATCAATATCAAAATCCCTGCCAAAAGGCTTCAAAAAGATAAAAACAAGTCAGTCATAGACAAAAGAATTCAGGAAACAAAAGGAAAGAAAAGAAAAGTACTCACAGCAGGGGGAGGATTGCCCGCCGAGTACTCAAACCCAATCATCGGAACCACCGTTGCACCTTTCAGAATCTTCTGAAGACGCATAAGCACTTCATCATTGGACAACTCGGAAGTCGTCACCATCCGAGAAGGGTCTTCACCCCGAGTACTCAAAGCCGTAGTGCTCTCGCGCCTTCAATGGCTGCACTCGGGCGGCGAAGGTAGCTCGCCACTATGGCAAAACCGCACAAGCCGTGTTGTTTCAAGTAGCTTATCCGATCAAACAAATTTGAAGAAGATTGTACTCAGCAGGGGTGAGTTGATCTTTTTCCCACCGCTCATTAACTACAGGCGGGGTACCCGAGTAGGTCCGAAGTGCTTGGAATACCAACTCCACCCCCAAGGTTGCCAAAGATAAAACCACTCGGATCGCCAATCCTTGACGAGAATCAACAAGATCATAATCGAAATAATGAGACGACTTGCGCCCTCGACGGAACTGAATTCCACATCCACCAAGGGTATGGAGGGATTCATTCCGAGGTTGTGGCTTGAGACGAAAGAGGAAACGGAAGAGATTCAAGGAAGGGGAATTCCAAGAAAAGTCTCACAAAAGTGAACAAAGACAGAGAGATGAAGAATCCCATTCGGGGGTCGATCATGAAGAGAGACAGAAAAAAATAGCGAAGGAAACGATGAAGAAAAGCACAAGCCGGAAGACAGAGTCCAGCTCGAACAAAAAAAGAACAAAAGAACAATCTCCCCCCGGCGAGGAACAGGGAACTCGGTGCTCACCGGGGAGCAATCCAAATGGAGAATGCCTTAGGGTTTGGATCATCCCCACTCCTCCAACTCAACCAAGTGCTTCTCTTGAGTAGTCGGAGGAGGAAAGCTCTTCGCAATCGCCTTCATATCGGCAAACTCGGGGGTTCACCCGCCAACCTCCACCTCAAGAACCGGCTTATCAACCACCGATTTACGGGAAGCCAATTTCTTCTTTTCCATACAACGAATCAAGCAACTAAGCTAAGTAGTAAGCTCGGAACCAACTCAAGGATGAGGATCAGATTGGGGATTTTCTCGCTAAAAAGCTAGGGTTTTAGGAGAACAAAGGCAAGGTAAAGCAAGAAACAAAGAAAAAGACCGTAATTTATAAGGATAAGCTTAGGAGGCCCACTTAAGGAGCAACGGTAAAAAGGCCAACGGATACAATGCCCAAAAATAGGAAGGGCCCAGTAAACCCTTAAGTCACGGGGTAACGGCCCTTATCCCGTTAAGACACCAACGGTAAAAATTATTACCGTTACAAAGAAAGGCGGACATGATCAATTATCGACCAAATATCTCACAAAGAAGACGGTGAAGACGATACCTCTCAAAAGAAGTCGAATCGAGGACATTCCACGTCATCAACAAATAACAAGTCGGCACGAAGGCATACAATCAGCTCCACAAGATAAAACAACTCGGATCGGTCTAGAAGCATACATCTACACGACAAGACAACCAAAGATTATGAGAAACAACTCGGGTCATTACAGGATCATATATTCTTTCATCGAGGAAGGGTACAAGATACAAAGATAACAAGTCTTACAAGACCCAATGAATTCAGAAAGTACATCAAAGCAACGGTTACAAGGAACCCCGTGGAATTCTGCCATAGAAGAAAACTACGCGGGACCCATGAAGAAAAAACCGTTGCGGACCCGGACTACCTCTCGGGCGAGAATGAGCCGAAAGCAGATCCAAAGCAACCTAGATGCACCAAAACAGCACACCCAAGGTCACCAAAAGGAGCACTGACTGATCAAGCATCACATCGGGCCTCTCCAAAAACAAGTCGGATCGGACCCCATGTGAACAAGAGGGCTCCAGCTCTGCGTTGGCCGGTCGCTGCTTTGCACCGCACAGCTAGAGGACTGTGTGGATCGGCAACCTTCCCACGCAGAGCATATGTCTGGCAGAGTGGAAAAGAAGAACTAAGAGTGCAAAATGACCCAGCATAAGGCACATCTCAAGACTTCTTCTACCTACCAGAACGAGCCTCCAATCACAATGCTACTCCGAGATTAGTCTGCCTCTAATTCCTATCTCAAGAATTCTTCTACCCACTAAATAGACCATACTGGAAGAACAAGAAAGAAGCCCGGGGGCTGTTCAACCTCGTAAACTATCATTGTCACAAAAACAGGAAGAAGCATAGTATAAGACCCTGAAAACAACCGAAAGGGAAGTGCAATTTATAGGCCAAGATCGGTGTACATGGACCAAGCTCACCAATTCAGAGAAGCATTGACAAGGACAATAAAAGAAGGCAGTAAAAAGAGCAACAGAAGAGTATATTCCAGGCATATCCCAGCATAGTAAAAGCCTGCAAAGTCACCAGCTGCCAACGCCCAACAATAAAAGCCGACATAAAGGACAGTAAAAGCAAGGTCACGAGCACTTGTCCGTTTCTCAAGAAGAAGAACTCGGAGAAAATCAGGGGCTGCAGCCAGCCAAAGGCTCGGGGCTGCAAACGAAAAAGATTACAAAAAGAAAAATAACTTCGGACAAGATCGGGGCTGCAGCCTAAATCTCGGGGGCTGCAGCAGAAGAATTACAAGACACAAGAACTCGCAAGAAGACTTAAAAGCCATTGCCCGACTTCTTTTTTATATACGAAAACAACTCAGACAAAGGCTCGGGGACCGCAGCAGAAGAATTACAAGACACAAGAACTCGCAGGAAGACTGAAAAGCCATTGCCCGACTTCTTTTTTTTTATACGAAAACAACTCGGACAAAGGCTCGGGGGCTGCTGTGGCGTACACCCTCAACTTTTTCTTTTTTTTTCAAAGACCCTCCAGCTACTTATAAATAAATAGCAAGAGACTCGGGGCTACACTCAACGAGTGCACCTACGGCGCACAAGAAGGCAAGAGAGAAATGCTCAACTTGATCACTTCAAAGCATCACGCCCGGAAGCAAAGAGCTCCTCGAGTTCTACTTTGAAATGCTCGGGGGGCTTGTCGGTATGCGGGATGTACCCGAGTACTCATCAAGACGGCACCCGTAGGGACAGCAGCAAGAAGACCGGATCCGAGTAGAACGCGGATCGTCCTAGTCAGGCAGATAGAAAGTGACGTCTGTAATAAGAGCAGGACACCTTTTACAAGTCCGACTAGGACTAGAAACCTTAGCTCTGACTCTTTTTCCTCTCATAAAAAGGAGCCAGAGCACCCTCTTTGTAACAGACCAACTACACACAATCAAGATCATCAATCCAACGCAAAAGGCCAAGGCCGACTGGAGTAGGGTTTTTACTCGACGCCGAGGGCCCGAACCAGGATAAACCGTGTGTCTTTCGCGTCGTACCGCCGAGTTCTAGTTATTTGCCGAGGTCCGAATCAACTGCTGCGGGAACCCCGTAGCAGGCTAACGGTGGCTAAACACCGACAATATGGTCAGGCAAATCATAACCGAAATGATATTTGGCCATTCGAGGGGAAGTTTCATTGCTTCCGACCAGAGAGAACCCTCGTTGCAAGAGGGCTTTTGCCAGGACCAGCGAATGGGTAATGCAATGCAGGAAAGGGGGGCCCACTTTCAAGGAATGCCGGGGGGCGGGGAAGCCTGGCAGACAATGAACTAGGGAGACGTTACCTGAGGGAGGACGTAAGTGTAAAGTATGGAAGTGCCCATAGTGGGACAAGGTCGGAGCTGCGATTCTAAGTGGGAACCCTAGGGCTATTTTTGAGATCGTACCAATGCCGTGCACCCTATAAATAGAGCCAGAGGGGAGCGCGGTGAAAGGGGAGAAAAAAGAATTTGGGCGGTCCAGTGCGCTTTGGCCTGCCGCCCAAAGTCCGAATATGTCTAACATTTGTCACTTGTTGATCTTCTAAAGCGAATATATTGATGTAAGCCAACACACTCTACAAAACCAATGCAAACATGTGACACCCCCTTCCCAAACTGTCAAAACCGCTAGAATTATCTCCGTGCCCTAGTTTGAAGTAGTTTCAAGGCAGTTTTATATCTTTTTGTTATATAAAAACTTGTAGACTTGATAAATTATTGAAAACCACAAAAATGTTCTTTAAGCTTCTAAAAATTCTTAAAAAAACTTAATGATAATTCGAGATACAACAAATTCGGATATAATATTTAGTGCTCATAAAAAATTCTCTAAAAGCTTAAAGAAATATGAGATATAACCAGAATAAATGCAACATATATTAGTGTTAAATGCATTCTTACTACTACAGAATGGTTATCACCACGGGTTTTGGTATTGGTGATGATATTTTATCATTGCCAGTTTGTGTTACTAGATGGTGGTCATTAGGATTTCAATCCCATAGGCGCAGGCAAAAAAATAGCAAAAGAACTTTTAATCCCAAGAAAGCCCCACAGAACCAATGGCACCGTCATGTGTCACAACATTTTTCACACACTGCGCGGTGCTGGAATTTGAACCTGACACCTGTGTCGTCCAATTTGATCTTGTGACATATATATGCCATCGCATGGTGCTAACTTCTCTAACCACTCCATCACTAATTCACGATGTCTATTTTTTCAAAAGGCGGCAAAAGTTTGCCATATTTTTATTAGACGAATGAAGGAAAAGGAAAAAATTACAAGAAATTGCCAAAAAAAACACACTCACGACTAGACAGGCACGTAGGCCTTTCCACTTTGCTCCTGCTCAGTAAGAAAAAACAAGGGAAATCCGACAAAAAAACCACTATAGCTGGTTATGGAGCGCAGCCGACTGGAACATTTGCACCTTCTCTTTGCACAAGGATTCGCGATATCTATACAACATGCTTATTACTTTCAAATGAATATTTAGAACCCTAAAAGACATGAGATAAAAAAATCAACTACAAATCAAGTCGTTCTAATCAAGATCTACAACTTTGATGTTGGTCGTTTTGCCATCCAAGGTCGTCGTTTGGCCAATTTGAATTTCAATGTGCCGGAACTTTGGTCATACTTTGATAATGTAGTTATAACAACTTTTAATAAAATTATGTATTGCATTCAATATCTTCACACTGCTATGCACAGGGGAATCAATTGTAATAACTATAAGAGAGTGCAGTCTAAGAATTAACATCTACAACTAACGTTAGGGGGCTTCATTTTACTGAGGGCAGAGGTACTATTATATCGCATATTACAAGTTTCAGCATGATATGAGAGGCAAAATTCTCAATTTACAGTCATGCCAGATACAATAGAACAAGAGCTGACATAGTTGAAGGTTCCAATAAAAACACATACGTACTGAACACACGTAGATGTGACACACATATATAAAAAAAAACTACAAATGAACTCAGTAGAGAAAATACGTGTAATACTAATAATGCATACAATTCCATCATCTATCCAAGCAAACTTGCAAAACTGGTGGCCATGGGAACTCACACGGATATGCCATCCTCTCCCGACTACACTCTGCTGCAGCCGTCGCCACCTCCATGGTCTTGAGGTCAACCGAGAAGGCCCACTGTGGTTTTGGCTCCGACGATGATATATGACAACGAACCCCACACCTCTCTTTATGATGGTCAGTGGTCTGTCGAAGAAGGATGCCCAGTAGCCAGGAAGGCCATGGGTAACCTTGGACAGCACAACCTTGTTCTCCAATCTCCAATGTCCATCCACCATTGCAAACACCTCCAAGGTGTGGTTCGTCGTCACGGTGATGATGCGCGGCTCAGCATCGCCGCCATCGACGGCGTAGGAGTTTTGTGTGGAGTTTGGGCCATCCCAGTACCTTTTTATATCCAGTGACAACAGGAACGATGAGAACTTGCCTGTGCTGCCATCATGGCTTATCAACATCCTGTCTTCCTGGACATAAGAGTAAGACGTGCCCAACGCGCAACCCAAGTAGCATGGTATGGCGTTAGGATTTACTAGCCTCTGAGCAATGTGGTCTACGGCCTTCTCGCTCCATGCCGAGTTATCCCCTCTGCCAACAGTGAGCACGGTGGTATATGTGACTCCATCTTCACAACTGAGGAGCATGCACTGGACCCTGAATTTTGACATGCCAATGCGCCCTCCGGCCTCATCTTCATCGCCGTCGACGAAGTTGATACGCCGCAAAACGAAATTGGCAACGTCGAAGTCCGGCGGTCGAGGGATGATCTTGTAGCTCCGAGTTAGAGGCTCACAGACGATTAGGTTAGGGAAGGGGCCGGACATGTACGGCTCAGGAACGCACTCCATCAGGAGGAGGCTGCCACGGCTGCCACAGATCTTCCATGATGGATTGATGTCCAAGCTGCTCCATGGCTCAAATATGCTCGCGTCAACGACGAAGTCAAGGGAGAAGTGGCGGGCATCGATGATGGATGACGAGGGCACAAACGATGGGCTGCCCGTCGTTGCATCACGTGAGCGGTTGCAGTTGAAGTAGTCGCCGGCGACGGGTGGTCCGTGGAGAGAGCGGCAGCGGCGGAGGAAGCCGGCGTCGGCGATGATGCGGCGCCATCTCCTGCATGTGGACGCGGAGCGGATGAGGGTGACGGGAGAATCGATCCGCTCGAGGATCAGAATCAGGGTGTCATCCGTGTCCATGACGGCTGCTAGCTTACCTCCGCGGCTGCGCCGCGGCGCTTGCATGCAAAACCCTAACATGATGACAGGTGTTAGGATTGATCCCGTACATTCTTCTTTTCAATTAATAATAAATCCCAACCTGTCCACACACCGCACCGCATCCGCATTGGACTTGGATTTGGGCTCTCTGATGCGTGGTGGACTGGTTGACCGATGAAGCCCAGCAGACTGCAATTGGCGGCATGAATGCCGGAAGTATTTCTTCAATCCATCACAATTCAGATGAGAATCTCAGACCTGTTTAGGCGATGTAGCATGTGACGAATTCAGAACTATTCTGTGAAACCAATTCATCATGTATATATATATATATATATATATATATATATATACTACTAATAATAAAGAGGCAAGCGTTTCTCTCCCCCTTTTTTTGGTCCGTCTTTCTATCTAACCGTGCAATAGAGGATTTCTTCTATCCGGATTTATATAACTTGTACTTGTACACATATGAGTTGGAACAGTTTGAGAGAAGACCATGTATATGATCTGGACTTAAATCTACCTTGACATCATATGTAAATTTGCTTGGACTCTCTATTACGGGATCAAATAGGCAAGCAATTTTGGCGGCCAGTAGTTTGCAAGAGAAGAACGGCCGGGAGAAGCAAGCATGCAGCCATGCAGAATTAGGAAAGTCTAAGAGGAATTAATAATTTTATTCTTTTAGGACTCCTTGGCCGGATCAAGCCAGATTAATTAAATAGATAGTTGGAACAGTTTGTGAGAAGACCATGTATATAATCAGGACTTAAATCTACTTTGACATCATATGTAAATTTGCTTGGACTCTCTGTTACGGGATCAAATAGGCAAGCGATTTTGCCGGCCAGTAGTTTGCAGAAGAAGAACGCCCGAGAGAAGATACAAGCATGCAGCCATGCAGGATTAGGAAAGTCGAAGATTCTCAAAAAAAGATTAAGAAAGTCTAAGAGGAATTAATAATTTTATTCTTTTAGGACTCCTTGGCCGGATCAAGCCAGATTAATTAAATAGATATATGTTTACAATACTTAGAGAAACGTGTTCCTCCGGTTGAAAAAACATATTTACTATTAATATTAAAGACCAAAGCACTTTTTAATCTTTTTTTATGTCAACTTGCATGAAGGTTTGTTTGATAAACAAAGAGGTCAGGAAACATGCAGACACGGTAAGTAGTAAGGTGTCCTTATTATGACTCTTTGGCCAGACCGAAGTTAGATTAATTAGGCCCTATTTGGCGGAGCTTCTCCATCTATTTCAGGAGCTATTTGGAGTTGTTTTGTACTAAACGGGATAAAATAACGGGATAAAATAGAATGGCTTGTTTGCTGAAGCCCCTAAAAGTATGCTCTCACATGTGTTTGGAGCAGTATAGAGCAAAAAAAGTAGCTTCTCCTGGCTCCTTCTCTAGCTCTTAAAATCATGCTCCCACAGGTGAAACCGTTTTGCCAAACAATGTATCAAAACGAATCCAGCTCTATCAATAGAGCTATTCATAGAGCTGAAGCCAAAATAAATGGTTTCACAGTGGAGTGAAACTCTGCCAAACAGGATTTGTTTATTTATATTCAAACAATTAAAGAATATTTTTGTTATTTTAAATACAATACTCGGACAAATGGTGTTCCTCCTATTGAAATAGACGGACATTTTGCTATTGATATTAAAGGCCGAAGCATTTTTAATCTCATTTTTCAATTTACAAACAGACTCTAACTGTCCATGTCTCGTATGTGATCAGACCTAGGGTTGGCCATTCAGTTCTCGATCTTAGTTTGGTTTTTTAATTGTCGAAGAAAATTGGTTTGTACATAATAGAACTGATGAGTTAAAAAACCCGTTGCAACGTCACGGGCACTTTTGCTAGTGTATATTTGATTGTGTTGTCGTCCACTCGACCGACATTTCAAACCATAAGTCGTTCCATTTTATTGTAAATCAACATATACTAATCACATGTAACTGATTGCCCTAGCTACTGGAATAAGCTAGCACATCCAATTTGCATCCAGTAATTAAATATGAAATGTCAATGTGACTATTGCTGGACAACATAGGCAAGCTGCTTTTCAGAAATTGATTTACATATATGTTCTGACACAGTCAAATTCAGTCTTCAGTTCCAAAGGGATCTAAAAACCATTAATTCCTCAAAATTTGAAGCACACGCTGACAGGCAGTTCAGAGTCTGACCACATATCATTGGCTCTAAACAATTGGTGCATGCTGACAGACAGCTCAGTCTGACCACAGATCATTGGTTCTAAACATTTGGTGGTTGGTTTCAAGGAAAATTGATTTACATGTATTCTCATATCTAGTGCATATTAAATATATTTTATATACTGAGAAACTGATTCATATCTCAGCTAGATATATATCATTTATCACAAAGTCGATTCTCATATCTAGTGCATATCACATACATTTCTCCTAGACTATTGTTTGACATTATTTTGCATTGTAAGATTTCAGAAGCACATGTCATACATATACTACCTACTAATTCAGGTAATAATAATCACTGCTGTTAGGTACATAGGACATATATCTTCATAACTAAGAATCTGCATGGCAGGTATGCTACTTAAGAGTCAATGCAAGAGGATAGTAAAGATGAAGCAGTTATTGTAGCCCGTCGTGTCGGCTCATTATCAAGTAGCGTCGTGTTGGCTCATTATCAAGTAGATACAGTGGAAGAGCTCCTTTCTGAACATCCTTGTCACTATCCCTCTTGTTAACAGTCTTGACACCCTGAATTTTCAGTCTGCAGAGATGTTTGTCGCAAATAAGTTCATCATCACGGAGTACAGTTAAAAGTGGCTAATGCAAATCTCTCTGCAGATGAACTTTTTACAGTAATAGGTGTGTTGTTCGCCTTTTATATTAGCATTAGTAGTAAGGTTGACAGTGCTAGTAGTCTCTAACAATTAGTATGCCAAAAAATTAATTGGATTGAAACAGGCAATAGAAACTGAAAACAAAAAACAACATTACATCAATCAGAAGCAGTAACCAGACCTGATATTCAGAGTATCATCAGAAGAGTGGATAAGCACTGAAGCACTCCAAAATAAACAGGCTTTTTTGACCTTTGCCTATGTGACGACATAACATTCTGTTTCCATCCATATACTCACAACGAGTAAAGTAGATATCCTAACTTATTCTCCTTGCCGGCAGGCATTCTATAGCTACAAAATAGGTAAATATCTACAGCACGCAAGGGCAAGCATTCTGCCGAGCAGGCTGCCAGCACAAGCAACAGTTTTTGAAATCTAGGCAATAAAAAATTTAGAACCTAATTATACAGCAATACTGGAATGGGTGGAAGAAATATGTGGATTAGAAACTAAGTATACAACAATAAGGAAAACATTCCTCTCCTATTTTGATGCTGATGCTGGCTGTTGAACAGGGTAAGGTAGCTTCAATTTCAATATTAATGTGCCCCTAATGCCAAGTTCTAAAATCAGCACGTAATCATTCAGTGCACACAACATTCAGTGCAAAGCACACAGAACTGAAGATGCAGATTAAGTAAAGGACATGGATGTGCACATGTACGCATGATAATCTTTGAAATAAATTGAAGTTAGCAGGCATAATACATATTCACACATGTATGTAATCGGACTATGCTCAGTTTCGCACAGCAGGAAGAGAGGAGAAGGGGTTGGCAGTTGGCACACGTGGTGGCACTCCCGCCGAACGGAACTATCTGTGAGTAGGGTTCCAGTCGAGGCCCGATGTCCACCTACTGTGCTCCTGCTCCACTGCCGGCTGCAGCCACGCCGCGCCACGAGCTCGCAGCATGCCGCTTGTGCCACGGTTTGCGCACCCCTTCCCGTGCCCGCGATTTGCGGCCCACGATCTCGGCGTGGGGGCGGGATTACCTAATCTGCATCGGGGCGGGTGGGCTCAGTGGTCGGAGTTTGTGCGACTGCGGAGAACGGCGGCCTGCAGCAAGGGCGGCGGGCAAGAGCGATGTTGTCGGAGGAGCGAGGCTGGTGGGTGATGGCAGCACGATAGGATTGCAGGGGTGCCATGGATTCCGCTGGCTTCAGTGCGATCTCTAGCGCAATCGGAGGGGAGGAGCGAGGGCGGCGCGATGAGATCGCAGGGGCGGGAGCGATTCGGTGGCTGCCACGGGAGGGCGTCAAGCCGGTGCTGCTAGGGCATGTCGTCTGTCGTCAGATGGGGATTGTTGTGATTGAGAGCTGATTCGTGATTGATTTTTTTCCTTTTCTTCTGATGACGGGCATTGCGCGAGGGAGCGAGGCAGGCAGCGGTCGCACGGGATGACGGGAGAGCACGAGGGGCCTGTTGAAATGATTATCGCACCAAAACAAACTGACATTTTTACAATGGTTAGAAAAGTACCATTGTACCTTTTACTTCTATTTTTTTCTATTTTTAGGTAACTATTAAATATGCACATGCATTAGTTGCAGGCCTGTCGAAGGCCATGAGCGGAGTTCGCTCAGAGCCCCCAAAACCGGAGGGCCCCCAAAGGGTATAACAAAGGCCCATAGCAGTTTAGAATTTCTAAGATTCAGCCAATGTCGACCGAGGTCAACTGAAGCGCTGCGTCGCAGACTCTTAGCTATTGCTTTGACATAAAGATACTCCGTTGTCCATCGCCCGTCCATGCCACTGCACCGCTGCATCACCTTGTCCAGTCGTCCTTGCGATGTCACCGCCGCCCACGGAGACAGACGGCACGGCGCCAGCGGCCGCCACTTGCAGAGCGCCGACAAGGCGAGAAACTTATAGGCGTTTGGTTCTCTTCTGCGTACTACCTGGCTTGGTTCTGGAGAGACAGGCTCTATTGGGCCCGCAGCACGCGAGCCAGGCTCCAGAGAAACGAGTTTTAGTTTCGTTTCCCAGGAGCCAGGCTGAGGGCCGATTTTTGCAGCTAAAGGCACAGGTTAAAGGGAAATCGGCACCGGACTGCATGCGCTGAACCTGGCCAATGGTGCTGCAACCAACCAATCACTCGATAGTTGCACACGCGGAGCCTGGTCAGGTCGCATGCGATCAACCAAAGTACCAAACGCGCCCTTAAGGGCCTTCATTTGCATTTCGTTTACGGGTCTCTGATTCCTGGAGATGGTCCTAGTTAGTTGCTACAATTATATACCTTACAAACAGCTACATAGATGAATCCTTTTAAAACCTATTCTCACATGAAAATAGAGTAGGATGAAGCTGATATAATAGTTTTTCTTAGCTTCACCTAGGATGAAGCTGACATAGTAGTTTTTCTTAGAATCACCTAGCACAAACAGGGACGCATGCGCGGTGTTCCTATTGGGAGGTCGGACCCCACGGCGAGTGGCGCGCGAGCCCAAAGGACTAGCCGCCCGTAGTCGAGGGCTTGAGGCTGTATCGACGCACCAGAGCTCCACGTGGTAGAACGCGAGCGTGTGGAAACCATCCGAGCGTGGGTTCACACGGACAAAGTTACAGGGCCCACGAGGCGGTACACGGCCTGCTCCATTGATGCAGCCACCACGGCTGCCACGCTTGCGGCGGCGCGGTGGGGATCGAGGGCCTTTGCGGTGCGATAGGCATAGTGCAGGAGGGAGCGGTGCCCGTGTGGCGCTAGTGGGAACGAAGCCGGCCGGCTGAGGCGTACGGGTGCGCCACGCATTCACGGTGGCGACGCTGCTCATGGTCGATGCTGCAACCTTGGTCACGAGCCGTTGCGGATGGTGCTGCTGAGGCATAGCGACTAGAAAACAGCAGCATCAGCCATCAGGTTTGTCTTCTGAATTTCTGATGCGTCATGCGTGGAATCAAAATCCAAATCAGGATGCCCTTTAATTTACAGCGTAACGGAGCCATGAAAGGTCACAACTCACAAGGAATGCTTATGCATGCTGGCCGCGTAGAGTTCTCCAGCAGACCTTCAGAGTTTGTTGTTTCATTCGTTGTGTATGTGCAAAATATATTCTATATCGAGTTGAAGTTGCATTTTTTTTTTATTAATGCGCAAAATTTCGTCCGATTCTCGCTCATAAATTTGGCTTATTCCACCAATTTTTTGGTTGTCAGTTTGAATTGGTTTGACACATTTTTTTCAGAGAAATCTTGAAAATCGGCAAAAAATCATGAAAATAATTCCTATCGCTGAGGTCTGGTATATTTTTTGAAATATATACTGATATGTGTGAAATTATTTGCTTCATATTGTTCAAGATATATAATAAACAAACAGAACTCGACATTTTTTTGGTAGAGGTGAAACAGTCTTTTTATCATACACTTAACACCGTTATATATCCAGATGGAAGGCCATATAGGTAATCAAAATTCGTTTCGAGGCCATAGAACAAAGTTCAAAGAAAAAAAGGTCATAGGAACAAAAGGCATTTTTTTGAGAGCCATAGAGCTAATTCTCTCAAAGATATATGGTCAAACGGGTCGGCATAACACTGACACGATATGACACCGGCCATGTCTGGTAGTGTTCTCTTGCCAATTAAAGAAACGGCGTAGGCACGGCACTATGGGGGCTTCTCCGTTCTATGCCAGGCCACCGGGCACAGCCGCCTGTGCGTGCCTGCCCATGCTGGCCCGCTACTGCATCTTGCGCTCGTGATCACCGCGCCGCCACCGCAGCAGCCATGCCTTGCATTGCCCAAGGCCATCGTGCTGCCGCCGCCGCCGCCGTCATGCCTCGCCCTTGAGGCCATCGGGCCTTGCGCCCTCGTGGCCACCATAGCAGCCGCGTGGCTTGCCCAAAGACGTCGAGTAGCCACTGCAATGCCAAGCACGAATGCCGTAATGCCTTGCCGTGCCATCACGCCATCGTTGTAGCTGCACCTGGAGGAGAAGACATAGAAGCAGGGACGGATTGGGCTGGGACCAGCGGTTTGCTAGCCTGAAGAGCGAGAGGCGGAGAGCCGTACGGGAAGATATTTGAGCAAGAATTTGCCAGGAGAGTGAGTGAGGATGAAGTTGGCTTCAAGTGGTACATCCAATGGTCATAAACCATGCAAATTAATCCGACATGTTTTGGCCAACCATCGTGAAATTCGATATCTTCGCACGCCAATGCACATTGGAATCCATTGTAATAACTAAGAGTAGTCCAAGAATTAGCATCTAGGCTTCATTTTACTGAGAAGTATTATTACAAGTTTCAGCATGTAAGATATGAGAGGCAAAATATTCTTGATGTACAGTCATGCCAAATACGATAGAACAAGAGTTGACATAGTTAAAGAGCTAAGGTTCCAATAAAAAAGTTAAAAACACATATTGAACACACGATAGATGTGCCAGATATATATAAAAAAACTATAAATGAACTCAGTAAAGAAAATATGTAGTGATAATAATGCATACGATTCCGTCATCTATCCAAGCAAACTTGTAGAACTGGTGGCCATGGGAAATCACACGGATATGCCATCTTTTCCCTTCTACCCTCGGCTGCAGGCGCCACCTCCATGTTTTTCAGGTCTGCAGGCGCCACCTCCATGGTTTTCAGGTCAACAGAGAAGGGCCACTGTTGTTTGAGCTTCTGCGGTGACATGACAACGAACCCCACACCCTTCTTCATGATGGTCAGAGGTTTGTCAAAGAAGGATGGCTGGTAACCAGGAAGCCCGCAAGTAACCTTAGACAACACAACCTTGTTCTCCAATCCCCAATGCCCATCTACCCTCCCAAACACCTCCAAGGTGTGGTTGGTCACGCTGATGATGCGCGGCTCACCATCGCCACCATCGACGGTCCAGGAGTTCTGTGTCCAGTTGCGGCCATCCCAGTAAATTTGTATGTCCAATGGCAATAGGAACGATGAGAACTTGCCTGTACTTCCATCACAGATTATCAACATCCCATCTCGGTGGACATAAGAGTAAGACGAGCCCAACACGCGACCCAAGTAGAATGGTTTGACGTTAGGATTTACTAGCCTGAAAGCAATGTGGTCTAGGACCATCTCGCTCCATGTCGAGTCTGTATCCCTAGCAGTGAACACAGTGGTATGTGCGACGTCACCTCCACGACTGAGGAGCGTGCATAGGACCCTGAAGTTTGACATGCCAATGCGCCCTCCGGCTTCATCTTCATCACCGTCGACGAGGTAGGTACGCCGACAACGCATGAAATAGGAGGCCGGCGGTCTTTTTTTGGGAATGATCCTGTAGCGCCTAGTCAGGGGCTCACAGACAATTAGATCAGGGAAGCAGCAGCTGGCCTCGAGCGACGGCTCAGGAATACACTCCATCAGGAGGAGGCTGCCACGGCTATCCCGGACCTTCCATGATGGATTGAAGTCCATGGAGTCCCAAGACCCAAATATGCTCACATCTACGGCGATGTCGTCGAGGGAGAAGTGGCGGGCATCGATGATGGATGATGAGGGGACAAACGATGGGCTCCCCGTTGCATCACCTGAGCGGTTGCAGTTGTAGTAGTTGCCGGCGACGGGTGGTCTGTGGAGAGAGCGGCAGCGGCGGAGGAAGCCGGAGTCGGCGATGATGCGGCGCCATTTCCTGCAAGTGGACGCCGCGCGGATGAGGGTGACGGGCGAATCGATCCGCTCCAGGATCAGAATCAGGGTGTCGTCCACGTCCACGATGGCTGCTAGCTTAGCGCCGCCATTGCGCATGCAAAACCCTAGCATGATGACATGTGTTGGGATTGATCCGATCCCGTACGTTCTTCTTTTCAATATAAATAATCCCGAACTGTGCACACAATTGGACTTGGATTTGGGCTCTCTCATGCGTGGTGGACTGGTGGACCGATGAGGCCCAGACTGCAATCGGTTGCATGAAATGTGTCGGAGTGGCATGAAATGTGTCGATAGTCTTTCTTCAGTCCATCTGATCTGAACCTGTCGATGAGAAACTCAGAACTAACGTAGTACATGTGACGAATTCAGAACTATTCTGGCTGGTGAATCCACTTCATCTATATGTATAATTGACTTTATTATTGGCCACTCCCAACATTTCATATCTTCGTCTTGTTTGCTTCATTTAAAAAGTTGTTTCAACTTATAAGTCAACAGTATTTTCTTCTCACAGAAAATTAATTATTTATACAGTGTTTTTAGCTTATCAGCCGGCTTATAAGTCATGTTTTAATTTTATCGTAAATCAACATATATAACTTTGATTCGATTTATAACAAATCTATTTAACCTATCTAATGCCAAATAAATGTACTATTCAAACATATATTTTGTAGTGGGTTTAATGATGGGTAAATATTCAAACATCTTTCTATAAACTTATTATTATTCATAGTTAGACAAGTTTGACTTAAGAATCGTTTTACATGAAAATAGAAGCAAGCTGCAAATTAAAAACTGAAAGAAAGAAAAGTTCTTCACAAAATACAAAATTATAAAATGTTTGCAAAATGTTTGGAGCATCTCAAAAGTATCCCTTTTTACTCAACGCTGAAAAATCCCTTGCGACTTGCCAAGTTTCCATGTCGCCAGGCCCTCCCAATCCCCTCCAATTCTCCGAGTAAGCCCTCAAGAGTTTAGAGGTAAGATAGATATTTACTTTTAGAGTTCGAGGAGGAAAATCATATTACAGCGATAGTTCAGATAGTTAAAACACTAGTACACAGAGCATTTGCACAGGCGGTTCCAGATGCATTTTCACAGGCGTTTAGGGGTACCGCCTGTGCGGGAGGCCAGTAGAAATGGAGCATTTCCACTGGCGTCCCACTGTCAACCGCCAGTAGAAATCTATTTTCACAGGCGGTTGATATAATAAACCGCCTGTGAAAATAGTATTTCCACCGACGGTTGACAGCACAAACCGCCAGTGAAAATAAGATTTGCACAGGCGGTTGGTTATGTCAACCGCCTGTGCAAATACACTTCCCGCCAGTTTCAGATTTGAATTTTTAATTGTGAAACGCCCTCCTTCCCTCCCTGTCCCTCTCCCTCTCCCTTTCTCTCTCCCTATATCTTATGTCAATGATCTTTACATGCAATGATAGGAATACAAAAGGAATGATAGAAAGGACCAATATAATTTGATTACAACCTTTATATATACATCAATATTTATCACAGTTGTTTTGCGGCCACGACAACAAAGGTTTTCATCGCAAATGATATGATGATTCTAATAATCATCTCGACTTAGTTTGAGAGCGCTAATCTCTCTTAGCGCTCTGAACTCTGGCCTCGATAGGACGCTTTCCGGTTTGTGGTATTTCCCCTTGCTTGGAATGATTTCCTTCATGATGAAGGAGCACAGGTCCTCGACTAGTTCATATAGATTTTTTTTCCGTGAGATTTTTGGGCTTCGATGATTCTGCAACCGCCTGAAAAGGAAGATTGTAGAATCATATGTTTGCACTTGTTAAGGACATAAATATAGCATGACTATTATATTAGTTATACCTTATAAGGGTTTTTGCGGTACCGTCCGTTTACTCTCATGAACTTCGCACACGTAGAATCCACGATTAATGCGGAGCAGCCGGTGGTTGCTTGTGGCACTACATAAAGGAGAAGTTGTTATTGACTTCCAATATCGTCTTAATTAACTACATACTATACATACATGATCTTAATGTAATATCTTACTTACCGGCCAGTTATGAAATATTCTTAGTTCCTCGCCCTTTGTGGATGGGTTGACCTTCCCACCCTTGATCTTGTACCACCTGTAAGTTCTATGGTCTCAAATAGAATTAGTTAGTTTTTCGTATCTTTCAGCTATAAAAGTATGTATAAAAGTATGTTAGCTTACCTTTCCAAGATGGTCGTAACCTTTGCATAGCTTTTACGGTCTATAATCTGCAGAGTCAAAGACCAGCATCTTTCCGTCCCTAAGATAGATATAGAAGCATATCTAGTGGTCACTTTGCAAGAATGAACCAGAATTGTCATGTGTTTCTATTCATATTGTTAACATGATTTTTATATATACACTCGGACTTACCCGGTTATATGGTGCAATTATCACTTCCCTGTTTTGAAACTGAATAAATCCATTTGCTATGTACGCGGCGTACGTAGCCTCATGTCTCTTCTCCAAGTCTTCTTTCTTCTTTTCAGCTTCTTTTTCTGTTAATCCTTTTAATTCATTGCTGTCATGACCAATCCGGAATGTGTGCTCGTTCTCCGCATTTTCTTTGGGCTAAGGTACCCGTCCGTTTGCTTTCATGTTTGTTTGGTCCAGGGGCCATAAGTGGTCTCGTCCTTATCATATTCCATCCTGCATGGCACAAGTTCATTTCATCAAACGGATAAAGTAGTACAACTCAATAATACTAAATGATGAACATGTTAGGACGAGTAAGACTTACAATGCAAATAATGTTACGAGCTGAACATCGAGCCGCTTCAGGTTCATCATTAACCAAATGTCTTCGAAGGTTACAAAAGCGGTATCTCGTTCACTTCTGAAAGCAGAGGGTGGTATGCTTACTTGGATCGTGTCGATGCCAACAGAAGCAGCTCTCATATACCAGTCATGTAATCTTTTTATACCAGCTGGTAGTTTCTTCAGTTTTTCCCAGCTAAGGAGAGGCCTGCCCGGTATGTATCTGTCAGGGACGTTTTCATAATCCTCCCATGTGGGCTTCCTGATTTGTAAGACATTGATCTCTGGGCCTTTTGACGACCTCTCCTGCTCAGCTAAGTCAACAATCTTTGACTTGCGGCTTTGTGCAATCCCTGATAAAAACCTAGCGGTTCCAGCAGTTTTCCTCTTTGGTTCATAAGGGGAGATCAATTTGGGGATCGGAAATTTCTTCTTTGGTGGTTCTTGGATCTTTTTAGGGGGCGGCGGTGGTGTCCAAGGCGATTGTTCGAGCTCATGAGGTGGTGGGGAAGCACTAGCTGGATCATTGAATGGTGGGGTTTCAATAGGATTGCCTTGTGGTGGTGGAGATCGTGTAGGTTTAGGTGATGACTGTGAGGTTTCAACAGGATTGGCTAGCGGTGATTGTATATTAGGTGGAGGAGATGAGGGACATGGTGCTATTGGGGTTGGGTCTGGAACCACTTCCACATGTGCTGACTCTTGAGTTTCTGGCAACACTTCAGCGGTTGGTGCTTGCTGCGGTTGAGGCGGCTGCGTCAACTCCACGTCTCGTCGAGGCCATAGGATGAAAGTGTTAATGGCCTGTCCGAGTGTCTCAACATTGTCTCCACTGGGAAGAGGGGATGGAAACTTGGATAGTCAAGATGTCCCTCTCCCTTTGTGGCTTGAATCTTCCCTCTTTGACATCCGCGGCCAAATCCACAATTTTCTCTACGGTCGGTGTCATTTCATCGGGACAGTTCAAACCCGTAGGAGTTTGTTTGGTTCCTCTAGCTTTCAGCCAATTCGCCGTCCTCTCACCAACTTCCTCTGAGAGGACAACCTTGCCTTTTTTCTTGAGCTCTTCCTCCTCTGCCCGCCACTTCAGAATGTGCAGCTTGTAACCACCTGTGCCAAGGTAGTGGTGGTACTTGTTCTTCTTTGCTAGCTGCGAAGCGGCTTCGCTCTTTGCTTGGAAACTTGGATCTTCCTTCTGCTGCTTGAATATTGCCCACTGATTAGCGGTGATCTTATACTTTTTAGTTGGATCCAAACCCTTCTTCAGATATTTGACATTCATTTTCGATCTATAGTTTCGGAATGATGTTGCAATCTGCTTGTAGAAATACTCTTTCACAATTTTCTCAGTCCCCGTAGGGATGACAAACCTTTCACCAAACTTTCTCCATAGCTCTTTCCGTGTAGCTACGCTCACATCCGCCCACCTCTGGATTGTGATGTCAAGCTTATCCCTTACCAAGAAACCAATCGCATTTCTTATCTTGGCCGCCACCGCATTTGACACTATTGGCTCTCCTTTTGGGGTTATATCGGGAATAACATAGGTTTGCTCTGGCCACTTGTTCGTCCCCCTTTCACCTCGTTTTAGATCCGTGTGTTTCCGTTTCCTTGATTTTGAGGTGGTTGTCTCGGTTGTTTCTGGGGCTTCTCCTTCTGGCACTTCTTCTTCCGAGGCCAGAATCTCCCGCAATTGAGATAAAACCTCCTGCACGATATATTTATCATGGAGCGGAGTCTATTTTTAAGGGATGAATGAAAGCATTATTTGTATGTAATAACTGTACCTCATCGATGTTTGGATCATAATCTGGGTCTACACTATGTTGAGGTTGTCTGTCTATGCTAGGGCATGGATCACTTCGGTTTCCGTCGTCTTCTTCTTCTTCCAACATTGCACCATGGTAATCTTCTTCTTCTTCTTCTTGTGGCAAAGGACTTGTAGTTCTAAAAATGCAAGGTCAATAAGTATTTGAGTTCTTCATTTATATAAGTTATCGTTCGAGTAAACGTAATTGTGTTATACTAACCGTTGGTCTACGGTTTTATCGTCCTTATTGGGCGACTCTGCATGCTGGTCATCTGCTTGATCTATAGATTTTGGAGAAGTCATCTTCTCTTTAGTAACACTAAATCATAAAAAATGATAAGTCATTAATACACTAAATCAATCATAGCTTTAATCATTGGAAAGAAAGCACTTGGCACATAAAATAATTATTTATTACATTTGATAGCCACTAAGTATTTAGTCATTAACAAATATTTGCATTTATAATCATAGAATTGATATATACTAACATGTGATAAAGGAAATAATAGATTTACACATATTTCTTAAAGGAAATAATATTACATTGATATTAATTATATATTACATTTACATAAAATATTAACATATGATAAAGGAAATAATAGAAGGAATCATTATTTATTACATTTACCTAACATATTAATAATAATAATAAGGTTACAATATCTCTCTACATCCAGAATAATAGCCACTAAGTACTTAGTCATTAACAAATATTTGCATTTATAATCATCGAATTTATATATACTAACATGTGATAAAGGAAATAATAGATTTACACATATTTCTTAAAGAAAATAATATTACATTTACATAAAATATTTACGAATTATTGATAACCATATATTTAATAACAACTAACATTCTAAAAAAATTTGCAAAAAAAGCCACTGTTGGGCCATTAAAGGCCCAACAGTGGCACACATACAATGAAAAAATAAAATGAAAAAAATAGCCGCATGTGCCCTAGCAAAGCCGTGGCCCATGGCCCATTGGCCGCTAGGGGCACAGCTGCTGGGCGCTGAAAAAAGGCGGAGCGCCGAAATATCCCTTGGCCGGCAGTTGGTGGTGGGGCGTGGGCGGCCAGCGGGCTCCCTTTACCTGCTCGGTGGCGTGGGCGGCGGCGCGTGATGACGACCGGTGGCGGCGCTGGCGGCGGCAAGAACGGCGCCGGGCGGTCACTTGCGGAGATAACGGCGGCGGGCGCGCGGCGCCAAGACGGAGACGCCAACGGCGGCGGTGCAGGAGACAACGGGCGCTGCGCGGAGCTCGCCCGGCGCCGGCGGTGGCGGGTGCTGCGGGCGGCTCGAGACAACGGCGGCGGCGGGCGCCGCGGCGGAATCCGGCAGCCTGCGGCGTCGTTCTCCTCCGAATCGCGCCCACCGAGATACAAAATTTTTACAAGTCCCGCGCTGTGGTTATATAGGTAGGCATTTTCACTCGCGGTTCAAGACGTGCTCCGCCTGTAGAAACCATTTCTACAGGCGGGTGTCTAAGACAACCGCCTTGTAGAAATGGTTTCTACAAAGGTGCACGCTTTCAACCGCCATGGAAATGTTACATCACCGGCGGTTCTTTACATGCACCGCTAGTGATAATGCTTCCAGAATTTTTTCATTTAGGGTTATTTCTTTTACATTGCTTCTTTTAATGGTATTTCTTTTAGGTTATTTATTTTAGATTATTTCTTTTAGGGTATTTCTTTAATGGTATTTCTTTTTAGGTTATTTCTTTTTAGGGTATTTCTTTAATGGTATTTCTTTAATGGTATTTCTTTTAGGTTATTTCTTGTAGTATATTTCTTTAATCATCTTCTCTTTAAATGGTATGTCTTTTTAGGGTATTTCTTTTTAGGTTATTTCTTTTAGTATATTTCTTTTAGGTTATTTCTTGTAGTAAATTCCTTTAATCATCTTCTCTTTAAATGGTATTTCTTTAATGGTATTTCTTTTAGGTTATTTCTTTTAATGGTATTTCTTTTAGGTTATTTCTTTTAGATTATTTCATTTAGGTTATTTATTTTAGTACATTTCTTTAATGTTATTTCTTGTAGTACATTTCTTGAATGGTATTTCTTTTAGTATATTTATTTTAGTACATAAATAATTAGAGACAAAAGGATTTAAATAAGTGGAAGAGAAATACGAAGATAGAAAACAATTAATGAGTACAAATTATGAAGGATAATTGGTTACATAAGACAAAGATGCTTAGTTGACTAAAATAAAATCTAGCTAGCCAGCTACTGTTCTTTCCCTTCTCCATCATGGCGCACCCATGGTAAAGAACTCTTAGGGATATTTCGCTCAACATTTCTTATCTTTACTTGATGATCTCGCAAAGAGAGACATGTGCCCGAAGTGGTTGAAGTCTTCTAGGTCAATTACACCATCAACTCCTATAGCTTGCTGCTTTCCGTATGAACCGTATGCTTTGTCTTGTCGCCGCTTTTCTTCTCTTCTTTAGAGAGGATCTGCTTTCGGCATAGAAGACCTATGCAAAGACGGTTAGCAAGGATCCAAGGATCATCCTTGTAGCCTACTTTACTTAGATCAAGAACTCTCAAGCCATATTTGTCCACGGTGATATGGTTGTCATCAATCCATTGGCATCGAAACACAAAGCGTCTTAAAGGTATCATAGTCTAATTTTCATATCTCCTCAATGAAACCAAAGTATGTAGCAGTTTTATCGAATCATCTATGGCCTCGCAAGCGAACACCACTATTTTTTGCGACATGCTCTTTTGTCCCTAGAAGTAGTACAAAATGTGAAGCCACTAATGTCAAATGTCTACCATGATGTGACCTGGCGAGATGGTCCAGCTGCCAACTTCTTGATAGTTTGTTGCTCAATTGTTTCTCCATTTGGAATGTTCTCTTTGCATTAGCCATGTGGTGAATCGACGCTTGTGTTCCTTCGATATCCAATCCTCTGTTTGCCCGGGGTTCTCGATCGCTTAGCTCTTGTATGTGTTGTCTGATGAAAGGATCCATTATCGAGAGCTGATGTAGGATGCTATGATGCGCCTCGAGGACAATATTATAGTCTGTCGGAACGAATGATGTAGGATGCTATGATGGAGGCAAACCTATTGTAATTTCTTCTTTTAGCCAAGTGTTACAGAACGGAGCACCAGACATAATTGCCTCTTCAGTAGTGTATCCTTCTATCATAGATGCCTCAGGGCGAGCACGTGTGCTTACATACCCATTGAGAATTGACATGAAACGCTCATATGTCCACATCTCGTGCAAATACATGGGACCCAATGCCTGTATTTGTGGCACCAAATGCACGACAAGGTGTACCATTATATCGAAGAAAGATGGCGGAAAACACATCTCAAGTTGTAACAATGTCTCCACTGCGAATTCACGGAGAGACGCCAACTGCTCTTGATCAATTACCTTTTGTGATATCTCGTTAAAAAAACACAACCGTGTGATTGCCATCTTTAAGAACACCGGACTTATAGCCCGGATGACAATAGGGAGGAAAGTTGTCGGCATCACATGGCAATCATGTGAGTTGTAGTTGGTGAGTGTAAGGTCCTTCATAGACACAATGCTCTTAATGTTGGAGCGAGAATCCAGCTGAACTTTCAATTTCTTCAACCACAAACAAATGGCATGTTTCTCATCTGTGCTCAAGTTGTAACTTCTTCTTTGGGAGATGGTACTTTCCATTGTCTAGCAATACCGGGTGAAGTTCAGGTTTTATCTTTAAATTGACCAGTCCCGATGTGAACCCAGTCCTTCCTTGGTCTTGCCCTTTATGTCTAGCAAGGTACCCATCAAACTTTCAAACACATTCTTCTGAATGTGCATACCATCAACCGCTTGCCGTCACGTCCAGCTCTTTCCAATAAGGCAAATACTTAAAGAAAATTGACATCTTCTTGAATGTAGCGCCCGGCAGATTGGCTTTACATCCTTCCTTGCTTTTCCATCTTTTGTCCTCTTACCAAATACAAACTTGATGTTCTTAACTATCTCATATACTCTGTGACCTTTACTATTTCCTGATGAAGCAGTAGATCTTACTTCATCATGATTGTCAAAGTACCTATCCATCTTTCGTAATCGGTATCTATGATCTTTTGATAAGAAACGCCTATGTCTCATGTACACTATCTTGTTCGATGCACTGAGAGACACATAAAAGGTTTCATCCAAGCATACTACACAACCAACTTTGCCCTTGAACTGTCCAGACAATACAAAGAGAGCAGGGTAATCATTGATCGTAACAAAAATAATTGCTCTTAGTGTGAATGACTCTTTCCGATAAGCGTCCACCATATCAACACCTGTATCCCATAACATTCTCATTTCCTCCATTAATGGCTCCAAGAATACATCCATATCAACACCAGGTTGTGTAGGTCCAGAAATAAGAATGGTGAGCAGAAGGTATTTTCGCTTTTGTAGCAAGTGTGGAGGGAGATTGTAGATGGTGAGAATCACCGGCCATGTGCTTTATTGCTTACTGCTCCCTTTCACCAAAGGGGTTCATTCCATCGGTACATAGTGCAAACCTGACATTTCTTGTATCCTTAGCAAATTCAGGGTGGTCCTCATTGAATTTTTTCCATTGATTGCCATCTGCAGGATGTCGAAGCTTTCCATCTACTTTATGCTTATCAGAAGCATGCCAAGTCATGAGCTCTGCGTCCTCAGGGTTTGCGAACAAACACCGCAACCGATCTACTACTGGAAGGTACCACATGACCATAGCGGGAACCCTTCTCTGTGCGTAGTAGTCTTTTTCTTCATTTTCTGTGGTGCAGGGTTTGTCCTTCTGCTGAGTCTTCTTTCTCTTTTTTCCTTTAGAAATGGAGGCTGCATTCTCTTCTTGTAGATAGTATTTTTTCGTCTTGTACCGACTAGCACCACAATTAGGACAGTTGTCCAAGTCCTTGTAATCACCTCGATATAGTATACAATGATTTCTGCACACGTGGATCTTTTGGACACTCATAGTAAGTGGACTAATTAGCTTCTTTGCATAGTACATGTTAGCAGGCACTTTGTTCTCCTTTGGAAGCATATCTCTGAGAGTACTCAACAATGCATCGAAGCTGGCATCGGACCATCCATATCTTGCTTTCAGCATCAACAGTTTAAGCACAGACCTTAGTGTTGTGAACTCTTTGGTACAACCTTTAGTTTCCTCATACAATGGCTTTTGTTTGCTGCCTTCCCCAAAGCCTCCATACCTTTCATGAAGAACATTGATGGATCAAGATGACGACGCAATAGTGCAGCCATCAATTCTGCATCTTCATCCATCATTTCAGTCCCGTTGTCTTGAATCCTCCAACATTCGCATCATCATGAACATCGGGCACAACATGTTCACCCCCTGCTGCGGATAATGGTGATCGAGTCTCATGTAGGAATTGGCTATCATCAACAACCCAGATCTGGGCCATTACCCACGGGGTCTCCGAGAACATACGGCGCAGAGCTACCCTCTCCATGCTTTGTCCAAATCAAGTAATCTTCCATAAATCCTTAACAAACCAAATGATTTAAGATTGGTTTTGTGTCTTCAAAAACAACAATATTCCTCGCAATCGAGCAAGGGCAATATATGTGTTTCTTCTGTGTTCTCAAAGCATGGTTTTTGACAAAGATCGAGAAACTTCAGAACCCTCGGTATATATGATGGATCTACTCTTTCTAACTTATACATCCGTAAGGCTCTATCCATCGTTACCTGTTATAAAGAATATATATAGATGTTTATTTATATTAATTCTAAACACTACAAAGTAGACATAGATGTTTATTTATATTAATTATTAACTAACCTTTGTATGATCAATACACTCGTTCAAAAAGAGTTTATATAGATAAAAATGACTTCTCACGTGTATATTTCTGAAATAATATAAATCGGAGCTAGACATGTTAGTAATAAAATAACCATCAATACTATATTGATTAAAAGCAAGACTAGTAACTAAAACCTAATACAAGTCTCACCACTACTTAATTTAACAAAACATAACTAAATAATTAAACAAAAACTAATTCATAGCCTGAAGATCTAAAAAAATTCCAAAAAACTAAAACTATATTAATTATCTACAACCAAGCTAAAAGCATCACTAATAGCTAATTGAACTAAATATGAACAAACAAAATAAAATAATTAAAACATCAATTTCTTAGATGCAACAAAAAAAAATTAAAGCAAAACTAGTAACTAACATCCTAATAAAAGCCTCACCAATTCTTAATTCAAAGCCTCATGATCTAGAAAAATTCAAAATAACTAAAACTAGAATAATTAATAACAACCTACCTAAAAGCATCAATACTAGCTAATTAAACAAAAAAAAAAGTAACTACAATTATGAAAAAAAAACTACTCTACTCTCTCTTGAGCTCTTCTCTCTCTTGAGGTGAAACCCTAGATTTCTAAAATGGTGGGAATGGAGGAAAAAGAAGGAAAATAAGGCAAGAAACACATAAACTAACCTTTCTTAGCTACCTCCTCTAAACAAATCAGGATCAAAACCTCTCTCCTTGTATTGGCTCAAATCTGGACCTCCAAAGCTCCAGCCATGGCAATGTGCTCGGGCTACAGTTCTGTTGGAGGAGGGAGAGGAGGAAAAAGGGGGTATATATAGGAGAACAACAGTACAGGCGGTTGACGTAAGCCAACCGCCTGTGAAAGTGGACCCTATTTTCACAGGCGGTTGGCTTTAGCAACCGCCAGTGATAATGGTTAATATCACTGGTGGTTAACTATGCAAACCGCCAGTGTAAATGTGAGCATTTGCACTGGCGGTTGGCACAATTAACCGCCAGTGATATTACTTTACCACTGGCGGTTCTAGGGCTGGGGTGCGCTGGTCGATTTGCAGAGCCGTTTGACAACCAAACCCGCCTGTAAAAATGCTACCCCACCGTCAACACAAATGCTCTGTGTACTAGTGAAACATAAAAAATAAAAGAACTTTTTCTTCACTAGAAAATGAACTTTTTCTTCACTAGCAAACTTCTCGTTGCAACGGCAAGTTTAACTTGTGGCGCAGGTAGTTGAATTAATTGGGTCGGTAAATTTATTCAACAGTTATTTTCCGTGATCCAATTTGCACTACCGAATTCACTTTCTTTGCTGAGTGCCCAAGACACTCGGCAAAGCCCATATTACACTCCGCAAAGGCTTTGGCAAGTGTTGTACTTGGCACAGAACCCGTCGGCAAAGACCACTTTGCCGAAGTACCCGACACTCGGCAAAGATCAAAACAAAAAAAACCAAAGACAATAGAAAAAAAAATTAATGGAGGGAGGGCCCCACCGGCCACGGCTCATTCGTCTCGTCCAGTGAGATTTTTCACAACATTTTACAAGACTATGTGTTCGGCGGGTTTTAAACTCACGACCTGTCCTTCACGTGAAGTCTCCTTTACCGCTACACTACATACATTTCGTTTAGATTCCTTAAATATTATACCAAACCAAGTAAAAACTGCTTGTTTGAGGCTCTAAACGAATTTAAATAAAAAACTTGTCAACTATAATGTTTTATAACATTTCGAGATCTATAATTTTTATTTAAAGAGTTTCTCCATCCATGGTCGTTTATAAAATTTGAATTTTAAATTTGAATGGATTCAGATGTAGTTTCGTATGATAAGATGAATTCAAATAAAAAAGTTACCAACTATAAAGTTTTATAACTTTTTGAGATCTCCAACTTTCATTTTGGGTGTTTTCCCATCCAAAATACTTTCAAAAATTTAAATTTTAAATTTAAGAAATTCAACTGTACTTTTCATTAGCAAAAAATAATTCAAATTAAAAGGTATTCAACTACAAAGATATATAATTTCGCAAGATCTACATCTTTTGTTTTAGCCATTTAGTCATCCGATATAGTGATAGAACATTGTTCACAAATCTTATATATCTCTCTTGTAGTTTCATAAACTACGAGAGAGAGATAAATATTATGGATAAATTTAATTTTACTTTTTCAAATGAATAAATGATCAAAATAAAAGTTGTATATTTTAAAAGGTTATACAACTCTATAGTTGTTTTTTTTCATTTGAATTAATTTACTGCTCTAAAATATACTCTAAATATTGTCTTTGCCTAGTGTTTTTTTATTACATTCGGCAAAGACCTTCTTTGCCGAGTGCCAAAAAACACTCGGCAAAGAACCTTCTTTGCCGAGTGCCAAATAAAACACACTATGTATGATGAGCTAGTCGATAACTCTATCCATCAGTTACTACCGTGAAGAATTATTCTTCAGTACTTCAGATATTGTGCATCATGAAGTCCTATTTAATATAAGCTTAATGAGAGCTATGGAATTGCAGGAGTCTCGTCTTTGTCACTCCTATTTATGCTTGTGATGCCAAGGATCATAGATCTCCATTTCTGGCTTTAGCTACCCCCATCTCTTGGTTTACCTATAAGAGCGGCTGTGAGCATGTCTCTCTGCATAAAAGCAAGGCTTAATAATACAACTTTTACTTAATTACTTGGTTGTATGAGCCCTTGCAGCCCACTTTTCATCCAACTCATATAGTAGTTATTTCTCTTACAGCCTTCTCTTTCTCTCATAAGTTTCTTGATCCTTGTACCTTTAGTTGCTTGTAAACTTACAATCTACCTCTCTTTCCTCTTTCTTTTCTCTTCTCCATCAACATACAACTTGCTCTAACACACCCCACCTTGTTCGTTGAGATTTCCAAATTAAAACAATACATCTAGTATGTGTCATGTTTTCCCCTCATGAGGTGCTACAAGAATGCTCTTAGCAAGTAGGGACAACGACAGGCAATGAAGGCCCACTTAATTAACCACTAGTATAATGGACTCCTTTGCAACCTTTTTGTTAGTTTGATATTGCATTTTTATAGATTCAAATGCGTCCTTGACATGTTTGTGGAATGAAATAGTCTTTCATGGTACGTCAATAATCCAAAAAAAGGTACAATTGCTATCAGAAAATGCAGTCACATAGCTTGGCATTTCAGTTAGTTTTAAAGCTCACTTGCAACATACTAATATCAGACAAAGATAATGTTAATATCTCAAGTTGCAAAGCTTAAAGATATATACAGCTTTTTAGTTGATTTTCATTTTAAACCATTTAGAGTCCAAACATTATTATGTTGTAAACTCTCAAAGCTTTGAAATTCAAATTTTAAATTTTTCCAAATAACCTCGGAAGGAGATATGGCGTAAACCAACATTATAGTACTCGATGAGATCTAAAAAATCAATTCAAACCTTTTCTTTTAAAATCGTTTAAGAACTTAACTAAATATTCATTACAAGAGATTCACTAAAGTGAATACAAAGAAAAAGAATAATTCATTTCTAAAGCTTTAGGCCACAAGTTTGATTCTCAGGAGCACATCGTAAGGATCATTGCAACACTCCGCATCCAAAAAGTATATGGCGTATATGGCCTAACTTCGTATGCACCTTTTACACTTTTGTTCTCACTTTATATAGAAGGGTTAATCCAGAGGTGCTATGTTTAAAACGACAATGGTTATAAGTAGACCCTCACCCTTCTAAACTTCTAAGGTACTAAACTCACCAACTACAACCAGTCAACCACACATTTATCACTTTAATTAGATTATATGGGCCAACTTCACAACTATTATAGGATTCTAATGAGGTTGTTACAATCATCAACCTATATTATATCTTTGGCGGTTCTTATGATTTGCACGGCGGTCGATCATCAGCACCTGAGGCAGTTTATTTTTCATGGCTATGTGAAATATTTGACGGTTTGACCATGCCTTTATAAAATCAATAATAAATTAAGTAGATATACATTCCTTGTAACAGGGTACACAATTCTATCGTCTATCCAAGCAAGCTTGCAAAACCGGTGGCCATGAGAACTCACATGGATATGCCCTCTTTTTCCTACTACTCATGTGGTCGTCGATGGCCATCTCGCTCCACGTCGAGTCCATATCGCCGCCGGCAGTGAACACGGTTGTACGTGCGACAACACCATCATCACGACTCACAAGCACACACAAGACCCTGAAGTTTGACATGCTGATGCGGTCTTCATCGCCGTCGACGAGGAAGGGACCTCGAACCTTGCAATGGGCGCCGTCGAAGTCCGGCGGTTGAGGGATGATCATGTAGCGCTGCGTCAGAGGCTCACAGACCACTAGGTCAGGGAAGAGACGCCATAGACACTAGTACAGAAAACCTTTGTACAGGCGGTGCTAAAGGCATTTGCACAGCGGCCAAGCCCACCGCCTCGTACCGGGGGGTCAATACTAATCTGCCCACAAAGACAGGCGGGGGCGGGCTGTGGGCCGCCTGTGAAAAAACTGATTTTTACACAGGCGGCTCACTTTGTCGGCCGCCTTATTTACACAAAGCGGCCGACAAAGTGAGCCGCCTGTAAATCAATTTTCATGAGCGGCCCACTCAGGGGCCGCCTGTAATTAATTTTTTTTTCCAAATTTTAATATTTGCCTCCACACTGTGCTATATTTGTCACATATATATATATATATATATATATATATATATATATATATATATATATATTTAAGATATGTAAACATGAACCATAAATTTGCATCATACAAACAACACACATAAATATTATAGATATGTACACATGAAATCAAACATCAAACATAAAATTACATATAATACACGCTCATTTCATGTTATCCCTCTAACAAATTAGTGTCATTTACATATCATTTCGTTTCAAGTTTAAACCAGCTAGGTCTGTCGGCGCTCTAAACTTTTCACCGGCTAGATCACCGGCTTCATCAAAATATGCTCCGTCACTTGGAATTATTTCTCTCATAATAAAACCGCACAAGTCTGCTACTATATTTTCCATAGTCGATGGAGTGAAGGGCTCGTCCTTTCCTTTCTTTCTCGGCTGGAAACAAAGTTTAAAAGCATCATTTTCACATGTACTGCCGTAACATTTGAAACTTTAAAAAGAAAACTTTAAATATAGATATTTTGTACCATATTTTTGTCCCTGACGTATCGTCCCCGCTGCCTTATAAACTCACACACATAGTATCCACGATGAGACCGTCCCAGTGGTTGCTTGTGGCACTATTTAATGAGTAAATGATGATTCTAAAATTGTCATGCCTTGTGTATTAATTATTTATAATCATATGATGATATGTGGGTGACAACTTACCGAAAGTTGTGTTGTATCGTCAATGGCACCCTAGGATCTTTGCAAAGGGGTCGACCGGTCCTTTTTGCTTCTTATAGAACCGCCATGCCCTAAAGATGTGGATTATAAAACTCTAAAGTTATTTACAAACTCTAGTTCATATAAGGATGTGTGGTTGCATGCATGTTGGCTCACCTTTCTAAATGAACCAGGAATGTTTGATACGACTCGGTAGGATAATGTAATGAGTCTAGGACAAGCACCTTCCCTTCGAATGGATAAATATAAAAAACAATCCAATGGTCACTGCATGAATAAACGAGTGAGCGACACATGTACTTAGGGTTAACATGATAATGTAAAGTACGTATTTGAGGCCACGCTTACCCAAAGTTGTAGGGTGCCAATACGAATTCCCTGTACTTATATCTCAGCATTGCTCTTCCGAGATAGAGGGCATACTCGTCCTCGTATTTTTGTTGTAATTTCTTTACAGCTTGTGCAAATTCTTCCGGTGTTTTGTCCTTCTCTATCTTGGCTCTATCTTCATTTGTAAGTACAAATTTGTGCATATTTTCTTGTAACCTGATTGGACTCAGGTAACCGACCATCGTTCCTTGTGTTAATGATCTCTGCTCATGGTCTTGCAAACTACATACAACATCCGTATATATTAGAGTGATACTCATAGTCTATAATTAATAATAACAATTTGTGTGCATGACTTATACTTACAGGCACCAGATTGTAATGAGTTGGACGTCAAGCTTCCTATAGTTCAACAAAGGGTGCATGTCGTCGAAGGTAACAAATGCCCCGCTTCTTTCCATCCCAAAGCAAACACGTCGGGTGGTATGTCAACGCTAACTGCATGCGATCCGGCATTCACTGCTCTCATGTACCGCCATGAAACCTTTTTATCGTCCATGGACCCTTTTCAAGCACTGTCCCACTGCAAAGATAGGCCTTCCCGGCACATAGTCACCGGGGACATTGACATAATCATCAACCGTTGGCTTTCTTATATCCTTAAGGGTCAACGGTGCATTTGATGGCCCTTCGACCTGTACATCGCCACTTGGGGCTTCCTTTGTTGGTGGCACGGCTTCGTTGCTTGGCCGACGGCTTCCTTATTCTCGTGACGGTTCGAGCTCAACGACTGTGTGCCGTCCGGCCGCTTTCCAAGCCCTTTCGAAAATAGAGTCGTACTGCTTTTGCTTCCCCTTTTTTTGGCTCATAGGGAGAAACCAATTTTGGAATTGAAAATTTCTTTGCCTTCTTGGAGGCCGGTGCTTGTGGGGGAGTTTGCTCGCTTTCCTTATGCTTTGGTGGTGGCGGGGGAGTTTGCTCATCTTCATTCTCGCTTTGGTGGTGGCGGGGGAGTTTGCTCTACCTCCTTCTCTCGGTGTTGTGTCCTTCTTGGTCGGGCGGAGTCTGCTCGGGGCATTTCCTTGGTCTGTCCCCTCGAGCTCTTCCATTGAAAATGTCGGATCATGTATTGGAGATGACGACGGTGGCTCATAAATGTACGGGGGATGCCGGAGCATGCATTGGCGATCTTGGGGTCGTTGACTTGTTTCGGCCTCTTGGGATGCTTGATGCACCGGTGGAGAGGGTGCCGTTGGTGGATCAATCAACCTTACGCACCGCCTCGGCCATTGTATGAAGTTCTTGATTGCTTGTCCAAGCTTCTCTATGCCCTCGAGGTCGGGATGTCGATGAAGTCGTCTTCATATCCGCACTTCGACCGTCAACACTTCCACCCCGCGGTATGCATCTTGCATCTCGACGCCATGGAAACGACGTCCAGGGATAGCGAAGCCTGTGGCCACTTGCTTTGTATGCTGATTCCTAAGGCCATATCCAATTAGCAATGTGCAAGGCCAAGGTTTATCAATATCGTCAACTGGGTAATGGTCTTGATTTGATGTTGACGCTATACTGCTTGGAAAGGGCATAGATTGTGTGGCCATCTCCTGGCTACCCAAGGGTTGAGCCGGCACATGCTGCATATATGAAGGAGCTTGTGATGACATCTCGTTGAGCGTACATCGCCCCGCCAACCGCTTCAGCACTTCAGGATCAGGGTTTTTAACGTAATCTTCCATTAAATCCCTAAACTTTTTGGCGGCCTGCTGCTCAAAAAAGTCCGCCAACCGCTCCTTATGTCGTTCTCTTTTCTTGTACATGCCTTTCCACTCTTCGCCAAACCCTTCTTTCCGGTGGTTCTCGATGAGACGCCCGCATTACGGCCTTGGATGCTCGGGGTCACCTACAACATGATATTTCATGTCAGTGTTGATTTCTATTTTACTCGAACATAATGGAAAATATAATTCTGTTACCTAGAGCATGGGAAAGGCTGTCCCTCTCCCTCTGTGACTTGAAGGCACCTGTCTTTTCCAGTTTGTTGCTTCTAAAACCTTCTCGGCAACGGCTTGATCTCATCGGGACGGAGATCTCATCGCTCTCGGTGTTTGCCTTCCGAGCGCGAAGCCAATTCGCACTTCGTTACGGCACTATATCGGTCAATGCCAACTTGCCCTCTCTCCTCTTTGCTTCGTCTTACGCCCTCCATTTAGGAATCTTGGTCTTGTAGCCACCGGTGCCGAGGTGGTGGTGGTAAATGTTCTTCTTCGCAAGTTCCGAGGCGGCTTGGCTCTTAGCCTTGGAGTCGTCGGAGTTTTTAATTTTACTAAAATGTGCCCACTGTTCCGCTGTGATAGGGTACCGCTTCGTCGGGTCCCGCCCCTTCTCGCAGCCATTTTTATTCATATCGTGCCTATAGCCCCGAATGATATTGCTAACTCGCTTTATGACATGACCCTTGATCAAACCTTTCTCGTTCCCTCCGGAAAATAAACTTAGTGCACAATCGAGTCCAACAATTCTTCCTCTTTCCTTCAGGGCACCATACTCCAATCACTCCGGGAGATATCAAATTTTTCCTTTACTAACCATCCAATGGCGGCCCTAAATTTAGGTAGCGCCTCTAGAGTGCTAAGGGCTCTCCGCTCGGGCTAACATCTGTAATCCTATAAACTTCTTAAAATCTATTCCTTCCTCTATCTCCTCGTGCCCGATCACTCTTTTTCTTTGTACTTCTTCGCTCGGAGGATGTCCCTTGTCGTTTGAGGCGCCGTGTCCTTATGAACATCTTGTGACTCTGCCTCCATTTCGGCACACTAGTGCAAAAATCATTTTTGCCGGCACCTTCTTTTTTTTTCACAGGCGGTTCATAATATCATGACGGCAGTAGAAAAAATACGGTGGGCCCAAAAGGAGAGCCGCCTGTGTAAAACTGTTTACACAGGCGGCCCTCTTAACCGCTTTGTGTAAAGAGGACCATTTACACAAAGGCGGTTTACAATTTGAACCGCCTGTAAAGAACATTTACACAGGCGGTTCACATTGTAAACCGCTTTGTGTAAATGGTCCCCTTTACACAAAGCGGCGGTTAGGAGGGCCGCCTGTGTAAACCGTTTTACACAAAGCGGCTCTCCTTACCAACCGCCCGATAATTCAACTATAAATTCTCTTCTTCTACCTCCGGACAAAAACAATTACTCCCGTGGGTGCTGCCGCATGTGGCGAGACAGAGCGTGGAGATTCCAAGGGGAGAGGTTTTCAACTTCATTTCTTTGGTGAGAAACTTCCAAAAGGTTAGTTAGGCCCCTTGAACCTATTTTTTTTAGTGATTCATTGGTTCAATTCTTGTATTGGAGGTGCTCTAAATCTAGGGTTAGGGTTAGGGTTCATAGCTAGGGCAAGAGGGAGATAGTTTTAGCTAATTTTTTTTTTGTATAATTCATAGTAAATTGTATCTTGCTCGGATTATAGAAAATAAATACTTTTTAGAATCCCTGTGAGTAGATCTATGCAATAGAGTAACGATGTGCACTATTTGAAATATATTTTTTTTAAATAGTTATAGTTTCTATTTTTTAGATGATTAACTTTTTATTAATCTATATACTAAATTATTGGAAATCATAAGAATGGAATAGTACCTGTTTAATCGTTCTGTTTATTCTCTGTATTTATAAACTATGAATTAATTTATTAAATAATTAATTACACTATTAACTAGGGTTAGTGACACCTTTGTACTGTGGGTTTGTTAATTAAATAACTTATTTGTAATTAATGGTTTGTTAATTAGTGAAAGGTATTCATTTATGCTTAGGGTTTATGAATTAATTGAGTAGTTAATATTTTGTTAATTAGGATTAATTATTATTGCCTATACTTAAAGTTTGTAAATTAATTTAGTAGTTAATAGTTTGTTAATTAGGGTTAGTTCCAGTTTTATATAGTTAGGTTTTGTAAATTAATTTAGATAGTAATTAAAAGTTTACTAATTAGGGTTGGTTAATATTTCATGTACTTAATATTTATTAAAAAATAGTTAGTAATGAATGGTTTGTTATGTAGGTTTAGTTATTATTTCATGTACCTTTAGGTTTTTTTGAAATAACATATTAGTAATTAATGGTTTATACTTTCATATATTTAGGGCTTGTGATTTTATTTAGTTAGTAATTAATGGTTTATACTTACACATAGTTTATATATTTAGGGATTTCTTAAATAATTACAGATACATATGGAGAGGTCGTTATGGATGTACAACTTATCAAGATTAGACCCATCATATGTAGTGGAGGTCCAAAAATTTATTGATGCCGTGAAGATACATGCTCAGAGAACAAA
The DNA here is from genome assembly GCA_015844335.1 of Chrysopogon serrulatus. Taxonomy (NCBI): domain Eukaryota; kingdom Viridiplantae; phylum Streptophyta; class Magnoliopsida; order Poales; family Poaceae; genus Chrysopogon; species Chrysopogon serrulatus. The sequence goes on along the minus strand of JADLZL010003099.1, from coordinate 13,384 downwards.
GGCGAAGCACATATGTTGTCCATGCGCAGACTGTAAAAATATTGTGGTATTTGACAATGTGGAAGCAATCACTTCTCATCTGGTTTGCAGAGGATTCATGGAGGACTACTTGATATGGACAAAACATGGTGAGGGCAGTTCTACACCTTATATGCGGACAACTGACAATACTGCAAGTAACATCAATGTGGAGGGTCCAATGCCATATCTCAATGAATGTGATGATATACCAGCTATCAATGAAACCCATCATGCTATGCCTGATGTCAATCAAACTCATAATGATACATCCGCTGTCAATGAATCTCAACATGCTAACACTGATGCCATTGAAGATGCCGATTTCTTAGAGGCAATAATGAGCCGTTGTGCGGATCCATCAATATTCTTCATGAAGCGAATGGAAGCCTTGAAGAAGGCAGCAGAGGAGCCATTGTACGACGAGTCGAAAGGTTGTACCAAAGAGTGGTCGACACTGCGGGCTGTTCTCCAGTTTCTGACCATTAAAGCTAGATATGGTTGGTCTGATGCTAGCTTCAATGAATTATTGCGTGTACTTGGAGACCTTCTTCCTAAAGAGAACAAAGTGCCTGCTAACACGTACTATGCAAAGAAGCTAGTCAGTCCACTTACGATGGGTGTTGAGAAGATCCACGCATGTAGAAATCATTGTATTCTATATCGGGGTGATCAGTACAAAGACTTAGACAAACTATCCAAACTGTGGTGCTAGTAGGTACAAGACGAATAAAGATTATCGAGAGGAAGATAATACAGCCTTTGTTTCTTCAGGGAGAAAGCGAAAGAAGACCCAAACAAAGACTCCACAAGATAAACGTTTAAAGCCCACTAGCAATGTCGAAGTGGACTATTATGCGTTGAGAAGAATTCCTGCATTGGTGATATGGTATCTCCCTGTGGTTGATCGTTTGAGGTGTTTGTTTGCAAACCCGGATGATGCGAGAACTTATGACCCGGCATGCATCGATGAAAGAAAAGATGATGAAAAGTTACGACATCCAAATAGATGCAAAGCAATGGCAAGAATTTGATCGAAATATCCGGACTTTGCCGAGGATCCACGAAATATAAGGTTTGCTCTGAAAGTACGGATGGAATGAATCCATTTGCCTAGAGGAGCAAAGACGCATAGCACATGGCCAGTGATCATGACAATATACAACCTTCCTCCATGGTTGTGTCAAAAAAGAAAATATCTTTTGCTAACCATTCTCATTTCTGGACCTACACAACCTGGTGTTGATATGGATGTATTTCTAGAGCCCTTAATGCAAGAGATGCAAATACTATGGGAAGTAGGTGTAGACATGATTGATGCGTTCCGCAAAGAGATATTCACACTGAGAGCAATTATTTTTGTCACAATTAATGATTACCCTGCTCTCTTCTCCTTATCAGGCCAGTTCAAGGGAAAGGTTGGTTGTGTAGAGTGCATAGATGGAACATGGCACGTGTCTCTTCCTCCATCTAACAAGATAGTGTACATGAGGCATAGGAGGTGGCTACCGGCAGGCCATAAGTATCGCTTACAAAAGATGAACAAGTACTTTGACAATATGGATGAATCAAAATCTATTGCTCCATCAGGTTATAGTAAAGGGCACAGAGTGTACAAGATAGTTGAGAATGTCAAGTTTGTTTTTGGAAAGAAGACCAAAGATGGGAAACCAAGAAAGGTTATGAAGGCAAAAGAAGGGGACACATTCAAGAAGAAGTCTATTTTCTTTAAGTATTTATCGTCTTTGGAAAGATTTGGACGTCGACATGCGATCGATGGTATGCATGTTCGAAGAATGTGTTTGACAGTGTAATTGGAACTTTGCTAGACATAAAGAGCAAAACAAAGGAAGGTCTCAATTCACGTTTGGATATGCAACATTTAAAGATCGAAAAAAGAACTTCACCCCTGTACTCTAGAGAATGGGAAGTACCATCTACCGCAAAGCAAGCTATAACCTTGAACAAAGAAGAGAAACATGCAATGTGTGTATGGTTGAAGAATTTAAAAGTTCCATCTGGTTTCTGCTCCAACATAAGGAGTCTTGTTTCAATGAAAGACCTTACACTCACCAATTACAACTCACATGATTGTCATGTAATGCTGACCACTTTTCTTCCTATTGCCATCGGGGCTATAAATCCAAATTCTTAAAGATGGCAATCACACGGTTGTGCTACTTCTTCAATAAGATATCTGAGAAGGTAATTATCCGTGATGAGTTAGAGTCCCTACTGAAATTTGTCTTGTAGAGACATTGTGCCGATTGGAGATGTGCTTTCCCCCATCGTTCTTTGATATCATGGTGCACCTTGTTGTTCATTTGGTGCCTCAAATTGAGGCATTGGGTCCCATGTATTTTCATGAAATGTGGACGTATGAGCGTTTCATGTCAATATTGAATGGCTATATGTCAAATCGAGCTCATCCCGGAGGGTTCTATGATAGAGGCATACACTACGAAGAGAGGCCATTGAGTCCGGAGGACCATTATGTAACAATCTCCTAAAAGACCAAGTATCAATTGGTTTGCCTCCGTTGCGACATGAGGGAAGACTTGGTGGACGAGGGAGGATGGGACGAAAATCATTTATCCCGCCAGATTACAACATAATCCTAGAAGTACATTACAAACATACTACAACAACTTATGATAATGGACCCATTCACCAAGCAGCACATGGAAGAGCTTCGTGAGGACAATCCAGGATGCACAGATGGTTGGGTACACAAGGAACATAAGCGTCACTTCACTACATGGCTAAAGAATTTGGACATGACAGAGGAATCGAAAACCATCAAGATTTTAGCATCCGGACCGTCAAGCCGGGTCACATCATGGCGAGCTATGACATTAGTGGCTTCTCATTTTCCACCAAAACTGCGGGGACACCAAGGGAATGGCACGAAATAGTGGCGTTCGATGTGAGGTCTGTAGATGATGCAACCGTGAAGAAACTACATACTTTGTGTTCATTGATGACATATGGGAGGTTGAATATGGTCCACGGCTGCAGATTCCAGTGTTCCGATGTCGATGGGTTCAAGATAAACATGTCACTGTGGATAACTATGGCTAGAGAGTCCTTGACCTAAGTAAAGTAGGTTACAAAGATGATCCGTGGATCCTTGCTAACCGTGCTTTTGCCACAGTTCTTCTATGTGGAACAAATCCTCTCTAAGGATGAAAAGAAAAGTACCCAAAAAGCCAAAGCATGTAGCTATCCCCTGGAAAGCAACAAATTATAGGAGTTGAGTGTGTTAACCGGTTCAGCGAGATGTCTCTTTTTACAAACTTTGAAGAAAAGATCAAAAATGTAGAGAAAAGTATCCCAAAACCTCTTTGCCCTGGGTGCGCCATGATGGACAAGGAAGAACTGTAGCACGCTAGATTATTTATCATGTAACTCATGTATCACTTATCATTTATACCTAATGCTACTCTTTCTTATTAAGCTAGATGTTTATATTTCCCCTTATTGTATACATTTGGATTCTACAAATCTTTATTTACTAACTTAATTAATTCACAAACCCTAAGAATAGGAAATAATCAATCGACCCTAACAAACAAACCTTTAATTAATAACTTAATTAAACCACAAACCCTAGGTACATGAAATATTAACTAACCCTAATTAACAAATCTTTATTTACTAACTAAATTAATTCACAAACCCTAAGAATAGGAAATAATCACCGACCCTAACAAACAAACCTTTAATTAATAACTTAATTAAACCACAAACTCTAGGTACATGAAATATTAACTAACCCTAATTAATAAATCTTTATTTACTAACTTAATTAATTCACAAACCCTAAGAATAGGAAATAATCACTGACCCTAACAAACAAACCTTTAATTAATAACTTAATTAAACCACAAACCCTAGGTACATGAAATATTAACTAACCCTAATTAACAAATCTTTATTTACTAACTAAATTAATTCACAAACCCTAAGAATAGGAAATAATCACTGACCCTAACAAACAAACCTTTAATTAATAACTTAATTAAACCACAAACCCTAGGTACATGAAATATTAACTAACCCTAATTAATAAATCTTTATTTACTAACTTAATTAATTCACAAACCCCTAAGAATAGGAAATAATCACTGACCTAACAAACAAACCTTTAATTAATAACTTAATTAAACCACAAACCCTAGGTACATGAAATATTAACTAACCTAATTAACAAATCTTTATTTACTAACTAAATTAATTCACAAACCCTAAAAATAGGAAATAATCACTGACCCTAACAAACAAACCTTTAGTTAATAACTTAATTAAACCACAAACCCTAGGTACATGAAATATTAACTAACCCTAATTAATAAATCTTTATTTACTAACTTAATTAATTCACATTAACCCTAATTAATAACTTAATTAAACCACAAACCCTAGATACATGAAATATTAACTAACCCTAATTAATAAATCTTTATTTACTAACTTAATTAATTCACAAACCCTAAGAATAGGAAATAATCACTGACCTAACAAACAAACCTTTAATTAATAACTTAATTAAACCACAAACCCTAGGTACATGAAATATTAACTAACCCTAATTAACAAATCTTTATTTACTAACTTAATTAATTCACAAACCCTAAGAATAGGAAATAATCACTGACCCTAACAAACAAACCTTTAATTAATAACTTAACTAAACCACAAACCCTAGGTACATGAAATATTAACTAACCCTAATTAACAAATCTTTATTTACTAACTAAATTAATTCACAAACCCTAAGAATAGGAAATAATCACTGACCCTAACAAACAAACCTTTAATTAATAACTTAATTAAACCACAAACCCTAGGTACATGAAATATTAACTAACCCTAATTAATAAATCTTTATTTACTAACTTAATTAATTCACAAACCCTAATTAATAACTTAATTAAACCACAAACCCTAGGTACATGAAATATTAACTAACCCTAATTAATAAATCTTTATTTACTAACTTAATTAATTCACAAACCCTAAGAATAGGAAATAATCGCTGACCCTAACAAACAAACCTTTAATTAATAACTTAATTAAACCACAAACCCTAGGTACATGAAATATTAACTAACCCTAATTAACAAATCTTTATTTACTAACTAAATTAATTCACAAACCCTAAGAATAGGAAATAATCACTTTACCCTAACAAACAAACCTTTAATTAATAACTTAATTAAAAACCACAAACCCTAGGTACATGAAATATTAACTAACCCTAATTAACAAATCTTTATTTACTAACTAAATTAATTCACAAACCCTAAGAATAGGAAATAATCACTGACCCTAACAAACAAACCTTTAATTAATAACTTAATTAAATCACAAACCCTAAGGATAGGGAATAAATAACCTGTGATACATTGGAAATTGAAAAAACATTATTTACTAACTAAATTAATTCACAAACCCTAAGAATAGGAAATAATTGACAGCCCTAACAAACAAACCTTTAATTAATAACTTAATTAAACATATTTACATGAAATATTAACAACCAATTAACAAATCTTTATTTACTTTTAATTCACAAACCCTAAGAATAGAACACGCCTGTAAAAAACATTAATTTGTAAACAGGCCCTAGGTACATGTCAATGTATTAAAAATATTTTTAATTCACAAACCCTAAGAATAGGAAATAATCACTGGTTTAATTAATGAAATTAAACCCAAACCCTAGGTACATGAAATATTAACTAACCCTAATTAACAAATCTTTATTTACTATTAATTCACAAACCCTAAGAATAGGAAATAAAATCCTAACAAACAAACCTTTAATTAATAACTTAATTAAACCACAAACCCTAGGTACATGAAATTTAACTAACCCTAATTAATAAATCTTTATTTACTAACTTAATTAATTCACAAACCCTAAGAATAGGAAATAATCACTGCCCCTAACAAACAAACCTTTAATTAATAACTTAATTAAACCACAAACCCTAGGTACATGAAATATTAACTAACCCTAATTAACAAATCTTTATTTACTAACTAAATTAATTCACAAACCCTAAGAATAGGAAATAATCACCGACCCTAACAAACAAACCTTTAATTAATAACTTAATTAAACCAAAACCCCTAGGTACATGAAATATTAACTAACCCTAATTAACAAATCTTTATTTACTAACTAAATTAATTCACAAACCCTAAGAATAGAAATAATCACTGACCCTAACAAACAAACCTTTAATTAATAACTTAATTAAACCACAAACCCTAGGGACATGAAATAAACTAACCTAATTAACAAATCTTTATTTACTAACTAAATTAATTCACAAACCCTAAGAATAAACATTATTTAATTAATAACTTAATTAAATCACAAACCCTAAGGATAGGGAATAAATAACATTGCGATACATTGGAAATTGAAAAAACATTATTACTAACTAAATCATTTCACAAACAAACATATTTATACAGGCCTCTCTTTGAGAACCCACCTTGTACAAACATATTTATGCAGGGAAATAGCCCCGTACTTTGTATAAATTTTTACAGGCGGGGGTCAATGAAGCCCGCTTTGTATTAATCATCCACTATAAAATCGGCCTTGGGGCCGTGAAATTTTCTAAGTCTCGGAGGCGGCGCTTGTTCAATTCGACGCCATCGGCCTGCCGAAATCCGCCGCCCGTGCCACCACCGATCACCGGACCCGCCGCCCGCCCACGCTTCGGAGCATCCGCCTCGCCTCCTCCGCCCCGCGAACGCAGGACCGCCCGCCGCACTTGGCCATGCTGCCAAGCCCGCCCCATTCCCGCCGCCCAATTAGCCTCGTCGCCGCCCGCGACATCACATCACGGAGTACGGAGCCGCGTGCCTTAGCCGCCGCGCCGCCCGCCTTGCCGGGCCGTGAGCCGCCCTTGTGCCTTGTGGGCCTTATGGGCGGCAGCCGCCGTGGCTCCTTTTTTTTTGTTGTTAATTAATTGTTGGGCTTCTTAAGCCTTGCTGCCCATATGCATGTTTCTTTTTTTTTTATTAATTTAGTTTAGGGTTTGTTAGGGTTTAATAATTATTAATTATTAATTAGTTAATTTAGTTAGTTAGTTAGTTTAGTTAGTTAATTTAGTTAGAATAATTATTTATTTAGTTAGTTTAGTTAGTTAATTTAGTTAGTGTAGTTAGTAATGTTTAGTTAGTTTAGTTAGTTAATTTAGTTAGTATAGTTAGTAATATTTTTGTTAGTTAGTAATAGTTTTTTAGGGTTTATTAATAATAGTTAATAATAATTAGTGTAAGGGTTTGTTAATAATATTTAGTAATACATGCAATAATAGTTAATAATAATTAGTGTTAGGGTTTTTAGTAATATTTTTGTTAGGGTTTGTTAGGGTTTGTTAATAAATATTACCAAAGTTATTATTTCACAAACACTAAGTATACATGCAATATTTAGGCTTTCTCCTCTTTATGTCCATTTTTTTGGGTAAGTTATTATTATTTTATGTTAGGGTTAGTGATCACATAGTTAGTAATTAGAGGTTTGTTATTTAGGGTAAGTTATTATTATTTCATGTATACTTAGGGTTTGCAAATTAGGGTTCCCTATTTAATAAGCAATTTTTTGGGTAAGTCGTTTTTCAAATTAGGGTTTCCTATTTAATATGCAATTTTTGTCATTATTATTACATGCAATTTTCGTTATTATTCTTTATGTATACTTAGTTTGTTAAATAGGGTTTCCTATTTAATATTCATTAATTAGGGTTTACAAATTAGTGTTAGATAATTAGGCTATGCAATTAGAGTACATACTTTTATTCTAAGTTCGTACTTTTTATTTCATGCGGATGAGTACTCCATCAAATCTTTGGCGGGCCGATGCCCGAATAGGTACACCGGGATCGAGTCCTCGGATCCGAACCTTATAGGAGCCCGAGCGTATCACCACGTGAATCTCCTAGAGCTAAGAAGGCCCGTCTTGAGTTGGAACGTGACCCTAATTACGAGCCTGGAGATGAGCCAATTGATGATGAGGTATATTTGCTCATAGATTATATGAGATAATATTTCATGTGTATTTTATGTACCTAACAATTGAATTGACAGGAGGTGTTCTCTCAAGTTGTTGCCACTAGTACGGAAAACCTTTGTACACAAGATGGTGCTAAAAGGATTTGCACAGCCTCAAGCAAGCCCACCGCCTCCCTACCAAGGGTCAAAGAAAAAATCGCCGGCTGAGGAGATAGAGGAAGGAATAGATTTCCGGAAGAAGTTTATAGGAACTAATTTACACAGGCGGCTCACTTTTCTAGCCGCTACCTAAATTTATTTACCCAGGATGGTTAGACAAAGTGAGCCACCTGTATCATCAAAAGAATTTTTTTCACAGGCGGTGCACTTGGTGGCCGGAAAGAGTAATTAATTTTTTTCCAAATTTTAATATTTGCCTCCACACTTGTTCTATATTTGTCACATATATATATATATTTAAGATATGTAAACATGAACCATAAATTTGCATCATACAAACAACACACATAAATATTATAGATATGTACACATGAAATCAAACATCAAGCATAAAATTACATATAATACACGCATTTCATGTTATCCCTCTAACAAATTAGTGTCATTTACATATCATTTCATTTCAAGTTTAGACCAGCCTAGGTCCGTGCAAAAAGAAGAACTTTTCCTCCCTAGATCACCGGCTTCATCAAAATATGCTCCGTCACATAGAATTATTTCTCTCATAATAAAACCGCACAAAAGTTGGCTACTATATTTTCCATAGTCGAGTTGAGTGAAGGGCTCGTCCTTTCCTTTCTTTCTCCGACTTGGAAACAAAGTTTAAAAGCATCATTTTCACATGTACTTGCCGTAACATTTGAAACTTTAAAAAGAAAACTTTAAATATAGATATTTTTTACCATATTTTTGTCCCCTGACGTATGTCCCTTGTCTTATAAACTCACACACATAGTATCCACCTTTCCCATCCTCTAGGTGGTTGCTTGTTCCACTATTTAATGAGTAAAATGATTCTAAAATTGTCATGCCTTGTGTATTAATTATTTATAATCATATGATGATATGTCGGTGACAACTTACCGAAAAGTTGTGTTGTATTGTCAATGGCACCCTAGGATCTTTGCGGGAAACGACATAAGTCCTTTTGCTTCTTATAGAACCGCCATGCCCTAAAGATGTGGATTATAAAACTCTAAAAATTTACAAACTCTAGTTCATATAAGGATGTGTGGTTGCATGCATGTTGGCTCACCTTTCTAAATGAACCATATATGTTTGATGTGCCGACTTCCCTAGGATAATGTAATGAGTCTAAGACAAGCACCTTCCCTTCGAATGGATAAATATAAAAAACAATCCAATGGTCCTTTGCATGAATAAACGAAAGTGAGCTAATTGGACACATGTACTTAGGGTTAACATGATAATGTAAAGTGGTATTTGAGGCCACGCTTACCCAAAGTTGTAGGGTGCCAATAATTCCCCGTCGCATGCATATCTCGGCATTGCTCTTCCGAGATAGAGGGCATACTCGTCCTCGGATTTTTGTTGTAATTTCTTTACGACATCTTGTGCAAATTCTTCCTGTGTTTTGTCCTTCTCTATCTTGGCTCTATCTTCATTTGTAAGTACAAATTTGTGCATATTTTCTTGTAACTTTGATTGATCTCACCAACCCACCATCGTTCCTTGTGTTAATGATCTCATCCATGGTCTTGCAAACTACATACAACATCCGTATATATTAGAGTGATACTCATAGTCTATAATTAATAATAACAATTTGTGTGCATGACTTATACTTACATCATCTCAAATGAGTTGGATCAAGCTTCCTATAGTTCAACAACCAGGTGCATGTCGAAGGTAACAAATGCCCCGCTTCTTTCCATCCCATTAGCAAACACGTCGGGGTGGTATGTCAAACTCCCCGCATGCCACCAAAGCATTCAATGAAGATGTACAAACTCCATGAAACCTTTTTATCGCATATGGACCCTTTTCAAACTCCCCCCACAAGCACATAGACCTTCCAACATAGTCAAAGACATTGACATAATCATCAACCGTTGGCTTTCTTATATCCTTAAGGGTCAAAAAGTGCATTTGATGGCCCTTCGACTCTATTTCGCCACTTGGGGCTTCCATTGTTGGTGGCACGGCTTCAATTGCTTGGCTCGGCGGCTTCCTTATTCTGTGGACGGTTCGAGCTCAGCGACTCGTGCCGTCCACCAACAATGGAAGCCCCAAGTGGCGATAGAGCAGTACTGGCCATCAAATCCCCCCGTTTGGCTCATAGGGAGAAACCAATTTTAGAATTGGAAATTTCTTTGCCTTCTTGGAGGCCTTTGCGGTGCTTGTGGGGGGTTTGCTGGGCGATAAATGCTTTCATGGTGGTACATGGAGTTTGCTCATCTTCATTGACATACCACCCGTGGTTGCGGGGAGATTGAAAGAAGGGCCTTTGTTACCTTCGGTGTTGTGTCCTTCTTGAACTATAGGAAGTCTTGCTCGAACATTTCCTTGGTGCCTCCCCTATAGCTCTTCCATTGAAAATGTCGGATCATGTATTGGAGACTATGAGTATCACTCATAAATATACGGGGTTGTTTGGAGTTTGCAAGACCATGAGGGCCGAGACATTTTCACCTCTTGGGATGCTTGATGCAAGTCAATGGAGGGGTACAAGAAAATATGGATCAATTTGTACTTACGTGAAGATAGAGCCATTGTATGAAGTTCAAAATTGCTTGTCCAAGCTTTTCTATACCCTCGTAAAGGGATGTCGATGAAGTCGTCTTCATATCCGGACTCGACCGTCAACACTTCCACCTGGAAGATGCATCTTGCATCTCGACGCCATGGAAACGGCGTCCCGGGGATAAGCGAAGCCGTATTGGCACCCTACAACTTTGTATCTAAGATTCCTAAAATTATCCAATTATCATGTGCAACCCCAAGTACATTATCAATCATCGTTTATTCATGGGTAATTGGATTGTTTTTATATTTATCCATTCGAAGGGAAGGTGCTTGTCTTAGACTCATTACATTATCCTACCCAAGGGTTGGTATCAAACATTCCCCATATCATTTAGGAAGGTGAGCCAACATGCATGCAACCACACATCCTTATATGAACTAGAGTTTGTAAATAACTTTTTAACGTTTTTCCATAAATCCCTAAACTTTTGGCATGGCGGTTCTATAAGAAGCAAAAAGGACCTTATGACCCTTTCTTTTTTCTTGGGTGCCATTGACAATACAACACAACCCTTCTTTCCGGTTGTCACCACATATCATCATATGATTATAAATAATTAATACACAAGGCATGACAATTTTAGAATCATGTCGGTGTTCATTAAATAGTGCCACAAGCAACCATAATGGAAAATATAGTGGATACTATGTGTGTGAGTTTATAAGACAGCGGGGGACCCTACGTCGGGGACAAAAAGGTAAAAAATATCTATATTTAAAGTTTTCTTTTTTTAAAGTTTCAAATGTTTATCTCATCGGTACATGTGAAAATGATGCTTTTAAACTTTGTTTCCGGTAGAAAGAAAGGAAAGGGCAGGCCCTTCACTCAATGCCTATGGAAAATATAGTTGCTTCGACTTGTGCCCTTTTATTATGAGAAAATAATTCTATGTGCCACCATATTTTTGATGAAGTGGTAAATGATCTTCTTCCGATTGAAAAGTTTAGAAGCGGCAGACCTAGCCTTGGTCTAAACTTGAAATTTTTAATTTTATATGTAAATGACACTAATTTGTTAGAGGGATAACATGAAATCCCGTGTATTATATGTAATTTTTTGCTTGATGTTTTGATTTCATGTGTACATATCTATAATATTTATGTGTGTTGTTTGTATGATGCAAATTTATGGTTCATGTTTACATATCTTAAATATATATATATATGACAAATCCAAATATTCCTCTTTGTGGAGGCAAATATTAAAATTTGGAAAAAAATTAAATTCTTTCTTTACTAACCATCCAATGGCGGCCCTAAATTTAGGTAGCTCACTTTGTCTAAGGGGCTCTCCAAAATAGGGCTAACATCTGTAAAAAGTATAAACTTCTTAAAAACAATTTATTCCTTCCTCTATCCCTCGTGCCCGATCACTCTTTTCTTTGTACTTCTTCCCTTGGAGGATGTCGGTGGGCTTGGCCTTTTATCCTTATGAACATCTTGTGACAAAGGTTTTTACCTACATTTGGCAACAACTTGAGAGAACACCTCTGTCCAATTCAATTGTTAGGTACATAAAATACACATGAAATATTATCTCATATATAAATCTATGAGCAAATATACCTCATCATCAATTGGCTCATCTCCGGCTCGTAATTAGGGTCACGTTCCAACTCAAGACGGGCCTTCTTAGCTCTAGGAGATTCACGTGGTGATACGCTCGGGCTCCTATAAGGTTCGGATCCGAGGACTCGGATCCCGGTGTACCTATCACGGGCATCGGCCTGCTTCGGCATTTGATGGAGTACTCATCTGCATGAAATAAAAAAATACGAACTTAGAATAAAAGTATGTACTCTAATTGCATAGCCTAATTATCTAACACTAATTTGTAAACCCTAATTAATGAATATTAAATAGGAAACCCTATTTAACAAACTAAGTATACATAAAGAATAATAACGAAAATTGCATGTAATAATAATGACAAAAATTGCATATTAAATAGGAAACCCTAATTTGAAAAACGACTTACCCAAAAATTGCTTATTAAATAGGGAACCTAATTTGCAAACCCTAAGTATACATGAAATAATAATAACTTACCTAAATAACAAACCTCTAATTACTAACTATGTGATCACTAACCCTAACATAAAATAATAATAACTTACCCAAAAATGGACATAAAGAGGAGAAAGCCTAAATATTGCATGTATACTTAGTGTTTGTGAAATAATAACTTTGGTAATATTTATTAACAAACCCTAACAAACCCTAACAAAAAATATTACTAAAAACCCTAACACTAATTATTATTAACTATTATTGCATGTATTACTAAATATTATTAACAAACCCTTACACTAATTATTATTAACTATTATTAATAAACCCTAAAAACTATTACTAACTAACAAAAATATTACTAACTATACTAACTAAATTAACTAACTAAACTAACTAAACATTACTAACTACACTAACTAAATTAACTAACTAAACTAACTAAATAAATAATTATTCTAACTAAATTAACTAACTAAACTAACTAACTAACTAAATTAACTAATTAATAATTAATAATTATTAAACCCTAACTAAATTAAATAACAAA